>OZ030390.1:104285862-105485862 GCA_964023965.1 Melinopterus prodromus
CCAACGCTAACCCGCGTTTGGCGACTTGTATGTTTCGACTGCAAAATAAATTAGATAGTACGCTACACGGTCTATGTCGGTATATCGCGGGATCTTACCGTGCTAAGAGATTGTTTCTTATCCATTTTGACCTGCGTGGAACGTTTTCGCCGCGAATAACTGGCCTAAGCGCCTGCGGGCCTGCCGCTCTCGTCCCGTTCTGTGTTCTGTCAAACTCAAACACCGTATACCCGTCAGACTGCGCTGGCGTGGATATTGTATTGTTACCCTGGCGACGCTACTCGATGGCGGAGGCGCTAACGGACGTACTCAATTTTTATCGATTTTTACGGCGGATGGAAAAATTTTCTCGCGACTCGATTTGCGAATTTGCAAAAACTCTCCGATAAGAGTTAATAGAGCGTACTGCGATTCGAGGACGCCGGTCTACGCGTATATTCAAAAGCGGGACGAAAAGCCTTACGTTAAAACAGTTTGAGCGAAATCGACAATCGCGCGACGTCTATGCGAAAAATCTCCCGTTCATTTTAGTATAATAAGACTAGTGACCATTTAGATCGCTGGGACGTGTAGATCGCCGATGCCGGCAGATCGCTGGGACGTGTAGATCGCTGGGACGTGTAGATCGCTGGGTGTGTAGACCGCTGGTATGTGTAGACCGCCGAAATAGATAGATTGATCGCCTATAATAAGAATTCATGTGGGCACTTCTCGCTGCCCTCGTCGTGCTCCAATTGAACTTTTATACAACGCACATAATAATGTATTACTATCTAGTTTGGTTTCATAATAGACTTACAGTGACAATTATTTTTTCAGTTTTATAATGAAAATTGTAGGTAAACATAGTTGTGGCTACATGTTCTAAAGACAATTTATAAATTTGCTGTAACGACGGATTTGCGTTTGGGCACTCCTCGCTACGCTCGTCGTGCGTCAATTAAATCCGGTCACATTTTATGTTGATTTTGCGAGGATAAATCTGTTGGTTAAGTCACCCATTAATTATATGTGTAGTTTGTATAATGGTTATAATGTGAACTGTGACATCTTTTTTTGTAATTTAAATGAATTGTTGCGTTGCGTTACGGATTAGAGTTCATTAGAATTGTTTAGAAGTTTTGAGTATGTGTATAAGTGTTACTGTCTAATGAATACTGTCTTATGATTTTGTTGTAATAATATTTACATTGTAATTTATATAGTGTGCACTGGTGTGTTCTTTGTCCTGTAAATGGTTTCTACTGTTGGGCAATAAACTTATTATTATTATTATTATTATTATTATTATTATTATTATTATTATTATCCTTACAAAGTTTGAATAATAATGTAGTACTTTCCACTTTGATTCCATGATGGACTTGGATTGTGTCATAATGAATATTCATATCAAAAATGTCTAACATTGGTTCATATGAGCACTTGTCGCTGCGCTCGTCGTGCCCAAAGCTACTCATGACCCAATTTGAGTCTTAGAAAACTTATTTATATTATGTATAACTTTTCACTTTGGTTCCATAATGGATTTATTATAAATTTCTTTTAAGTGTCATAATAAAAACGGTCGGTAATCTTAGTTACGGCTACATATTCTAACCTCAATTTATAAATTTACCGTAGCGACGGATTTGCATTAAGGCACTCCTCGCTACGCTCGTCGTGCGCCAATTAAATCCTTACAAAATGTATACAATAATGTACTACTTTCCACTTTGGTTCCATAATGGAGTTATTGTGTCATAATGAATATTCATATAAAAAATGTCTAACATTGGTTCATATGAGCACTTCTGGCTGCGCTCGTCGTGCCCAAAGCTACTCATGGCCCAATTTGAGTCTTAGAAAACTTATTTGTATGATGTATAACTTTTCACTTTGGTTCCAAAATGGATTTATTATAAATCTCTTTTAAGTGTCATAATAAAAACGGTCGGTAACCATAGTTACGGCTACATATTCTATCCACAATGCCTAAATTTGGCGTACGGACGCATTAGTTCAATTGGGCCCTCCTCGCTGCGCTCGTCGTGTTCCAAGCACCTTATGACCAATTAAACTATTATAAAATGAATAATGATTTCAGTTTTATAGCGAAAGCCGTAAATATTGAAACCACAATTTCTGAGTTTTACAGACGCATTGGTTCATATGAGCACTCCTCGCTGCGCTCGTCGTGCAGCGAGTAACTGGAGATGATTGTGCAGACTTATCATAATGATTAAAAATCAAATGCAAGAAAACTGGTGATATACAGGCGGGATGTAAGTTTTAAATAAATTAAGAATTACTGCAAAAACCTGAATTTGAATCAGCTCCGTTGGTTCGTCGGTTATAGTTGGAGTTGGCTAAATCATTGTGCTAGCGACGCAAAGGTCCCTGTCATCTTTAAGATGATCAGAATTTTTTTTTATTATAATATTCTTATTTACCTAATTATCAAATTTATGCCTATTGCGAGAGAATTCATCTTCAGTTGGACAGTTTTTTTGTGGTCTATAGGAGCAATTTTTATCAATTCGTAATATTCATTTTCCAAAAAATGACCCTAATTTAAATGATGTTTTTAATTAAACACTCATTAATTGGTCTAACATACTGGTCCGGTCATGCACGTAAATTAATGAATACCTATAATTTTAACTCACACTTAATGGATATAACTAACTGCCATAACTGCTTATATTGTTATTTGTTGTCCTTAGTTTGGTGCGCTGTTGGGCAATAAAGAATATTATTATTATTATCGTGAAAAGGATATTATTCATAATTTACTTATTTCATTGAATTATTACTTTTATAAACTTTTAAAGGAGTAAACTGCAGAGAAAAGTGGGTCGTCCGCCATTTAAAATTTGTAAAAAGTAGGTCGTCCTGTCAGCTAAAATGTTCGTTACAGAAACCCGGAAAATGAAAAACTTTAAGTTCAGCTTTATAAGCAAATATTATTTTATAGTTACATAGACGCTTTTGTCAAATAAATGCTTTTGTTTCTATTTTATCAATTGTATTCAGTATATTCTTATCTTCTTGTAATCATCATCTTGAGATAGCCCGTAAAGAAACAAAAGTTAATGAAAGGTAGAAATTGCAATACCCTGTTAGTGCGCAAAAATTATGGAATAAAAATAATTATGGGATAATTACGCACCTATTCAAATTTGTATCTAGCATAAGACACGCAATAATATATCGGAAATAAGTACGACTAAGTTATCGCACATTTACATTGTTAGCAACACTGTAACTAAAAATGAAAAATAATAATAACACATACCTCATAATAGTATAATAAGTTGATCCACAATAAGATAACATAAATAGGATCAACATGCTAATTCGTCTTTGCGGTTAAGAAAACACCCTGTATATTATGACAAAATTCTCAACAAAATTAAAAATACCTTTTATAAAATGTGTTTTCAATAATTATATGTAATAATGAAAAAAAAAAAGTTGTTTCCCCAACCGGGATTGAACCGTCGACATCGAAGACAGAAGGAGGTATGTACACGAACTTAATCCACTAACCCACCAAGCCTATAGTCGAATTCGTGTCCAAAATGGATTAAAACTTACGTAAAGAACGAATATTACTGTTCCGCTAATTTTTCGATAATAATTGCGATAAACTAACCTTCTATTTGTAGCGTGGATGTTTAAATTGCCGTAAAAACCAATAACGTGCCATCTTGCGCACCGAATTGAAAAAAAATCCGCAAGAAAGACTAATCCTAACCTAACTTAGCCTTGTCAAATTTATGTTTTATTGTTGGTTTAATCACTTATAAGATAAGCTAAATTCATTGTTCGCGCATGCTACTCCTTTATTGCTGTTTCCGGCCCAATTTTGTCTTCATAATGACCAACGCTAACCCGCGTTTGGCGACTTGTATGTTTCGACTGCAAAATAAATTAGATAGTACGCTACACGGTCTATGTCGGTATATCGCGGGATCTTACCGTGTTTAGAGATTGTTTCTTATCCATTTTGACCTGCGTGGAACGTTTTCGCCGCGAATAACTGGCCTAAGCGCCTGCGGGCCTGCCGCTCTCGTCCCGTTCTGTGTTCTGTCAAACTCAAACACCGTATACCCGTCAGACTGCGCTGGCGTGGATATTGTATTGTTACCCTGGCGACGCTACTCGATGGCGGAGGCGCTAACGGACGTACTCAATTTTTATCGATTTTTACGGCGGATGGAAAAATTTTCTCGCGACTCGATTTGCGAATTTGCAAAAACTCTCCGATAATAGTTAATAGAGTGTACGGAGATTCGCCGAGGCCGGTCTACGCGTATATTCAAAAGCCGGACGAAAAGCCTTACGTTAAAACAGTTTGAGCGAAATCGACAATTGCGCGACGTCTATGCAAAAAATGTGCCGTTCATTTTAGTATAATAAGACTAGTGACCCCTTGGATCGCTGAGATGTGTAGATCGCCGATGCCGGTAGATCGCTGAAGCCAGTAGATCGCCGAAGCCAGTAGATCGCCGAAGCCGGTAGATCGCGAAGTAGGTTGATGGCCAAAATAAGTTGATCGCCGAAATATGTTAAACATCGTAATAGGTAGATCGCCAAAATCGATAGATCGCTGAAATTGATAAGTCACCGAAATAGGTAAACCGTCGAAATAGGTAGATGACCAAAGTCCGATTACATATTCGATAATACTTAATTGATTTTTGAAATAATCAGCAAACGTTAGAATACCAATTTAATTGTCTCAAGAAACAAATAGCAACAATGGGTTGCAATGAGCACCTACGAATTCTTTTTTTCTTCCCTATTCATAATCGATTATGAGTACTCGATTATGAATGGAGCTTTAAAAATCGATAATCGATAATTAAAAATACTGATAATACGATTCTTCAAATAATACGATTCTTCAAATAATACGATTAATCTACTTCTAGCAATGCTACCAATTACCATTATTGACTATCCCTCTTTTCATTTATCCCATTACTAACAATAATTCTAGCAAAAGGTGGGCTTAAATGATCTTATCCTAGAATAAAGAGGTCAATTGTTAACAAATTTTGAATAACTTTTAAATTTAAATTTAAAAAAAAATAAACTTTTAAAGGAGTAAACTGCAGAGAAAAGTGGGTCGTCCGCCATTTAAAATTTGTAAAAGTAGGTCGTCCTGTCAGCTAAAATGTTCGTTACAGAAAGCCGGAAAATGAAAAAATTTAAGCTCAGATTTATAAACAAATATTATTTTATAGTTACATAGACGCTTTTGTCAAATAAATGCTTTTGTTTCTATTTTATCAATTGTATTCACTATATTATTATCTTCTTGTAATCATCATCTTGAGATAGCCCGTAAAGAAACGATAGTTAATGAAAAGTTAGAAATTGCAACACCCTGTATATTGCGCAAAAATTATCGAATAAAAATGATAATGGAATAATTACGCACCTATTCAAATTTGTATCTAGGATAAGACTCGCAATAACATATCGGAAATAAGTACGACTAAGTTATCGCACATTTACATTTTTAGCAACACCCTGTATGTTATGTGACTACAAATGAAAAATAATAATAACACAGCTCATTATAATATAATAAGTTGATCAACAATAGGATAATATAAATCGGATCAACATGCTAATTCGTCTTTGCGGTTAAGAAAACACCCTGTATATTATGACAAAATTGTCAACAAAATTAATATTACCTTTAAAAAAATGCGTTTTCAATAATTATAATATGTAGTAATGTAAAAAAAAAACTTGTGCCCCCAACCGGGATTGAACCGTCGACGCCGAAGACAGAAGCCACGACGTCTACCTAGTACGCCACGAAGTCTGATATTGAATTCGTGTTAAAAATGCACTAAAACATACGAAACTAAAACTAAAACAGCGAAACTTACTTTTTGCTAATTTTTCGATAATAATTGCGATAAACTAACCTTCTATTTGTAGCGTGGACGTTTAAATTGCTGTAAAAACCAATATCGTGCCATCTTGCGCACCGAATTGAGAAAAAACCCGCAAGATAGAGACCTAATCCTAACCTAACTTCGCCTTGTAAAATTTATGTTTTATTGTTGGTTTATTGGGCGTTCGTACACTTATAGGATAAGCTAAATTCATTGTTCGCGCATGCTTTCTCCTTTATTGCTGTTTCCGGCCCAATTTTGTCTTCATAATGACCAACGCTAACCCGCGTTTGGCGACTTGTATGTTTCGACTGCAAAATAAATTAGATAGTACGCTACCCGGCCTATGTCGGTATATCGCGGGATCTTACCGTGTTAAGAGATTGTTTCTTATCCATTTTGACCTGCGTGGAACGCTTTTGCCGCGAATAACTGGCCTAAGCGCCTGCGGGCCTGCCGCTCTCGTCCCGTTCTGCGTTCTGTCAAACTCAAACACCGTATACCCGTCAGACTGCGCTTGCGTGGACATTATCGATTGTCGTTACCCTGGCGACGCTACTCGATGGCGGAGGCGCTCATGAATTTACTCAATTTTTATCGATTTTTACGGCGGATGGAAAAATTTTCTCGCGATTCGATTTGAGAATTTGCAAAAACTCTCCGATAAGAGTTAATAGAGTGTACGGCGATTCGCCCACGCCGGTCAACGCGTATATTCAAAAGCGGGACGAAAAGCCTTACGTTAAAACAGTTTGAGCGAAATCGACAATCGCGCGACGTCTATGGAAAAAATCTCCCGTTCATTTTAGTATAATAAGATAAAATGAATTCAGTTTATTATCAGCAACTGTCAAGTTGATGGTGATTATTTGATCATTAATCAGATGTCTAGGAAGGTGTAAAAGTCAAATTCAGATTTTTTTTTCATTTTTATTGGTTGTCATAGTTTGATTAATTTTAAATTTTAGAAAATAACAAAAATATTTTTTTAGTTACTTAACCTAATCTTAAGTTAATCATAAAAATCAATAATTTTTTGGATACTACACCAGAGATTTAATTTTTGACAGCCGATAGGATCCGCTAATTAGTTTGTTTAATTATTTATTATAAAAAGGAGTAAAATTGTGCTTATAACATTTTGAATTGGGGTGCATAAAAAACAAATAGAAACGTCTTAAAATTTCGTTGCCATAGTTAAAACATGGACAATTAGAAACTCATCTGAAACTATATGCGGTAAGTTTAATAATTCTGCAAGATTATACCGAAGGTGTGCCCCTCAAAAACGATACATAGTATACCTACATAAAATAATGAATACATAACTCGTCAATCGATTTCTAATGAATAATTTACAAGTTTTTATATCGAATTCCCAAGTAAAGTTTTTGAGCACTTTATTTAAATCACTTCTTGTCTGTTTTTCGTAATAAGTTGGTATATAGAGTCCCTACTGCGTCTCGACAGTCCTTAAGAAGCAATATCCTTAACTTTTCCGTTTACTTATGCATAAGAAAATCCAGACGTAGCTACATACCACTAAAAGCAGAATTAACCCTTATCTAATTATATTACAACATTAGCCGCAACTTTTACATTAACCCAAATATTTTGCGCAGCCATGCGCTACTACAGCACATTGCGCTCACATCCGTGTAATTAAATTTAACTTTGTTCAACAAGCACACAGTTTTACGTAATTAATTGTTCAAATTTGCCAATGCAATATGCAGTCCTCTATAATAGAGAGATTAATTCTCTCAACGCCGTGCATGCAGGATATCCAATATAACACAGGGGGGTCCTTTTGTGCGATATGAAGAGCGGGTGTATGCCAAAAAAGTAACAAATTGGAATTATAGTGCCGTTTACATCGAATTAATTTTGCACTGGGAAAATGACAAATCCGTAAGCGCGGTACCGTGATTAATATGTGAATGGGGACAAGCGTCGAACTGGATATAATATTACAAATTATATGATTCAATCATGAGTTGTTGAATTATTAACAATGACGTGATGAAGTTACCTATTTACATCTATTATCACCTATTTATGTATATTACGTTACATGTTTTTCCATTCAGAAAAATTGTTTTTTTTAAATATCACTAGGTAGATTATTGCAGGTTTTGATTAATAGGTTTATCCTTATTGTTAATAGTAAAATTATCACACTTTTGCATAGTTGTTATTGATTTGCGATTCTGCAAATAACTTAATCGTTTTAAATTTAACACCTTGTAAACCAAAGATAAAACAAAAATAATGTAATTCCATGTAAAATAGCAAACAAAGTTGATATCGACTTTCAATTGACCAGAAATAGAAGTCAACTTGAATGTGTTTTGACTGTCAATGTGCCGTGAATGTGCCTTCTTTATCACAATATAGAAAGCTTAGAATTTATTAGGTGATGATATTCGAGATTCGGTGGTAGATGAATCGAACACAAAATTCGCTGCCAAAGCACGCTTGTTTTATTTATATCGTGCACTTCAAACGTGCCAAACCAGCACAAGATAAACTAGTTAGCGCAGCCTTTGATTATTGAAGTATAGTAGTAAATAGCTAATAATATCCCACCTTTGAGAGATGCGATCTTTTGGCGTAACAAAAAACATTTCTGAAAGCGACTGAGAACTAACACGAAATATGAAATTAATTTATACGAATACAGTGTGTCCACAAGTTATTGATTTGAACATACAGGTGGTTAGAAAACAAAAATTTGTTAAATATCCTGGAGAGTAAAGTATTAGTTTTTCACAACTAAGTGTAAGATGTCATAGGAAAAGTTGTTTTAACTTTAATATAGTGCTTAGATATCACATTTGAATATTTTATATCAACTTATATTGTTGTTTTTTATTTGTTCTTATTTAATTGTTTGATCAACATTATTGTTAAAAACAAATTAAGACTTTTAGTTTTAATTATAAGCTGAAACATTCTTGAATATTTGAGTGTAAATGCGCATGCGCATCGCAAAGGATTACTTGATTCAAGATAACAATTTCTTGTATTGAAAATTTACTCTTCTCTATTTACAAATTATATCGTTAACCCAAACTCATAACTCTGACATTGGAAAGAAAATGTTTCAAGCCAAGTAAATTAACTTTCATCTAAAGCACACAGTATAGTAGTTTATTTTTTATTCTCGCTATTCGTAATTTTGTCGGTACTGTATTATTGATGTCTCTCCTGATGTTTTTTCCAATATCCAAATTCCGCTGAATTCGGTTTGACGTAGAGTTTGCCAATAAATAGTTTCCGACGTCAGAGCGGAAGTACACCCCGGGAGTGACAGATTATCAATTGGATTCTTTTTCTGACTTATTACCCACTTCCTATTGGACTATTGATTTATAGCAAATATTTCACGAGCTCGATTGTTTAATCAAATACGTTTCTCCTTCTCGTTCAGGCGGAGGTGATTTGAAAAAATAATATCTTTTATTGTACAGAGTGTCTCAAAAAGACCACAAGATTTAAATTTTAAATTAAACATGGCTTTCTTTACCAAAGTACTAAATTATATACAACATTGAACTTTATTTTAGGACATCCGGTCTGTTTATTTGGCATTACATTTATTATTTGTTATAAAATATAATATTTAACCACACTATTTAGAAATTTTGGGGATGTCTGAATTAGGTACTATCGTGGATATATATTATGTCCCCTTTTTTGAAATCCATTTTATCGCAAATGTAGGGGCGAAAAAATTGGAAAAAATTTTGATGCTGTCCTTGATTAATATGCTACAACTCATAAAAATTAGAAAGCTGTATATGTTGGCGTTTTCCCGATTTTTACAAATTAAGACGAATTGGCGCTGTTTTTGCCCCGTAAATTTTATTCGTTTAACTTTAGCAACTTTAGCATTACTCCGGAAATAATCTATAGATTTCAACGATCATTGGATTAGTGCTTGACCCACAAAAAGCTACATTATGCAATGCCAGCAATTCCTTTATTACAAGAGCTAGAATAATGAAATATAGACTATAGGCTACCCACTAATTCATAGGTTTAAAGGTTATTACATAATCATTGCTTATCTTGCATTTTCCCTACAAAATATCGAGTGGAAGCATCTCATGATTGCTGCAATTGACGCGGCGCTCTTTGATCTATCGGGCAAGCGAGGGAAGGGATCGACAGCGACGCTGCAAGTAGTGGCGGATCGCACGTGCATTAGTTATTACTAGGAGAGCAGTGTTTACGGACACAATAAATATAACGACACGACGTGCCTCGCCAAACAAATTTGGATATCCGGCGACAGATTACCGAATTAAAAAATAATGGCAAGATGAGTCAATAAGATAACAGAACCACGAACAGGCATTTGGAAGTCCTATGGAAATTCTTGGCAATTTAAATCGGGTTTCGGGATTAGCATTTCAAATTAATGAACGATCTGCAAAATAATCAATTTGTCTACTAATTTACGATGCTAAATTTGTAAATTTTTTTTGATATTTCTAAGTTTTGTACGCTCAGAGCTGACGTTTGTAATATATGTAATATATCAAGAGTTGTATTTATTTTATATATTGTTTGTGCATGTATTTAAATATTATTAATAAATAAACTGTTATAATAGTTTGGATATTTATATAACAAAATCAGGCATACTTTTTAATTTTAATTTTTTCTTTTATTTTAGTAATCACCACTAATCGGAAAATCTGCTAACTCCATATTATTAGATCTATCCGCTTCCATCAAAATCTTTTCTACAATCTTATTGTATAAAACTGAAGAAAACATAAACGCCAATCGATAGAAGAGATTTCTCTCGTACCGGGTCACATATCATAATCAGAATTATGCAAATATCAAGAATTTAATTGTTAGTTAAAAGTACTACCTTGACAAGTTATCGTTCTTTTTGTGTATTGATAATAAGCTGCCCCGGTTCTCCCAGCTGTGTCGGTTCTCTCCAACATGACAGCACCGCTAACGGCTCCCTTCCCCGCAGCACCCCAAAGACCGTAGAGCATCGGAATTCACCCAGAGTTTCAGCACAATCTTTTGTATGAAAAATGCAAGATAAACAATGATTATGTAATAAACTTTAAACCTATGAATTATTGGGTAGCCTATAGTCTATATTTCATTATTCTAGCTCTGCTAATAACGGAATGGCTGGCATTGCATAATATAGCTTTTTGTGGGCCAAACACTTACCAATGATTTTTAAAAAAATGCACATTGAAAACTAGCATTCCGCAGGTGATTTTACTTTTTATTTAGTTGAAATCTATAGATTATTTCTGGAGTAATTAAGTGCTAAAATTAAACGAATAAAATTTACGGGGCAAAAACAACGCTAATTCTTCTTAATTTGGAAAAATCGGGAAAACGCCAACATATTACGGACATCAATAATCCTTTATTATTACACTAGCAGCAGACAGTTGCCATTTTGGCATTAATACACCACCTTTGGAGATAACAGTTCCACTCATGCCATCTCCACTAAAACAATCACTATTCTGGCCTGAAACACCCAAATAAAGTAAAAAGAAGCTGTTCTTCTGTAAAATTATTATCTAATGCTTGGAGAGAATATATGTTAATAAAAAAGAAAAACGCACAAATCAGAATTATTCTAGACAAATAAGAAAGGAAGCGAAAAGGAACAGAATAAAAAGGTGCACCAAGAAAAACACTAAAAATTCCACATGCAAGAAACTTATTAACATTAACATTAAAATATGTTCACATAAGTAGTCATTATCTCCACCTAAATATAAATTCTACAGTTACAAATGTAACACAAATTTACACATAAGTATGTAGTTTTTCAACTAAAAAAGGTTCACATTGTTAACCGGTGTTTCACATTGAATTTACAAAGTTTAATCACGTCAAATCTAACCACCGTCTATATTCTATATTGGATTAAATTGAACGAGTTTCCGACCGCAGTTTCCGGGCGTTAGAGTAGTGCTTTCCTGGGATTGATCAGTTTAATGAATAGCCTCTATTCTCGGGAAAATCCGGACTATCCTGAATGTGAAATCGGCGTCCGTTGATTGTGCTTGACGCGGAAGTTTCGCCGCGAATTCAAGTCGCCATTGCAATCAGTCGCGCTGAATTCAATTACTAATATGTGCGCAACGTACTGTACCAAACTATCATGTCCATAGAACCGGTAAACGATGTCCAAGATAGTGGAAAATGAACGTATATAATGCAAACCTACTCAACTGTTCGGCGCATCGTCATCGGACCAAACTAAATCAAATTAAATGCTAAATTACAATGCTGTAACTTGTGTTAATCATTAATGTAGAACATTGTTTGACAACCTAGTACACTTGTGTGTGAATTATATCCATTATTTAAGGTAAACGCAATTTTTAATGAAACACAGTAGTCTTCTTCAATCTGCCCTCTCTCCCTCATCTGTATGTTAATGTTTCTTGCCTCAAATTTGTTTTTATCTTTTTCTTGGCGCAGCGTTTTATTATATTCCTTTTTCGCTTTTTTTTCTTATTTCTCTATAAAGATTTTCTTTTGTTCTTTCTTCTTTTTTATTAACAAATATTCTCTCCAAGCATTAGATAATAGTGTTACAGAAGAACAGTTTAGCAGAACGACCGACGCGGTGGTTGCCAGTGGAAGTGTTCTCGTTACCCCCCAAGTTCATAACACCATCCGGGCAAAATTAGCACAGAGGTCGCCAAGTTTTGCCTAAACTGCCACTGGTAAATAGACACACTGGAGGCATCATACAGATTTGCATTGCAATTGGCAATATTGTACGTGTGTATGTCTGTGTGTATGTATGTACCCGATTTTTGTGGCGATGATTCCGTAGAAACTACTAAAGGTATCGCGACGAAAGTTCATATTTAGAAGTTTTATGACCAAACTTAGAGCTGAAAAGCTTTTGGTTCAAAAGGGTCTAAAGGAACTAGATGTTTCCTCTCTAAGCATTTTTCAATGATTTTGCAAATGAGCTGCCATTTCTGTAATTTCTTCAAAATAGTTAAATAATAAATTAAAGTAGAGGAAATTCTGTATAATTTATGTGATGACATTTTTTGGTAAAATTAATAGTTTAGCTGTACGAGCAATTTCGTTTTGATCGAGATCGTGTCTGCATTAAAACTTAGTTAGCCAGGATTTCGACAGTTATTTTCATTCTGACAGTAGGTAGTGTCAAATGCTGATTTTCTGATAATACCAACTGTCAATATTATCAATCAAAATATCAAAATAAAAAATAAAAAAAAATAAAAAAAATAAAAATATCAAATAGAGAATCTCATACAGCTAAAGTATTCATTTTATATATTGCATGATAAAGTGCCTGGCCACATCAGATTTTTTTCAGCACAATAAATTAATAGTTTAGAGAAATATTTCAAGCATTTTTTTCTAAAAGATGAATTTATGCTTGATATTTTTGGTAACCTTGTAATTTTTGTTATCTGGTACGGTTTAGGAGGAAAAAATAAGATAAGAATGATTGATCATGAATTTTGTAATGCTGCTTGCCTGTTAAGTTTTATCACAACGCCTAGGAATAATGCCTATTTCTTTTAAATACTCAAAATAAGATGATAAAATTACGTGAATAAGAGTGTAAATATTACGCAGAGTACAGTTATATTTTTCTTCGTTGAATTAACCTTTACGTAGATTCATTTTATTCTTATCCGTATCAGATGTAAAATATTGCAAGATACAAAAAATATGAAATTTGAATCGATGATGGGTTACTATTGTATGACAGTGTACAATAGTGACACATCATCGCATAAAATATGAACACAATTGGTTCAAAACTAGATTTGTCATAACCAAATAATGCGAAATGAAAAGGAATGGCATATTATAGATAAATTGGGTTAAATCACCGTCCCAAGAATTTTTGGTAGAGCCATGTCCTTCAAATTACGGAACAGACTGTATAGTCAAGCCCTATTCGAATTTTTGGAATTTTGTCGTTTGACTATCAACATTTTTCGTTTCAAGACAGTGTCAACAAAAACTTTTTTCAAGTGAATTTTTGGAGATTAATATATTATTAATATATTGTAAGCCTTATTGTATTATTTTTAAAATTGTAACTATAGAAATTTTGCCCAAACACATTTCTGTAATTTCGTCAAAATAGTTAAATAATAAATCAAAGTACAGGAAATTCTGTATAATTTATATCTATGACATTTGTTGGTAAAATTAATAGTTTAGCTGTATGAGCAAATTCTTTTCGACCGAGATCGTGTCTGCATTAAAACTTAGTTAGCCAGGATTTGACAATTATTTTCATTCTGACAGTAGGTAGTGTCAAACGCTGTTTTTTTGACAATACCTACTATTTTATTTTAATGCAGACACGATCGATCTCGATCAAATGGAATCTCATGCAGCTAAACTATTAATTTTATATATTGTATGATAAAGTCATGCGCCTGGCCACAGCAGATTTTTTTCTATTTCACTGCTTTAAACTACATTTAAACCAAGTTACGATGTTCAGAAAAATATCAAGTATTTGGTATAAACTGAAAAATGTTCGGGGTGCAGTCACTAAGTACACTGAAAAATGTTACTCATTTGCCAAAAACAATTTAAATCACGCTAGAGGGCGCCAGTATTGCAATATCGGCCAAAATCGATTTATTCGTGTTTATTTGACAATTTTCGACTATTTTTAGGAATTCATAGTCACCTAAATTAATATCAAACAAACATTTTCGTTATGGTGATAAGAATTGATGGTCGACATGTTTTTGTGTTATTTTAATGCTTTTGGGTTCATAATGTCATCCTGATTAAAAATAGCATAGAAACAATCAAGGGTGTGATTGAAAAATTCAATGATGACGTCATTTCCGGGAATACCGGAAGTTATGCTATCCTGAAGATATCCCAAAAATGGTGTGTTTTATGCACTCAAAATTTCATTCGTCCATGGGAGAGAGATAGAGAAACCTGACGTGATACGAAACGATTTAACTCGGATTCGTATTCACCGCAAAATTTATCAAAAGCTCGAATTCCTTTCCACTGATCTTACATATCTATGTATATTTTTATATCATATTTGTGCTTATTACATTCAATATTATAATTAATTACCTTGCTAGTGCTCAAAAAGAGACCCACAATATGAGTTCTTAAACTACCAAGAACTAAGCATAAGGAAAATAATAGAAATACCAACATTAGTTCAAATTTAAATTAATGACGACAACATATTTCCGCCGATGCAAATTCACTTTCTGTTCGTGGAAATACAAATATTTGGACGTCGAGTTACGGCAATATGCCAAATTTACTATAAATATGCCATCGAATTCAAAACGGAGTTTATGACCTAGCTTCCAAATATTCTATGAATAATTAATATCGAATGCAACATTCATGAGACAAGAAGTTGGACGTCTCGCTTATAATAATAGACATTATCATGCCAGCTGTTCCAATAGAACTATTGACCGACTATAATTATGTCAAAACGTGGCATTAAAGTTGGATGTAAATAATGATAAAACGTAATAAATAAGTTCTTCGTTTCTGGGGAATTCGTTTTTTAGTATTTTTGTTCCTAGAATCGCTTGAAATGTTACCTTTTTGCTTAGTTGAAGTTAGAACAATACCGAAGACAGCTTTTCAATTTACTGACAGTTTCATTGCGTCCGACCGAAGGACAAGACCGCTGAAAGCAAACATCTTTTTGTCCTGTTTTCCAAGACGGTAAGAAATGAAATCCTAGCCAGTTCTAATATATTAGCGCGGCGAAGAAAAGCAAACGCGCGCTATTGCAGCTGAGGTTTTACTTGTAAAATCCAATCTCGAATTTTTCTAGTTAGTCATTCCGGAGTGTTTGCGGTGCCAAGAAATTTCATCAATCGTGCCAAGGGAATTGAACGACTTGATTGTATTGTTCCCAAAAATTTACCGGGCAAAACCAACAATTGTTCAATTAAACCGTAAAAATACGATACGATTACTTAGTGGCGTTTTAAAGTTTCAGTAATTAGTTGAAATTGTTTTACAGATGTAGCGTGACGGAAAAAAATATTAAGAAGAGGGTACCCCACCACCATCTTTAATCTAAAATACTGTGGTCGCACACCACGTGACACCCTCTTTTTATTTTGAAACAACGTTACCGTATTATGAATAGGTACTAAGAAATTTGTCTTATTTACCACATGCATTTTCTAACATTTAAATTTTTGTTGTTAAAAAATAGAAAAACCTATATTTCCGCACAATTTTGAATTCCTCGCAAAATCATTTTTATGGAAAAACAGCAGTCTAAGAAAACCAGTATATCTCAATACCTGCTTTTTACTTTATCATACGCAGTAAGATAAAGTATTGTAATCATGCCGAAAAAAAAAATTGAGATTTTAGCGGAAATAGGTCTTTTTGGGTCCCCTGAACATTTTTGACCAAGGTACAAAAAAATGTCTGTGTGTGTGTGTGTGTGTGTGTATGTGTGTAAACGATTTTTGTGGCGACGATTCCGGAGAAACTACTAAAGGTGTCGGGACGAAAGTTCATATTTAGAAGTTTTGTTACCAAACTTAGAGCTGAAAAGCTTTTGGTTGAAAGGGGTCCAAAGGAACTGGCAGTTTATTCTAAGCTTTTTTGAAGGATTTTGCAAATGAGCCGCCATTTCTGCAATTTCGACAAAATAGTTAATTAATAAATTAAAGTAGAGGAAATTTTGAATAATTTATGCCTATGACATTTTTTGGTAAAATTAATAGTTTAGCTTTTCAGTTTATTCTAAGCCTTTTTGAAGGATTTTGGAAATGAGCCGCCATTTCTGTAATTTCGACAAAATAGTTAATTAATAAATTAAAGTAGAGGAAATTTTGAATAATTTATGCCTATGAAATTTTTTGGTAAAATTAATTTAGCTTCAAGAGCAAATTCTATTTGATCGAGATCGGTCGCATCTGCATTGATATGAAATTACATAGTAGCCAGGATTTTGACAAATATTTTTTTGTGTTGTCACATTCGAAAACAGCTGATCTCATCAGAGGTTGGAGAACCACTATGGAACGTGCCGCTGCAGTGCGCAAAATTATAAAATACAAATTTCAAATAAAATAAGATCACCAATTTGATTGTTTGTTGATAAGAAATATCAACCCGTCTTTATATCTAATTCTAAAAATGATACATGGAGAAAATTATAAATAAAGTATAGCGATGAGTGTAGTTTTATTTTAGTATGTTGGTAGGGATGTGTCATGAACAAATATAAATCTGTCAGAATTTGAATTACCTTTTTAAGGTGCGTTTTCATTAGTGATAATGGCAGTGGTAGCAGACGCCGTTATAGTATTTCCAATAGAAAATTGCTAGTGACTCATGTTTATGTACATGCAAACTAATATGTGTCATTATCACGATATGTAAGAAATACTATAATTTCGTATTCTACCACCGCCATTAGCTACCATTACCTACCAATCGGAACGCACCTTTCGTCAAAGTGGTACCAACCTAGCATTTACTATACAGAAATCATTTATTTTTTTTTAAATACGTATTTCTTAAAAAGCAACACAATAAACGTTGATGTCGCTCCTGCCAAAAACTAGATAGCGCGACTCGCTCATATGCGACGGTGACACTCCGCCTTCGGTGACGCGCCGTATCACCGCTCGTCGCGCTATTCCGTACTTTCGGCATTTGTGACATAAATAACTATTATTCTAATGACGTAGTGTAGGTAGTGTCAAATGCTGATGCTTTGACAATACCTACGATTTATCTTAATAGAATAGATTCTCATGCAGCTAAACTATTAATTTTATATATTGTATGATAAAGTCATGTGCCTGGCCACATCAGATTTTTTATTTTGTTACGCACGCTTTAATTATTATTAAGTAACAAGCGTTCTATTAGCGAGATTACCTACCATATCCAAATTGTGTACAGTAGGGTGGTCCAAATTCATACCTAGCAAAATCTTTTTTTTTTTGCTGGAGGGCAACGATCCCCCCCAATCTGTTCCCTTTCCAGAAATAAAAATTCCCCCCAAATTTTAGAAAAATTGGTTAACGTTAACACGTGCCACCGAGCACCTCAAATTTCCCATTTAAAATACATTGCAAAAATGCATCTTTTTTCCGTATCGTATTTAGAAAAAAAGTTGCGGGAGATAATCAGAAATTGTTTAGAACTCCCTCAGAAACAAATCCACAACCACTATTTTTTTTTTCACCATCCCCCACCCTCCCCTGCAGTACCATAAATATGAGGCAAAATTTTCTCTCCAAATTTACAATTTTACAATGTTACGTGTTTTTTATTTTTGTTTTCATAAATTATTATTAATGGATTACTGACATGTCCCTCTGTCATTTATGAACTAATTTCAAATTGTTTAAACAATTACAGTTTGTTTAAAAAAATATTTAATGTAACTGACTCATTTTTATATTTTTTGCAGAAATTATTGGAATATTGGCTTTTTTGTCATTTATTAACTAATTTGCAACTGTAAACAAAAAATATACAATGTTACTGACAAATTTTTACTGTTTTTTGCTGAAATTATTATTTAATTAATGGTTTTTTGTCATTTATTAACTAATTTGCAATTGTTTAAAGAAATACCATTTGGTTAAACAAAAATATACAATGTCACGGACACATTTTTGTATTTGTTGCAGAAATTATAATTATATGAAACACTGGATTTCACAGTTTTTTTTATATAATAATGTATGTATTTGCTCGGCCCGTCCGCCTCGGCCTTTCTTCCTTTGGTTCATCAGAAATGTTTTCTGTTCTTCTGATACATTAGCATCCTGTAGTACTTCATGTGGTGCAATATCAAAAAGCCCATCCTGCTTTTCCAGAAAATCATCTTCTTTCCTAGTTTGTGCCGATGTTTTCTGACCCGCTCTCTTTTGTATTGTTCTGTATTGGGAATATGAATCTCCTAGCTTTTCCACGCAACGTTGCTGATCTCGCGTAGGAAGGCTTGCTTTTGCCCAAAAAACTTTCACTTCGTCGATCGCAAGATGAGCACCTGCTCTTAAACTTAGTTTTATACATCTCATATTGTAAAACAACTACAACATTACTTGCATATTGCTTGGAAGCTTATTCCCGATAGTTTGGTGATCATAATGATTAATCAAATATATGGTTTTTCGCAATTCTTTAGAACCTAACATTCTCAATGATGCAATGTGCAAACACACATGTCGAAACAGCTAACAACGAAATCAAAATACCGTAAGCAGTATAAGCTAAGCAATATAAGGCTAGGGCTGTTGGAGTTATCAAAACATTCAAGTCTCGAATTTCAAGTCGAGTACAGCTAGTAGTTTTTGAGTTGTCTCGTATTTATTCGAGTCTCGATATCAAAGTCGAGAGCTTTTTTTATATGGAATGTTCGTAAAATGAATAGAAAAATATGTACGTAACTTTGTATATCATTGTTTAACCAAATAGTATGTTTAAACAAAACAAAAAAAGTGCAAATTAGTTAATAAATAATAAAAATATACAAATAATCTAATAGTAATTTCTGCAAGAAAATAGAAAAATATGTCAGAAACATTGTATATTTTTGTTTAAACAAGTAGTATTTGTTTAAACAATGCAAATTTGTTAATAAATGACAAAAAATGTCAATGATCTAATAATTTCTGCAAAAAATATAAAAATGTGTTCGTGACATTGTATATTTTTGTTTAAACAATTTGTAATTGTTTAAACAAATTGAAGTTAGTTCATTAATGACAAAAGAACATGTCAGTAATCCATTAATAATACCTTATGAAAAAAAAAATAAAAGACACGTAACATTCTAAAACTGTAAATTTGGAGAAAATGTTTTTTCAAAGAAGACAGCAATGGTTTATTTTAGCATTAGTGTGTACTAGTATTTTTTTGTGCATAACGATGCGTAGAATTCAAAAAAAGAATTAGATACAGGGAGTTCCATTTAAAAAAAAGATTATGACCAGCCTGTACACAATTTGGACATGGTAGGTAATCATGATAATAGAACGCTTCTTACTTAATCATAATCTAAGCGTGAGAAGTATAAAGTTTAGTGTAGGTACTGTTATGTTTTATTGGCGTAAAATTTAGCGAGGAATTCAAAATTGTGCCGAAATATAGGTTGTTCCATTTAAAGAAACATAAGTTTCGATTGGCACTACCTTATAGAATACCTGTATATACGCTAATAATTTTAAAATGTGTATATGAGTGAATATATACACTTTTATACCAAGCAGACTGTGATTGTGTTCTGGGAGAAAAAAAATAACACCAATACTTGCAGTCAATATTCTATCAAAGTTTTGTATTTTTGTTCACGTTGGGGCAGTAGTTTTAACAATTTTTTAAAATGAGAACAATGACTGCATGTTACGATCACTCAGTATAGCATATCTAATTTTTTCGTGACATTAGCATATTGCTAAGGTCTTAGTTATTATCTGACAAAATTTTTGAGAGAATATCTGCAAAAAATGTAGTATTTAGTTTTTAAGGAAGGCTTACAATTGCCATTTTTTACAAATAATTGAATACCTCGGTTTTCATGGGTACAATCTGATACAATTGCAAATACAACTTATTTCATGTTGGTAATATGGTATGATATGCAGGACATTCCAGGTAAAAATTTTGAAATTTTTCTTCACTCCTAAATGGGACATCATAAATGAAAACAATTTTCACAGTATGGGCTAGTAGTATAGACCGGGGTAATAGATCAAGATATTATAGTAACATACTTGTTTATTATGTGGTTACAGTTTTGGGCAAATGTACAAACAATTCACGTTTTCTATGTTAAAGCGGGCAACACCATCGTTATCCTTTAAATTTGTAATAGAGCACGGACCAGGAAAAGACGTGGCACAACATGAAAAACTTGTACAGGTCGTCTTCGGTCTTGATGTCGAACAGTTCCCAATTTTGCCAATAGGAGGTGACACTGTCGGCAATACCCGACATCTGGCGTGTTTGGGTCCCGTTGGTCTCGCTAATTGGGTCCCCAGCCGTAGAGAGTCTTGTCATTCTTGCAACTGTCAATTTGAAGAATAATAACTAAAATTATAGGATGTTTAATTGGGTATGAACCCTTACGCAGGGCTGCTATACTACCACTAAAGGGAAATTCCATAACACAACGGATTTGACCATTAACTTATCAGTTATCGTATGCTAACGTATTATGTAACAACAAAATGTATAACGAGCAATTTTTACATAATTATCTAAAAACTTACCTGTTACAAAGTACAATGCATGGTTTTTGACTTCATCCAGAGCCCATATAAGGTAACTGTTGAGTCGTTTGAGCATGCCTCAGAGATATACTTTGACGTCCGCTGACAAATACTTTTGACGTTTTAGTTTCATTTCTATACACGGTTTTCATGCAGTTTATAGATATTCGTATGTTACGATTTTGGAACTGTAATATTTCGAAATTTTGGTTTAGTAATTTGGCCAAAAATGTGTGAGATGACAGTGATTTTACTTCGTAAATGTCGACGCATCGTTAGTACTGGTCAAATTGTTGTTATAGTTACCTTGACAACCAGAGATGACATTTCAAATTTAATCAAAGTATAGAAGATAATGATATACAGGCGGGATGTAAACATTAAATGAATTAAAAATTTCAGTCACAACCTGGATATGAACCAGGGACCTTTGTGTCCCTAACATTTGTCATAGGCCTCAATAGCTCAGTTGGATAGAGCATTGTGCTTTTATAAGGGTCTAACTATTTAAAGAATTGAAAAATTCATTAAGTCCACTTGAAACGTTTTACACCGAGTGACTGAGAATTTTACTTCCTTATATACTTATGTATTTCTTACTTAATTAGATAAAGTTCTTTTTTCGTTTCCACATTGTTGAATATATATATATTTTATTTTAATTTCACTTTGGAAAAACAATTAGTCAGACTGATTTTTACATTCTAAAAAAATCGGAGAAAGAAGTGGGACACTTTGTTTAATTCTAATAAATCTATTAAAAAAAGTTTAGATAGGTAATTTACCAAAAATTTATTCCTAATCAGCTTACTCTACGTATTCGCTAAATTAGTTCAAAATTACCTAATAAATAACGACGACAAAATCAAATTTACACCACCTATTCTAAACTATCAAAACGGCAACAATAAAATACCCCGATAAAAATCAGCATGGGAAATCTATCCTGGCAACGGTAATAATATGCATTGGGGCCAGAGACGCGAGTACCCCATAACATCCGCATTGAACAGCAGGGGAGGCATTGGCAATTTGACAGTAACCTCCTGAAGGAATACTAGCGCGCCGCGCCGTCTTGCCGACTTGCCGTCTAGTCGTGCCGGTTCAGACCGCCGAAGAGCTGCCTCCGGCCCGCCGCGACTGTTGTGGTGCGTGTGCGCAATGATTATATAAATTCTAGGGGTTGAACCTGGGGCCAGTCATGTTCAGGGAGTGTGCGGACATCGGCCATGCAGGGTCCGCTCTGCCTTCACCGGCTCGGTTCTTGAGAGGGATGATAACACCGTCAATTAAAAACAAGTTTCTCATCTTCTCATCCCCTTCAGACTGCACTAAAACGAAAACTAATCTCTCTTCCATCAAAAAATACCATCAAACTAGATAGATATTAAATCTTTACACCCCATGAGCCGCTTTCTAAGCTCTAAGTGTCTTTTGTAGTGAACGCCAGCAGTGGTGTGGTAGACTCTATTGTGGAAAAAATCTAGTGCCTCCCGACAATTTCTCAGATTAGATATGACCCTTCCGACCGATTGCCATCATGTTCGCGATGACAGAGTATTTCGGCGAATTTGCCCTGCCCAGGTAATGAACAATATTTTCCATAAACTAATTCAGGGGCTGAGAGCTTGAATTTTGTTATTTAAGCCATGTTTCAGCGGTGTGTAGGCGCCTCCGCCAATACTGTACTACGCCGTAAACAAAAGATTAGCATGTCTTTTACTACATTAAATCACGTGGTGCTTACGTGGAAATGATTACGCTATAAAATGAACTATAGTTCGCTAATTTAATGTGATTTTAATAAAAGTTAGAGCTGTTAAAGCACACCAAATTCATACTCCAAAAATCAATAAAAAATTTGTTCCTGTTATAGTGATTTAAAAAGTTTTAAAACCATAGAAAGAGCATAGCCTTAATCAGAATGTTGGCTTAAGATAAATCTGCAAGTTTTGTGCAGTTAAATTAAAAAACGTCATAGAGAAATGACCTAAATTTTTTAATTTTATGTTATCGTTGCTGATTAAGTCATCATAATTATTAACAATAAATGCAGGGTCCGCTCTGCCATCACCGACTCGGTTCTTGAGAGGGATGATAACACCGTCAATTAAAAACAAGTTTCTCATCTTCTCATCCCCTTCAGACTGCACTAAAACGAAAACTAATCTCTCTTCCATCAAAAAATACCATCAAATTAGATAGATATTAAATCTTTACACCCCATGAGCCGCTTTCTAAGCTCTAAGTGTCTTTTGTAGTGAACGCCAGCAGTGGTGTGGTAGACTCTATTGTGGAAAAAATCTAGTGCCTCCCGACAATTTCTCAGATTAGATATGACCCTTCCGACCGATTGCCATCATGTTCGCGATGACAGAGTATTTCGGCGAATTTGCCCTGCCCAGGTAATGAACAATATTTTCCATAAACTAATTCAGGGGCTGAGAGTTTGAATTTTGTTATTTAAGCCATGTTTCAGCGGTGTGTAGGCGCCTCCGCCAATACTGTCCAACGCCGTAAACAAAAGATTAGCATGTCTTTTACTACATTAAATCACGTGGTGCTTACGTAAAAGGGATTACGCTATAAAATGAACTATAGTTCGCTAATTTAATGTGATTTTAATAAAAGTTAGCGCTGTTACAGTACACCAAATTCGAACTCGACAAATCGATAAAAAAAAATTTCCTGTTATACTGCTTTCATAAAGTTTTAATACCATACAAAGACCATAGTCTTAGCCAGAATTTTGGTATAAGAAAAATCTGTACGTTTTGTACAGTTAAATTTAAAAACGTCATAGAGAAATGATCTCAATTTTAACATTTTATGTCATCGTTGCTCATTAAGTCAACATAATTATTAACAATAAATGCAGGGTCCGCTCTGCCTTCACCGACTCGGTCCTTGAGAGGGACGATACCACCGTCAATTAAAAACAAGTTTCTCATCTTCTCATCCCCTTCAGACTGCACTAAAACGAAAAATAATCTCTCTTCCATCAAAAAATACCATCAAATTAGATAGATATTAAATCTTTACACCCCATGAGCCGCTTTCTAAGCTCTAAGTGTCTTTTGTAGTGAACGCCAGCAGTGGTGTGGTAGACTCTATTGTGGAAAAAATCTAGTGCCTCCCGACAATTTCTCAGATTAGATATGACCCTTCCGACCGATTGCCATCATGTTCGCGATGACAGAGTATTTCGGCGAATTTGCCCTGCCCAGGTAATGAACAATATTTTCCATAAACTAATTCAGGGGCTGATAGTTTGAATTTTGTTATTTAAGCCATGTTTCAGCGGTGTGTATGCGCCTCCGCCAATACTGTCCGACGTCGTAAACAACAGATTAGCATGTCTTTTACTACATTAAATCACGTGGTGCTTACGTAGAAAGGATTACGCTATAAAATGAACTATAGTTCGCTATTTTAATGTGATTTTAATAAAAGTTAGAGCTGTTAAAGCACACCAAATTCATACTCCAAAAATCAATAAAAAACTTTTTTCTGTTATAGTGATTTAAAAAGTTTTAAAACCATAGAAAGAGCATAGCCTTAATCAGAATGTTGGCTTAAGATAAATCTGCAAGTTTTGTGCAGTTAAATTTAAAAACGTCATAGAGAAATGACCTAAATTTTTTAATTTTATGTTATCGTTGCTGATTAAGTCATCATAATTATTAACAATAAATGCAGGGTCCGCTCTGCCATCACCGACTCGGTTCTTGAGAGGGATGATAACCGTCAATTAAAAACAAGTTTCTCATCTTCTTATCCCCTTCAGACTGCACTAAAACGAAAACTAATCTCTCTTCCATCAAAAAATACCATCAAATTAGATAGATATTAAATCTTTACACCCCATGAGCCGCTTTCTAAGCTCTAAGTGTCCTTTGTAGTGAACGCCAGCAGTGGTGTGGTAGACTCCATTGTGGAAAAAATCTAGTGCCTCCTGACAATTTCTCAGATTAGATATGACCATTCCGACCGATTGCCATCATGTTCGCGATGACAGAGTATTTCGGCGAATTTGCCCTGCCCAGGTAATGAACAATATTTTCCATAAACTAATTCAGGGGCTGATAGTTTGAATTTTGTTATTTAAGCCATGTTTCAGCGGTGTGTATGCGCCTCCGCCAATACTGTTCGACGCCGTAAACAAAAGATTAGCATGTCTTTTACTACATTAAATCACGTGGTGCTTACGTAGAAAGGATTACGCTATAAAATGAACTATAGTTCGCTAATTTAATGTGATTTTAATAAAAGGTAGAGCTGTTAAAGTACACCAAATTCGTACTCGAAAAGTCGATAAGAAACTTTTTCCTGTTATAGTGATTTCATAAAGATTTAATACCATGAAAAGGCCACAGTCTTAGCCAGCATTTTGGTATAAGAAAAATCTGTAAGTTTTGTACAGTTAAATTTAAAAACGTCATAGAGAAATGATCTCAATTTTATTATTTTTTTGTCATCGTTGCTCATTAAGTCAACATAATTATTAACAATAAATGCAGGGTCCGCTCTGCCATCACCGTCTCGGTTCATGAGAGGGATGATAATACCGTCAATTAAAAACAAGTTTCTCATCTTCTCATCCCCTTCAGACTGCACTAAAACGAAAAATAATCTCTCTTCCATCAAAAAATACCATCAAATTAGATAGATATTAAATCTTTACACCCCATGAGCCGCTTTCTAAGCTCTAAGTGTCTTTTGTAGTGAACGCCAGCAGTGGTGTGGTAGACTCTATTGTGGAAAAATCTAGTGCCTCCTGACAATTTCTCAGATTAGATATGACCTTTCCGACCGATTGCCATCATGTTCGCGATGACAGAGTATTTCGGCGAATTTGCCCTGCCCAGGTAATGAACAATATTTTCCATAAACTAATTCAGGGGCTGATAGTTTGAATTTTGTTATTTAAGCCATGTTTCAGCGGTGTGTATGCGCCTCCGCCAATACTGTCTGGCGCCCTAAACAAAAGATTAGCATGTCTGTTTCTACATTAAATCACGTGGTGCTTACGTACAAGGGATTACGCTATAAAATGAACTATAATTCGCCACTTTAATGTGATTTTAATAAAAGTTAGAGTTGTTAAAGTCCACACTATCCACACTATATAAGAATCAGCAATATATTAACTAATATTTAGTATACGATACCTACGCTAATAAGCAAAAATCATAGACATTTATTATTGTTGTATAAACCCATATTAAATTCCACCTATTATTTTACATAATAATATATCTACGTAGGTATTGTGCTGTATGTAAAACGATCTATTAATTCACAGCAAAGTCTACGAACTTCTACCTTTATTTTAATGATGTTACTGTTACTAAAGTTGCAAAGGTTCTGCCAATATTCATTTCACAAGAACACAGAAATAGATTCTCTCTCGCTGGCTGCTGCTATGTAATTATAATGTCGAAATTACGTCACTAATACGACCCAGTCTCATCAGCAAGGGTTAACACAATTACCTTCGTCATCACAGTAATTATATTTCCGCTGTAATTACGGGTAATGCCACACCAGAACTTAAGCAAATGTACTGGAAATAGACTACATGATTATGTAGACAATCAGAACTAAACAATGGTTTTCCTCCTAATACAAAAATCTCTTTTTTCTTGGATTGTAGGTAGAAATCTTCTCACTATGGTTAAGATGAATTAACCTCGTTTATTAGGTCTCTGGTCGTCTTTTACTATAGAGCAGCATCTGTTGATTTAATACATTGTGGGGTAAAGTGGCCCACTGGGATACTGTGTAAACTTCCTGAAGCAGTCCTCCAAGGGATAGGGAGGCTTTCTGTGTGCAAATCTAATCTCAAATAACTTATCCCGAATGAATTGCTTTTATTTGGCGTGTCCATTGATATAGCATGTGCTAATTTTCTATTCAAATAACTAATTATATCTTTAAATGTGTTAAAATTTAATTATGTAGGATTGAGTATACAATAAGGTCCAATATTGATAAAAGCTTATCTATGTTAGATCTGCGCTCAACGTCAAAGACCGTTACTACAGGTATATTTATTTTATCGATGTAAATCTTATGTTTACGTTCACTACCTGTGCATAAAATACAAAAAAACTCATTATCGTAGATTTCAGGTTGTTAGATAAATTAATTGTACCAAGAAACCTCCCAAGGAAAAGTATTTGGAATATTTAATACCGTTGGTAATTAGTAGTATTAATTTAAAAGTAATAATTTTTGGAAAATAAGCGCTTATAATTTGTACGAAAACTGAGAAAAAAGGGCAAACAAAAAACCGTTTTAAGAATACGTATACCTTGAATTTTTCATAACAACTGGTTGACAATGACAATACTATCTAATATAAATCTATTTGTTTAGGTATATACACTCGAAACTTTAAGTTGGATAAAGTATTTTTGGAATTATAATAACTTCTTTCCATTTTGCAGTTTGTTTCCATGTGCCCCGGCCCGGGGCACATTGGGACAAGCATGGGGCACATTGGGACAGAGTGAATATCTTGGTTATTATTAAAGATACCAGTTTGATGTTTGGTGAGTAGAAACCATCAACATGGATAAGCAAAATGCATTAAGTACATTATTATATTTTATACAGAGTGTTCAAAATTTGTAACACAAATACATATTCAAACTTTAAAAAATCATGTTTTTAAATTGTACACTCTGTATATCTATCGAACAAAATCTTGCCCTCAGTCATTCCAAATTATACCTGATAAATATACTTAAAATTTAAATAGTTTTAATATTATACAAACTGTGTTGTTGCACGTCTCGAATATTAGAGGGGTGATAGAACCTCTTATTTTATGGACAGAAACATCAATGAACATATAGCCTAACGGTGACTTGATTGGATGGTGTGACCTTGTGAAGGTCAGAGTGTTTTATGTACTACCTACAATGGTTGTTGAGGAATTTCTTCAAAACCAGCATAGCAATGTTGTAAAATTATTATTCATATGTTCGGCCATCAAGGAAACGAGACGAATTTAACCTCAAATATGATTTTCCGAGGCACAGACGGTTCAAACTTTTAAATGAAAAAAAATTAGCACATATCTGCCAAACCCGGGCAAAAAAGCAACATAAGTTAAATAAAAACATCGCCAAATACATTATTTTCTTCTGAATTCGTGGATATCCTTAAGCTTTTTAAACTGCTTAAATTAAAACTGTCCAGGAAAAATGCTTAGAATCCACACTCCACAATAATAAACAAGAATTTCGTGAAATATTTATAAACAAATAATCATTATATAAACACTAGTTATGTGACATACACTCTTATTTAAACATCTAATAAAGTGAATTAATTTAATAATTTTTATTATTTTATTAAATATGTAAGAGCTTGTAGTCATATATATATACTTCCTTCTTGATAACTTGAATTTCCCGATCGTCGCGCCAGCTATTGGAAAGCGCCGTAAACGTGAGCTTTGGAAGCTCGCCGACAGAGCGCGCCACACGACTACTATTTGAAATATATGTTTTAAATCGATCCATAGTTCGTGTGATGTTGGCGCTCATTCATGAACTTGCCATTAAGGAAAACTACCACCAAAAGAGATTTATACCACTTACAAATATGTTTTGTTGAAAAAATATGGCGAAAAATTATGATCAAAGGATCGTCAATTTTGGGAAAATATTGATATCATGTTTGCAAATGAAAATTTTGATAGCTGATCAAGAATCTTTGAAACTCGTAAATCATGCTTCAGAAATACTTGGTTTCAGGATGGTAGGTAAAAGTATAAAGTTTAAGGTTTACTTAAAGACAGATGTTTATTATTGTTTCTGTACATTTTAAAGAAATTCATCAATATTTTCGAATACCGTAGTAAATTTTAAACAAAAATGTTACGCGTGGAGATACCCCGGGAAGCCACAGTGATATTTTTTGCCTACTCTTGTAACGCGCTGTAAACGCGGAGTAAATAATCAAGTTGGAAAAGTTTTTAATCACTCAGATCAAACCCTAATTTATTTATTTTTCATTTGCATTCCATTATTCAATCTGAATTTGTTCGTATACCTATACATAAGTAAACCTTTTGCAGCTTGACCAACGAACCATTGAATTAATTGTTTTTGCATTTCTTTTTCTCAAATAAAAAAATCTGACAATATGGATGAAATTGTAATGAATTTTTTTTATTAATTAACAGCATCCCACATGTACTTGTGTATAACACCTAGTCTAATGACTATCTAGCTATATTAATCTAACCTAAATTGCTACGTATAAAAAGTCTTCGATATTAAGTATTCTCCATTGGTGTAACTTAAATTCAATTTGGATGCTGACGCTTTAAACTTGACATACTGCACGTTGCTCTGCTTTGTTCAACTATCGGCTATCACTCATATAACACTGTGCTCTGCTTTTTTAACATCACTTCACCAACTCAAAAGGTTTAGATCTTTTGAGTCTTCGCACGCTGTCACAATTGTCGAGAAGCTGGATTGCCTCGACATTCGTGTGCTGGCGAAGTCTGTTCTGATGATTCTCTGCCATCTTTCCAATTTCGTTCGTTACTAATTCCATCTCAAGATCCCTGTGGAGATTTCTGTTTCTTATATACCACGGTGCACCCACGATGTTTCTTAGCACCTTATTTTGGAAGCGTTGAATGATGGTGATATTGCACAGCTGGATACCATAGGTCCACACCGGTTTAAGTATCTCCTTGCAAAGTAGGAGTTCATTATAAGTCGACAAAGACGACTTCCTACCAATAAGCCAGTACATTTGTTTGTATCTTATACCCAATTCTTCTCGTTTCTTTTTAACATGTGCTTTCCAGCGGAGCTTGGTGTCTAGAGTCATACCGAGGTATTTTGCTTGTTAGTAAAATTTATGTGAACGGATTTGGTTTCGTTCAATGTAGCCATCGTTGCATCCAATCACTAATATAGTTGACAGCATGCTGCAGTTTTAGTGTTGCTCCTTCAACATTTGTATCTACTGCCATAATAGCAGTGTCATCAGCAAACGTGGCAACGGTAACACCATCTGGTTGCGGAAGATCATGTGTATATAGAATATAAAGAATTGGGCCGAGTACACTACCTTGTGGTACTCCAGCTTTAATACATTTGAGTGTTGACTACTCATTATCTTGCTTTATGCGGAAGTATCTGTCAGAAAGATATGATCCTAATAGTTTGCTATACTCGAGGGTAGTAGTAGCCGATCCAGCTTATAGTGTAGACCTTCGTGCCAAACTTTGTTTCTCATGTTTCTCTTTCGAATGTTTCTTTATTTATTGTCGAACAAATTCAATATGAAGGATACATTATTTCAGCGATATTATATCCCATATCGGCCATACCTGAACCCTAAATAAACACTGTAACAACTAATTAAAAATTACCACCGCAATGGACTTTTTACTTTTCACGTCTAACTCGATGATAAAAAGGGACCGCATACTAAGTATTGGGCGGATAAATTGCAAATCCGGGACTATTTAGCGCATTAGCACGTCTGCCTCTGCTTTAGACGACGCGGATTTTAATAAAATGCCGGCGGACCGAAGACGTATTTTGCGAATTGTTTCCGTATCCAGAGATAATGGTAACGTTGAGTCCCGATCCTCCAGAAATGGGATCATTGAAATCCTGGCACGTGATGCTGCATTGCGGATCCGTGCCCGTCCTCTCGTGCTCTCCTGCTCGCGCCACCTACCGGCGGCGGCATTACGAGCTTTTCGCTCCTCCCATCATGGTACCGCACGCAGGGCCGGAATCACTACTACGTACCTATAACAAAACAAAAATACGAAATCGGTGATATAATTTATATTTGTACACGTGTTTGATTTATTAACAAATTATTGGTGCACATAAATAATGTAGAAAGAATCGCTTGTTATTAATCAAATCTGTAGTTTATATGCCTCGTTTTGTGTTATTTATGGATTTGTTGTTGCAACCTTTTTTTTATTAAATTTTAACAAATAAAACGTACTCCTCTTGTTTGTTTTGGTTGAAGTTGTGTTCACAAAACCTTCAGTTTTGTTTCTGAAGGACTTGTCAACTACACGTCATGCAGAATTTTACAATAAAACTTTAAAACGTTTTCTTTTTGTGTAATATTGTTTTATTTGATTGGTAGTGCAGGCTATGGCATTATTTGAGCTATTTGAGCATCTATAAGGAGCGTTTTGGGCTACAGGAGCATCTATAAGGACAACTGTAACTTTGAGAGCTAAAATTAAAAAGTAACTGGAATCGTGAATTCCGGAAACCCAATTGCGCAATTTCTCTTCCATTGGGATGAATCCCGATCTATCTTGTAAATTTTTCAGTAGTTCCATTTCCTATTCCCTGGCTATGATTGACAGTTCTCCCGAATTTGTTTTCCACCTCTCTGTAGTTGTTTCCTACTGATGATATCGATGCGCATCCTCATGATATCGATGCTTGTGTGGCTTTGCTTGGTTCTTATCTAAAAGTATTGATTTGAATTGAATCATTTGATCTAGGTATCATATGTGACTGACGGTGCGATAAAGGGATAATAATAACCAGACGAAAAAAATAAAGAAAAATCGGCTAAAAGATAAAATATTTTTGTTTTGTTTATTGTGAATATTGGTAGTTGTGTGAGGGAAGGTCATTTCGTTTTTTAAAAAAGGGTAATGGTATATACTTTACATAGGCCAGTGTTTTAACACTCAAAGGTCTCATTAATAAAGTGATTTTATGCAGTTTCAACTCGACCACATTCAACTGTCTTTTTGATTTACTTATTTTAGAATAGTAGCAAAAAACTAGCGCAAATAACATACAATTTACAATTGCAAATGAGATGCCACATTTTGAGGTCGAGTAAGAGAATACAGGTGTTTTGTAATAGGAGGAAACAGGGGTTATGCCATAGCAGAAATTGATATTGACGAAAATTGTTAAATATATGAGACTAGACTATAGGTGGAAACAATTGGTCAATAGAAATTTTAAATATAACCTACATGTTACTATATTTAAGAGATGTACGTACCGTACATAAGCTTTGTTTACTTACTGCATTGTCTTAGCGAAATAGAATAGATTCTAAATTTTAGCTGAATGAATTTTTAAATATTGGTGCATTTCATATTCCCTAATTGATAGTAGATAGTTCTTCCCAGTTCTCTCTTCCTCTGTCTTTAGGTGTCCTCATGATATCGAAGCAAGGCATATTATGCGCATCCTCATGATATCGTTGCGCATGATACAGAAATTTCGTTTGCAAATGACAATGACCCTTTTGGTCACATTTAGAAGTAGTTTGGGACAATATAGGGGTTCGTCTTGCTAGTCTACCTTCAAAATTGTCAAATTTATAGGAGCTTTTGGTGGAAATAATTGTTCAAATATAAATTTTAAAAATAACCGGAATGTTACTATATTTAAGAGATATGTATCACGGTAAAGGTGCGTTCTGATTAGTGGTAATGGCAATGGTAGACGCCACCATCTTAGTTATATTGGTGCGGTATTTGTTGTTGCCTACAACTAGCGTACTCTAATGGAAAACTAATATAAGTTTATTTTACGAGTGACACTGATTACAACGAAGGAATTTGTATTTGTGTTCTTTTACAGTGTCGTAAATGATCCGGGAAATTCTCGGTAATAATATAACAAGAGAGCGAGAATAACTTGAAAATAATTTGACAGATTGTTTGAAAACTTGTTGCCAGGCAATAGTCACGAGAGCCCGCAGGGCTCGAGTGGCTATTGCCAAATGGCAACAAGTTTGAGCAAAATCTGTCAAATTATTTTCTAATTTATGGAACTCTCGAGTTATATTTGACTAGATTATTTTTGATTCACAAATTTTTACAATAAAAAAGATCAATAAAACTACCATAAAATTATTGAAAAATGTAATTTAATTAATTATTACTTACAATATATTATGAAAATATCGTTGACACATTGTGAATATATTAAAATAATTAACAATTTAAATTAGTACAATGAAAAACGCAATTATTAAAAATATTTTGAGAGTCATTATTTATTGAGGATTTGGAATTGCTTGTTATATTAAGTGTTTCCTCCTGCGTATTTTCTCTAAGATTATTTATTATATTTGAATGATGTTCTTGGTTCAATTGTAAGTATGGTTTAATCGAACTTGCAGAATTATGACCAGTGACCTTGATTAGTTCTTGTTCTCCTACACAAGCTTTTGTAGGTTACTTACTGCACTTGATCTGGCAGAATGGTTAGTTATTCTTTTAGTAACTGTGTCTAGACCTATTTTTTCTGCGGATTCTTTCATCCATTTTGAAATGGAATTTATTCCCACAGGAACGTTTTTATACCAAAAACCATGAGTTTGCCAAGCCGGGTTTGGAGTTAGAAAGAAGCGTTCGGTTTTAATATTTTCTTCACGTTTACTCATTAGTTTTTCAAAAAGACGAACAGGGCAAATATCTGGGTTATTTATGTTTGGAGTCAACCATTTACTATTAGCGCACCTTTGTGCTCCACCCTGTGCAGTTTTTGTAAAGATGGGATTGTATTCAATGCGGCCAGTATTTAATCTTTTTATGTCGGTTTCATTTTTAAAATAATGAACTAAACATTTCGTAGCTTCTCCTCCCCTCCAAGCTAGTTCATACGATGCAACGTGAAAAAACTTTCTTTGCAATCCACAAGGTGTATCTTCGTCCCAATAGTTAAAAATTTGCAACAACTCTGTATTAGAAAGTGCCACAGAACTTTGTTTGTGCTTTTCAGGATGTTTTTATAAAATTTTTCTTTTTTCATCTCTTGCATTCCGAGCATTTCTGAATTCTATATCATGGAAAGGATCAAATGACCTGTTATACTTATTAAAGTAAAGTTCTTGAACTAATTTTCCCGTTTTATTCCACATTGCCTTTATTACTGTTTCTTTATAATCATTCCCGTCTTTTCTTTTCATGTTATAAGCCCAATCTTTTAAAATCAATGCCAGAGTAGCTGTTGTAGTATATTGATCCAGAATATAATTTCTTTCTTTGGTGAAGGTCTTAAATTGTCTCCATATAGACTGATTACTTATTAGAGTATTTTTCGAAGTAGGTTCTAAAATCTTTTTTGTAATTTCTGCATCAGAAAAGGTACTAAACCGATGAGTTTCACCCATTTCGCGTTGACACAATTAAGTAATTATTTTGACAAGTATCTGACAGTTGCTAGGCAAATAAAAGCTACAGTGATTATTCCCGAGAATAATCACAAGAGATTTATTCCCACTATAATAATGACATAATTGGTTGAAACTTACCCTTGTCACAAATAAAGAAGCATTTCATTGGTTTTAATAAACGTCAAAAAATAATCATTAAAATATAACCTAACTTTGGTGTGCAAATCTTTGAGTGCGAAAGTCATTACATCCATTTGCCATAGTGCTTTTTACAAGCAAAATACATACAAACATGGCATGTTCGTCGAGTAGCGTATGCAAAGTGTTTATTAAAACAAATTGGGTGGAAAATGCAAACTTTGTGACACCGACGTTAAAATTGCGAAAAGTACAACAAACTCGAAAAAAAAGAACCACCTTCAGCGGTGGTTTCCAACATACATCTTAGAAACAAAAGAAAATACTGGTCGTTCTGTGGGTGGTACCATGGTGAAACAAGTAACTCAGTATGTGATAATATAGCAGTGTTGAATAACTTCTTCGGAAAATACATTCATAATGCATTAATATATATTTTGTATAAAATCATAAGTAAAGGGCCCACTAATTTCTGGAAAACAGTGGTGGTACCATGATGAATCAAATAGTTCCTATACCATTGGTGGTCCAGTGTTATTGTGACATTTGTTAAATGTTTTGACGTTCTATTTGTTGGCATGTATTCTACATCTATTGAATGTAAATGCACATGCCAACTCTGGCCGAAAATACAATATAATGAGTGATCTTTCAATATAATGAAACTTTTGTAACTACAATAACAAAAAAGTATTAAAATTAGATGATAGGCCTCGGATAATCGGTGCTGCACTTACATTGCGACTGCTTTGTTACGTTTTATGTGGGAGTCAAAAACCAGCCCATGTGACCAATGCGATAGACCAATGCAGTATATTTGTAGTCCACACCAAAATTTACATAAATAATTTTCATTAATATTGAAATTCCGTTCCGATGGCAATTGCATAAGGACCTTTAGCTTACGGACCTTTTATTTTCGCGTTTTCAAGGTCGGAGACTGGAGCCTTTAGCACAACAGATAAAGAAGCGTTTAAAGGGAAACCTTGAAGGTCCTGAATGAGTTAATAAAAATCACAATTTTATCATATTTTGTTATTAATTAATTGGCTTTAATTCTCATCCAAGTCGATTTCTTAATCTTGAAAAGCCGGCCCTGTATTTTTCCTAGTCAATGTCGTCTCTAGCTTCGTCGTTTGATATCGGTAGCGCACCCTAGTGACGTCTGATGTCCACGACTACCGCCTTGCCCTACAAGTCTACCACCGCCCTTTGCTGCCGTCTCCGAAATGCGCAACTTATAAATTACTAGGCGCCGCCGCTGACTATTTAAATTTAACGCATTTAGGTGAATAACGGCCATTAGGGCGAACACCCCGAACTTCGCCCCGAACTCATCTCGGATTCGCAACTCTGGGAAATTTAACGGCTCGGGCCTTAGGAGAAAGTTATGTGTTGCGAATTTGTACGCCAGATGTTACACTCCACTCCACTATCGTTGTAATAGATTCAAGTTGAAGACTGACAGTTCAAGTTCAAGAGGGATTTACTCGAATAGAATAAAATCTAATTTCTTAAAGTTTTTCAGCAAGTGAAGAACAGAGGAGTAAACTTTTCACCCTGAGGAATTTCATATACTATATGGCTGATTGGATGAAATATCACTTCTGTATACTATATTTTTAGCTTTGCCGGCTTGTGTTTCTTCTAACCACAGACTTTCTATTAATTCTTCGTTGACTTTCTATTATACTGCCCTCCTAAAACAAAACTGCATTTTGCACTTCTCGCAATGAATTCTACCCAAAAACTAAATATGTTTATATTTTTTGTATTTATTTCAAAAACTGGTTTCCGAATATCCGCGGAATAAGCAGAAAATCGAAAAATGCCGATAATTAACCAAAAAAAAAAATCTGATGTGGCCAGGCACATGACTTTATCATACAATATATAAAATTAATAGTGTCGCCGTCGCATATGAGCGAGTCGCGCTATTTTTTGGCAGGAGCGACATCAACGTTTATTGTGTTGCTTTTTAAGAAATACTTATTTAAAAAAAAATAAATGATTTCTGTATAGTGAATGCTAGGTTGGTACCACTTTGACGAAAGGTGCGTTCCGATTGGTAGGTAATGGTAGCTAATGGCGGTGGTAGAATACGAAATTATAGTATTTCTTACATATCGTGATAATGACACATATTAGTTTGCATGTACATAAACATGAGTCACTAGCAATTTTCTATTGGAAATACTATAACGGCGTCTGCTACCACTGCCATTATCACTAATGAAAACGCACCTTAAAAAGGTAATTCAAATTCTGACAGATTTATATTTGTTCATGACACATCCCTACCAACATACTAAAATAAAACTACACTCATCGCTATACTTTATTTATAATTTTCTCAATGTATCATTTTTAGAATTAGATATAAAGACGGGTTGATATTTCTTATCAACAAACAATCAAATTGGTGATCTTATTTTATTTGAAATTTGTATTTTATAATTTTGCGCACTACAGCGGCATGTTCCATAGTAGTTCTCCAACCTCTGTTGAGATCACCTGTTTTCGAATGTGACAACACAAAAAATATTTGTCAAAATCCTGGCTACTATGTAATTTCATATCAATGCAGATGCGACCGATCTCGATCAAATAGAATTTACTCTTGAAGGTAAACTATTAATTTTACCAAAAAATGTTATAGGCATAAATTATTCATAATTTCCTCTACTTTAATTTATTAATTAACTATTTTGTCGAAATTACAGAAATGGCAGCTCATTTCCAAAATCCTTGAAAAAGGCTTAGAATAAACTAAAAAGCTAAACTATTAATTTTATCAAAAAATGTCATAGGCATAAATTATTCAAAATTTCCTCTACTTTAATTAATTATTTAACTTTTTTGTCGAAATTACAGAAATGGCTGCTTATTTGCAAAATCATTGAAAAAGGCTTAGAAGAAACTACCAGTTCCTTTCGACCCTTTTGAACCAAAAGCTTTTCAGCTCTAAGTTTGGTCATAAAACTTCTAAATATAAACTTTCGTCCCGATACCTTTAGTAGTTTCTCCGGAATCGTCGTCACAAAAATCGTTTACACACGCACACACACACACACACACACACACACACACACACACACACACACACACACACAGACATTTTTTTGTACCTTGGTCAAAAATGTTCAGGGGACCCATAGAGACCTATTTCCGCTAAAATCTCAATTTTTTTTTTCGGCATGATTACAATACTTTACATACTGCGTATGATAAAGTAAAAAGAAACGAGATTATATGAAAAATTCAACTTTGATTGTTCTTTTAGAAGGCTAACATGGCAAGTGATTTTGAACTCTTAAAATCAAAAATTTAATAACGTTGAGAAACATTGGATACACAAATGTGAAAAAATATAGATAATCTGTTTAGTAATAGTTCAATACTAAACTTGTATCTTGCGCTATAACTAGCTAATGTTATCTGATGTGGCCAGGCACATGACTTTATCATACAATATATAAAATTAATAGTTTAGCTGCATGAGAATCTATTCTATAGAGATAAATCGCATTTGACACTACCTACACTACGTCATTAGAATAATAGTTATTTATGTCACAAATGCCGAAAGTACGGAATACCGCGACGAGCGGTGATACGGCGCGTCACCGAAGGCGGAGTGTCGCCGTCGCATATGAGCGAGTCGCGCTGTCTAGTTTTTGGCAGGAGCGACATCAACGTTTATTGTGTTGCTTTTTAAGAAATACGTTAAAAAAATAAATGATTTCTGTATAGTAAATGCTAGGTTGGTACCACTTTGACGAAAGGTGCGTTCCGATTGGTAGGTAATGGTAGCTAATGGCGGTGGTAGAATACGAAATTATAGTATTTCTTACATATCGTGATAATGACACATATTAGTTTGCATGTACATAAACATGGGTCACTAGCAATTTTCTATTGGAAATACTATAACGGCGTCTGCTACCACTGCCATTATCACTAATGAAAACGCACCTTAAAAAGGTAATTAAAATTCTGACAGATTTATATTTGTTCATGACACATCCCTACCAACATACTAAAATAAAACTACACTCATCGCTATACTTTATTTATAATTTTCTCAATGTATCATTTTTAGAATTAGATATAAAGACGGGTTGATATTTCTTATCAACAAACAATCAAATTGGTGATCTTATTTTATTTGAAATTTGTATTTTATAATTTTGCGCACTACAGCGGCACGTTCCATAGTGGTTCTCCAACCTCTGATGAGATCAGCTGTTTTCGAATGTGACAACATAAAAATATATTTGTCAAAATCCTGGCTACTATGTAATTTCATATCAATGCAGATGCGACCGATCTCGATCAAATAGAATTTGCTCTTGAAGGTAAACTATTAATTTTAGGAAAAAATGTTATAGGCATAAATTATTCAAAATTTCCTCTACTTTAATTTATTAATTAACTATTTTGTCGAAATTACAGAAATGGCGGCTCATTTCCAAAATACTTGAAAAAGGCTTAGAATAAACTAAAAAGCTAAATTATTAATTTTACCAAAAAATGTCATAGGCATAAATTATTCAAAATTTCCTCTGCTTTAATTTATTATTTAACTATTTTGACAAAATTACAGAAATGGCGGCTGATTTCTAAAATCCTTGAAAAAGGCTTGGAGTAAACACCCAGTTCCTTTGGACCCTTTTGAACCTAAAGCTTTTCAACTCTAAGTTTGGTCATGAAACTTCTAAATATGAAGTTCCGTGCCGATACCTTTAGTAGTTTCTCCGGAAATGAATTAACAAGAATTGGGTACACACACACACACACACACACACACACACACACACACACACACACACACACACACACACACACATACACACACACACAGACATTTTTTGTACCTTGGTCAAAAATGTTCAGGGGACCCATAAAGACCTATTTCCGCTAAAATCTCAAATTTTTTTTTCGGCACGATTACAATACTTTACATACTGCGTATGATAAAGTAAAAAATGGCAAAAAATGTAACACCTAACAACTCTCGCTGAAAAGGTTATAAATTGTTAGTTTTAAATCGAATAAGTCAATATGAAACTTTTTACTCAGAATGAGAAATGCTGATAAACAAAAGTTTGAAATGTTTCATATGTATTTTGTTTCTTCTTTCGTTTGTTAATTTAATTTATTTTGAATGTATTAAATATTTTACTTAAATTTATTTATTTTTATTATTGGTATGGGTATTGCCAGTGTTCTTTCTTTGTTTTCGCATTGTTTAATATCTATTTTACTGTTTAGTTTTCTATATTTAGTTAATATTTTAAGCGGATATAACTTTGTCATGGTTTAAAAAACAAAAAGGTCCATGTGAAAAGTTTTACTGAGAATGACATTTATTTCCAACAATAAATTTTGCGGTAAAAAAAGTGCGACACCCTGTATAAGAAATTATATAACAGCACGTAATGGATGGTATAATTAGCTAGTATGAACTAGAGCAAGGATTATACCCATTATGTGGGAGTGAGTTCGCAAAGACGATGCAACGACATTAAGCCAAGTATAACAATTAATATAAAACTCCAAAATGTCACAGTATGGTTTCTAGACGCTACATAAACGGATAAACAAAAAAAATGTCGTTAAAAACAACTTGATTATTGAATATATTCAATGGATTATATTTATATAATAAGATTCATTTAAAATTAGTCGACGGTATTTACACTGAGAAAACTGTATTAAAAATTTTGAACAAAATTCTGTCTAAATTTCATTAGAAATCGCGTCGGTGGAAAATACAGACTTATGGTCTGAAGAATCTACCCAGTCGGACATTTTAAACGCTGCTGAACTTTTTAAGAATTCTATGTTCATAGCCACCCAAACTAACCCGAAGAAGGCCGTTGCGTTGTAGATTGTTTCATTTAAAACATGTGTTGTCGAATGTCAGAGAAGGTTTGGAATTATAAAGTCATGTGGCTAAGATTTCTTAAGCGTTTGAATTTGTTTTTTTGTTTTATTACATTGCAATGATTTGGAGGCATACTAGGAATGGTTTTGAAAAACTCAGACCCATCTCGAAGACGTTTCACAACATACCCATTAGACGAAACAATCTACAATGCAATGACTTTTTATGGGTGACTCAACATGACTGTACCTCTATCAATATTATTTATACCTTATACAGCAATATAGCAATATATGTAGACTTATTTTATTAATTATGATTTTTCTTCTTTTTCAGGTAAGTTTCCACCCACTCAGATAGTTGACTATAGGTAGAAAATACCGCTCTCAGTATTGGTAAGAAGTATTATTTTTTTATACGATAAACATGTAAGAAAGCTAGTTTTTATCGTAGATTAAATTCTGTAATAACTCCAGTTCATAGTCCTAAAAACTCTTGTTAAATACGATAATCCTAACATCTAATTAACACAACAAAATTAAACTTTTCTTCTGCGTTTGCAGGAACCATTTTATCCTCTATTAGCTGCTTAATTATTGCAAATTTCCCAACGTATAGAATTTATCTCGAATAGCTTACTACATCCTTTATAAGCTACGAACAACTACATTCAAAATACTGCTACATACTAAAAACGACATCATGTATTAAACATGAACCAGCTCGGTGGAATTTCAGCAATTTCCGATTACGGAGCGTTTCTCTCCAGCTTCATTCGTAAGCTTCTTTGTTCCGTAAGCATCCGAAGCGCAAAAAGCGCATGCCGACGCAGCCAGACTGTTTCTGGTGCATGCCGCGTCGCACAGTAGTCCAATTTGCACTTTTAGCTGAAGAAAATTATCTTTTCTTTTGTAAATGAATTTAAAATAGTTATTAGATCGAGTTGAAACATCTATTTGGCATATTATAAAATTTTGTGAGTATGAATTATATCTGCAAATATGGGAAAAATAGTAAGAAAAAATTATTAGTTATGGGGTTGGGTTTTGAGGGTGGTTTAGATACTCATTAGGGCTTCCAATCCCGGAATCCGGGGATCCCGGGCTTCCCGACAAATAATGAGCTTTTTCGGGATCCCGAGATTTTAAGTCTAAATCACGGGATCTCGAAAAAGTTAAAACTAAATTATTTTCTTATATTTTTGTTAATTGGTGATGTGTGGGCACTGATCTACAATAAATCAGCACCATTTGTGATTAAATTAAGTATCAAGAATAAAATGTTCGTTTATACCACCATGTTGTTATAATAGGAGGAACAGATTTTGCAAGAAGTAGATATAATTGAATATGGAGGCAAGCATCATTTTCAGCTTGTATGCATCTTTATATTTGCCTCAACAAAAAAAATCAGGCGGATTTCTTTACCTGTATTCTATGATGTACTACAGAATATAAAATTTGTAAATAGGTGTAAAATACAGGGAAAGAAATATTGAAAATAAGTAGAAAATAAAGATACAAATTAATCCCGATATATTTAAGTGTAAAATGAAACCCAAATTGTACCAAACATTAGTTGTTATTAATCGTTGTTATTAATCTTTCGATGGTTCACTCCAATCGAACGAACGATCTCTTCTTGTTCCGATTTTCACCTTTCTTTCAGTTTAAGAAATTTACCTAGCTAACGAAATATTTAGGTACGATGTTGTTCCATCATGAAGTGCATGTACGCCATAGATTGCGTCTCGGGTAAAACATCGAGTTTGTATTGTGCTGTGACGGTAATATGGTCGTTTTTCCCATTTTTTCATGCCTCAATTATCGCATTTTTTGCTTTTTTAGTCGAAAAGTTGGGTCAAAAAGTGCAATGTAAAAAAATATTTTTTATAATATGGGTTGGGCTATGTGAACTATATTTGACATAATCGAAAGACGTACAAGTAATATTCATTTTGTTCGTGATATGAAACTGAATATTTAATATTCTAAGAAGTTTCACTGAATATTTCAATCAATTTTCAACAGTAAATAAGTTTTCTTGAAGACGCATATAGAACTGGGTGTAGATGTTACAGTTAGGCTATTTGAATAATAAACATCTATGGCGTATGAATTCTAAAGTTATCCCATTTTATCTTAAAGCAGAAAACAAAAAATTATCAAAATATTTATTGGCGTTAATATAAAAAATGGAAAATTTTTCTCGAGACTAATGTTGAAACATTCTACAAGAACGTTGAGAAAGTAGGTCAAAATTTGTTCTAGTTATTGCGAAAACAAGCTTGATTAAATTTCCAAATTTTAATTAGTGAATATTTAATATAAAATCAAGCCTCATCCTCAGACAATCCGGCAATCTCTTGGTAACAAATTGTTCAAGACGACAATCGAGAGATTTGACGCGGAAATAAAAAATTAGTACAAAAAATCTACATCGGACTTTAGCCAGTTATTGTACGTTAACTAAATTTTCTAGGGTGGCAAACGGATTGGTTCTACGTCATTTGGTAATCTTAGAACATATTTACATCAGTTTGGATTAAATTTGAACTATAACGCTAAAATAATTTTTAACTGCTAGATTCGCATTTGCGACCACTGTGCGTCGGTGTGACGACAGTGGCGCCGCACCGTCTGGCACGGTGTGCGGGAGACCGAGTACATTACATATCTCGGTTGCTCTTCGCGTTGCCAGATGGCGCATCGCAGCGCTTCCGGCCCCTACCCCGAAAACCGGTCGATACCTCTTTTCCGGTTTAATCAATTACATATACGTTTATTCCCATCCTGCTCGCTCACGCTATCTGGCGAATGCGAGATTCGTTTCAGTTCTATTTTCGAATAACGGTCCGAAGGAGTTTTCTCGAATCCCACGGAGCGGATGAAGACAATGGAATAGCGGAAAAGCCGGCCCACCGTCTTCCATACCAATTACTTGCACATTTGTCTCTGATACAGAAGTTCTCTTTCTCTCTATCTCTCTCTGTGTGTTGTTGTTGTTAGAGTAATGAAACCCGGAAGAGGAGATTGTGATGTTGGATGAAGGCTGCGAGAAAATCAAGATTTGGTTGTAGATTATTTGGAATCTGGATGGTTTATTGTCTGTTGTCTGTTGTCTGGTTGGTTTATCTGGCAGGTTTTAGTGTTGACCTTGGAAATGAGTTGTTGGTATTTTTGTGTTCATTTTCCGATATGTTAGTTACCCATGAAGTACTCTGCTGTTAATGGTATGTCAGGACTGTAACACTTGCTACATTCCTTGTTATTATTTCGCTTCATGTGCGATTACGAGCAAAGTAGTTGGGATACAAATTATTATTATACACGTTTATGGATCAGATACATTGGGTAATTAATTCTAAAAAGTACAGCCCTCTATCTATTTTAGTTTGTTCAGGAGGATTTTTGAAACATAGATTTTACGTTGTTTATCGGTGGTTGAATGTTATTATTTCGCTTCATGTGCGATTACGAGCAAACTAGTTGGGATACAAATTATTATTATACACGTTTATGGATCAGATACATTGGGTAATTAATTCTAAAAAGTACAGCCCTCTATCTATTTTAGTTTGTTCAGGAGGATTTTTGAAACTTAGATTTTACGTTGTTTATCGGTGGTTGAATGTTATTATTTCGCTTCATGTGCGATTACGAGCAAAGTAGTTGGGATACAAATTATTATTATACACGTTTATGGATCAGATACATTGGGTAATTAATTCTAAAAAGTACAGCCCTCTATCTATTTTAGTTTGTTCAGGAGGATTTGTGAAACTTAGATTTTACGTTGTTTATCGGTGGTTGAATGTTATTATTTCGCTTCATGTGCGATTACGAGCAAAGTAGTTGGGATACAAATTATTATTATACGCGTTTATGGATCAGATACATTGGGTAACTAATTCTAAAAAGTACAGCCCTCTATCTATTTTAGTTTGTTCAGGAGGATTTTTGAAACTTAGATTTTACGTTGTTTATCGGTGGTTGAATGTTATTATTTCGCTTCATGTGCGATTACGAGCAAAGTAGTTGGGATACAAATTATTATTATACACGTTTATGGATCAGATACATTGGGTAATTAATTCTAAAAAGTACAGCCCTCTCTCTATCTATTTTAGTTTGTTCAGGAGGATTTTTGAAACTTAGATTTTACGTTGTTTATCGGTGGTTGAATGTTATTATTTCGCTTCATGTGCGATTACGAGCAAAGTAGTTGGGATACAAATTATTATTATACACGTTTATGGATCAGATACATTGGGTAATTAATTCTAAAAAGTACAGCCCTCTATCTATTTTAGTTTGTTCAGGAGGATTTTTGAAACTTAGATTTTACGTTGTTTATCGGTGGTTGAATGTTATTATTTCGCTTCATGTGCGATTACGAGCAAAGTAGTTGGGATACAAATTATTATTATACACGTTTATGGATCAGATACATTGGGTAATTAATTCTAAAAAGTACAGCCCTCTATCTATTTTAGTTTGTTCAGGAGGATTTTTGAAACTTAGGTTTTACGTTGGTTATCGGTGGTTGAATGTTATTATTTCGCTTCTTGTGCGATTACGAGCAAAGTAGTTGGGATACAAATTATTATTATACACGTTTATGGATCAGATACATTGGGTAATTAATTCTAAAAAGTACAGCCCTCTAAGTTAACAAGAAGCAATGAACCATTATAGGCTCTTTGCAACTGCGAGAGGTAAATGGCCAAAGATGATTCTATCCACCGCAGAATTTAATATAATTTAATTACCTACATCAAATGAAGGAGTTTTTATCCAAAATACTGATGTCTCACAGAACTGATCAAATAGAAGTGTTTTATGTTACAAATATGAATATTTTCAAACCACTATTTCTATATATTTAAAAGTTTGGAATCGGAATCTGGATCCAAACATTGGCATTTAAGTTAAAAACTATTAAAATACTAAAAGATGACTGCTAGTTCTGGAACTTGATATCAACCTATTTAATTTTTTGTTTATCAAAATGCAACAACGTCAATGTATATTTGGATTTCCTATGCGCAAATGCAACAATTTTAGAGTTAAGTTTTTCCCAGTTTATTGTTGATTTTCGCTAAACATTTTCAAGCTGAATATCTTGGATATAGAAATCATATTCTTGTACGCCATCTTGGATTTTGTGTTTATGCCGATTTCACAAAATCCAAGATGGCGGACAGTTCCCATAATTAGTGTATGGGCAAGAATGTGATTTGTTCATCTACTCTTTGTCTATCTTATATCGAATTTGATCTAAAGTCATTGGGTTATTAGTATTGCAAGTTCACTATTTTTCTTGAAATGTACTTAGTTTTTAGATTACTAATTCTACTCATGTATAATATATTGTTGAATCACTACATTTGGAAATGTCAATTAGTTGATAATGAATTTCAGTATCTCTTCAAATATCAAAGCTTGTTTGGATTATGTAAACCCTGATAGACATAAACCACTTCTAATGGAACAGTTCTGTGAGATGGCCTGTATATTGTAAACATTGACAATTGAATAGTGAAATGTTCAGAAAGATCACTGAAACAGAAATACTATTAGTAATAGTAGAAATAGTCTATAAAATATTGTTTGTCAATAGATTGCGAATCTGTTTTTGGTATTTTGCACTATCGGGGGTGATGTGTATAAAAATTCTTTCAGTAGGTTCTATGAAATCTTGAGCTTTACAGCTGTGATGTGGAAAACATCTTACACCTCTGTGTAGAGTGTAGGACAGGCTTTTCAATATGGAACTGGTAATTTTTGGTCCTTCGTTTGACAGTAATAATAATCATTAAAAGATTTTATTTTGGCCTACCTAAATAATTCGGTCTGGTCGTATTGTTTTTTAAAGGGCGCTTAAAGGTCATTCCAATGGCACGCTCTCGACATATACTTATGTACCCATTTTCAAAACATTGAAAATGGTAAATCTCGGTTAGTAACTAATTGTTTCAAAAATTGAATTTTGCAGTAGTAAATACATAAATAATAAATCTATTTATTAACAAGAGAAATTACAACAAACAAAAACAAAATTCGGTTGTTTATTCATATTTTTCGATACGTTTGCATAAGTTTGCTAAAATTTATTGAAAGAAAAAGAATCTTGAAAGAATCTACTAAAATTTAAGGATAAAATGAACAGATGCGAATCTGTTATTAATAAACAAATCGTTCCAAAATTTATAGAAATTGATTGAAAAACCTAACCGTTTTCTGTGGAAACCCCAGTTCTACACCACTTCACAGTGCCAGTGATTTCTCAATTCCTCGATTTCAAATTTTTTTTCAGGTGCAGTTATTTTGTTGTAGGATATCAAAGAATGCAGTATTTTTTGACATTTGGCATTTTTTTCCGAATTTACTTGAACAATCACTATTTGGAAAAGAAAATAGCACAAAATTACATTCCTTCAATAAATTTAAAAAATAACTCAATCTGTGAGAAATTTCTAGGCAGGTTGAAATGAAAACTTTAACCTTGAACTTTTTGAAGTGTTATTTCGTTAGTGCCAAACGCTGGGCAAAATTTTACACGTGTTCTATTCAAAAGCCTGTAAAATATCTTGAAGTTGTTACATGTGTTCTCTCCTCATAACTTTAGACTACAAGCTTTAAAAAGAAAGAAAAAAGTCTGCCAAGTCGTGTTGTTTTTTAGATAACAAAATAACTTTTCTAAAATTGTCCCTAATACTCATTTGTCATCTAATTTAAGATCTAAGAGTCTTCAGTCAGAGTTTTATTTCCCTTAACCCTTTTATAGGTAATACAAAACGTTATATTTGAGATTAAGGGATTATTTATTTGTCGAGATGTAGCACCATTTAGATGTACAAAGGTAGAAAAATCGTAGCATTGTTTATTTAATCATTGCAGACCGGTCTCAAGAGTTTCGCCCGAAGACCCCGAAGCGAATAAAGACGATAAGCGCAGAGCGGAAGTTCTCGTCTTCCATACCAATTACTCGAGCATTTCTCTCTTATACCAAAGGGAAAAGTGTGTTCTTCGTTCGTCGACGGACAAAAGTTTTTGTCAGAGTTGAGGAATTTAGAACGCAGAGCTCTACTGTATATCTTCATGTATTACCGAACACTTTATAATACGACATTCCGTTAAAATTGCTACTTGAGCATGTTATGAGAATAGTTCCGGGGAACTAGAATGAATGCGAACGTGAATTTTGTAAATTTAATTTTGGTCGTTGCTCATGCATTTTATATCTTATAAAATATGATGCATTACATGTATTGAAAATCAAGCTTGGTTCGCAGGTTTCTTTTGAAAATTTTCCAGTCTTGCCAGTCTTTATTATTATACTTATTATTAACAATATTTTGGAGACTGTGGCGAACTTAATAATAAAATTATAAACCCCTAACCACAACAAGTATTTTAGAACCTAAATACGTATTTCAGCAACTATGTTGCCATCTTCAGTAGAAACTAAAAAAAAAAGAAAAGAGATTAGCACTTCATAGTATCTTTACTGGATATTGTCCAAGCAAATCACTAGTGGAAGTGACGTCCATGTTAAAAATTAGCCTATATATACCCATTTGTTCGTCACGCCTCAGTGAATTTTGATCATTGAAGCGTAAAAAACATGTTTTAATTAAAGCAGGTCAAACAATGGCGAACTAGGTATAGGACCCCTGTCTGAGTTTATTAATTTATCTCTATTCAAGTGAATAAAGATACTTTCCAAGCTGTTTAGTTCCCTATTATTTGACACAGCTTTTACAAGTTTTACGTCATCTACAACTACTTTATGACCTGTGTCTAAAATTTGTTGAGCCACACTAGATTTTTCAAAACGATTATATTTAAAATGAGCTACATGTTCTTTGAACCTAGTTAAAATTGTTCTTCTAGTCTGGCCTACGTATTCTTTTTCACAGTCATGACATTTGATACAATATATACCAGATTTATCAAGTACATCTACCTTATCCTTTGGGTTTCCAAGAAGGTTCTTTATGCTATTATGAGTCGAATATGCTAAACAGAGATTTTGTGATGTAAAAATACTTCTCAAACCCCTTGTATATGCACAATCGAACGGTATTTTAACATAATTCTTCTTTTCTACAGACAAAGTATTTAAAGTAGATATTTGATTTACATACATTTTTTGATTCTGCTTCTTAATCATTCTATCAACTATTTTCTCAGGGTACCCATTATGTATGACAACATTCTTAATAAACAATAATTCTTGCTGATATCTATCTGCGGACAATGGAAATTTCAATAACCTATTTACTAAACAACTAATAAAAGACAATTTTTGTTGAAAAGGATGCTGCGAACCATTAGGGATAAACCTGATTGTGTTAGTATCTTTCCGATGACTTAAAACTTGTAAAAGCTGTGTCAAATAATAGGGAACTAAACAGCTTGGAAAGTATCTTTATTCACTTGAATAGAGATAAATAAATAAATTCAGACAGGGGTCCTATACCTAGTTCGCCATTGTTTGACCTGCTTTAATTAAAACTTGTTTTTTACGCTTCAATGATCAAAATTTACTGAGGCGTGACGAACAAATGGGTATATATAGGCTAATTTTTAACATGGACGTCACTTCCACTAGTGATTTGCTTGGACAATATCCAGTAAAGATACTATGAAGTGCTAATCTCTTTTCTTTTTTTTTAGTTTCTACTGAAGATGGCAACATAGTTGCTGAAAGACGTATTTAGGTTCTAAAATACTTGTTGTGGTTAGGGGTTTATAATTTTATTATACTTATTATTATTTATTTTATAAAATACTATTGCTTAAAATACGTCTAAATATTGATAATAATATTATTCTGTATTATTTTGTTTGTTGTTACAGCATCAGCAAAGCACCGTAAGTCCATGAGAAACACTACTTATTTATTTTGCCTTTCGCAAAACAAAATACAATAACAAGCTCGCCGTGTGATTATTTATTTTTGTTGTGATATTTGTGATGTTTTAGCCGTGCTAAGTAAATGGGATACCGTACATGGTACAGCTTCAGCAGTTTTTATGGTTTTTGTGGAATATACGTATTATTTCTTTGTGCTGTCTTTCAGATTGTCTTTACTATGTAAGTCACACACAGAAATAGTTGTCTAATGTTAAGAAAATGACATTCTTGACCTAATTTTCTTGTTTAATATTTTTGTAATATGAAACAACCTAAATGGTTGCTTTAAGAAAACGATTGTTTTGTTTTAAGAAAGTCGTTGTCGAAAGTCGATAGATGTGGCGTTTTAGTAGTTTCCTCGTAAGGTAATTGCATTCCATGTAAAATATTATTGCTGTCATAATAACATGTTGTCTATACAGAGTGAGTCGGAGTGGTTTGGCCAATCATTTTCTACAGCGCAAAATTATAGAATTTAGATTTTAATTCTATTAGAAATGCAATACAAAACCAGATAGACATCTTTTATACCCACTTTGTATTCACTTTATCAATATTACTCGTGTTATGCCAATTTTGAATTGTCTCTCCAAAACAATAACCAATTTTGAACCAATTAACTCTCAGTGAGAGAACAACGTTTTAGTAGTTTTTTTTTGTACTGAATACGAAGCCGTTCTCATAAGTTTAGCCGTCAGGTTTTTCCGTTATATTGTTTTTTATGTATCAGCGCACATACCATTACAAAGAAAAGTCTATAATCCATGTTTACAAGTGAAAAACATTTTACGAGTATCCACTGTCCACCTAAAAGAACAAGGTTTATGGTTTACTTTGGGATCAAATTGCAGTGGTTACGTCACCGTGATGGTTCGCTAAACATTTACAAAAATGGGAAAATATACTTTTATGATTTCGCAATAAATTGTTAATATCTTCATAACCGTAATACTTTGTGTAGAAATACGTCTGTTTAAATAGATTCTAAATTACCTCTTCTATCACTCCTAGATATCAAACTACAACCAATATAAAGGTAAACTGATAAAATTTCAAAAACTAGTATAAATAAATAAACTTTTTTTAGACTACCTTTTGGTCTTAGTTGGTATATGTTAAACTTGTAGAACAGAATCTACATAAAATTAACAAATTTTTTGACATGATATTTAATGTTCATTTTATTTTATTTAATTGGTTTAATACATTAATTTGTACTGCATTTTTACAGCAAAACATTACAGAAATAAACCGGCATATAGTAAACAAACAATATACCTTTAAATGCTTTTACTAGTACCTTTAAATTTTTTTTATTTACTAAAAAGAAGTTTGGTAAAAACGTGTGTAGTGTAAAATAGCCTTCAGATAGAGAACTTATGCAATACGTATCCTTACTTTATTATATATTTTTTTTTTCAATTCAAAGAATGGTTCCTTTATATACCCATATAAAACGATCAACTTTTTCACGTATATATACATAATATTCTGCACAATACATCTGAATAATAGATCTAAATATACACCAAACACTTTGTGCCTCCTGTTCAACGAACATCTGTACCTAATTTGTGTATTATTCGTGTACAGATATAGCGACAGGTAACTGAAATAGATGGGTTTTAACAAATCTTACGTATTTTAGACATGTGTCAAGACACGTTTCAGCGCCCTCTATTGATTTGCGTCTACATCAACACCGAATTGTTAATGTCTAATTGATAAACTCATAGTCAGGGAGTACAACGCTGTTCTGTTTATCGAAGCTTGAGGACAATAGATAACCACAAGCTATATGTGTGTGTTTGTGTGTGTGTGTGTTGTGTTATATGGTGCAGTATGTTGGCAATTGATATCACTTGTGCACTGAGTAAGATAGGAATGATTGGGTATAATGGTGTAATTTGGTTGTAAAGATTATAAATAGAGGTACACAATGTAGGGTTACTACACGAGAAATATTTCTATAGACAGTAAATCTTAATGTTTGGTTTTAAAAATAATAATAACTTTATCTAGAGTGAGTTTACAATTATTTGTATGAACAAAATTTATGGAACCATTTCAGTAAAAGTTATAGACGTTTACTAATAATTAAATCATCGTATGAAAAAAATATACGACTGTGAATCCCAAATCTTAAAGCACAACGATGTAAGTACCAGTTGTAGAAACAGAGAATTGAAATGTCAAAATTAGCATTTTAATTAAAAAAGTAGGGTTTTGTCATCTGATTTGAAAATTAGACACTTTGTATTTGTTATTGTTCAGTGCTTTGTTTGTTGTTCTATTTTAAAATCATAGGAAAATACATAATACAAGCTGTCACACTTTTTGTTTATGTCATACCTAACTCTTTGATTTAAAATAAAAACAAACGTAGTTGAAAGTTGAAACCACCAGCTTTTGACCTTTAAGAGGTACTTCTATTTGTGTAGAAGAAGTCAAAATCTTGAGAAATATGATTAAGAAAAAAAAATTGTGTGGTTTCAGTTTCTGAGTACAATGTTTATATAGACTTAATAGTTTTTTAATTCATTACAAAGTTACAACCGGTTCAAATATTAACAAATCAGTATTTTAAATGCTCGAACTTCATAAGGAATTGATAAAGCCAATACGTCCATATGAAATGTGTTGCTCTACATCTACTTCCCAAAATAGAATCAGTACAAAGTTTCATTTAGATTTTTTTTTGTTCACTTGTTTATTCAATTTATTTTAATTATTTTCACTTTAATTTTACTTTCTATTGTGGTAATGGGTATTGATTGTGTTATTTTTTATTTTGCATTGTTTGAAACGTATTAATAAAGTAACTTGTTAAGTTTGTTAAGGTTGTTAAGTCAGACATTGTTTGCTATCTAAAAAATAATAGTGACAGAAAAAAGTGGGACACCCATATGGAGGTATATAGGGTGGTACACAGAACTGTTCTATTAGAACGTTTCAATATTAGATGTTTTAAAGTTTGAAATCAGGATGTGCTCGATCCCGGCTTTTAAATTAAAATACCGTGAATTACCTATATAAATCGGATTTAATTTTTTGTTTGCTCGTATCAAAACACATCGACTTTGATCAGATTTCTCTTCACCTAAATGCCACAGTTTTTTATACATATTTATACACCAATTGAAACAAAATATTGCGCTCTGGAATTCTATACTTGGGTTCCCTATATCTATCTTTAATAGTGTTTTTAGATATTAATAACTTTTTGTTAAATCATTAAAACGCTCCTAATATTGTATTTTGGCTTTTAAATTTTGACAGATTTTGCATTTTAGTATCTATGACATTAAGCAACATTATTTTTTACCAATTGGCATTCTTAAATGTTGTGATTCAACAATAAAAAGTTTCTGAAAGGAATATATTAAGTACATTGTTCCATGTAAGTAACATATTAGAAAATAATATTGCACCCTTATTCACAGGAAGAATAGCTTTTTTTTCTCAAAGTATTTAACTACCTTCAGTTAATCTTGCCAAAATTACTTAACATTAGCTAGTTATAACGCAAAATACAAGTTTAGTATTGAACTCTTACTAAACAGATTATCTATATTTTTTTCACATTTGTGTATCCAATGTTTCTCAACGTTATTAAATTTTTTTGTTTTTTCTTTAAGTAAAATTTTAATTCTTATACTAAATCCTCTAAATAACAATCAGTCCTGTTGCTTGTACTCGTTAAGAATTAGTGCATTTTTTCAACTCAAATGTCCCGGGAACGCTTTGACATATGATCATGATGAAATTTGGATATACTATAGAAAAAAGCGCTAAAAGTCTTCTTTTTTGCCTAATTTATCGCGGCAACAAGATTGAGAAACATAAATGAAAGGAAAATAAAAACGAATCTTGACAATCTTGAGTTGCATTCTCACTGTGTACCGAAAAAATAATCAAATCACAATAGTTCAACAGTTATTCGACGTCAAAATAACCAGATAAAAATATTAGGTATCAATTTTTTTTAATCATTTATTTTATATGATTTATTTGATTCATGGCATAAGTAAAGATTGCGAAAATTCCTAAGAAACGTATTATCAAACCGCTAGGAGTATCCTATCCGTACACCTCGGCAGTCAAACAAACAATGTCCGTCACTTTATTGCTAGTGACGACGTATTTTTGGCGACACAAGTGCACGCCCAGTTATCTGTTCCATTACGCAGCAGCTGACGTGTACTACTAGAGTATCTGCACGTCCCCTGTTTAATTTGAATAGCTCTATCTTCTTCTGAATCTTCGTCGCCGCGTCGATGGCTTGCAGGGCAAAAATTGTATAAATCACCTTAAGTATCATTAATACAGAACGAATAGTTAAACGAATTGTTTAAACAAGAACAAAGTTTGATCTAAACTGAACCGGTTCAGTATTAAAAACTATTATCGCCGTAAGTAATAATGTTTATTTGTTATAAATAAAACGAACTTGTTAATGTGGATGACGCGCCCTGCATTCCCATTAGCATTATGTTGTTTGCTAAACCGTAATCAATTCGATTCTTCGTGTCGTATAACAACATCGATTAAAACTGATGGGGCGCTCGTTAATGCCAGTTACACCGATCTGTAAATAACAAGGGTTAGAGGCTCATAAATACCCTACGCACATCATGTGTACGTTATACATCCTAGGATAATGTAATCAATGTCCTCGAGCTATTATGATTTGTGTTGTGGATATACGCAAATCCGAACGTGATCTCGCAACTCCAACTAGGTTAACTGACGCTAGAATAACGTATAAGTATTTGTTTAGGAAGATCCTGGTGTTTATTGGTTATCAGGTGATAATGAAAATAAGTTTAAGTTGCACTAGAATTCATTGATACATATTTTGTTAATTTTGGTGGAGGTGCCGGTAATTTTCCAGAATATTTGTGGGTACTTTTTGGATGTGGACTATTAGGTAACATAAAATATTTTTTTTTAAATAGAGGACTGTGCTTGTATTGTAAAAAAAGTTGAATCCTTAATTGACAATTATATTTAAGCACAATAATGTATCCAAAGCAGAAAGCACTGAATTATGTTTTTGGTGTAACCCAGAAAATAGCTTAGAATGTATAAATTATTAATAATATACACATCTTGTTTTCTGGCGATTATACATTGAAATTATTTAATCTCGTCCAGTAAGAGGCATGGTGACATTGGAACATGCTTTTATTACAGCATTCCAGAACGTACCCAACGAAGAATTCAAATATCGCCTTAGTTACTACCCAAACGGCCTAGAGCAAATGGTAAAGAAAAAGTAATTTAAATAGAACATGGCTTTCTTTCAGTTTAAGTTTTGTGCTGCTCACTTCTTTACCAATTATTATTAAATTACATTTTAAATTAAAACTTATGATTTTACACGTTGTTGTTACAATTGTTGATTTAAAATTGCCTCCTTTATTATTCTAAAGTGCAGTATTTTTTCGTAAAGACAATTACCTCCTACATACTCTTTGTTAAAATATTGAGATTCACTTGTTTCTAAAGATTCTAATCTAATTTAGACTGAGATTTTGACATTTGTCGCTAGTAGCGTTGGCTGCTCAGTGGGTTGCCTATATACAGTCGCCCATCAAAATGGAAATCAGTTCCAACAAAATGGAACTGAATACAAGTATGTATTGTACCAATATAAATTTCCTAGACAAAATCAAATCAAAAATGTTTTTAGGTTGGCAATTTCATCTCAGAATACTTAGACAATTCTACTACAGTACATATTGAAAAAGGAAGGCTAGAATTAAGATAGGCCCTCCTAATTCTAAAAAGTACGTGATAGAATTTCCCTAATTCTGGGCTTGAATGAAAGCTATAGATCGAAAAATTATGTCGCAATTATATGAAGAGTTTTTTTTTACATTTTGGAATCAGTGTTACAGGGTATTTATGACCAGAATGTTAAAAGCAAATAGTTTCCTGGTTCTGTAGTCTGTAATTCTGTAACTCTGCAATTTCTGACATTTTACTTAGCCATAGTGTTCAGTTCTTTTGAAAGAGCAGACAGCGTGGTTCACGCGAACACACCCCAAAGCTTATTTATTTATTTAATCTTAAAAACAATACACCATATTAAAGATAAACAAAGATAAATTTTTCTCTCTAAGAGTGGATTTGATATTCTTGTCGGTTTTCGAAAAATCTGTTTTAAATAATACATCTAGAGAACAGTTATATAGATAAGTGCACAAAATTTTACTAAAAATTAGCAATAGTAATTTTTTTCGACTGTATCCCTGAACTTGTTTCTTTTGTAAGATTCAGACTGAACTTCTTCAGATGAATCAATATATTTGTTAGAGAACTACTTTCTTGGAGCTTAAAATTATACCATAAATAACTTGAAATAAATTAAAATCACCTCTATATGTCTAATAACATTGTTTTCATATCCTAAATAAACAACGCATCCTGAAAAACTCTCTAAGTAGAAATAAAATGAAAGGTTGAGTCTTAAAGTTTAAAGTTATTAAGAGTTTTATTACGAAAATAGTAGTTTGGAGAAAAACGATTTTAAGCGTTTCATATGTTTTTTTTTTTCTATGAAAAGGAAAGAAAAATTGTGGGTTAAAAAAAAGCAAACTGGTGCAAAATGAATAAAGCTTGTTGTAACTACAAATGTCACTATGGCTATGGCATTTTGAAGAGATCCAAAACTCTTTATAACGAATGTTCTTTCTAATAAAGACACCGAAGTATACAATGATATTTTCCAACTTAAAGTACTTTTTCCTCCATTTTCAAAATCCCTATCTATTCGACTAAAAACTACTTATACTCCCTCGACACAATAATTAATTCTCCCTCACCGAACCTAGCCGAATCCCATTAAAAACAGAAACAAAGATACGGATCTCCGCCCGACAGAACTTCTCACAGACAACCACTTCGTTCCACCCTATTTCCCAACTCTTCCCCCCAATATTCACACCCGAACTCTCAACCGTACCCCCCTTAATTCTCACACAATCGAATCCACCCAAACCGCACCCGTTAAATACTCTTTTCGCTACCGACGATTCCAAACTGCACTTTCGGCAGCGGCAGTTTCAAGCAGCGACACACAACAGGCTCCGTTATATCGTCCGTACCTTCGTACTCTCCTATATATCGACTAGCGTCACACAGAGCGCGGAGCGAAGCGCTGACCCGGCCCGGCAACCAGTGCCGAGGCACGGCCTTTGCCACAGACGCGAACGAACGCGGCACCGCGACGCCAGCACGCGTCCCGACGTTCCCATAGACCGGCCGCGGCACGTGGGGCACGCGAGAGACAGCGCCGCGACATAACCTCTTCTCGGTTATCTGTCGAGAAGAGAGCGAGCGGCCGACGATCGCGACACTTTCTCGCGGCTTTGTTGTTGTAATTGGCCTTGTAGTTGTTGAACCGCGTGTGCTTCACGTCGAGTGGCGGTTCTTGTAGCGTCGCTCGTGTGGTTTTAAAAGTTCCAAGTGCTTCCGTTAACTAGTTCGCGGTACATCGATGAGTAAAGGGGAACGCCAGATATTTATGTCGTCTAGTGGAGGAATAATAGGGGTAAATTCTTTGGAGGTTGTGGTGTAGCTGGTATCGATTCTTGTAGACGGTTTTGTTGTGTGTTTTCTGTTACATCTTGGGAAACGTGGGATAAATTTTTGGGGAGTAGACAAAATTAACCATGTTGTCATTCTAAAGTTTTGTTATACTAGTGGTATTATATTGGTATATTTAAGGGAGAAGGCAAACATTCAACATTTTGCACATTGAAAAATTACAGTTTGTTTACTATTTTAGTATTAGAAATTACAATTACCTGGATTCTTTGTTGGTTCCTTGCTGGATTAGTTGTTTTTTAAATCTTTTTAGTTTCCAGTTATTAAATTTTAGTTTAGGAAAACGTAAACTGAATATTGTCAAAAACTCCTTTTTACCCCATACTGGTCCATTAGAAGTCTTTGAAGTTCCAGTATTTCTATACATTTCCAAGTTCAGAATCAGGAATGTTTTTTATAATCTATGACGTTTTACAACATTTTTAACTAATTGTCATTTCTAAAAGTAGCAATTCAACAATAAAAAGGTATAACAAAGTAGGTATTGCCTTTCGGTAGACCGGAAGTGGTAGTCAGCATGAGAGTATTTCAGTTACAAGTTTTGATTGAGTAAATTCTGATTCCAAACCTTTAAATATATAGAAATACTGGAACATGAAAAACTTCCAATGTGACAGTTCTGTGAGACTTAAGAAAACTAAAGATATTCACATGTTTACAAACTTCCTCAAACTGAATTTTTATCCTGAACTTCTGCTACATTGAATAATAATGTGATGTGACTATCTGTGACATTTATATACATATCTGGGATGTGCTCTTACAGAAATTTCGTTTTGGTTCAATTCGGAGTTCAGTATGGTCGATTTTGCCATACTTGACGACATTATTATTATTATTCTCCATGAATTCATACTGATACTGTAACTTAATGGCCCCCAAAAAGTCTGAACAATGCTTATTATGCATTTCTCAGAAAATTTTATTCTAAAATTGTTTAAAATAACTTAATGTGTCGTCTATGAAAAAAAAAGTCAACCAAGTTCTATGTGGTTCATATGAAATCAATTCGAGGTAAGAATAACATGCATTTGTTGTCATTTTTATCAACAATCTTATTTGGAAAGGTTATTTAGAAATAAAAATTATATTCCTTGTAATAAATATGAGTAGCTACCATTGATTCAACATACTATTTTAAGCCTATCATGAAAATTTGTTTATTAGTTTATGCGATTATTTATATTAATCCATATGGCTGCGACATAACTTCCTCGCTGTTATCTTTCAAGAAGAGCACCCGACGATCGCGACACTTTCTCGCGGCTTTGTTGTTGTAATTGGCCATGTAGTTGTTGAACCGCGTGTGCTTCACGTCGAATGGCGGTTCTTGTAGCGTCGCTCATGTGGTTTTAAAAGTTCCAAGTGCTTCCGTTAACTAGTTCGCGGTACATCGATGAGTAAAGGGGAACGCCAGATATTTATGTCGTCTAGTGGAGGAATAATAGGGGTAAATTCTTTGGACGTTGTGGTGTAGCTGATATCGATTCCTGTAGACGGTTTTGTTTTGTGTTTTCTGTTACATCTTGGGAAACGTGGGATATATCTTTGTGAAGTAGACAAAATAACCTTTTTGTCATTCTAAAGTTTTGTTATACTAGTGGTATTATATTGGTATATTTAAGGGAGAAGGCAAACATTCAACATTTTGCACATTGAAAAATTACAGTTTGTTTACTATTTTGGTATTAGAAATTGCAATTACCTGGATTCTTTGTTGGTTCCTTGCTGGATTAGTTGGTTTTTAAATCTTTTTAGTTTGCAGTTATGAAATTGTAGTTTAGGAAAACGTAAACTGAATATTGTCAAAAACTCCTTTTTACCCCATACTGGTCCATTAGAAGTTTTTAAAGTTCCAGTATTTCCATACATTTCCAAGTTCAGAATCAGGATTGTTTTTTATAATCTATGACGTTTTACAACATTTTTAACTAATTGTCATTTCTAAAAGTAGTAATTCACCAATAAAAAGTATAACAAAGTAGGTATTACCTTCCGGTAGACCGGAAGTGGTAGTCAGCATGAGAGTATTTCAGTTACAAGTTTTGATTGAGTAAATTCTGATTCCAAACTTTTAAATATATAGAAATACTGGAACATGGAAAACTTCTAATGTGACAGTTCTGTGAGACTTAAGGAAACTAAAGATATTCACATGTTTACAAACTTCCTCAAACTGAATTTTTATCCTGAACTTCTACTACAGTGAATAATAATGTGATGTGACTATCTGTGACATTTATATACATATCTGGGATGTGCTCTTACAGAAATTTCGTTTTGGTTCAATTCGGAGTTTAGTATGGTCGATTTTATCATACTTGACGAGATAATTATCATTCTCAATGAATTCATACTAATACTGCAACTTAATGGCTTCCAAAAAGTCGGAACAATGCTTATTATGCATTTCTCAGAAAACTTCATTCTGAAATTCTTAAAAAAACTTAATGTGTCGTCTATGAAAAAGATAGTCAACCAAGTTCTATGTGGCTCATATGAAATGAATTCGAAGTAAGAGTAAAGTGCATTTATTGTCATTTTTAGTTACAATCTTTTTTGGAAAGGTTGTTTAGAAATAAAGATTATATTCCTTGTAATAAATATGAGTAGCTACCATTGATTCAACATACTATCTTAAAGCTATCATGAAAATTTGGTTATTAGTTTATGTGATTATTAATATTAATCCATATGGCTGCGACATAACCTCCTCTCTGTTATCTTTCAAGAAGAGCACCCGACGATCGCGACACTTTCTCGCGGCTTTGTTGTTGTAATTGGCCATGTAGTTGTTGAACCGCGTGTGCTTCACGTCGAATGGCGGTTCTTGTAGCGTCGCTCCTGTGGTTTTAAAAGTTCCAAGTGCTTCCGTTAACTAGTTCGCGGTACATCGATGAGTAAATGGGGACGCCAGATATTTATGTCGTCTAGTGAAGGAATAATAGGGGTAAATTCTTTGGACGTTGTGGTGTAGCTGATATCGATTCTTGTAGACGGTTTTGTTCTGTGTTTTCTGTTACATCTTGGGAAACGTGGGATATATTTTTGTGAAGTAGACAAAATTAACCATCTTGTCATTCTAAAGTTTTGTTATACTAGTGGTATTATATTGGTATATTTAAGGGAGAAGGCAAACATTCAACATTTTGCACATTGAAAAATTACAGTTTGTTTACTATTTTGGTATTAGAAATTACAATTACCTGGATTCTTTGTTGGTTCCTTGCTGGATTAGTTGTTTTTTAAATCTTTTTAGTTTCCGGTTATTCAATTGTAGTTTAGGAAAACGTAAACTGAATAATGTCAAAACTCCTTTTTACCCTATACTGGTCCATTAGAAGTTTTTGAAGTTCCAGTATTTCTATATATTTTCAAGTTCAGAATCAGGATTGTTTTTTATTATCTATGACGTTTTACAACATTTTTAACTAATTGTCATTTCTAAAAGTAGTAATTCAACAATAAAAAGTATAACAAAGTTGGTATTACCTTCCGGTAGACCGGAAGTGGTAGTCAGCATGAGAGTATTTCAATTTACAAGTTTTGATTGAATAAATCCTGATTCCATACTTTTAAATATATAGAAATAGTGGAACATGAAGAACTTCTAAGGTGACAGTTATGTGAGACTGAAGGAAACTAAAGATATTCCCATGTTTACAAACTTCCTCAAACTGAATTTTTATCCTGAACTTCTGCTACAGTGAATAATAATGTGATGTGACAATCTGTGACATTTATATACATATCTGGGATGTGCTCTTACAGAAATTTCGTTTTGGTTCAATTCGGAGTTCAGTATGGTCGATTTTATCATAAGTGACGACGTTATTATCATTCTCCATGAATTCATACTAATACTGTAACTGAATGGCTTCCAAAACCTCAGAACAATGCTTACTATGCATTTCCCAGAAAATCTTATTCTAAAATTCTTTAAAAAACTTAATGTGTCGTCTATGAAAAAAAAATCCAACCAAGTTCTATGTGGTTCATATGAAATGAATTCGAGGTAAGAGTAAAGTGCATTTATTGTCATTTTTATTTACAATCTTTTTTGGAAAGGTTGTTTAGAAATAAAAATTATACTCCTTGTAATAAATATGAGTAGCTACCATTGATTCAACATACAATTTTAAAGCTATCACGAAAATTTGGTTATTAGTTTATGTGATTATTAATATTAATCCATATGGCTGCGACATAACCTCCTCTCTGTTATCTTTCAAGAAGAGCACCCGACGATCAGGATACTTTCTCGCGGCTTTGTTGTTGTAATTGGCCTTGTAGTTGTTGGACCGCGTGTGCTTCACGTCGAGTGGCGGTTCTTGTAGCGTCGCTCGTGTGGTTTTAAAAGTTCCAAGTGCTTCCGTTAACTAGTTCGCGGTACATCGATGAGTAAAGGGGAACGCCAGATATTTATATCGTCTAGTGGAGGAATAATAGGGGTAAATTCTTTGGAGGTTGTGGTGTAGCTGGTATCGATTCTTGTAGACGGTTTTGTTGTGTGTTTTCTGTTACATCTTGGGAAACGTGGGATATATTTTTGTGAAGTAGACAAAATTAACCATCTTGTCATTCTAAAGTTTTGTTATACTAATGGTATTATATTGGTATATTTAAGGGAGAAGGCAAACATTGAACATCTTGCACATTGAAAAATTACGGTTTGTCTACTATTTTGGTATTAGAAATTACAATTACCTGGATTCTTTGTTGGTTCCTTGCTGGATTGGTTGGTTTTTAAATCTTTTTAGTTTCCAGTTATTAAATTGTAGTTTAGGAAAACGTAAACTGAATACTGTCAAAACCTCCTTTTTACCCCATACTGGTCCATTAGAAGTTTTTGAAGTTCCAGTATTTCTATACATTTCCAAGTTCAGAATCAGGATTGTTTTTTATTATCTATGACATTTTACAACTTTTTTTAACTAATTGTAATTTCTAAAAGTAGTAATTCAACAATAAAAAGTATAACAAAGTAGGCATTACCTTGCGGTAGACCGGAAGTGGTAGTCAGCATGAGAGTATTTCAGTTTACAAGTTTTGATTGAGTAAATCCTAATTCCCAACTTTTAAATATATAGAAATAGTGGAACATGAAAAACTTCTAATGTGACAGTTCTGTGAGACTTAAGGAAACTAAAGATATTCACGTGTTTACAAACTTACTCAAACTGAATTTTTATCCTGAACTTCTACTACAGTGAATAATAATGTGATGTGACTATCTGGGACATTTATATACATATCTGGGATGTGCTGTTACAGAAATTTCGTTTTGGTTCAATTCGGAGTTTAGTATGGTCGATTTTATCATACTTGACGAGATTATTATCATTCTCAATGAATTCATACTAATACTGTAACTTAATGGCTTCCAAAAAGTCGGAACAATGCTTATTATGCATTTCTCAGAAAATTTTATTCTAAAATTAGAAGTTTTATATGGTTCATATGAAATGAATTCAAGGTAAGAATAGAATGCATTTGTTGTTATTTTTATCTACAATCTTTTTCGGAAAGGTTGTTTAGAAATAAAAAGTATATTCCCTCTAATAAATATGAGTAGTTACCATTGATTCAACATACTATTTTAAAGCTATCATGAAAAATTTGGTTATTAGTTTATGTGATTATTAATATTAATCCATATGGCTGCGACATAACCTCCTCTCTGTTATCTTTCAAGAAGAGCACCCGACGATCAGGACACTTTCTCGCGGCTTTGTTGTTGTAATTGGCCTTGTAGTTGTTGAACCGCGTGTGCTTCACGTCGAGTGGCGGTTCTTGTAGCGTCGCTCATGTGGTTTTAAAAGTTCCAAGTGCTTCCGTTAACTAGTTCGCGGTACATCGATGAGTAAAGGCGAACGCCAGATATTTATGTCGTCTAGTGGAGGAATAATAGGGGTAAATTCTTTGGAGGTTGTGGTGTAGCTGGTATCGATTCTTGTAGACGGTTTTGTTGTGTGTTTTCTGTTACATCTTGGGAAACGTGGGATAAATTTTTGGGGAGTAGACAAAATTAACCATGTTGTCATTCTAAAGTTTTGTTATACTAGTGGTATTATAGTGGTATATTTAAGGGAGAAAGCAAACATTGAACATTTTGCACATTGAAAAATTACAGTTTGTTTACTATTTTGGTATTAGAAATTACAATTATCTGGATTCTTTGTTGGTTCCTTGCTGGATTAATTGGTTTTTAAATCTAATTAGTTTCCAGTTATTAAATTGTAGTTTAGGAAAACGTAAACTGATTATTGTCTAAAACTCCTTTTTACCCCATACTGGTCCATTAGAAGTTTTTGAAGTTGCAGTATTTCTATACATTTCCAAGTTCAGAATCAGGATTGTTTTTATTATCTATGACGTTTACAACAATTTTAACTAATTGTCATTTCTAAAAGCAGTAATTCAACAATAAAAAGTATAGCAAAGTAGGTATTACCTTCCGGGAGACCGGAAGTGGTAGTCAGCATGAGAGTATTTCAGTTACAAGTTTTGATTGAGTAAATCCTGATTCTAAAACTTTTAAATATATAGAAATAGTGGAACATGAAAAACTTCTAATGTGACAGTTCTGTGAGACTTAAGGAAACTAAAGATATTCACATGTTTACAAACTTCCTCAAACTGAAATTTTATCCTGAACTTCTGCTACAGTGAATAATAATGTGATGTGAGTATCCGTGACATTTATATACATATCTGGGATCCGCTCTTAAAGAAATTTCAGTTTTGGTTCAATTCGGAGTTCAGTATGGTCGATTTTATCATACTTGACGATATTATTATCATTCTCTATGAATTCATACTAATACTGTAACGTAGTGGCTTCCAAAAAGTCGGAACAATGCTTATTATGCATTTCTCTGAAAATTTTTATTCTAAAATTCTTTAAAAGAACTTAATGTGTCGTCTATGAAAAAAAAAAGCCAACCAAGTTCTATGTGGTTCATATGAAATGAATTCGATGTAAGAATAAAATGCATTCGTTGTCATTTTTATCTCAAATCTTTTTTGGAAAGGTCGTTTAGAAATAAAAATTATATTCCTTGTAATAAATATGAGTAGCTACCATTGATTCAACATACTATTTTAAAGCTATCATGAAAATTTGGCTATTAGTTTCTGTGATTATTAATATTAATCCAGATGGCCTCAACATAACTTCCTCTCTGTTATCTTTCAAGAAGAGCACCCGACGATCAGGACACTATCTCGCGGTTTTGTTGTTGTAATTGGCCTTGTAGTTGTTGAACCGCGTGTGCTTCACGTCGAGTGGCGGTTCTTGTAGCGTCGCTCGTGTGGTTTTAAAAGTTCCAAGTGCTTCCGTTAACTAGTTCGCGGTACATCGATGAGTAAAGGCGAACGCCAGATATTTATGTCGTCTAGTGAAGGAATAATAGGGGTAAATTCTTTGGACGTTGTGGTGTAGCTGATATCGATTCCTGTAGACGGTTTTGTTTTGTGTTTTCTGTTACATCTTGGGAAACGTGGGATATATTTTTGTGAAGTAGACAAAATTAACCATTTTGTTATTCTAAAGTTTTGTTATACTAGTGGTATTATAGTGGTATATTTAAAGGAGAAAGCAAACATTGAACATTTTGCACATTGAAAAATTACAGTTTGTTTACTATTTTGGTGTTAGAAATTACAATTACCTGAATTCTTTGTTGGTTCCTTGCTGGATTAGTTGGTTTTTAAATCTTTTGAGTTTCCAGTTATTAAATTGTAGTTTAGGAAAACGTAAACTGAATATTGTCAAAAACTCCTTTTTACCCCATACTGGTCCATTAGAAGTTTTTGAAGTTCCAATATTTCTATATACTTCCAAGTTCAAAAATCAGGATCGTTTTTATAATCTATGACGTTTTACAACATTTTTAACTAATTGTCATTTCTAAAAGTAGTACTTCACCAATAAAAAGTATAACAAAGTAGGTATTACCTTCCGGTAGACCGGAAGTCGTAGTCAGCATGAGAGTATTTCAGTTACAAGTTTTATTGAGTAAATTCTGATTCCAAACTTTTAAATATATAGAAATACTGGAACATGAAAAACTTCTACTGTGACAGTTCTGTGAGACTTAAGAAAGCTAAAGATATTCACATGTTTACAAACTTCCTCAAACTGAATTTTTATCCTGAACTTCTGCTACAGTGAATAATAATGTGATGTGACTATCTGTAACATTTATATACATATCTGGGATCTCCTGTTACAGAAATTTCGTTTTGATTCAATTCGGAGTTCAGTATGGTCGATTTTATCATACTTGACAAGATTATTATCATTCTCAATGAATTCATACTAATACTGTAACTTAATGGCTTCCAAAAAGTCGGAACAATGCTTATTATGCATTTCTCAGAAAATTTTATTCTGAAATTCTTAAAAAAACTTAATGTGTCGTCAATGAAAAAAAAAGTCAACCAAGTTCTATGTGGTTCATATGAAATGAATTCGAGGTAAGAGTAAAGTGCATTTATTGTCATTTTTATTTACAATCTTTTTTGGAAAGGTTGTTAAGAAATAAAAATTATATTCCTTATAACAAATATGAGTAGCTACCATTGATTCAACAAACAATTTTAAAGCTATCACGAAAATGTGGTTATTAGTTTATATGATTATTAAAATTAATCTATATGTCTGCGACATAACCTCCTCTCTGTTATCTTTCAAGAAGAGCACCCGACGATCAGGACACTTTCTCGCGGCTTTGTTGTTGTAATTGGCCTTGTAGCTGTTGAACCGCGTGTGTTTCACGTCGAGTGGCGGTTCTTGTAGCGTCGCTCATGTGGTTTTAAAAGTTCCAAGTGCTTCCGTTAACTAGTTCGCGGTACATCGATGAGTAAAGGGGAACGTCAGATATTTATGTCGTCTAGTGAAGGAATAATAGGGGTAAATTATTTTTGGACGTTGTGGTGTAGCTGGTATCGATTCTTGTAGACGGTTTTGTTTTGGGGTTTCTTTTACATCTTGGGAAACGTGGGATATATTTTTGTGAAGTAGACAAAATTAACCATCTTGTCATTCTAAAGTTTTGTTATACTAGTGGTATTATATTGGTATATTTAAGGGAGAAGGAAAACATTGAACATTTTGCACATTGAAAAATTACAGTTTGTTTACTATTTTGGTATTAGAAATTACAATTATCTGGATCCTTTGTTGGTTCCTTGCTGGATTAGTTGGTTTTTAAATATGTTTAGTTTCCAGTTATTAAATTGTAGTTTAGGAAAACGTAAACAGAATATTGTCAAAACCTCCTTTTTACCCTATACTGATCCATTAGAAGTTTTTGAAGTTCCAGTATTTCTATATATTGCCAAGTTCAGAATCAGGATTGTATTTTATTATTTGTTACATTTTACAACATTTTTGACTAGTTGTCATTTCTAAATGTAGAAAAGAATTATAATTATGTAAGGATTTATAATATGCTTTATAATATGATTTAAACCTATCTCTCATGTATTCCTAATTCTACGACTTTTCTTCAACATACACGAAATAAATCCCTAGTTTAATAACAAAATAAATAAAAGTCGGCACGATCTGTCAAGACGAGATATATATTTTTGGCAGCACGAAAACAAAATACACACACCCACACAATAACGCGAGCAGGGAACACGGTTTATGATTGATGAGCGTTCAACTTCAGGGTCGCGATTTTCAACTGTCACTCGATTGTTCGATCGAGAATTGATAGTTGCAAATTTTAGTGCGATCCCGCGCCGCCGCCCTTCCCTAAACGATCAGTCTTTTGTTTTTCCGCACACTCTAAAATGTCCTCAGAAAAATCGGTTTTTCTTCCGTGGTCGGATGGATTATTTAACAGTGGGCGTATTTCTTACTTTCTTACCGGGTCTTCTGTAGTTTATAAATAATTATTTTAGTGAATCAATACTACTGGCATTCGATACCGTTTCGTGAGTGAATAATATAAAGGTTTTGGTAATTATGTCTACTTTAGGGCAATCTACAGTGTCTATCAAAAGTTATAGGAACAAATTTCTTCACAATCTTTTTATTTTTTTTTCATTTAACTTTTTACTTCGTTTTTTATTTAGGTTGAGAAATAGAATTATTTATGGACTATTTACTGAAAAAAATATGGAAACAGCTTTTATTGAAATTTATACCAATGTTTACTAATGCAATGGTGATATTGAATGCAAGTTGTAGACACGTTTGCAGAATGTTGCCATCATTTACAGTTGACAGTTCAATACTAATTTGAAGTCCTTTCTTTTATTATGAATAACTCAATATTATGCCAATATTATTCCAATGAATTGAACCGTCGAAGAACAGAGTAGTCCAAATCGGGTGTTTTTCAGAAACTGAAGAAAACTGTGTAATTCAACAACTGTACATTCGGGTGGTTCAAATTGGCTATTTTTATTCAGAAAGCAACGATCCCCCCAAATCTTTTCCAAAGCCATAAGAAAATGCATGGGAAAAAGACTTGTGTTTAATCTTGTGTTTTCCCCAACCCCGAACAATTATTCGAAAAATGCCAAAAAATATCTTTTGCACCGATACATTTCTAATATTCGATGAATCTTGTATGAAGAGATCATAAAGGACCTCTCAAATACAATTCATATGAATAAACTTGACAAAGAAACTTGTCAAAACGTTTATAATGTAGTTCAAGCATTATGATTAGGAATGACAGTAAAATAATGCAACGATTTTTCATGTTTCCCCCATTTTGGTAAGTGTTCTAGTGCATCTCTCCCAATATCTATTTGGAATATTTTAACTTAACAAACATTATCACAGCATCTATTCCCGTTCTGTTACCGACAGAACTGTTGAATTTATAATTGAATGTCTATTTTCGTTTGAGTACTTTATTAGCTTATTATTACAACAAGTATTCGTCAATATTGATTCAACAATAAATTAATTTAATGTCAGTAATATAGAGTAATTTATTTCGGAGCATGTTTTTGTTTCATTTGCATAAAGCACGGTTAGTAATTAATCCATTCTGCCCTAGCCGTCCGAGGCATATTCAACCAAATGTGAATATATGATCGAACTAGCTGAACATATACATTATACAGCTGGTATGTTGTCGTTTGAAATCTGCATTCGTCTAGCTTGGTTCTACTTTGTTTTTGTTTTTGTTCCGGTTTCATTAGTTTCGCTCGCCATATTGATCTAGGGATTTTAACGCAATCGTAGTTGTTTGTTTACATTGTGCCTGCATGCCATTTTATAGCGTCTCGATGAATGTACAGGTTGGTTACAAAACAGTGTCTCTAGTATCACATTGTTGATATTTTTTTGAGAAGGCGTTTTTACTTTAACATACGTAGTATACAGGGTCCTGCAACTAAGCTCCCGTCTTCTGTAGCTCACTTACTCATTAATCTAAGAGTTTGACATTTTGCAGGCTTACTCTGTACTTCAAGGTACAATTCAAGAAAATATTTTTTATTATACAGGGTGTTCCAAAAATGTGCAACGCCATGGTAATATATTTTTGCAAAAAAAAATGCTATACATTTTTCTACACATTTGGAAGCCTTTTATGGTTGCCTACATATCACCAAAATTTTATTGAAATCGGTTGAGTGACCGCAGCGGAAAAAAATAAAAACCAAAAAAAAAATGATTTTGCATCGTAGGCTTTAAAAATCAATAAAAACCACAAAATGCACCTCGTTAACAAAAGTTTGCGACGTGCTTATTAAGTTAGATGTAATAGTCTCATTAACCAAGTGACATTGTTCCAAATTATACAGGGTGACCAAAATCGAGTGTCAAACTTGTCAAACTTCAAAGCGTGTTATTGTTCTTATTTTAAATTGGAACCCATAAATTTTTTTATGTGAAATGATGCAGAATTAAAAATAAACATTGTTTCTAAATACAACCCCATCGCAATTCCCAATATTTTAAAAGTTATTTGCCAAAAACTCATTTTTCAACGTTTCCAACGGAAATTTTAGATAATAAATATCGTACGTGACGTTGAAAAACAATTTATTTCATAAAAAATAATAGATCTATTTTAGATTTGAGTGTACTTAATTAAGTAGTTATTCAAATGCTAAATTTACTGCATAATTTACCTATAGCGATAAGGACGGACATGTGGCTATAGGTAAATTATACAGTAAATTTAGCAATTGATGAACTACTTAATTAAGTACAGTAAAATCTAAAATACCTCTCTGCGTTATATTTTATGTAATAAATTGTTTTTCAACGCCACGTACGATATTTATTACCTAAAATTGCCGTTGGAAACGTTGAAAAATGAGTTTTTGGCGAATAACTTTTAAAATATTGGGAATTGTGATGGGGTTGTATTCAGAAGCAATATTTATTCTTTAATTCCGCATCGTTTCACCTAAAAAAAATTATGGGTTCCAATTTAAAACAAGAACAATAGCGCGCTTTGAAGTTTGACAAGTTTGACACTCGATTTTGGTCACCCTGTATGATTTGGATCAATGTCACTTGGTTAACGAGACTATTACATCTAACTTAATAAGCACGTCGCAAAATTTTATTAACGAGGTGCATGTTGTGGTTTTTATTGATTTTTAAAGCCTACGATACAAAATCAATTTTTTTTTGGTTTTTATTTTTTTCCGCTGCGGTCACTCAACCGATCTCAATAAACTTTTGGTGATATGTAGGCAACCATAAAAGGCTTCCAAATGTGTAGAAAAATGTATAGCATGCAATTTAAAAAAATATATTACCATGGCGTTGCACATTTTTGGAACACCCTGTATAATAAAAAATAATTTCTTGAATTGTACCTTGAAGTACAGAGTAAGCCTGCAAAATGTCAAACTCTTAGATTAATGAGTAAGTGAGCTACAGAAGACGGGAGCTTAGTTGCAGGACCCTGTATAAACAGTTAGTGTAGGAAACTTTTGCCCTTTATTATTAATATAGTTGGTTTTTATTGGGTTAATGGAGCTTCGGTTCAGTTCACTGTGGAGTGGAGAGGTTTTTCCGTTATCGTCGATTATTGTGACTTTGTATTAAGATTGTGATTTGGTATGTTTCATCCGTTTTAGATTGTCATGTTCAGGTATTGTGTAATTTTGTTTTATTAGACCAAAAAACACGGTTTTCCGTTGTAGTATGTAAAGTATTGTATTCGTGCAAAAAAAATATATTTTAGCGGAAATATGTCTTTTTGGGTCCCCTGAACATTCATGTGTGTGTGTAACCGTTTTTTGTGGCGACGATTCCGGAGAAACTACTAAAGGTATCGGGACGAAACTTCATATTTAGAAGTTTCATAACCAAACTTAGAGCAGACAAGCATTCTGTTGAAAAGGGTCCAAAAGAACAGAATGTTTAATCTTTTTTTGAATGATTTTTCAAATAAGCCGCCATTTCTGGGATTTTGTCGAAATAATTAAGTAATACATTTAAGTATAGGAAATTCTGAATAATCTATGACTATGACATTTTTTTGGTAAAATTAATAGTTTTGCTGCATGAGTAAATTCTATTCAGCCAGGATTTGTCAGATATTTTGATTCTAGTGACAGTAGGTAGTGTCAAACGCTGATGTTTTGACAATACCTACTGTCGATTAATCAAAATATCTGTCTAGTTCTACAACGACATACTATATGTAGATTGGTGCGAAGTAAAGGGTTATTACAGCCAACACATATTATACTGGATGTTCCATTTAAAAAACTCAAGTAAAAGTCATTTGAAAAACAACAAAATTCACTAAGTTCACATGAACACCAAAAATATACAAGAGAAAAAAAAAGGATTTAAGCATCTTTTAAAAAGTTAAAATCTGTCAGTTCCATGGGTTTTGTGGCAATATGAATATCCACATAGAATCGGATATTATAGTAAACAAAGCACACGAGTAACTTTGAAAACTATACACCCTATACATTGCAAAATGTTAAGTCGGCCGCCACACCTGTACCTACTGTTTTATCAAACGACTAGTAAACTTAACTTATAATTAAATTCCTATTCTGCTTTGCAAACTACCTACTTAGAATTCCCTCGGTCTCAGAAGTCCAATCTCTTTCAACTCTCCGTCTGTAGTGGTGTACTTATAAGTAATCCCTTCTCAAATTATTCATGAATTCGCTCATTGTGAAAGCGGATTTCTAGTAGTTTCAGCAGTTCAGATAGAGCGAAATTTGATATCTGTATGCAGTTATTGCATTGCGCCCAGTTTCGTACAAAATATGTACTACTACAGTTAATTTCTTAGAAATGAAGAAGGGAGATTCTTCTTTCACAAGACCGTACTGCTAATAAACCAAATTTGATTGATTATCCTGTTTGTATTTATAGGCCTGAAATGCGTTGAAACCTTAATGCAGTTTTGTAGGTAGCAGTTTGATATACAAAATCTAAATATTTAAATAACGGAATGCCTGGCCCGACGTGAACGTATAATTTGGTAATTTTTTGTTTACATAATAGATTACGTTAAGTTTTGCTTCTTTAGTGTGTCATGGAGACAACAAAGTGTCCTTATCGTTAAATATTACTATCAAAATGGTGAAACTTTGGTTGCTACAATTCGTAAATTGCATCCAGTTTCCGGTAAAAATAGTGTTTCATATTCGTCTACCGTGAAAAGATAAGTACGTAAGTACGAAAGTCCTCTTATTGAAACACCCTTTAGAACTTATTAATGTAACACTTTTCCGCCATATGCCACGTTCACTGATCTCAGCCACAACAGCTATTTTGGGTTGTTTTCGACCGGTTTCTCCGGCAATGGGAAAAGTAATAATCCCTCTATTTATGGGACATTTATCGATGATATTAACGTTATTCTTGTCATTTCCGGTATTCCGTAAATGAAGTTACAGTTTCATTGTCGTTTTTCTCTATATCTATCTCATCCATTGAGCTATATAGCTCAATGTCAGAAGTTGCAGTGTATCTGTCAAAAATGACCATCAAGAGAAGGCACTTCTATTAGATTTTATAGCAAAAAAAATCAGATGCAATGAAGTTAAATTATTGTGGTAAACTTTAAATAAGTCAAAAATTACAATAGCTCAGTTGGGAGAGCACTGTGCTAGCAACACAAAGGCCCCTGGTTCAAATCCAGGTTGTGGCTGTAATTTTTGCATTGATTAAAATCTACATCCTGCCTGTATGTCATCATATTATTAACCAGTAAAAAATGATGTTGCAAAAAGCCAGAATACATTTAAAATTAACGATATGTCAAATTTATGCAACCAAGCACTGTATTAAAAGATATATGGCAATATTGTGTTGCATAATATCATCAACAGCTGACTTACGGCAGAAATAATAATGCGAAATAATAATAATAAATCACAAAACAGATTATGTATACAATTCCACAAATAAAGACCAAAAATCACGAATTTTTGTGTAAAAAATAAAAACGAACGAGAAAATGGCAAAAATACTGAATACGGTCCTGAGAGTTGATCTCGCATCGTTTCCCGAGCGTAATCCCCTTTCCCCGAGGGGAACCATCTTGCGCGCAGGATCGATCACATATATTGCACTCTGAAAAATTCCCATACAACTTTTATGTTATTATTCATCTATGGATGAGTATCACAATAAATAAGGACTGTTTGCGTGCTAACTGCATTGTCATGCTATTGTTCGTTTGTGAGATATCCGGGCCCATAAAAAGTTCGTCTACAGACTTTATTACATACAAACTCACGAATATAAGGACGCCCATCTGTAGAGGAGACTCTAAGTGTAACTTGAACACAAATTTAAATTTCTTTAGTAGGTTGTTTAGGAGAAAAATGGAAAAGTCGAGCATCATTTTAAAACCGCTAAAATCGGGTGCCTTTTTTACTTCTCTCGCGCTCGTGTCGAAACCGATAGGCAGAAAATGTTTATAGTCACGCGTGTTATGTAGAAAAGATTCTGGAGTATAACGCACCTTATTTCATTTTGTTTTGTTCAGCCGTTTCGGAGTTACTAACCTTCCAACATAGGGCTCAATATTTGCAACCGATAGTAGTATATACATTTTTAATTGTATCAAAAACATAATTTACTAATAATAATATCCCGAATGTTTTTTTCTGCGTTGCACACACTTAAAACTCTTTTTCTCGAGTATAATGTTGCTACCGAGTTGCACATGTTTGGTAAATAATAAATAACTTTTGCAATAAAGAGGTTACATTGTTCTATTATAAATCTAAATCTATTATTTTGCCAAATGGATCTACCTACATCTTATCTTACAAATATTTTATTATTTCGATTTCTTACTGATAATGTGCAGTTGATAAATGATTCATGCGTATTTTACTTTAAATAAGCAAAAATAACTTCCCCAAATTTAGTTCGATTGATCTCAGATAAATTGCGTGTTAAACAATAAGATTTCAACATTCTGAATCTGTCAAAACCCCAAAATTGATAATTAAGCCGTAAGATCCCTTTCTTCGAAGCCGCTCACATATATTATACATAAATTCCCCATGTACTACTACACGTTACAAAACATAATACAACCGAAAAATAATGATTAATGCTCTTAAGTTGTATTGAAGTATTTAAATTTAGTAAGACAGAAAACGATTAATTTCTTGTCTTAAAAAAAAACATGTGGAGCATGTTGGGCAGCCATGTTTGGAATCTGATGGGACCTCAAACCATTTCGGGCATCTTCCCTGGTTAAAATCAATCGTAAATTCGGGGATGCATTCCCTAGGGATGCTCTGACCTAGTCACAATAATCGAAATGTCTAGGACCTTCGTTGGACCATGAACAATTGAATCTCAAACGTTTGTCTCCATCAAGTTGAGCACGTCCACTAATAGCACAAATTGGACCAAGAGGATTATCCTGGAAACCTAAGCTCTTGTGTCAGGAGACAAAGCCATTTTCGTTAGATTCGGTTAAAGTAAAATCAATGAGGTTTTGGGCAGTTGAGATAAAAGAGAAAATAGACACATTTGATTGATTTTTTTAACAGAACTACATGCTTGAGGTACTGGAACTAATCTTGTTTCATGGTTCACATGACAGCAAATTAAGACTTTCTGGGTAAACATACCTAGAATGGGTCGTCCAATGAAATGAGAAATTATTACATTTTTGTAACTTTACGTCAATTGTTTGGTATCTTCCCAATACCTAACATCATTCAAATAGCAATCATATCATAATAATAAATGTTTGAGTTCTATGAACAAAATCTTGAATCAACTTTGCGTAGAATGTCCTATACAAAAAATGAATTTTTACTGACATGCAGAAATTCGTTTGAACATGCTTCTTGTTGGTGACACTGAATACTGAATTATCAAATGCAAATTTGCTTTATATTTCTATGCCAATTTGATAAATTGCCCTGATTTTTAATCTTTAAATTGAATAACTATTTTACAGACTACGAAACTTAACACAATAAAATTGACTTGTACCTTCTAGTTGTTAATTATTTAATATTCTGATTATTTTAATGCATACTGGACTTGCTAAGAATGTAATTTCGCTATAGGACGTTCTGCACAAACCGCTGAAGTTTTTTTAATTAAAAAAAATATGCTGCTTTCTCGTATTATCTATGTACCCAGGTTTCAACATTAAACAAAACTCCTTTAATAAGATATTGATATGGCTATCATTTGAAAAAGTCTTCTTTTACTGCATGGATTTTATTTAGTCTATTTATTTTTTTAATATATTCTTACAATAATTACTATTGCAATCTACTACAAATATACTATTGAAAACTTGTTAAATCATCTTGTATATCCTTCACTTCAGATTAACAACAATAACAAATCTGATGTGTCTAGGCACTAACTTTATCATACTATACAGCAGTGTCAACCGCTGATGTGCTGACAATACTGTCAATACTGTCAATTTCCCCTTAATTTATTATTTAACTATTTTGACAAAATTACAGAAATGACACATACACACAGAAATTTTAGCATAAGTAAGTTAAAAGGAATGTTACATACAATTGACATAAAATTGAACTACGATTTTCAAAATGCCATAAAATACAGGATGTTCCATTTGAAATAAGAAAGATCGGTGAAACCAAAAGCAATACAATGTGAAAATATTTTCGCCAAAAAGATAGTAGCCCTACATTTGCCTATGAATGATACATTTTTTATTTCATTTGTTTCTCCATGTAATTCCAAATCCAATTTTAGCCTAATTTAACAATTTTTCAATGTCTTCAATCAAAAGCTAGTTCTTGGTACAATCTCAGCAATATTGTTATTTATTTTCATTGTTTCAGTTTAACATCTTATTCATTATTAACTTATGAGTTTATTATTGAGACTCACTTTACATTATGGTAATAGAGGATTGGTCCTAAGCCATTACCCTGGGGTACACCAGCTTTTTTTTCGTTGAGGATTAACCATTTTCCGCTTCATAGATTCGACTATTTTTTATTATTTATTTTCTAAATAGGCATTCTTATGATTCCACATGCAAATAACTCCACAAAATAATCGCCGGTTTACGGATACACCAATATAGCAGGTAATCACAGAACAGGGGCTTAAGTTTTTGACGTGGGCACGTAACATATCCGGACCGTTAAATTTGAATTTCAGAACCGTAGGCGTAATAATGAAGTTTTACAACTGAGCTGCACGTGATATTTTCCGGAATAGCTTGGTGCTTGACGTATGTACGCCATTGAGCCATTTCTATAGAAACTGCGCCGCTGCATATATGTATATGCCGTATATGCAGACGTACAAATTGAGTCAAATTACTGGGCACTCTGGTGTGCGAGCAACGTACCCGTTTATCGTATAAATAACAAACCGAAATGTGGATTTTTATTGTACAGCCATGGCTTATAGAGTAGAGGAGAGGTAAGGTAAACGTCCCAAATACAGAAACTGTCCTAACTTCCGATATATTTCTGTTTATATCTATTTATATCTATAATTAATTACAACGGTCATTTCAGCGAAATAATATACTTGCTTTACTAATTGAATGAAATGTAAGTGAAATATGGACATATTGATGCATATTTCCATTACATTTCATTAAACCAGATGCTGCAGCAGAAGTATTTTAATATTTATTTATAATGAATCATCAAATAATGAAGCCTAGGACAAAAATAGTCTACTCCAAGTTCGGTCAAAACGTGTTACATCAATTTGTTCTTGCATCCCCAGTAAAATAAAGCAACTGGTCTCCATGAGATTCTATACAAATCTAACTCATTATTTTGCTCTACTATAAATTTTATTATTTTGTTGTAAACTCATTTGTGTATTAGACCGACGCTGTTCAATATTTCAGTGACAGTTCGTAACTTTTATATTTATTATTTTAGGTAAATATTTTTTCAAAAATATACACAGAAATCAATAGGCAAGGTCCAGTTCATAATTGAGTAATAGTTTAGCATCTAAAAAACAGATAATAACTAAAACTTGCTAGGCAAAAGTTCCCATAAGAACTCATATACTTTGATAAGTAGAATCTGGCAACCCTACTTCTGATAACATCGGTCAACTTTCACTAAGTAAACTTTCAACTTTGACATGAAGCCTTGAATCATTTGTTTGTATAATTGTCATAGAATGATTGAGTAGTTCCTTCATTAAAGAAGCAAAAACGTCACATCGAGCTGCATCGAGCATCGCTCGAGTCCAAATTCGTATTCAGCGTAAAGAAATCAAAAACACTTATTACGTAAGCCCTGTATATCTAAACTGCCTTTTATTTTTTTTACTATTACCTAATTGTATGCGAGGCCATAAATGACTCACAGCATCATTAAGACAATGTTATTAAAGGATGTACCAAAACAAATAAGAAAAATATGTGGTAGTTGTTTAAGTTGAAATTCGCTGTACGTAATTTATAATAACGTTTTGATTATATAGTGCTTGTTTTTGCTTAATTAAATACCTAGAATTATATAAAATGACAAGCTGAATTTTGCCTTTTTGTGAGGAGATTCATTAATTATATTTTTCTACTTTGCGTTCGTTATGAACTCATAACGAAACCGGTTTCGGTGTCGTTATGAAAACACTAGATCACAAACATTTGGTAACTTTTAGCTTTCCAAGATTGATGAAATTGACGTCAAGTGTCAGGTAAGGCTGACATCTGAATCGCTATTGGCTCGCCTCAATCATATTTGTGAATCTTACTACAACTACCAACTGTTGAAGAAAAAATCTGATGTGGCCAGACACATAACTTTATCATACAAAATATAAAATTAATAGTTTAGCTGCATGAGAATCTATTTGATTGAGATAAATCGTGTCTGCATTAAAATTAAACTAGTTAGCCTGGATTTGACATATATTTTGATAGTCAATAGTATCAATAGTAGGTATTGTCAAAGCATCAGCATTTGACACTACCTACTGTCATCAGAATAATAGTTATTTATCTCACAAGTGCCGAAAGTTCGGAATAGCGCGACGAGCGGTGATGCGGCGGGTCACCGATGGCGGAGCGTCGCCGTAACATGTGAGCGAGTCGTGCTATGTAGTTTCCGACAGGAGTGACATCAATGTTTTTTGTGTTGCTTTTTGAGAAATAAGTATTTAAAAAATTCAAAAATGGTTTTATTTCTGTATAGAAAATGATAGGTTGATACCACTTCCACGAAACGTCACGTTTAAAAAGCTAATTCAAAGTCTGACAGATTTATATTCGTTCATGACACTGTAGATGTCACATCCGTACCAACATACTAGAATATAACTATACTCATCGCTATACTTTATTTACAATTTTCTCAATTTATCGTTTTTACAATTAGATATAACAACGGGTTGATATTTCGTATCAACAAACGATCAAATTGGTGATCTTATTTTATTTGAATTTTGTATTTTGTACTTTGCCGCACTAGAACGGCAACATAACGGTTCTCCAAACTCTGATGAAATCAGCTGTTTTCGAGTGTGACAGCCATAGACATTTCTGTTGTGACAGCACAAAAAATATTTTTCAAATCCAGGCTACTATGTAGTTTCATATCAATGCAGATGCAACCGATCTCGATCAAATAGAATTTGTTCTTGAAGCTAAACTATTAATTTTACCCAAGAATATCATAGGCATAAATTATTCAAAATTTCCTCTACTTTAATTTGTTATTTAACTATTTTGACGAAATCATAGAAATGGCAGCTAATTTGCAAAATCGTTGCAAAATGCTAAGAGTAAATACCCACTTCCTTTGGACCGTTTTGAACCAAAAGCTTTTCAGCTCTAAGTTCAGTCATGAAACTTCTAAATATGAACTTTCGGCCCGATGCCTTTAGTAGTTTCTCCGGAATGTAATTTCATATCAATGCAGATGCGATCGATCTCGATCAAATAGAATTTGCTCTTAAAGCTAAACTATTAATTTTACCAAAAAAAGTCATAGGCATAAATTATTCAAAATTTCCTCTAGTTTAATTTATTATTTAACTATTTTGTCGAAGTTACAGAAATGGCGGCTCATTTGCAAAATCCTTGAAAAAGGCTTAGAATAAACTACCAGTTCCTTTGGACCCTTTTGAACCAAAAGCTTTTCAGCTCTAAGTTAGGTCATGAAACTTCTAAATATGAACTTTCGTCCCGATACCTTTAGTAGTTTCTCCGGAATCGTCGCCACAAAAATCGTTTACACACGCACACACACACACACACACACACACACACACACACACACACACACACACACACACACACAGACATTTTTTTGTACCTTGGTCAAAAATGTTCAGGGGACCCATAAAGACCTATTTCCGCTAAAATCTCAATTTTTTTTTTCGGCATGATTACAATACTTTACATACTGCGTATGATAAAGTAAAAAATTACACTAGATTGTTAGATGACAACCGCAATGTTTGACATTTATGTAAAATTAATGTCGCAAAGTAGAAAAAATAGTATATACCACTCGTTTTATAAGACGTATTGGCGCACTCGTTCCATTTGGGCACTCCTCACTACGCTCGTCGTGCCCAAAACGACTCGTGCGCCAATTTTTGTCTTATAAAACTTGTATTATAATATACTATATTAGTGTATAAAGTTGTTGTGTATAGAATGAGGTCTCTCTTTCAAATAAAGAAATTTATTATTATTATTATTATATACTTTAAGGAACGCACTGCTCTATTTTTAGATGTCTAGTTCCAACAATTTGCTAACCTTAAGTGTTCATTAATATTAATGGCCATTACTATTTTCCAAATATACCCTTGAGCGTTAAGTTAAATTTAATCAATAATACTTTAATAAGTTCCTATCACTAATTAAAACAAACTCGTCTACTAACCAAGAAAATATGAACTAAATATCATTGAATAATAATTCCTGTAAAAGTTTTACCCTTTTTCTTTTCAAAGGAAATACCACACATGTTTGGTACACTTATTTTTTTTGGTTTTTACAGAATCTTGTTGTCGTTTTTTTGACACTATGGGATTGACATAACAAAGCTTTTAACTGTAGAATTTATATTTATGTAGTGATATTAACTATGTCAACTTTTGAAAGAAATTTCATAATACTTATGTAAAGTATATTATATTTTAATTCAAGGGAAATGCTCGTCAGTAACATAGAATCAACTAAAGAAGCGAATGATAATTAATCCAGGTGAGGATAATTTTTGGAAAAAACACCTCCGCCTGGATTTGAACCAGGAACCCTCCAATTTCAACCCTCCAATTTCCACAGAGACTGTGGAAATGTGTGATAAATAAAACCTATAAACCTAAAACCTGGCCTAAAACCTGGCAAACCTAAATTTAACAATAACGTTATATAGAGAACTTCCATTAATATTTTAATAGCTTCGTGCTTTTTTAGTCGAGCAATAAAAAGTATCTCGGTTTCTTTTGATATTACTCAAGATTACCACGAGGAATGATACACCAAAGTCATATATAAAACGGAAAAATTCGGTTTTACGTGTGCTCTGTAAAAAGAAACTATTATTAAACAGATTTAATATGCTGTGGTAGAGAAGTTCGTTGATTTAAAAATACGCTTTCAATAGTATCTACAGTTATAAAGCGTGGTGTAGCTGGAGTATATACAGCACGTTGCAATCGATCAGTTTTATCTTGTTTGCATTATTCCAACTTTCGTTACGAACTGGTCGGATTATAAATCTTGGCACGGAAAAGTTTTGATGGACATAACCCGAACTTTGACCAGAAAGAAACCTGAATATTATTTGGGACATTCCGTAGGAATGCTATAACTATAATTCATTTATAAAAGGAATTGTTCGCTTCTTCAGAGCTAACTCAATACTGAATATTCAAAGTTTTCTATAGTTTTAGTCTCAAAGTTACATTAAAATACAGATTATTGAGAGAGGGCAGACTGAAGAAGACTAAGGACTTATTTTATACTGTGTTTCATTAAAAATGGTAAAACATAAATGTTTAACTTTTCTGTGTAACCAAAATTCCTTAACCTGTCTGAATTTGGGGCGTTTGCCTTACCTGAGCAAGATTTTATGAAAATTTTATGATTTCAGAAACCATTGATAATTAATAGCCTAATACAAGTTGATAAGTTGATAGTTAAAACAATTAGGATAACAATCTTCATCGCCGCATTACAATAAAATACCTAGTGTTCCATTTAAAACGAAAACATACGTTTGTGTTGGTACGTTGGTGGGACACCCTGTAAACATGAAAATATTGTCTTCTTCAAAAAACTTGTTCAGAAAACTAACCAACAAACAAACAAATGCAACAACTCGAATTGAAGCTAGTAGCGTCTAGCAAATAGTAAGAGGCACCAACTTTCCAAGAAACTAATGAAATGGTTCTCTCGTTGAAAATAAGCGAGCAAATTCGTGAAATAAGTTTAAACTTGACGACGGGCATATATGTAATTGGACAAGTCCAGTGTTGAGCGGTACGCGGTAAACAGAAAGTTCGCGCATAGCGTTCTGGTGCCAGGCGGGCGTTTTAAACGCTAAAATAACTTTGATTGCTTATTTGAACAATCTGGGCTGTCTCGGCCGCATAAATTGAATCGTTAAGATTTACGTTTGATGCTCCAGATATTCTCATATACGAAATAGCAGAAATGCGTTTTCGTGTGCATGCATATATGCACAATGTTTACCGATTCGCCTACGGTGGAGCGTGGAGTTGTGATATATACGTTCCTACGTGCGTTTTAAAAGTAAAAAATCAATTTAGAAATGTGAACTTTTGCCAACTGGTCTGCTATAATTACTTAGGCTTGATGTGTCTACCGAAATACCTTGTGTTTACTATTGGAAACACACTCATTGCATAAGTTAATTAAGTTCGAGTAAATGACGTCGAAATTGTTTAAGTTTTTCAAATAATATAGTGTGCCAGAATTTATACTAAGCTACCCAACACATTAATAATAATAATATAAACGATGTTCCATTAAAAAACTATATATTTTATCCACCACACCTAAATGAAACATTCTATATAACTAAATATACTTTAATGCTAATATTTTTTAAACCACTAGGACGATTTTTATTTCTTTTATTTTAATTTTTATTTAATGGTTGGCAATTCCTTAAAGAGTTAGTAGTTTTTTCGATGTATCCTGGATAGTAGTAGAGAAACTTTTCCTCATTTTTCACTCACCCTGTATGCTAATCAAGCAATGTTATAGAAAGTGCTTACACTCTATATGAAAGACGCTTCTTTTGCGAGCATTTTCTTTTTATATTCATTGATTTATCTCTAAAATTGTTCGAATTACAGCCTTTTTTAGCCCTTGCCCATTATGAACTTTCTGAATTTATCGAGAAACAGTTTTCTAGTGAAATAACCTAATATAAGTTTTTATAAACGTCGTGAACAAGTAAATGAATTAATTTAAAATTCTCGTAAAAGATGTGTTATTAACCATTTGTTAATGTCGAATAAATCGTTTTTTGAATACAGGCAAAGAAATTTTTTTTTCAACAAGGAAAGTTTAGATGACTAAAAAAATATTTCTCTACACCAAAAAATGTGTGTGTTTTTTCACTCAAATAACATTTTCTACCTTTGCAGGGTGATAATATCACAAAGAAGTTTTTAAACATTTTCAAATGGCTTTTATTTGATTTTTTTTAAATAACACACCTTGTATATATGTCTACATCCTATATCTTTATTCTCACTATTTGTTTGAAATTTAAAGAGTAATGCACACAAAAACAAATAGCAACAAACTACTTACTGTCATAGTTAAGTGACAGAAAAAAAAAGATTTTTAATATAAAATTGCCTTTGCCTGGTGTAATTCCAAAAATTCAAATGTGGCACATTACTTTATCATAGTATATATAAAATTAATAGTTTAGCTGAATGAAATTCTATTTGATCGAGACCGATCGTGTCTGCATTAAAATGAGACAAGTTAGTAAGGATTTGACAGATATTTTGACAATATTGACAGTAGGTATTGTTAAAAAATCAGCGTTTGAAAAATCCTGGCTAACTATATGGTTCTAATACACACACGATCTCGATCAAATAGAATTTGCACTTACAGCTAAACTATTTTACCATAGACATAAATTACACAAAATTTCCTCTACTTTAATTTATTATTTAACTATTATGGCGAAATTACAGAAATGGCAGCTCATTTACAAAATCTTGCAAAATGCTTAGAGGAAACATCCAGTTCCTTTGGACCCTTTTGAAGCAAAAGCTTTTCAGCTCTAAGTTTGGTCATAAAACTTCTAAACATGAACTTTCGTCCAGATACCTTTAGTAGATGCTCCGGAATCGTCGCCACAAAAATCGGGTACACACAGAAATATTTTTGTACCTGGGTCAAAAATGATCAGGGGACCCAAAAACACCTATTTCCGCTAAAATCTCAATTTTTTTTCGGCACGATTACAATACAATACAAAAGTGAAAATATCTTATAAAATCTATATTTCTGTCAGAATACAATAAAACATTCAATAATTGTGAATTCTAGTTTATCCTCTTTTATTTTAGTTATACCCTTAATACATTGTTTAAACAAATAAATGCTTGAGTCGGCCTGTCGAAATGTTGTATCTATCTATTCTTACGATTTATTTGAAATCTAAAGAGTAGTACACACTCAGAAAAACAAATAACAAAAAAAGCAACTAAAAACATCAGCTTATTGTCATAGTTAAGTGATTAAGAAAATATTTTTAATATAAAATAGCCTATTGCCTGGTGTAATTTCAAAAAATATCTAATGTAAGCAATATTTCTTCCAGAATAGAAAAAAATCAATAATTGAGTATTCTAGATTATTCTCTTATTTTAGTTATACCCATAATATATTATTTAAACAAATAAATGCTTGAGTCGGCTTGTCGAAATGTTTGTGATTTCAAATAAGTATTGTAATATTACAATTTATACCATAACAAACATTTGTTGTCTTCACAAGACAACAAAGAGACATTTTATTTCCTGTACCCACTCTGCAAGCATCAACTTATCTCTAATTTGAAAAATAAGTTTCATCAAAATCAGTTAGTTCTGTTCTTCTTGATTGCGAAGGAATCGCCCTAATTGTCTCCGACTATCTTGTAGTCCATTTGTCTACGAAATCAAATTTATTGCCGTTCATTTCCAGGAGACTTATAATAGAACCTCGGACCTATTTCCAAACGGCACTCTAAAAACGGCACCGTGCTCATATTTATAAACAGTCCTCCTGCTTCACGATGGTCTATTTGTGAAGAATGCCGTTCGAAAATAAGCATGCACCTTCCAACGTTGCATATGCAGCTCGCCCTTGAAATTCCGTCATAAGCAGACCGTTAATAAATTGTGCAAATAATTTCTAAATGGTCCAAGAAACGCGAATAATTATGATAAATTGCTTATAGAACTATTGGTAGAAGTTGTACTGCGAAGCTGGTCCTGTGATAATGCAACATACCTATATTTATATACACGAAAACATGATTCACTAGTACCATTACACTATACTAAATAAATTCCCTCCTACCCTGTTAACATAGCATCAACCAATCAATCAAACCAATAGCAAATATAAATAATAGGTTCATGACAAGCGTAAGATATGTGACTGATATAGTTACTACTACATATATCAGAAATAAAATTTCCCATTCTGTGTCCAATTTTTACATACATGTGACAATTATTAATTACCTTCTATAGTTGGTGAGTTTGAACATATCCCATACATTATTTAAAAGAGATATGTGGTGGATTAGGGCGCTTGCGAACACGTCGGTCAAGCAGATCCCACACGTGTTCAATACGATTCATTTTGCATTGTCCTGCATTGGGATGAAATTTTGACCGACGCCATATGCAGCAGGCACCACATGGTCCTCCAATATGTTTTCGATGTAATTCATGGCATTTAGTCTACAAGGAACCACAACAAGATCAGTTCCGTTGTCTATACTGATTCCAGCCCAAACCATCACAGATCCACGACCAAATCTATCCACTTCCTGTATAGTAGCGGCTGTGTGGCGTTCACCAGGACGTCTATATACACGTGCTCGACCGTCGCAACGAGTTAAACGAAATCTGAACTCGTCTGTAAACAGTACAGGCGTCCAGTGACGAAGTTGCCAATCTCTGTGATCCAGAGCAAACTTCATTCACGCTGCTTTGTGATGCTGCGTAAGGCGTGGTACGCGGACAGGTCTTCTTGGTTTCAAATTCGCTGCTTTTAATCTGTTTCTAACAGTTTGATCAGAAGTTTCTATTCCATGTGCTCGTCTTAGGTAGTTTAGGAGGTCATGTGCTGTGGTAGTACGCTGACGTAGAAAGGGAAAGGACAAGAAATCGGTCTTGATTTTGAGTAGTTTTTCGATTTCGACATTGTCCAGCTCTTCTAACATATTGGCCAGTCTCCGAAACCGATTCAAAAAACGCTGAATAACAGAAGCGGAAACTGGAAAACTTCCCTAGAACTATTATTTAAAAAGTTACAGGTTTCGAAAAACTTGTTCCCCTAATTTTTTTGAGGAGTGTATTTCTTCCTCTTCCTAACTCGATCAAGGACATCAGTAATTTCCTTGCCAGTAAGCGGAAAATTCCTTGAAACTCCATGTGCTACGTTTTCTGTGATTCTATTTTCTTTGAATTTATTAACCCCAGTAAATGGATAGTAGTTTATATTACATATAGTATGTACGCCATGCTGTTCCAGCAATAATACCAACCGCAATGGCCCTATTACGTACCAAAACTATGTTTGCGCATTAATTGTGAGTAGTGCTTGCTAAGTCAGCGGACAAATCGATTGTTATCTTCGAATGCCAGACACCGACTGTCGCACTCACGTTATGGAGAGGGTCGTTAACAATTCCAAATGCCTTCGCCGTCTGTTTTCAATTCTGATTTGTGATTTCGTACGTTATTTGTATGCAAATTATTCAGATCATATTTGAACGATATGGCACAAAAATGACCTTTATTATAAGTAACAATGATCTATACTTATTTTTAAAATAGAACGTTGTTTTTCTCTATAGGAAATGAACCTAGTGTTGTAGTCCGTTGTTACTGACTATTTCTTGGCCCATTTATAAGAAATCTTGATACATTACGTCCTAGATTATTATAGTTTACAAGTTTCTGTGTAAGATGATGTTTAAGTGCATAGAATAGGCTAAAATACAATAGAGCTGCTCCTTAATTATAACTTTATTGGCAATTGTCAAGCAGCCTGCGTCACGTGTAATAAAGTTTAATGTGTTCTGCCCACCATGCGAGATACTAAACGGAAAATGTGTCAATTGAAATTACTGGTTTGATCTCAATATTGACTTCCTCATTAAAACAAACAACTGATGAGTTATTCTATTCATACATGAAACAGCTATTTTATTTATGCAATTTTTGCATTGTTCAAAATTCAGAAAGTAGAAATATAGTATAAACTCAACACGACTAATTTTTAAGAATTGTCATAATAAAACACTGTATTGCCAACAAAGTTAGTTTATATTTTTGTTAAATTTTCTGAAGTTATGAAATGTTTGCACAAATTGCACAACGCTTTGCAAAATTCAGTTATACTGTATAACTGTGAGTGTGATGTGTACTAAGGAGTGTGTGTATCAGAATGAATCCGCCAAATTCCAGTTTTTTCAGCAATATGTGGAATAATTTAATCGATTCTACAATGAGTCATTCCACGGAAAAGAGGAATAGCGGAGTTTAATAAAGCTTAAGTGAATATTTTGCCAAACAATAAAATATACTCCAACACTAATCATGAATAAGTATTACATTGTAATTTTTGTCCAGGTTTTCGAAAAATCCTAACAAGTGTTTTATTTCATTTAATGCAATTAAGATTTTTCCAAAATTATCACGCCCGTCGCAATAAATAAAGCATTAAACAAAACATGTTAAAGTTTAGAAAAATTAATTTAGTTTATGTATGTCTGTATGTAGGCTACGTAGGCTTTCACGGCCAGAATCATTTAGAAAATAAATTGCTTTCGGGTTATGCCGTGTGTCAAGATTCGTAAATGCTGACGTTTCGCGAACCATATTGTTCGCTTCTTCAGAGTTAACTGAATACTGAAGACGTACCAAAGATGGAGGTATATAACAAAAGGAAACTACCAGGAATGCTTACCACACGTATTGGTAAAAAGTAAAAAGTGTAAGAAATAACAGAACATTTTACAGATTTTCAATAACTAGTTTGACAAAAATGTATTGAAACTAAATAATAACCGTGGCCGCCAACTAAAAAATGGAACAAGGGGACAACTGATTTTGGTGTTTTTGTAAAATCAGGATGTGAAAAGAGAAATAGTGGCCTTAGACAAGTTTTTAAAAATCTGCGCACAAAAACGCAAGAAATGTTGAAATAAGCATTTTTTTTTTCAAAAACTAGTCCTAATGTCTGAATTCAGTTTCAGATTAAACGAAAGAATCGGTTGTAATTTTTATTATTGTCTAGTGATTATTGTATGTGACCGTCCACGAGCAAAACAGCCTAGTGTCTCAAATAAGCTTCTCTCAGTGCTTGACTGTTTTGAACTCATATGAACGAATCGTTATCAAATATATTGTATATTATTGTGACTTTTAAAATACCTCAAATTGTCGCAAGAGTTGTTTGGGACACGAGTCATTTATGGCATTTATCGAGGAGCGCAGCGACAAGTGCCATAAATGAATGAATGATCCAAGCTGTCTTATTAAACGAGTGTAATATACAATTTTCTACTTTGCCACCTTAATTTTATATAAATTTAGAACTTCTGGTTAGTATATTAAGTTAAATTACAATATAGATTATTTTGCAAGCAAAATTTAGTTTAAGTTTTTTTTAATAATCAGCGTGTCAAATAAAACAATAACGATGGAACTTGGGACAAAGATTATTCTCAGCGTCCCCAGTCACGGTCGTCTAGCAATCTTCACAAACTGAGGGGGTTTTAAGTTATCAATATTTGGTATCAACTGGCTGAATTTTTTGATTTAGTTTCGACACACTTTGAGGTTCAATTTTGCAATTTTGTTCATCAATGAGATGAAAAGATTTAATTTAATGATAGTTTCAAGAGATAAAAAAAGAAAACGTCCATTTTGAAGCACCCTAGCAAACTCTAGCGTGCTTCAACGTGGGTACTTAGGCCCAAGTAAATTTTTAAGAGAATTTCGTTACTACAATCGTCCTATTTCATGCATACTTCAGGACAAAAGGTCACTAAACCAGTATAAAGTGTCTCGGAGCAGAACTAACATAATATGTACAGATGCCTATATACATATTAGTCGAGTCCATAATTTTTGAATAAATTTGATTTCCTTAGGAACCGGGTTCGATCGTCAGATCATCATCAGCCTACATCTAAAACACCAGGAGCAATAATCAAAAGATAATGTTAGAAGTAGGGTGAGTATAATAAAAAACTTACGGTCAGATATGAAGTAAATCAATTATAATCTACGTATAATAAAAGGATGTTGCAGAGTTGCAACGGAAATGAAAAGGAAAATCTTAACAATAAATATATTGGGTATGCTACAATAATTATCACAAACATTAAAGTTTTGCTTTCGTCCCACAGACGCCAGACTAAAGGATATATTTGAAAAGAGGTTGATAAGGAAAATTAATTTGATCGGTGAGACAACTTGACGGTTTTATTTGATTTTAGCTTCTCGATTTCGTATTGTTCGAGTAGATCAAGTTTATGACCTAATTTACATTTGTGCAGAAGTTTAAAATTTTCATAATCTAAAGTGTGACCAGTTTCTAATCTGTGTTTGTATAAATTTGAGGTATTTCTGGTTTTATGTTTACTAATTCTTTGTGAGATCTTCCTTCCAGTCTGGCCTATGTAAGACGAAGAACAAACAGAGCAGCTGATCGAGTAGACGCCAGAGCAACCAAGGATAGGGGAGGGGTGTTGAAATTGGATAGTAAATTATATATCTCTTTTCAAATATATCCTTTAGTCTGGCCTCTGTGGGACGAAAGCGAAACTTTAAAGTCAGTGATAATTGTTGCATACCCAATATATGTATTTATTGTTAAGATGTTCTTTTTCTTTTCCGTTGCAACTCTACAATGCCATGCAAGTCCATTTATTATACGTAGGTAGATTATAATTGTTTTACTTCATATCTGACCGAAAGTTTTTTATTATACTCACCCTATTTGCAACTTTATCTTTTGATAATTGTTTTTAAAAATGTTACATTGTCCATAACAAATGAAATTGTTTAACGACATATTTTGTCAAGTTAATATTATAGGTTGTATATGACCATATTGACAATATTTTGGAGACTGTGGCGAACTTAATAATAAAATTATAAACCCCTAACCACAACAAGTATTTTAGAACTTGTGCCTACGTATTCTTATTCCAGCTTATTCCGAACTTCTCTCTTAATAACTCATTGGAGTTTATCAATAAGGTTAACAATGTAAAATTAGAGGATGGCGAATTGTTGATTTCATTTGATGTTGCTTCACTGTTTCCTAGTGTGCCTATTCCGGAAACTTTGGAGTTTCTTAGGGAATTATTGAGCAATAACAACTTTGACCCGTCAGAAATAGATGAATATGTAAGATTGACTGCCCTTTGTATGTCTCAAAATTGTTTTCAAATAAACGGAAAGTTTTTTGAACAACTTGAGGGAACTGCAATGGGTAACTGTCTCTCACCTTTTATTGCCAACTTGTTTATGAGCAGATTTGAAACCAATGTAAAGTCTATAGCACCATATTTCCCTAAGACTTGGGTTAGGTATGTCGACGATACTTTTGCCATTTTTGACACCAAGAAGTGCAGTATTCAAGATTTTCTTCTCCTTTTGAATTCTAAATTCAACACCATTAACTTTACTGTAGAACAAGAAGTTAACGGCCAACTTCCATTTTTAGATACTCTGGTAGTCAGGAATAGCAACAATATAATAGAAATTGACGTGTATCGGAAAGATACTAACACAATCAGGTTTATCCCTAATGATTCGCAGCATCCTTTTCAACAAAAATTGTCTTTTATTAGTTGTTTAGTAAATAGGTGATTGAAATTTCCATTGTCCGCGGATAGATATCAGCAAAAATTATTGTTTATTAAGAATGTTGTCATACATAATGGGTACCCTGAGAAAATAGTTGATAGAATGATTAAGAAGCAGAATCAAAAAATGTATGTAAATCAAATATCTACTTTAAATACTTTGTCTGTAGAAAAGAAGAAATATGTTAAAATACCGTTCGATTGTGCATATACAAGGGGTTTGAGAAGTATTTTTACATCACAAAATCTCTGTATGGCATATTCGACTCATAATAGCATAAAAAACTTTCTTGGAAACCCAAAGGATAAGGTAGCTGTACTTGATAAATCTGGTATTTATTGTATCAAATGTCATGACTGTGAAAAAGAATACGTAGGCCAGACTAGAAGAACAATTTTAACTAGGTTCAAAGAACATGTAGCTCATTTTAAATATAATCGTTTTGAAAAATCTAGTGTGGCTCAACATATTTTAGACACAGGTCATAAAGTAGTTGTAGATGACTTAAAACTTGTAAAAGCTGTGTCAAATAATAGGGAACTAAACAGCTTGGAAAGTATCTTTATTCACTTGAATAGAGATAAATTAATAAATTCAGACAGGGGTCCTATACCTAGTTCGCCATTGTTTGACCTGCTTTAATTAAAACTTGTTTTTTACGCTTCAATGATCAAAATTCACTGAGGTGTGAACAACAAATGGGTATATATAGGGTAATTTTTAACATGGACGTCACTTCCACTAGTGATTTGCTTGGACAATATCCAGTAAAGATACTATGAAGTCTTTTCCTCTTTTTAGGTTCTACTGAAGATGGCAACATAGTTGCTGAAATACGTATTTAGGTTCTAAAATACTTGTTGTGGTTAGGGGTTTATAATTTTATTATGACCATATTATTAACCTATCGTCCATAACTTTCATAACCTTAATTTAAATAATTTATAATTACTCCTGGGTTTTTAGATTTAGGCTGTTTTTAATTCCACCATTGACTTACATATGTATGTATAATATGTATATACATAAACTTAACTGACACCCAACAAAAATAATACCGTGCATCTCCAGATGGTACCCAAAATAGTAAATCGATTGTCATTTATCCATATACCATTTAAATTATCCTACCATCTATTTATAAACCGACCATAAATCTCTCCTCGACGCACATAATTTTCTGGTGTTCTTAACGCGCTCTCCGAACTATACAGTTACTTAACCGAAAAATAAATAATTATTTATAAGTCTCGAGCGACCGCAAAAATATAAATATAGATATAGTTGTATTGACAATTTATTTTTGTGACTATTGCGCGAAAAGTCGGACCGCCGAACGGTTCGTTCGACCACCGTCCGTATCGCTCGTTCGTTAAATTCGTTAAAATTCGTCCTACAAGTGAAAATCTTTTGTGTGCGTCGTCGCGTCTCCGACTGTGCCTACCTATTTACGCAAATGTTTTCGAAGTATGTGCCAATGCATCGACGACGAGTACACAAGTTGGCGTCGGAATGTCAGACTGGAAGGCCGTAACGCCCAACCGGATAGGATGTAACGAAGGAGCGACGATTTGCAGGAACGCTGCTGCTGTCGGCGACGACCCTCGAAAATCAATGAGAGATGCAGATGATACTGGTGGCCGGAGGGTAAGTTCTTTCTCTCCGTAAAGCAGTTTTACCGAAAGGATTTTCGCTCTGGTTTTATATGTTTTCATAGTAGAGATCTCGGTGTTTAGTTCTTTAGTCTTCTTCATTTTAAGTGATGTGGATTGTGGATTCAGTAGCAATTTTATTCGTTTAACTTTAGCAATTAATAACTCCGGAAATAATCTATAGATTTCAACGAATTAAAAAGTAAAATCACCTGCGGAATGCTAGCATTCAATGTGCATTTTTGTAAAATCATTGGATTAGTGGTTGACCCACAAAAAGCTATATTATGCAATGCCAGCAATTCCGTTATTAGAAGAGCTAGAATAATGAAATATAGACTCTACGCTACCGAATAATTCATAGGTTTAAATTCTTAATTTTTGCATAATTTTGTGACCCGGTACGAGAGAAATCTCTTCTATCGATTGGCGTTTACGTTTTCTTCAGTTTTATACAATAATGCTGTAAACTAGATTTTGATGGAAGCGGATAGATCTAATAATATGGAGTTAGCAGATTTTCCGATTACTGGTGAATACTAAATTAAGTTTGCTTGATAAACCCAAAAAATATTTAAAATATATGCCCGATTTTGTTATATAAATATTCAAACTATTATAACAGTTTCAACAGTTTATTTATTAATAATATTTAAATACATGCACAAACAATATAAAATAAATACAACTCTTGATATATTACATATATTACAAACGTCAGCTCTGAGCGTATAAAACTTTTACAAATTTAGCATCGTAAATTTGTAGACACATAGATCATTTTGCAGATCGTTCATTAATTTTAAATGCTAATCCCGAAACCCGATTTAAATTGTCAAGAATTTCCATGGGACTTCCAAATGCCTGTCCGTGGTTCTGTTATCTCATTGACTCATTTTGCCATTACTTTTTAATTCGGTAATCTGTCGCCGGATATCCAAATTTCTTTGGCGAGGCATAATCGCCATGTCGTTATATGTATTGTGTCCGTAAACACTGTTCTCCTAGTAACTAATGCACGTGCGATCCGCCACTACTTGCAGCGTCGCTGTCGATCCCTTCCTCCGCTCGCCCTAAAGACCGAAGAGCGCCGCTTCAATTGCAGCAATCATGAGATGCTTCAACTCGATCTTTTGTAGGGAAAATGCAAGATAAACAATGATTATGTAATAAGCTTTAAACCTATGAGTAAGTGGGTAGCCTATAGTCTATATTTCATTATTCTAGCTCTTCTAATAAAGGAATTCATGGCATTGCATATTATAGCTTTTTGTGGGTCAAGCACTAATCCAATTATTTTACAAAAATTCACATTGAACGCTAGCATTCCGCAGGTGATTCTACTTTTTAATTCGTTGAAATCTATATATTATTTACGGAGTAATTAATTGCTAAAGTTAAACGAATAAAATTTACGGGGCAAAAACAGCGCCAATTCGTCTTAATTAGGAAAAATCGGGAAAACGCCAACATATACAGCTTTCCAATTTTTATGAGTTGTAGCATATTAATCAAGGACAGCATCAGAATTTTTTCAAATTTTTTCGTCCCTAGATTTGCGAGAAAATGGACTTCAAAAGAGGGGACATAATATATGGCCACGATAGTACTACTTAATTTTAGCAGTTCAAGAGTTTTGATTAATTGCTGATAAATAAAAAATGATAGTATTGTATTAAAAAAATGATTTTTAAAAAATCTAAGAATTAACCCTAAAACTATGAAATGTAAAAATGTATAGGATGTGGTATCAGAAAAAAGAAAAGTTACCATATTTTCAGGATAAACGATACTTATTATTTGATACATTTAAAAGAAATTTTTACCGTAGGTTTTGTCTATTATTAGCATATAATCGCTCATAACTCAAAAATTATGCAGTTTATAGATAAATTATTCCTATAAAAGATTCTTAGAATTAATCGTAGAATTCAAAAATATACAGGTCGTTCTGTTTGAAAGGAGTTTTACCGAAAGGAATTTCGTTCTGGTAGTATATGTTTTCATAGTAGAGCTTTCTGTCTTTAGTTTTTTAGACTCCTTCATTTTAACTTATGTGGATTGTGGATTCAGTAGCAAGACTTGTGTCCATATCAGACACTGGTGTCCATATCAGACACCATATCAAAGCTTTGAATGAGTAATTAATGGAAATCGATGATTTTGTTTGCACAAAATGTGAAATAATTAATCAGTGAAACTGATGGAAAGAATTATGTACCTACGTGATTATGTGCTGCAACAATCCCTCTCTAACTTCTTTGATATTAAAGCAGTTACAGTGCCAATAATCAACAGTTCATGTTCGACATTCAGTATTCACGTAAAAACAATTGAATCGGTCGGTTCGAAAACAGTGCAAGTCCGTACATTTTAAACAATATTTATTTATTTAAAGCATTTAAATAATATTTTTATTATGATGTAGATGGTTTTGGCGTTTTAATTCCAGACACGTTGTTATGTGTTTTTAATTCAAAATTGCTGATTCAAGATGGCGGCCGAAATGTAAAACATCTTGGATTAGCATGAAACTTATTTTTTTTTTATTACCCATAATATTTGAAGATTGATTGTTAAAAACCTCATGTCATATTTTCAAAATAAATATTATTACCCTTTAATTCATAGAATTTTGTGTATAAATATTTTGTTTATAAACTGCATCTCTTTTTAGTTATAAGCAATTAACTAAAATTTCTTCTTATTACCGGAACACCATAATACTTCAACCGTACAAAAGAAAACAAAGGTTTTTATAACAAGCTCATTTATTATGCCTCATTTTACTTCTATTGACGCTTTTAATCACCGAAATTGATAACTGAATTCATTTGTCATCTTTAGTAGAGTTTCATTCGTGAATTCAAAGCATATTTGACTTTCTTTCTATTTAGTTTTGCGTTATTAATTTACATTTTTAAGTGTAACTTAGAAGTAAGATTTGTAGCATTATTTTCTTTTTAATTGTTATTTCCTGTCGTGCATTGGAGGAAGTGTCAACTGAGCTTACGTCTCATATCTTTATTCTTCCAAGCTAAGCTTGAACACAACGTTCGCAAATTCTCGACTAGTGTTATCAGCGTAAATTTAACTTTCAAGAAAATTCGACATCACGTAAACGTTTTATACCGTTGCCTTGCATAAAATCAGCGATCGTAAGTAAACCCTATATATTTTATTAAAACAGTATGGTAAAAAGTTATGATTTTTGTTTTTTTTTTTGTATTGGATTTGTGATTTTATTGTCTTTTGCCTCTTTTCCAATCATGATGACTTTTAATATAGAATCCAATCCACTGCAAGGTAAACAACTAACCGTTTCATATATGATTTTTTTGTTCGTTTTCCTCTTGTTTTCCACTAAAAAGATACATGTTGACCCAAGCTATTCAATATGCCTGTACACGATGAATAATCAATTTTTTTATATCATACCAGAGGCACTAAACTGGGATAAAGCCAAAAGCCATATACGACTTTGTTCGTGCGAATGATTATTCATAACACACGAGCAAAACCAAATGCGGTTGAATTTAGCTTTACTTCATTCGACGAACTGACACGGTCTGATTTCCATTCGAGCGTATTTGAAGGGAATTTAAGCCTGGCGGATATTGCAAGCAATCAGTTGATTAGTGATCCACTAAATCGTGGCCGATATCTCAGCGAAGTGTGCCTGAATGCCACAATGCCAACTGCAGATGTCTCTCTCTCATCTCTCCGTTCCCATTGATTAAAACCTAGATTTACTCTTTATTGCATTTAGGCAACTAATGCAGTAAAAATATCGCTACTCTGTATGGAAACGAACAAAGCAATATTCTTTTTACTTTATCATACGCAGTATGCTAAAGTATTGTAATCATGCCGAAAAAAAAAATTGAGATTTTAGTGAAAATACGTCTTCATGGGTCCCCTGAACATTTTTGACCAAGGTACAAAAAAATGTCTGTGTGTGTGTGTGTGTATGTCTGTGTGTAAACGATATTTGTGGCGACGATTCCGGAGAAACTACTAAAGGTATCGGGACGAAAGTTCATATTTAGAAGTTTCATGACCTAACTTAGAGCTGAAAAGCTTTTGGTTGAAAAGGGTCCAAAGGAACTGGTAGATTATTCTAAGCCTTTTTGAAGGATTTTGCAAATGAGCCGCCATTTCTGTAATTTCGACAAAATAGTTAATAAATAAATTAAAGTAGAGTAAATATTGAATAATTTATGCCTATCACATTCTTTGGTAAAATTAATAGTTTAGCCTTTCAGTTTATTCTAAGCCTTTTTGAAGGATTTTGGAAATGAGCCGCCATTTCTGTAATTTCGACAAATTAGTTAATTAATAAATTAAAGCACAGGAAATTTTGAATAATTTATGCCTATGAAATTTTTTGGTAAAATTAATAGTTTAGCTTCAAGAGCAAATTCTATTTGATCGAGATCGGTCGCATCTGCATTGATATGAAATTACATAGTAGCCAGGATTTTGACAAATATTTTTTTGTGTTGTCACATTCGAAAACAGCTGATCTCATCAGAGGTTGGAAAACCACTATGGAACGTTGCCGCTGTTGTGCGGCAAATTATAAAATACACATTTCTAATAAAGTAAGATCACCAATTGGACTGTTTGTTGATAAGAAATATCAACCCGTCTTTATATCTAATTCTAAAAACGATACATTGAGAAAATTATAAATAAAGTATAGCGATGAGTGTAGTTTTATTTTAGTATGTTGGTAGGGATGTGTCATGAACAAATATAAATCTGTCACAATTTGAATTACCTTTTTAAGGTGCGTTTTGATTAGTGACGATGGCAGTTGTAGCCGACGCCGTTATAGTATTTCCAATAGAAAATTGATAGTGACTCATGTTTATGTACATGCAAACTAATATGTGTCATTATCACGATATGTAAGAAATACTATAATTTCGTATTCTACCACCGCCATTAGCTACCATTACCTACCAATCGGAACGCACCTTTAAACTGGTACCAACCTTGCTATACAGACATCATTTATTTTTTTTTTAAATACGTATTTCTTAAAACGCAACACTAGACGTTGATGTCGGTCCTGCCAAAAACTAGATAGCCGACTCGCTCATATGCGATGGCGACACTCCGCCTTCGGTGACGCGCCGCATCACCGCTCGTCGCGCTATTCCGTACTTTCGGCATTTGTGACATAAATAACTATTATTCTGATGACGTAGTGTAGGTAGTGTCAAATGCTGATGCTTTGACAATACCTACGATTTATCTCAATAGAATAGATTCTCATGCAGCTAAACTATTAATTTTATATATTGTATGATAAAGTCATGTGCCTGGCCACATCAGATTTTTTTTATTGTATCAAATAACCAAACAGACCAAATTTTATATTTGTCTTTCAACAAACTGTAAAATATACAATGGGATTTTGCTGCATGTGTTGCCACACAGAGCGTTTATAGGAAAATGGCAACGATACAAAGCATTGCGATATCTCTCAGGGTACTCGAGAAATTAGCATTTTTCTATAGACGTAATTTCCCATAAGGGGGGCTGGAAGCCGGCCGTCCAAATTAAGAACGATGTTGATTGAGCAAAGGGTAAGCAAGATACAGCCTATTAATTATCCCAATGTTTGCTAATATTTCGTGTCACCTAATCAGTTATTAAATAATTACTGATACTAATTTACAAATTTCGGATTGAACTTTTCCAGTTTTAAATTGACCGAAGAATGCTCTTTCGAACAGTGTTAGTTTCATTGCGATATCTCTCAGAGTACTCGAGTAATTAGCATTTTTCAATACAGTTAACTTCCCATAACGTGGGTTGGAACCCGGCCCTCCAAATTAAGAACGCAAACTGTCGCATAACAAACCTACTTTTATCTACGCCTGCAATTTTAAGACTGTATAATCGCGATCGGACCTTTTGACGTTCCTATAGACCAAGAAGAGGGGAATCGAATGGTGTTGGTTTTATTAAGATTGAACAAAGAGTAAACGAGATACAGCCTATTGAATATCCCAATTTTTGCGAATGTTTCGTGTCACCTAATCACTTATTAATTAATTACGGATACTAATTTACATATTTCGGATCGGACTTTTCCACTTTTAGATTGACCGAAGCATGCTCGTTCGAACAGTGTTAGTTTCATTGCAATACCTCTCAGGATACTCGAGTAATTCGCAGTTTTCTATGCACGTAACTTCCCTTAAGGGGTGCTGGAAGCCGGCCGTCCAAATTAAGAACGCAAACTGTCGTATAACACGCCGACGTTACAATACAACTTATGTAGAAATGATTCAGGTGTATGACACACTTTATTTAAATATTTTTGTTCAGTAGTTTTAGCGTTTTGAGTTATATAAAATTTACCATCTAAAATTTATAATATTCATCTAGATTTCCTAATGAATTATGAAAACCGAACAATATCTCACCGTGTTTCACGCCCTTGTATATATGTATATAGCTAATGACTCCATTAAGTTAAAGATTATCGTCAACGCAATCAAACCTAAAGTAAATCCACTTTGTATGCAAAGTCGTAATACTTCGCATGTCGCGATTGAATCTCTGCTTCGTTAAACAGAATTGAAATTTAACCAGAATAGTCACTCGCATATTATCCTATTAACAGAACACATACACACACACACACACACACCCCGAAAACTAACTATAATATCACTAACGGTATAATATTACCGGTTTTGCGATAACGATAAAATCGACAAATTGCCATATAATTTTCGTAATGACTTAACTTCTTATTTTGTTGGAGTTACTGTAATTAAGGTCGTTAACCTTTGAGACTTTGTTTTGCTTTTTGGGCCAAAAACAATTCGGACTTTTTTATTGTTAAGAAGTAGATACCTACCACCCTTTAAAGAAAGGGTTCACTCTAAAGTATAGTTTGAATGCAAATACATGAATATTCAGGTATAAACTTGATTGAATTGAGTATATTTGGTTGCATATCCATTTCTTAAACGCCTTAAACTGGAAGAATACATAATCCTCTCTCATTTTCACGTTCGGAAATAAACAGTTCGGATTTTGTCTTTATTTATTTATTGTTAAGGAGCAAATACCACCATTTAAAGAAAGGGTTCACTCTAAAGTATTGTTTGAAAGCAAATACCTGAATATTCATGTATAAACTTGATTGAATTGAGGATATTTGGTTGCCTATCCACGTTATAAATTCCTTAAAGTTTAACGATACATAATCCTCTGGTACCTCCTCAGGTACCTAATACAGGAATTTTCTTACTTATATATTTTTCATCAAGAAATTTTTCTAAAATATATGAACTACTTTACATTATAAGTCATTTACATATTAGATCATACATTGTATAATTATGTAAAATTGGCTAAATGCTGGTAAAATCTAAGGTCGTTTACCAAATGCTCTAATTGGCGTTTACGCAATAAAGCACGAACTTCCGCTCATGCAAAATAGAAACCTCTTTGGCGTGGTCGTTTTGTAACGTTTCTCTATACATTTAAACAGTTATCAGATCCTTCTATTCTTAACTGACTCTTCTGATACCAATGTTGATAAATATTCTACAATATACACTCAGAGGCACAAAAATCCGGACACCCAAAATTTTGGAAAACTTTGGTGTTTAATATCTAACTTTTGTAATATTAATAATGGATTTAGATGACGTTTTCAACATATTGGATAGAAAATCACCAAATGAATAGCCGGCTCATTTTCGAGTTTAAAAAGTAAGTTTGTTGTTTCAAATCTTTAAATCAAATTGATATTTCCGGTGATCTAAGTTTGAAACACACTAAGGAGAATATAAGCAGCTTTTGGGAACTTTTTGATTATCTTTGCAACTTTGAAAAAAGGGAAATATTGCAGTGTATTACACAGGAAGAACAAAAATTATTTTTGTTGGTGGTCCAACTTAGGGTTTGTTGTCTGTCTATGGGGCAAAACTCCGAGCGTCTAAAGGCTACTAGATCTTTAAATTAATAATAATTAGAGACATGTTAGAAAGTTATGCAGCAATTTTTGCAAAAGTTATAAACGTTTTTCTGTAGCAACTGATTGAAATACGTTTGCTATTCCAACGGTTATTTTCGCCATTTAGGGCTAAAAATTCCAGCACACAAACAATAAAATTACTAAAATAGACATGCAAAGGACAATTATTATCCATGAACAATATTATATTTCATTCTAAAATTTCTCAGGATCCATTTTATATTTATTTAATATTAACAACAGACTTTTACTTTTCCTTAGTTTGTTATAGAAGTGTAGATAAAAGCAATACTTAGGTGTTTTTTTACAGTAGAATGTAATGTAATTAGTACAAAATCTCAATAAATGGCTGCAAATAATTTGATTTAAATCTAATTTGGAATAGTAATTTAACAGATGCATTCATAGGAAATAGTCACATAGCAACAAAATAAAAAATCTGATGTGGCCAGGCACATGACTTTATCATACAATATATAAAATTAATAGTTTAGCAGCATGAGATTCTATTTGATCGAGATCGATCGTGTTTGCATTAAAATAAAACGAATTAGCCAGGAATTGACAGATATTGACAGTAGGTATTGTCAAAAATTCAGCCTTTGACACTACCTACTGTCATTAGCATAAAAATATCTGGCAAATCCTGGCTAACTTTATATTACTGCAGACACGATCTCGATCAAATAGAATTTGCTCCTACAGCTAAACTATTAATTTTCCCAAAAAATGTCATAGACATAAATTATACAAAATTTCCTATACTTTAATTCATTATTTAACTATTTTGACGAAATAACAGAAATGACGGCTCATTTGCAAAATGCTTGAAAAACAACATTGCTATCCGCACTCGAAATACACTTTGACTTTGAAACACCAAGATGTTTCAATATTGTTTCACATAACGTACGTGCGCGCGTGTTTCTCCTCCTCATCGCATTCTCCATGCAACTGCGTGTTGAATTGACGTTTCGCGAACCGCTGACGTTCTGAATACTGTCAAAAGTTTCAAAATATCCTGGCTACCTACTATTAATGACTTTTAGTTTTCCTAGCTTGTTATAGAATTGTAGATAAAAGCAATACTTATGCAATATTAATGCAGACACGATTTCGATCAAATAGAATTTGCTCCTGCAGCTAAACTATTAATTTTACCAAAAAATGTTATAGACATAAATTATACAAAATTTCCTCTACTTTAATTTATTATTTATCTATTTTGACAAAATTACAGAAATGACGGCTCATTTGCAAAATCGTTGAAAAATGCTAAACAGTAAGAAGTATAAATAAAATGAACTTTCGTCCCGATACCTTTAGTAGTTTCTGCGGAATTGTCGTCACTAAAATCGGGTACACACATACACACACACACCGACATTTTTTTGTACCTTGGTCAAAAATGTTCAGGGGAACCAAAAAGACCTATTTCCGCTAAAATCCCAATTTTTTTCCGCACAATTACAATCCTTTACCATAATGCATATGATAAAGTAAACATTGTTGATTATTCCTTGGAATACCTAATCGTGTATTATAAAAATACTAAATAAAAATTGTATAAAAAAATGCACTGTTTTTCTTTACACTGTGCTTTTTTCACAGTTAAATATTGGGCGTAATGCAAAACCAAAAAGTTGGAAATTGATATGGTTTTACAACAAAGTGTATACCGTCCTGTCGGTTTATTTTGCATGTACTCAGGAAGTTGAAGCGAACTTCATAAAACTCTAATGATATTCAAAGTTTTAATTGCACTCATGAAAGTTTAACAGATATTCCACAATATTCGTTGGAATCCCGATCATTTTTTTTTGTTGAAAATCTGTGGAAACATTATTATAAATTACCTTTGATGACTATACTTCATTTCTTACAGTTGTATTCTGATATTTTTTTAGTTTATTTGTGCTAGCTTCTTGGTCTAACTTTCCACTGGTGAAATACATTTTAGTCAATAGTTACCAAGCTGGTTACTATGTGGGTTTAAAGTTCAGCCAGTATCTCCTTTTCACATCATTAATGTATTCAAATTACATGCTCGGGACACGGTTGTCCTTTTATCTTGACAAAGAACCGCAATAAACAGTTGATGTCAGATCGCCAACTAGCGATAACGCCAATAATTAATAGGTCCTTAATGTAAGAAATGAGCCCCGTCTTAAAATATTGCACCACCGCATTCTTATTCGCCCTTAATCGGATAAATACCTGCGGATTTAGTAACTCCGCATTGTGCTACTTTTTACCAAAACGTGAATTCGCATTGTACGACAGAATTTTGATATATGCTGAACTAGTTTTAACATTTTTTTATTCTACATTGGCAGTACTTAATCTGTTCACTGCATAGTTAAAGTTTTTGTTCGTTAAAGTTTGAATCGATACGTCCAGACAGGAAAAAAAAGGAAGTTTGTCTGGTGCTATAGAAACGATGTAAATAGTAAACACGAATATTGCGATTGCGTGGAATAGATAAATTTGGAAGACTAGTTTACACCAGTGCAGCAGTGGGAACAAAAAGCGAGCGAGTTTTTGTGACGGACTTTATCTGGCCAATGATTTTAAATAATTTCTCAATAACTCTGGATGTATTTTTCTGGACATATGTAGTTCTTTCCATTGGATTAAGCGTATGTCCCTTGTTTTTTTACTGAAACTCAGATCATCGTAAAAATTAAAAGCAGTCTCTGAATTCAAAATATCTACAAAGACTTTACAAATTATTTTTTGAGCACAGAAGATTTAGTTTTAATTTAATACGTTCTAATCATACAGACAATACTATTGGCTACTTGTGGTTTTAGTACAGCTGGACCTGACGCTCTAAATACATAAAAATTCTGGTGCCTAAATCGAATTGAAATTATACAAACACGACATTTTGCCATCTGTAGTCTTATTACAATCAGTTGTAGCGTGAAAATGATAAATTGTCCCAATAGAAAAATATTCAAAATATTGAAACTATGCAAACAGCATATTTTGCCCCCTGTGGTTTTATGACAACCAGTTGTGACGACTAAATTACTGCTAGACAAGGCGAAATTATAACGGAATTTTTATAAATGATTGTAGTCGATATAGGCCATGATATCAAATGTAAAGCTTCCTGGTTGCCGCTCTGTTTGAATGGATCACCACTGTTCGACATGCAAAAGTTAAATTGGTTGTACAACCTATTTCAAGTTTGACAGTTGTTTGTGTAAAGCGGCGAACATTTATTTACATAGGAATGGCCTACTTCGTCTACAATCATTTATACTTACCCTGTACAAACAAGATTTTTGTAACCAATGGTCTTATTCCAACCAGTTGTGGCTCCTAAATTATATTGAAATAAAAAAATTATTTTTTTGCACCTGTGAAATCATTCAAATTTAGCTTGTTTCTTAGTTTTTAAGATATTAATAATCCTAATAATGTCGACTTGTGTTGCCATATTGTTTGGTTAAAGTTTTTACTCCATTTTTGTAATACTATGGTTTTATACGGTATTAAGATGATACTTTTGGCGTTGGTTAGAATCAGATCTTAGGATCAAGAAAGTCGACAACCACTCAGAGTTATTTTACACCTTCTAATAACGCTCTCCTTTTCAAAAGTTTGTATGTTATGAAATCACTTGTAGAATTGTTTACATAATTTTAAAATAATATTTAAACGGAGCTATAAACTGTGAACCTTAATTAATCAGTTTTTGAAAATAACAAGCACCAAAATAGAGATATTTTACATGTTCTAACCGATTCAGACACTACAGAAAAAAATCTATTATCAAAACAATCAGTTGTCATTTATTCGATATTTTTGATATTGACCAGAGCCGTGAAAATACAAATGGAATTATATTTAATTAGTAATTAGTTTGACAGCTGGTGGCAACCGCTAAACATTATTTTAAATTGTAAAAATCTGATGTGTCCATATGACTTTATCATACTATACAGTAATGTCAAACTGTGTCAAACGCTGATGTTTTGACCATACTATCACTAGAATCAAAATATCTGTCAAATCGTGGTTAACTAGTTTTAATCTCGGTCAAAAAGAATTTGCTCATGCAGCTAAACTATTAATTTTATCAAAAAATTTCATAGACATAAATTATTCAAACTTTTCTCTACTTTAATTTATTATTTAACTATTTTGACAAAATTACTCATTTCAACTCTAATTTTGGTCATCAAAATTGTAAATCTGAAGTTTCGTTCCAATAGCATACACATACACACACAGAGAAATAATTTTGTACCTTCGTCAAACATGTTCAGGGGACCCAAAACGATATATTTCCGCTGAAAACTCCAATTTTTTCCGACAACGGTTACGATACTTCGTACTATGTATGATAAAGTAAAAATCACTGTAATCTGATCATATCACCATTTAAAAATATGCTGCCTGACAAAAAGAAAAGAATCACCTACCTTTCAAAATTCTTTAATTAGATTGCACTAACCTTTTCAGTCAAGTTCTTCAGTTTTGCTTGTCTAGACGTTTTCAATTTAAAAATGACATTTTTATTAATAATATTAATAATATTAATGTTAATGTTCAATGTGATATTCTAGTAAAATTATATTTGAAACAACTATTTACTCTCGAGGAAATTTAACAAATTCAGGGTTTTCGACCATCCTGTACAATAAATTTAAATTCTTAGCGTCGTTATGGACTGTTTGGAGCATTTATTATACATATAGGTATGTGTAGGTCATATGGAGGCACACTGTATAACTTTTTTGTAATTTTGACGTTAATTTCCTTTATATTTTGTAGCCATCTCCTCATTTCTCATTCTGTTTTTTTTTCTTTTCGTAGAAGTAAGGATTATTTAATGCTGTAAGTAAACTACAGCAGCGATAAATAAAAAATAAAACAGGCCCTCGGAAATTTTTCAGATAAAAACTTTAATATAATATAATAATATATGGTTTGCTATATTGGATTCTAAAATTTAAGACCTTACTCATTCTAGATACCTTAAATAAGAGCGAGGTGCCTCACACTGTATTATATTATTTTTGTTTGCAAATTGTATTACCTATACCAAAAGTAACTTGTTACGAGACATTTTATTTTTGTGGGCCTGTTGATATTGGCCGGTCCACCCCTGCTCTTTGGGAGCGGTTTACGCGTCATTTCTGGCGTCGACAGCAGCGCCGGCCGGCTTAATATCGATTTCATTAATATTTATTTATCGTGTAGAAGTCATTGCACCATCACTCAGGCAAACTGACAACACACACAACACACACACACACACACCCTCCTCCTCCAGAGTAACGTCAAATTCTACACCGACAGTATCCTGCTGTCGCACTTTCACAATTTCACGTCCTGCCGCATTGTCGCACCATACTCTTAGCCTACCAGCGATGGCGGTGGTAACGCGGCTTGATCGCGGTTCATTCAAACATTCTTTGAAAGTAGCCTTCATAAATTTAACGGGCTAGTGGTCCCGAAAGGTCGCGCTCTATATATAGATAGTGGAGTGGTTGGGCTCTAAAGCTACCGCATCGTTGCGGCTACATTAACGATTAGAGCAAAAATATACGTTAGGTCCACCAAAGGAAAAAGGAAACTTCTGAAGAGCGTGTATTTTATAACCCAAGTAGATGGGATGTTGTGATTTGATTTTTTTGTGTGGAAATACAACCAAAGTTAATTGAATATATTTGGTTATAATTTATATAATTTATTGGATTTCCAATAAGAGTTCTTATCGTAAAGGAAATGTGAAAACAGAGTATAGAAATATTGATCAATAATAATCGTTCAAAATTTGACAAATTGAGCAACAGTTTGGGTCACACTTTGGACAGTAATGAAATGCTCTTTGTGTTTCATTTCTTTAGTTTTTTGTTTGGTCTCGAAGCCACATAGCTTATCTACTATCTTCAGAGGTTTGAGTTCTCAAGAGCATTCTGTAGCATGTTATATAGTGTCTTTTGTCTAGTGGAAATTATGTCGCGGTCCTATGATTTTTCTGTTCCTTGTTATAAAGTTATTAGAATTTTGAATTTTGCGCCATTTTTGGTTAATGTAACGTTGTTAAATACCCCTTCGTAACATAGATGTATGATTCATGACTTCAAAGGCATGTTCAAGCTTCAATTTTTACTGCAGGAATTTTATCACCAATTTTGTCAGAAAAATAGTAACCAGAAAATGGAAAAATAGGCAGAGAACGACAAAGCTGTGAAGATAAAAGGTAGTAAAAATGATATATATTTTTCTAGATTCTTGATCGGGATCGATCGTGTCTGCATTAAAATAAAACTAGTTAGCCAGGATTTGACAGATATATCGATGCTATTGACAGTAGGTATTGTCAATACATCAGCGTTTGACACTACCTACTGTCATTAGAATGATGGGTAACTAGTTTTATATAGACACGATCGATCTCGATCAAATAGCATTTGCTCATGCAACTTAACTATTAATTTTGCAAAAAATGTCGTACACATAAATAATTCAGAATTTCCTCTACTTTAATTTATTATTTAACTATTTTGACGAAATTACAAAAATGATGGCTCATTTGCAAAATCGTTAAAAAATGCTAAGAGTAAACATCCAGTTCCTTTGGACTCTTTTTAGAACCAAAAGCTTTTAAGCTCTAAGTTTGATCATGAAACTTCTAAATATGAAGTTTCGTCCCGATACAACTTGCTGGTTTACAATTTAAACTTGCTGGTTTAAAGAGTTTAAAATGTATTTTTTTGTTTTTGCCGGAATATTTATTTTTACATCAAATTAAAGTTTAAATATTGTTCTAGATGGTCTTTCAAAATTAGTAGACAAATAATTTTAGTTAAAAAATTAATGTAGCTACAATATTTCTAGTTTCTACCTGTTTCCGGTTATACCGGAAATAATGTCATTTGCTTATTTCAAAAACAACCAAGTCCTGTATTTTAATGAATTTATTTAGATTAGTTTTGTTTTAAAGTTATTCAATTGTTTCAATGCAAGTTGTTATGCTTACAAATATTATACAGGATGTTCAAATTATTAGGTCAAAGTTGAACTTGACAAAAGTACTAAAAATATTTATTTTATCTGAATACATTTTTCAGTTCTATGAAAAAGTTTAGAACAAATTTGTGAATATCTTATACAGGAAATGTATTTTTACCAACCCAACTCGATATTTTTTAAATTACAAACAAAATTAAATAAGGCCATATCTAGAGTGCATTTAGACCAGATAACAAAAGGATAAGAAGAACTAATGAGGTAACATAGAACTGACATAAAATTAAACCAAACTATTATTATCTTCTGATTTTCCGTTCACATGAAGAAAAGAAGCATTTGCCATAACTATACAATTTATCTCAAATTAATAACTATTTAATTAACTATCTTCAAGCTATGACATGAAAAGATTTCTAAATTACGAGCTAATTCAATTTGTATTAAATCTTTCAGGCATTTTGTATCTAGAATATGTATTAACAATATTTACAAATTGTTTAATACTTATTTAACCAACAAGTATATTAAAAAGACCGATTAATGATCGAGACTGTTTCACGCACGAGCGATTTGCGGGTGCGTTAATTGTCGAGATCATTTATCGCCATTTAATATTCGAATTGGTTACAAAATTCTTTCGTCGTTCGTATTCGTCTGGCTGCGTCTACATAGATTTTTATTCGTGGATGTAGTTTATGACCATTTATGTAATTTGACACTGACAGTTCTGGACTGTGTGCCTCGATAACGGAATGTTTTGATTGGATGGTTTTATTTTACTTATCGTCGATTGGCTATAATGAGGTCGTTTCATTCGTTATAACAAATCATGCATTAATAGAAATCGTGCATTGATAGAGAATTTTAATAAATGATTTTCTATTCAACAAACATACTCATAAATAAACGATCGACGGAATAGCATATTTTATTACTTTTATTACTTATCCTTCTTGCTTGGAAAATATAAAGCATAGATTTCATAAATTCCAACCATTTTAATCTTGGCACAATTGTTATCTCTCATAATGAATCGACCAAATTAAACCTCTAACCTCTGACACACTTACCAATCTTTACCGACACCCTTTACATTCAACACAATAAATTATTTATTTTCAACCCCGAAACGGCCAACACCAACATACTCTCCCCATTAAAATTCCCCATTCGAGTTTACTTACGACCCTATACGGACTATAAGACAAACAAACATAGCTCTTCCCATTATTTTAACAGTCTTGCGGTTTGGCAACATACCCCTTAAGTCGACGCCGAACACCCGTCGAATACCCCCCCGCCCCCCCTCCCCACAAATTTGGCCACCGTCCAAAAGTGTTAAACCTACCGCGGGGTTGTCCATCCGGTCGCCGCACAGTAAGCCCAACCTGTATACGGTACGAAAAAAAAATTGCTACTTCTTACAAAGTAGAAATTATTTTTATAATAAAGTAGAAAGATTAAAGTTTGATTTGCCCAAATATTTTATTATTTGAAGCTCTTGTTGTTTTTCTACACGATGTAAAAGTTGACCTTTTCGGTTACTCGCGAAAGATTACTGCGCGCCTACTTCGCACAAATAGCACACTGAAAAAAAATTTGATGTGTATTATTACTAGGAATAGTAGGTTTTTTTGCCCTGTGACAATCAGTGTAATTTTACATCTCAATTGTATTTTTACATTGTCATTGTATATTTACCACTGTGATTTTACAAGAATTTGGCCGGAATATTACAGCGTTTTTAATTTAATTTTGATATATGGGTAATGCGTAATAATTTTCAATCTATTTCAGTGTAATATTCAATGAAATAAGCAGTATTTTTGATTTGTATAATTTTAATGTGATCAAATACGGTATAAATAAAATTACTTGTAAAAAATAAATATGTAGAGGTACATACAAGTATAAAATAGTTAAACTTAGAAAACACACGGGTAAACAGATAAATGCACTTCGGTCAGTCATGAACCCACAAACTTGTCCATTCTGTTTCTGACAAGATGGTGCAAGATGTTCCGCATCTGTATCTATAATAGAACAGAATACGTATTAGACAGACACACAAAAGTTAACCTAAAAACAAGATTGCACATTATCTTTCTGTTAGTTTAAAACCCTTCAATCTTAAAGCAAATGTTCACAACAAAACGTAGAAGACTCTGTACTTACAGCTTTTTGCCAGGTATGGCGTTAAAACATCAATCTCCAGTGGCTGGTTGTGGTCATTGGTGATCTACAAAAACAATACAATTGTTCTGCACATGTGGCATAGTATTTTAACCTACACCTACCGTATTTTTACTATAAGATCATTGTAATCTAAATAAAGCAGCAATATCGCTGTAATAGTACAGACTTGTAAAAATAATTGGAATTACGTGCAATTTTTATGCTTACCTCATTTCTATTGTAATTTTCACAATGATTTATTTTAGTTATGTGCACATAACTTTTTTAACGTATTCATCACTGGAAACAGCATTTGTTATAGACTTAAAAGATGCTTTGTCTAATTTCTAAGACGTATTAGTTTTTGTTAAAACAATATTTTTTATCACCATGTTAAAAATAGTAAAAAAACGTTGACTAAACTTTTGATCTTTACCTATATCTGCCTGCGCCGTCTAACATACCACGTTTGATAGGTTTTTTATGTAGCTATACAATGCCATAGGTTTATTCTGCATTTGGTGCCTGCTGTGCTAAAATTGAAAAATTCTGAAGTAGTGCACGATAACAGATTTCTAACAAGCAACGGTTTTCTTGGTAATTTACTCCTTAAATCTTTTATACATATACAAATGTATCTTTACTAGCAAGAACTCATTATTTCGCATCTTTTATGATCAATACTACCAATTGAAAATTTGTATACTTATACAGTTGTTCCCATAGCTTGTATTGACTTGGAGTATCCGGCTTATTATACTTATTATACTTTGTGTTCAAATGATACATTCTACACTGTGATAGATTTATAGATTGTAAAATGGTCCAAGTCTTAAGAAATACACCATTAAATTCCACGTGTAATGTATGCTTACATAAGCCAACAGTTATGAACTATCTTGCACGCGAAATGCAAAACCCAGAAAGAAGGGAACGCTTCAGGTTTAGGCTTCAACATTAGAAGCTTGGATCAGATTTGTGAAGTTAGTTCTTCACATATTCTATAATCTATCATTCCCATAGTGGTCTGCAATAACAGAACAAAATTAAAGGAAAAAGCAGCCTAGAGAAAACTAGTGCAAGATAGTTTTTTTACAATTCCACTTGTACCTCTGAAATAACAAATAATAAATAATAATAATAAAAATAAATAATAATAATCTGAAGTATGATATATCCATATCATACTTCAAATTATGTTTTGTGATAAGACAATTTATGCAACAAAATTTGTTATTTACACACGCCAGCACACCTGAACTTTACGTCAGTAAATATAATTGCCACTACATGCTCTCTTCAGTTCACAAAGTTCTTGTCACGAAGAGAATTTATAATTAAATGCCATATTATATAAAATTCATAAAAAATTTAAAAAAAGTATATTAAACTCTAGAATCATATCTACATAAGTTGTGAGACTGTCAAAATTGTTTGCCCTCGGTGTAAACGTGAGCGCGAGAGAAAAAAACCTGAACAAAAAGTGAAATTTTTGGAATTTTTGGAAAGACGAGCGTTAATTTAAAAGTGCAACAATATTTTCTCACTTAGCTCGCGCTCATGTTTATACCGAGAGGCAAAAAATTTTGACAGTCCTACAACTTATATAGAAACGATTCAGGAGTAGTCATACTTTTTCCAATTTTGTCTGTTCAGTAGTTTTAGAGTTTTAAAGTATTAAAATTATTATTTCCTAAAATATTTTGCACAAGTTTTTACAATCTGACATTGTATTTATAATTAATGACACAAAAACCTTATATACAAAGTTTATTTATCATTGGCACACATACAAGGTTGCGATTCAAAAGACTCTTGTTTGTTATTTTATAACAAACTAATTAATAACATTTTCCCCCTCAGATTAAACCTTAGTCCTGTCTTGCCATGCACACCAAACTTCATAAAAAATCATCTAAAAATGATAGAGTTACCGATTTTTTCCCCCTAAAGGTCACTTTTGCCCCACTGTGCGGTGGTCCGTTCCATTTTCATGGGTAGCAAACATGCTCGAGAGTCATATTTGACCATGCGGATACTCGAGCGTTGTCGTTACCAATCGGCAATACACGGCGAAACCCCTTTTCATACTACAAAACTACCCCAACACTCGCATTACATTGTATCACGGTCACTCAGACTGTTTTCTTTTCGATTTTCCGTTAACGCGGAAAAGTTACAGTGCGGTTTCGACCGCGCAACCCATACTAGTGCCTTTTAGTTGATTCTCGCAGTGCCTCAGTGACTCGGTGCCTCAGTGACTCAGTGGCTCTGTTCTTCAGCGCGCGACAAGATGACTTATCACCGAAAATTTTGCGGTAATTCTTCGATAATAATTTGTTTAATTTAGGAAATCGTGCTAAAAAAAAAAACAGTGTCGATAGTGTTGTTGCTGGTGTACTGTATTTTGTTGATATTAACCTAGTCAATCGATTGCAATTCCTTGGTTAATTATTTAAATTTACCAATTCTCTTGTGGTGGTTAGAGTGCTATAAAATCTATATTTCTCCAATTAGCAGCGGAGGTGGCTGTGGTATCGGAAAATAATTAAGCGGGCCGACAGTTTAACCAACATAAGAGGGCAGAATACACATCTTCAAGTATTTATTGTGTACGAAAAGTCGTTTAAGGTACAAACAAAAATGGTGAACTGCCACGTAGTATTGGATAATATTATTATTGGATTATGTATTTTCCATAATAAATTTTGTGAATGTGTGGGTAGACGTGACATTATTTTTTTAAAAATGTAGAGGGAACGGCCGTGTGGACAAAATGTAATAATGGAATACTAAATCAGGTTATCCAATCTCGTATTTTTCGGTATTATTATGAAGTTTTTTAATCGGATTTTGTGGACAGTATCCACTAATAGGTTGCTTTAAATCTGTTTAAATATGGAATGGAATATAAATTTAGTTTAGTTGGTTAGTTTATTTAATTATTTTATTTATTTTCCACGTTATATGTAAAATTCATTTTAAATGTTTTAAAATATTTAATTAAAATATCAATAATGCTTCAAATTTTATATTGAGAGTGGCCTAGAGTTATCAATATTTTACAATTTTTAATTGTCCTTTTTTCGAATATTTTCGTTATACAATTAAATAGTCTACCAAAATAAGTTTAAAAAACTGGGATGCTTAGAGAGAATATTTGTTAATAGAAAAGAAGAAAGCACAAAACAAAATCTTTCGACAGAAATAAGAAAGGAAGCGAAAGAAGCTTCAATGAATTGAAGAAATTAATAAGTGTATATGAAACTTTTTACTCAGTATCACATTTATTACCTGAGAATAACTTATGGAAGAAAAAAGTGGGCACCCTGTATATAATAGATCTCCAATCTTTCAGACAAGATATAAAAGTCATGCTAGATATTGTGTTATACTATATAGATATAATGATCCACATCTTTTTTCACTTCTTATGTGACTGGCATGACTTAAGCTCAAGTTTTATTAAATTATATAAAATGTTTGAGTTTTTGAAAAATAATACTCTTTAGAGCAGCCATTGGGACGTTAAAAAGTGGAGCTTTTCTTTATTCTTCAATCCACAGTCTACAGAATAACCACTAATACGCTGCAAAGTGCAAAATGAAGACAAACATTTACCGAGTTGCTTCACATAATAAATAGTAGTCCTAAATTCCCCAGAAAACCTCGATAAAAATTAATAAATAAGTAGTATTACAAGAATTATTACAAAAAGTCATCGAAAACAATTGACACACGGAAATAAAATTGACACATCCGGTGGACTTATTGACTACAAATTGTTGTTCCTTTTGCGTTATTTAAAATATTGTTATAAAGCCATACCACAGGTTGTGATATTCTGCAGAACATAATGAGGTAGTATCATAATTGAATCGTCTATTTGCGATTTTAATCAGTTTTTAATCCATTATGTATACAATTACAAAACAAAATTCGATTATCAGGCGCGTTGCATTTGTTATTAACGGAACTATGTTACCAATAAAGCATTGCAAATATACCGTATGTGTTTGACAATCGCTGTGTATTCCCGCTTTTGGAAAATGTCTCTCTAGTTTATTTTGATTTTGATATTAATTTGTGTTTTTATTGTATGTATTCAAATAGATAAGATTTTTGTTTTTAACATATTTACTTCATTGAATCATATAGTTTATTTGCTTGTAGAGATTATTTTATTTGGAATATGTATTTAAGTAAAAAGCATCTATTTGGTCATAAACAAAAACCACTTTTCTTCAATATGTTTGTTTTCATTTAAAAATAAGTTATACAAAAGAGAATAAACTAATCTTAAATAATATTAAAGTGATTTTCTATCTGTCTCAAGTGTGCTTCCTTGAACTATTTTTGTTGGTGTTATTGAAATAAGAATTTATTATTCAGTTTGATTCGGATTATTGATACAACTATTTCGGGTGATCGGTAATTATTAGGTGAAAAGAGTGAAAAGCAAACGCCAATAAATTCATGTTGTATGTAGTAATATATGGAGAACATAGTAATCAAGCGTTCTGTGTATTATCGCGGCCGATATAGTAGGGCGCAAGCGAGCCCAGGTTCGCGGTTTGTCGTAATTTATTAAATATTCAACAACATATTAACACAGTCCTGGAAATACACGACCTAAAAATAAATTTACTTTGCTGTGTTCGTATCGATTATGACATAAATTCCATACATATACATGTCGGCCAAATGGAAAAACGAATTTGTGCTATTGTTGTCCTTGAAGGGTGCGCACACTATCGTTAAATAACCATGATTAAATAGATTTTGTATCTAAACCACCGTTTATTTCAATTTTTGACTAATTAAAAAAAATTCCAATGGTCCAGTCTGATTTGCTAGATTTTGAAAATTCATATGCGATCGATGAAACTGAACTGACAATTGTCGTATTTTTAGTTAGCGGAAAAATTATAATATTTGGGCTGAAATTGTAACTATGTAGATAAAAAAATTAAAATTATTTTTGGCCTACACTGAGAATTTCATCAATTTTGAACCGTATAAATAACGATATTAACCGAAAACGCGTTTTAGCAGAGGTAGAACTTGGCCTTAACGAAAAACCATTTAAAAATATTGTCTTTCTTGTTCGAAACTACTCACATAATCGCAAAAGTTAAAATAACACACTGTACCAGAGAAAATTTACCATCCAAAGGATTCAGGCACCTATACGAGAAAGTAAACGGTTAATTTTGTATAACTGATTAAATTATGTATTTGCGATTTCACGTCAACCGGTCAGATGACATTAAAAGTGCCAAATAATGCCAAATAACGATCGGTTGACGTGGAGTCGTCACAAATTAGTTGAATCATTTATAATTCATTATACTTAATTAACGGTTCATTTTCTCGTATGGTTTCCCAAATCATTTTGATAGTAAATTTTGTCCGCTATAATGTAGTATTTTTAGTTTTGCGATAAGGTGAGTGAGATTCGAGGACTGAACAAATAAAAGCTGAGAGGCACGCTTTCAATGGTTTTTAATTATTAACATTTTCCTACCAACTTTGACACTAAATATTTAATATTAATTTATTAATATTAATTTAATATTAAACCATAAACTATAGATTGGTATCAGTTTCATCGACTGCAATTAATCTTCCGAATACAACGTATCTCAAAAATCTAGAATGACTGGACTACAATATAATATGTAGATAATTCTGGAGAATATGGATTTTTTAATAGAAAATGCTTAGGCGTTTTATTTGTTGTGCTGAACACGAATCTGGACAAAAAAGATTCTTGTTATATTAGGTTTTCAAAAAAGTCATGGTCACTGTGTCAAAAATTGTGATTATATTAGATAATTAAAACTGAGTAAGCGGTGTTTGAAACTTTTGGATTTAGAATGCAATGTGAAAATGAATAAAGTGGACTTTTTTCGGTTTTGAATTGAAGTTTTGAATTGGGAACAAATTACAAATAAGCTATCAAAGATAGAACTAATTTACCACAGGTTTATACTTATTTCTCTGTATGGTATATGAGTAAAAATTAAAACGTATACTGACTTTTACTTCCTAATAATATAAGAAGTTGATTAACAATAGAAACACATCGTAGGTACCACAAAACTTTAATGCTGAAAAAAGCACAGTAATAATGTAAGTTAAGGGGAGTATCAAATAATAGTCAATAGTCAATATGTCAAAAAAATGACTCACCTAATTAACTCATTTATTTCAAAAGCAATCTATGGAATTTTTTTATTTTCCTTTTTTCTATGAGTTTTATTTTCAAGCCACGCTGTGGAATAAGAGAGAAACTTGAGCAGTTCTGCAGTATTCTGTTAGAAACCCACATGAATTCTCAGCAATTCCTTTGTTGTTTCTCGCCAATATCTCAATTTTTATAGAAGATACAACATTTTATGTAACTTGTTGCATTTTCAACTGCTGTTTAACCTTGAAGCAAAGTCACTGGATTAATAGTGTTAGACTGTTGTGAATGGACTGATGGATACAAAATTTCGTTTTAATATGTGCAATTTAACGTATACTCTTGACACTCTATTAACGTTATGTCCACTGGGGTGATGACTTTTTAGCAACCTCAATTCCCTGTATCATATTTTGAAAACGTTTGATTAAACATTATATTAAATCTTGCTTTCGAGGTGATTTGATAAAAAAAAATGCTTTCTAATTCCTGAATCAGGGCTTGTGTCAGTTCCTGTATCGTTAGTGGTGGATTAGGGCGCTTGCGAACACATCGGGCAAGCTGATCCCACACGTGTTCAATAGGATTCAGGTCAGAATCTACCTGTACGATATCTCAACTCGATATCAAATATTTCTATTTTGCGTGTTTTCAAGTATATTTGACTTATGTTAAAAATGGTAATCTCTCATTTCAAATTGCTAATTTGCTTCTTTTTATATAGTCGGTCTAAGCAAGTTGATCCAGAACCGACATTACATAACTACTATTGCTCTTATTATTCAACCTACCTCAATTCTTCATATTTAGCACCAGAAATTGAACGTTATCTCTGCCTTTTCGTTCAAATCTGTACAGCCGAGTATACAAGTGACATTGGAGGGTTTAGCAGTAATAAAAGTCACTCGTCACCCTATAGGAACAATAAATCGATAGTCGTCCAATTCATTTCTTCTGCGAACCGTTTACGGCAACTGTCCTCATCCCAGTTCACTGGTTCACAGGAAACCTATCGATCCTCGGACTTATTGGCCGACGATAAGCTGACAATGAGAGTTAAAAGCTGAAAGTCGCACCGCTGGAAAGTCTTCCATTGTCGCCGATGATTATATCCGCGTTGTCAGCTGTAACGCAAACCTAATGCATATATAATAGAAGTCCGAAATGAACTCAGTGAACACATATTATATAAAAGTTAATTAGAGACTACGCCACTATTGATTTTGTATTATAGTTGACGATGCGTGTACGCTTTCTTGGATTGTATTTCAGTTAAGTCGAAAGGACATTAATGGGTGTCATAAATAACAATGAGGTACGTATTTGTTTAAAGAGGAAGATAGGTTCTTCACTGTGTAAAGCAGCTATCTATTTTAGTTTGTTCAGCAGGATTTTTGAAACTTAGATTTTACGTTGTTTATCGGTGGTTGAATGTTATTCTTTCGCTTCATGTGCGATTACGAGCAAAGTAGTTGGGATACAAATTATTATTATACACGTTTATAGATCACATACATTGGGTAGTTGGGATACAAATTATTATTATACACGTTTATGGATCAGATACATTGGGTAATTAATTCTAAAAAGTACAGCCCTCTATCTATTTTAGTTTGTTCAGGAGGATTTTTGAAACTTAGATTTTACGTTGTTAATCGGTGGTTGAATGTTATTATTTCGCTTCATGTGCGATTACGAGCAAAGTAGTTGGGATACAAATTATTATTATACACGTTTATGGATCAGATACATTGGGTAATTAATTCTAAAAAGTACAGCCCTCTATCTATTTTAGTTTCTTCAGGAGGATTTTTGAAACTTAGATTTTACGTTGTTTATCGGTGGTTGAATGTTATTATTTCGCTTCATGTGCGATTACTAGCAAAGTAGTTGGGATACAAATTATTATTATACACGTTTATGGATCAGATACATTGGGTAATTAATTCTAAAAAGTACAGCCCTCTATCTATTTTAGTTTGTTCAGGAGGATTTTTGAAACTTAGATTTTACGTTGTTAATCGGTGGTTGAATGTTATTATTTCGCTTCATGTGCGATTACGAGCAAAGTAGTGGGGATACAAATTATTATTATACACGTTTATAGATCAGATACATTGGGTAACTAATTCTAAAAAGTACAGCCCTCTATCTATTTTAGTTTGTTCAGGAGGATTTTTGAAACTTAGATTTTACGTTGTTTATCCATGTCAAATTAACACAGTTTTCTTTATCACAACCGTGGATATGGATGCAATTTTGTACAATTGTTGTCTTTATGTAAGTTATAGAAAAATAACAAATTTCATGATAATGTTGCTTTGTAATTATTGGTAGCAAAATTTTTAATATCTTGCCGTGTTATATAGTTTTTTCCAGTTTTCCATGAAGTTTCTCCTGGCAGACAACACAATAGGATTTGAAGGGGGACTTTTTGTTTTCTCAATTAAAAGCGAGAAACGAGAAAATGTATCCGATTTTTGCACTTTTAAATTAACGCTCGTCTTTCAAATTTGTTTGCTTGTAAACCGCTTGCCTTTTGGCGTTTTAGTTTACTTCAGTTTTTGTGTAATGAGTAAAAAGAATTCAATTTTTAAGTAATTTTTAAAGCGTTTTAATATACATGATATAAATAAATAATATTAATAAAATATAATTGAATAACATATTAACAGTTTTCAGACAGTAATGACTAAAATAAATAAGGAATGCTGAACACAATGCACTTAAAACAAAAATGCGTACAATCCTGCTGCACATGTCACATATAAAATGTTCTGGAAATATGTAAAAATGTTTTAATATACGAGTACTTCCTAAAATAAACATAATAATAATGATATTTTGAAAATATATATTTGCACTCATCTACATATCATCCACATTGTGTGTGTGTATTTATTAAGCTTTATATTCGTATTAAGCAGTATCAAAAGTGAACTTATCAACTACTTGAGTAGGTATTTAACTGCTAATATAAAGAATCCAGTCAAATTAGTTCAACATTTGACAAATTTTAAACGTTTTTAAAGTTTTATTATAATTAGAATTATATTATTTATATTAGAACAACTATAATGTCAGCTGCTTCGAGAACCTAGTTTAAGAACAAAATTTTCTGGATTTAAAAAATAAAAACATAAACACACAAAATGTGGAAAATCACGTTAATGATTTTCGCCGCAAATAAATATTTTAAACGGTTCCAACTTCTTAAGGAATCGACAAAACAAATAAGTCCATATTAAACATGGGAAGTGGGATACCTTGTATATCTATGTACATTTTTAAATTAATGTTATTTTATTATATTATTATATTATTTATAATAATTTATTAATATAATTTATTATATTATATTATTATTTTATTAGTGTTATGTAATAATCAGTTTAATTTTTAGTAACAGTTATGTTGTTATGTTTTTTATCTCTTTGATTTTGATGCTCCGACAATTTTTTCCTATGATCTAGACTGCTCGTTCTCTTCAAAAAGGTTAAGAATCACTGCTGTAAAGACTGATAAATAGCCACGTAAAAATATGGAATAATCGGACATTGAAGATCATTGTTACAACAATAAGTTAATCCGATATGGTAGAGTAATTATCAAATAATTGGCCGACGACTAAACACCTCGCGTTTAGTCGCCTTTTTTAGGATCGACGTTTTATTTTAATAGAATCTTAACTATTTATACTGCACTGCATGTGTACACGATAAGACATAAACACGCAACCCTAAGACATGTCGTGAAACGTAACTTTTGCCCGTTGCCCCGAAGTTGCACGAAGAGCGCGAACTATGTGTAAGGTTTATTTGAAAATTGTTTGTTTACTTTGCGCATATAAACGGCGCGGTGTTTATAATTATTGGAGAACGTGTGTGTGCACTTATATTCTGTGTAGTTATTGTCTGTCGTGGTTTTTAATACAGATTTTAGATCCAATTTTTGATTCAATAAATGTGCCACAATAACGTTAATGTTCTCTAACTAAAATAGATTTGGTTTGTTTGAAGATTTTTGCAAATGTGACGGGTGTGACAGAACAAAAAATTATTAAGAAGTTAAAAGTATTAATTGAAATAAATCTGCCAAACAATGCTAATACATTTAGAAAAGCAAATTTACACTATTTTCTTTTGGCATGATCATTTTCTTTGCCCTTATGATGATTTCACTTTTTTGGCAGCTTTGTGCAGAGTGTTTACGGGTTTTAGATATTTTATCTTTCTTTGTGAGCATATTTCTAATATTTTTTTGTTTTCTTCAAATCAATAGAAAGCTTTTCATTTTATTTACTTGGCATTTTCGTGTTCTTGCAGAATCAGAAATTTTAATGTTTTAATAATTCTTGAACAAAATGTATCAATATTGTTTTTTACTTTATTGCGACGGGTGTGACATTATAAAGCTAAAGTTTCCTCAAATCCATCTTGGTTTAACAAACCGGCGAGAATTTTTTCGAAACTCATTGAAAATCAAAAATATTACACTAACTAAAAAACACTTTCCCATTTCTGATCAAATCGGTCTGAAATATTATACAGGGCAGGTTTTCGTGAAGGAAATAGTTTTACGGCTTATTTGCATTTTTGAAATCGATTTTAATTTTTAAGACCAACTGGTATTTAAAAACGGAAACTTTTACATTGTTTTTTGTTTATGAGCCCATTTGAGCCACTTGTCTTTAAAATTGTTGTTTTTTTAGTTTTTAGGTACTTTTCGATATTTAATATAATATTTACTAAGATATAGATAATTGAAATCTGATGTGGCCAGACACATGACTTTATCATACTATACACAGCAGTATCAAACTGATATTTTTAAAATACTGTTAACCCTCCTGACGCGGGCAAGTTTTCAATTTTTCTGCAGAAAAAAGCGGGATGGTGAACGGGGAAATCGCGTTTCCCGCGGCTGGAGGGTTAATACAATCAAAATATCTGTCAAATACTGACTAACTTTTAATGCAGACACGACCGATCTCGATCAAAGAGAATTTTATCATGCAGCTAAACTATTGCTTTTACCAAAACATATCATAGACATAAATTATACAAAATTGTCACTACTTTATTTAATTAATTTATTATTTAACTATTTTGACGAAATTACAGAAATGGCCGCTCATTTGCAAAATCGTTGAAGAATGCTAAGAAAAAACCAGTTTCTTTGGATCCTGTTGAACGAATAGCTTTTCACCTCTAAGTTTGGCCATGAAACTTCTAAATATGAAGTTACCTTGGTCAAATATGTTCAGGGGATCCAAAAGGATACATTTCCGCGAAAATCTCAAAACGATATTTTAGCCCGATTACTATACTTTATCGTACTATGTATGATAAGGTAATTTGAAATTTGATGAATCAGTTTAGAAATTATATTTTAGAAATCGAACTGTGCCTAAGGTTACAAAATATTTTAAACAAAAAATAATTTTGGAGACTTTTGCCAAATTTCACCAACAAGGGATAGATAGCTATCTATAGGATAACTACTATGCTATAATTTAGTTGGTTTTATTGATACATAAGGACTATTCCATCAATAGTTATTTATCCTTAGTTGATGAAATCGAGTTTTTGTTATCTTTTCATAATATACGCAAGCACCTTTGTAATTTCTTCTTATTCTTTTGTTTTATTGAATTTTTGCAATAGAGTTATATTAATTTTTGAATAGTTTATAATAATGACAATATATTGTTTACAAACACAATCGTAACAATTTCAATTTGGAAGAAACAAACTCTTCTTTGTTAGCGTAACAACCCTTGACAAATATGGCGGCTTGTCAATGCTTTGACAAATTGACATAACAATGGCACATAAAAATGCATATTGTATATACCACAACTGGATGACGTCAAACCCCAAAACACTTGAATTGTAAAACCAAAAACTCAGAAACGAGACAGATTATCTGCATCCAGCAAAACTGATTTACAGTTTAATGTTAGCTTTTTCCTTTTGCCCCGGAAAAAACACCCAATTTGAAAATTTGTAAGCGAGACTAAAAAAATTTGGTTATATTTTAAACGTAGACTCTTAAATCTGTTGTGACATTTATGTTGCTTTAATGATATCCCCCAAAGGACTTGAATTTAGGCAACTCTGTATAGATTCCTCAATATTATTATTTACATTTCATATTGATTGTAGCATTAATAATTCATCTATTACTAATCTATGTCACAGTCGCGCATTCACAAACGTGGACAAGCTCAAAATAAAACATCAATAATAACTGTTACAAATTTAAACACTTGTAATCCACCATCATTTTTGTAATTACTTCTTTTCTTTGAAATTACTACTTTAGATACAACACATTTGTCGTTTATTATTGATTCATGTATACTGCCGGTTTGAACAATTCAATAATCGTGACATAATGTAAAGATAGAAACCATTCGTGTCATACTGCGTAATTTTTAATACCGAAATATTCCGCTGAAATACATGTAGGTCGATGGCAATTGTTAACCTGAAAACTGTTTGTATATTGTTTTCGCTACAGTCATGACATGATATTGATTAGTTGCTCAGTCTAGACCGTAAACAAACTTTGTCACGCTTTGACAAAGATCGACGAACTTTGTGTGGAAATGAAGCTATCACTTTAATATTTCTATTATCTTTTATCGTCCGCTTTTATTATTTTATTCTGTTTTGTATTTAATTCTTTAATTATCATCATTCGCTTTTAAATTAAATTATTATTTTAATTTATTAGTTTAATTGTAAAAATATCTTCCTATTATTTATTATATTAGTAGTACTTTTTATACTTCAGGCAATTAGTATTTCTTAATATATCTGTAGTTTTTATTGTTCAGATTCTTTGGTAATACAGCAGCAGGGGCCCAATTCTCGTCATAAATCACCTTGGTTTGTTAATGCTATACATATTCAGCTATGCCGGACTTCCATAACGACGTAATATAGTATTTTCCGGTTTGACAAAACGCAACGTTCGTATAGTAGGGGTACGTCATCGTTAAAGGTTGCGGAGCCTAATAGCTTACAGGTGACGGAAAAACGGGACCCCACTTTTATTTTCACGATCAAATGTAGAGATACGTCAACGAGTAGGAAACGCGACATTAGCGGAGGTGGAATTTTGTTTTGATCGATTTGATGTGTGTGTTATTATTTGATGGATGTTTTTATCAACCACAAACAATTTTTGTTCAGTATAAAACTATTTTATTAAGTTCTTGTACATCCTGTAAAATGACTGAATTATTGCTGTAGCGTCACAGGTATATTTCATATTTTACAACGACGTATTGTAATAAAAAATTTCATGACGTTGGCATAAAATAGCCACCACTAATTTTTGGCTCATTGATCTATTAATATTATTAATTATTTTATATCATGAGCGACATACTTTACGTTTCTCACTAGCATGAAATTTATATAAGAGCTGCCAGGCGAGTGTATAATAATAATAATATAATAATAAATATAATACTAATCACATCACCAATTTCTTTGGCACAAAGAATATTTACTTAGTATTATTTCTGTTTTGATTTAAAAAAAGGTTCATAATATCTTTAGTCAACACAATAATTATTTGAACTAAATAAATCTCGTCCTTTATATTATACAAATAGTAAATTTTAACAAAAAACATTTATAGGTAAGAGTGCCCATACGCTAAACTGTACCTCCTCAAAAATGGAAAATATCATCTGTGTGGTACACTCAAAACAGCAACTGTCGTTAAACGAACGTTTACCTGATATATTGTCAACGTGAACATGAAACTATATTCTTTTATTAATGATTATCTCAATTATCCAATAGTATACAGGATCTTTCACGACTAGCTGCCATAAGAAGGATATGGAGAACGGAAAAAAATAAAGCAGGGATTGAAAATTTGTGGACTGTGTTGTTGGATGCGATCTTTATAACTCAAATATTTTCAGGCTTTAGTTACTTTCGGTTACACCGGAAATGGTGTCAACTTTCATATTTTAAATGGAATACCCTGTATTTTATAGCATTTTCGAAATATGTTTTGATTATATTGATTATATCGACGTATCGGTAGAGTTCTTCGGGATGTTATACAGGCTGTTCAAATTATAAAATCAAAGTTAACTACAGAAAGGTACACGCCTTAAATTGTTGTCTTTTTTATTGAAAAAATCTGATGCGACATGACTTTATCATACTATATATAAAATTAATAAATGAATATGTTTAACGACGTATTTTGTCAAATTAATATTTTAGGTTAATAATATGGTGATATACAGGCAGGATGTAAATGTTAAATAAATCAAAAATTACAGCCACAACCTGGATTTGAAACAGGGATCTTTGCGTTTCTAGCACAATGCTCTCCCATCTGAGCTACTGAGGCCTATGACATTTGTTAGATATAATTGCCATAAATGAAGGAAAGGAAGTTAATCCCTGGTTCAAATCCAGGCTGTGGCTGAAATTATTTATTTATTTAAAATTTTTATCAACGACTATCCAGTGATACCACACACGACCTTGATTCTAATTTAAAGTTCTGAAACTGAATAAATGGTCAAAATGGCTTCTTTTAGTTTAGTTTCTTCTTAAGACTGGCAATATTTACTGGTATCATCATATTATACCATCCCATGGGTACAATTCTTGTAAACCTTTTTTCGTTTATTTTCAGTTATAATATTATAATAAAATAATAATTATTATAATATATTATATGCACAAGGTTTCAGAATTATAAAACCACTACTAGATACCACAAAAAGTACTAGATTTTTTTAGTATGTTGTATCTAAAGACTATTGGCATTCCCTAGAAGTTCAAAATCGATACCACCACTTGAGACGTGCCATCGTTAGCAAGTTTTTCGAATGAAATGGGGTTTAACATTAATAGGAATAATTACTATAAAAGTATTCTTGCAAGTTTTTAAGTATTCCAATCATGTGTAGATCGATATTTTAAAACCAGAAAGCACTTTATTATATTCCTAATTTGGTAAATTCAAATATTAGTTTTCCAATATTTTTTTTATTCTTAAGGTAACCTACCAATTCATACATCAAAATTGCCCAAAACCGTTGTTATAACAATACAATTCTTTTCTAAACCAATCATAATATCATATTATACGTAAAATATTATTATATTTTACAGTCCAACAAAGCATATTAGCCGCAATGCTCTTATAACTAACGGCGAGTACACCAGCGGCAACATTAGCAACGTTATCATGCGTTTCAGTGGTACCCCTTTAATGGGGTATCGCAGTAAAGAGTGCCGTTATTGAAGTTTTAGTTTCGAGTGACGCGCTTAGATTATGGTGGTTGGTGAAGCAACAACAACAACAACACGTCTCTCCACTAAAATATGGTTTAAATTAGCGTGAGGGTCGTACTATGGGCCATCATCCCGTCTCCGGTCCACCTGGCGCGCAAAGGGATGTGGTGTCACATTTATTCTCATAACATCAATGGCGGCCGTTGCTGGTCTCTACGGGTTGGGAGATGAAGCTCGCATGCCCAGGTTCGGTGGAAGGTAAAACAAACTACGTCTTATATTTTATAATTATTATTGTTATTATAACTATAGGTATATGTTTTAATGCACATAGTTAAGAGGAATCACATAGTTAAGAAGAATCACATAGTTAAGAGGCTAGTACACTGTTCAAAACAACACTAAATTGACGGTTCCATACTATGCTTCAAATAGTATCAATTATAACATGGTATATATCAGTTTATAAAAAAAGGTTTGCTACATGTTTTGGTAACGAAATTTTTATAATGTTTTGTTGTATCCTCTGTCTCTGTGAGATGTCAGTTATTAGTTATCACTTAGTAATATTTAATTTTTTTGTCGCACATCAGTGCAGAAAAACAAAAATATGACTTTACTACGACATGCATTGAGTCGTCAATCAACGTATCACGTATCGTGGATACAACAAACATTAATACATAGACATTATCACAACAAGAAATACACTTTTCTCTATACTATGGTGTATAACATGTAAGAATTTATACAAAATAAAGCTTACTCTGGATGCTTGTTACAATATAGCGTACTAGCTCTAACCGAATCCTCTTAATGTGCAAATCACTGCATAAGGATTTTTTTCACTCCTATTTTTGTCTATTAAAACATTACATGTTTATATTACACAGTGACTTTTTATGTATCCATAATATATATCATACGTCCCTTGTAATAATTAAATCCTACATTCTCAAGATATTTTATTGAAAACAAAGTAGGTGAAAAAAGAAATGAAATTTAGAAAATTGTCATTCTATCTATCTATCGAACTTAGAAAAAAGTTTGTTTGCTAGTTTAGTTTACTTTTCTTTAGAGTTACTTGATCTCATGTTATTAATATGAGGCTCATATCTTATTAAAAAATTTCAGACGTCACAAATTCATATTAATATTACTTATTTTAAGCAAACAGAAAACGTGTAGTTTTTACAGGTATCGGGATATTCCTTACATGTACATGTGAGAGCTTTTGTTTCTTTTTCTGATCCAAAAGGAAACTTTAATGCTTAACTTAACAAAAAACAATAATCGATGAACTTTTGAGTTTAGAATTATCCTTTCGCACATTTTCCAATTACTTAATACAATAATCAAAATCAAGTGACTACCCTGGCCAACAGCAAACAAAATCTAACAAGTTGTAACCTAATTTCGTATGCTTTTCCTGTAGACTATGAATCTGGAGTCAGAAGTTAAAATTGTGTCTAGTTTTTGGGATGAAAACGCCTTATTTGCAGTTTCTTGGTATTTTGGTACTGATTTCCTCAAAAACCAAACTAAATTTACAACTTATGTTCCAGATTCTATTAAAAAAGGCACACTGGTCAGCATATTTGTGATAGTTAAAAGAATATTGAAAATAATATTTTAATACATTTTCCTTTAATGTTAACGGCCGGCAGGTGGAGACCGATAAATAATTGTTAAAACTATGAAAAGCGCACTGTAATTGTTTCTCAGATTATATAACATTTAAAAGGAGTGAAAGACAATTTGATAAAAAATAACTCATAATACATACAGATGTTTGAACGTCAAAGTAAAAAGTCACGTAGTAAAACCTGTAAAAGGACATAATGGTGTTTCTATGGAAAAATAAAATCATGAAGGAGTAGCTAACTTAAATTTTTTTTGATAATCTCGAATTTCAGTCAATTTTAAAAAGTGAAATCTAAGATTATTGCATTATGGAAACTGAAATTATTCTAGGAATTAATAGTGAGCAAATATTTAACCAAATTTAATAAACATTACAACAAATTATCACTCATCAGCATTGATTCTGGACCAATAGTTACAAAAGTTCATTTCGATAGGTTTTTCTCAGTAGGTCAAACCTGGTAACCACTACAAAAAAGCCAACAACACACGTTTTGCTGATTTCCACACAAAAAAAATAATGAGAGTTGCTACATATCTGTAAATATGCTAAAATGAAAACTTGCAAAGGTACCAAAAACAAGAGATAACTCTGTGAAGTGGTGACATAAATGTTCTCTTTTAACCTGTAGCATGCCTGTTTTGGTTCTGCGTTTAACAGTGAGGAACTACCACTTCACAATCAGTTGTCACTGACGTATAAGCCTTCCTCTATAACATTATTATTAAAGAGTTAAGCTTTCTTTCTTGCTTTGAGAACCCTATATCGGTTAGATTTTTAGCAAAAAGGTGAGTCAAAATGTTAAAAAGAACTATACCCTAAAAAATAATGGCACAGGAAAAATTGTACGTAGGCTTTACTAAATACTTGAACTATAATACTTAAACTATACACTTTTACGTTTACATGTGCAAGGTCTAAACTTTAATTTGAACATTCTTATAAATATTTCTTTCTATCACATCACATTTTTCAAAAAATTGCAAGACCTCGTTATTCCTACCATAAAAAAATAACAAGACCACACAAATTTGTGTAGTTTGAAATGTAGTTTGAAATCAATATTGAATTTCAAAGTTGTTAAATCTTACTATAATACCAGTTGTCAAAAAATGGTCGTAAGTAAAGAGAATTATTATCAACCCACACAATACGATCTGTTTCCAATCCACATCCATACTCTTATTAACCCTCAAGGATAATAAAAAGGAATGCCAGGATATTGAAATTTAACCTTTGTAGATTTTTTGTGTATGTATAATATAATATGTCACTCAGTGGGTATTCATGCCGTATCTAGGGCATTGTAAATATAAGCCGCTACAAGGAGAAACCATGCATTATCGCATTATATAATTTCTCCAGTACGTGTCATTCACTATTAAAGCAAATATACTGCCACCAAGTTAAAATAACTGTAAAGCGCTATTTGAAGATTACTTGAAAGAGAAGTCAACGCAGATATACTTTTAGGAGCATCGCATTTTGGCTAAGCACAAAAGTAAAGTTTACGCCTGAAAAAATATGTATTGTTATATTTTCACGTATTTACTGTATAGTTCATACCTTTTCATATTTGGTGGATGCGCCGGTAGATATAAAATTATCCAAACAAATTTAAATACACTCAAGGAAATTTAATAAAAAAAAACTTTCACAAACCGTTATCTCTTATAAAGAATTATTTATACAATACTAACAAATATCTACATAATATTCTTGGAACAGTAGCAAATCGGTATGAGCGAACAAAGCGTGCTGAATATTGGCTTTATGAGTAATTTCTGAATTGAAGCTCATGAAGAGTGACCTGTTGTGTTACATTGTACGTGTATTCCTGCGGCGTTGCGGCTATATCCTTTGTCCTATTGCCTTTTCCCATTGTTATGACATGGCTAGCGGGCCGCGTTTAATGCTATTACGCACCGGTTATTATAAATAATTCAAGAGAGTGACCTGCATCGATCGAACGGCCGATGCCGCTATTTACTACCATCTATCTGTCAGGTACACGTGCTGAGAGCGCCGCCAAACCACGTGCGGATGAAGAGTTGAAGTAATTGTTGAGTATTTGGTGATCCTGAGAGGCATTCATGTTTGTTATCGAAATTAGAACTGGTCTGCAAAATGTCTACAAAATGTCTACAAAATATCTACAAAATGTCTACAAAATGTCTACAAAATGTCTACAAAATGTCTACAAAATGTCTATAAAATGTCTACGGTATATCTACAAAATGTACCCAAAAAGTCTACAAAATGTCTACAAAAGTCTACAAATATAAGAATGAACATACGACATAAAATGTAATGGAGAAAATTAAATAAAGAGTCGAAGTAAATAACGAGCTAAGTACCAAAACCGTTGTTCCGAGATATTTATAAAATAGTGTCTGGCAAGGTGAGATGTTGAATAGAAGAAACTTCACTATTTGTTTGTTCGATTTTTTAGTTACCTCCGCCATTTTATTGCGTGGCCAGTTGTTTATGTTAAAGCCAGTAGTGCCTAGATCACATTAATGCAATTTACACTTTTTTACATTTTATACTTCGTATTCACTTCCATTCTTCATTTAAAGTTGCTTTATTACTGACCATCATCAAAGTAACTACTTATACCTCGGTCCACCTTAGGTCTAATTTGGTTAACAAGATAAATAGAAGTATCTGTTGGATATTCGAGATATGTATAATAGAGGTAAATTTTAATTTCTGGATAAAAAATTATTCTTATTTTATCTTGTTCCGAAAAACAAGAAATTCTTAAATTAGCTCAAGATTAAACTATTATTTTTCTACAATTAAATTAAGAATGTCTTAGGGTATAGTTTTAATTGTCATTTAATGCTCAAATATCAAATTTGAGTCTTGTATCAAAATGTCGAATCTCCGAGTCAGGAATTAGAATCAAAACTAGCAAATTTGATATTTCAAAGCAGAAATTATAAAACTTATTTCGTAAAAAAATATGTTGTTATTTTGCCTGAAAAGTATTGTAAGTACTGTATAAATATCAGCACATTTAGTCTCAAAACATGTATAAGTTCCAAGGGGTCTCCTCAAGTAATTTATTCATAGAATGCTAAAATCAACGCACCAAATTAAAGGTAAATTTAGTATTTTCCATTTTATAATCGATTTTTGGTAGATTTATCGGTTTAAAAAAATAGGACTGGCAAAAGAATTAACTAGTTTTAATATTTTTCATTTTACTGAAAACGCAGGTTGTATCTCAGTTAACACTAGCCATACTGCATTATCAAATATCATTGTTGATAACAATACTGATTTACTCTTTACTGATTTCAAACCAATGATAAAATAACAACAACAACAACAAAATAGATATTAAAATTGATACACAAATTCTCAAACTTGATTGAACATGATACTTCACTCTTAAGGAAATTTAACAAATTCTTACTTTTCAACCACCCTATTCTTAATGTGGCTGTAGCGTTTTTCTAGGACATCCAAAACTGTATGAAAAACTGTCTTTTTCAACACTGTATTTTATTCAAAAAATATAAGCTAAGTTTTTTTTTCTGAATTCAGTCCAAACTCTTTGGCAACAGTGAATAAAAATTGTAAAATATTGATAACTCTGGCATACGCAGATATTGTTAATCGATAGTGCATAGGTGTTCTGATAGTTTTCTTTGTGCTAATGAATCCGGTCTGAAAAGTTTTCATCACGTAAGGTTTTCAAACAAGTTTTCAACACCTAAAACATTGTGATGTTGGCAATTATTCTGAGTTTATACTGGTGAAATCAATATTTGGTTTTAGATCCTTTTAAAGTTTTAGTCTCATTGTGTTAACCCGCTATAAATTTACAAAAATTACCTACTAATCACAATTTGTTAATAGTTTAACCGCAAATTTTCGAAAACTTTACGTTATATTAAGCTTTCATGATCAAACAAATTTATCGCTCTGTTTGAATTTGCTCGGGCATTCTGCTTCCATTAGTTTATACAGAGAGGACCTTCAAATGCGAAACTCAACTTTTTTGGAAGTACCACAAGAGAAATTATATATTTTATTGTTGTTTTTTGTGATTTATTTACAAAAATGGCTTTGAATACTTGTTTATCTTTGAGTGTATTTAGTCGTTATCAGTAAAGACATCCGCTGTCAAGTTATTATGTCATTATGTCAGATAATGTAAAGTATTTACTTATCGTGACTATATCAGAAGTATTTCGTGTTGTTGATTCGTTGTTATTTGAATATTAACATTGTTATTTTTAAAGTAATTTGTTTGAATTTATGACTTAAAATTATCGCATTTGTCATCGCAATTGTTGAATTTTTTTCTCTGCTGTTATTTTGTCAAATGCTGTACCTATCTGTTCCTTCTACAATTTCAAGGATGACAAGCTGCATTTTTGTCATTGTCCTTTTTATGTTAATTACTACACCTCTCTCACCTCTCTCGACATTTTTTTAATTTAGATCGTTTGATTCCTGTTTTTTTGCCAAACTATTTTGTTTATTGTTTATGATATTTCTTTTGAGAGCAGAAAGTTATTTGCGTTATCTATAGTCACACACAACGAAACGTTGTCTCAATTCAAAGCAACCTTTGTTAATTCAAAACAACGGTTGTTTTATGTATATACGCAAGAATATGTATCGTTCATTGAACAAAACCGTTGTTTTGACCGGTTGTCCTACTTTAAGATTGTACAATTTTAAATGAATTCTATGCTTATTTGACTTAAGAATTTATTCCTTTAAATCAAAAGGTTGGGTATATACCCTCTAGGAGACCTCTCTTTCGACGAGAAACTAAAGCGCCATCTATCGGCATCCTTCACATTATTTTCAACACAACGACTTTCTTAAACCAAAACAATCGTTTTCTTAAAACAAATATTTTGGTTGTTTTATATTAAACAAATATTCTTATTATAAGTACGTGTTGTCTTAAATGTGCTGAAAAATACCAAAACAACACTTTTTGTAATACCAAAAGTTGATTGTTTTGGTGTCCTGAATACCAATGTTGACAAATCAGTAACTAGCAATCTCCAATTTTCACTCTACATCCTCAAAACCCCCTTCCCACCCAGCCCCACAATTTATTTCCAATCCACCCAAATTTAACCTAAAAACCAGTCGGTCCACGCAGGTACGTACGCGAGATCGCCTCTCGTCACCCGGCGTCGTCCGTCCGTCGGACGTAGCGTCGCGGCGCTATGACCCACAACCTGGCCGGCGTAGGGTTAGAACTACGCTGCGGTTGTCAGCCTGCCTCGCGATCAGCTGTGCGGCAGTGCGGGCCTTCTCTATTGATCCGCGCCGCCTGCAGAACACAATCTCTCGCTCCCACTCTCCCACTCTCTCCCGCTCTCCACAAACTCTCTCCCTCGTGATCAATGATCACACTCTCTCTCCGGACAGAGAGAGAGAGAGAGCGGCGCGCTGCTCCAGCGCTCTCCCCCCACCGCCGCGCGCCACCAGTCTCACAACGACGATGCCGCCAACCGACTCCCAAAATACACCAGATAGATCCCGTCATGTGTTCGCCCGCTGGAGTCAGCAGTTGCATCTCCACGACCATCTAGTTAGAATCATCAACCGGCGTCAGTAAATATCGAGGTTGTTTAGTTGATTTCGAGAGTATAGTGAGGTTTGTGGGTTGTTTCAAAGGAAGGACTGGTTTTCGTATTAGATATTTAGCAATAGTTCCTTTGCGGAGGATAGTAATAGTTTCTCGTGTGTCAGTTATGGGTTAGACCTTGGTCGGAGGTTGGCTCGCGCGTAAAAATGTTTTAAAGTTGTTTTTGGTTGTGGAGATAGATAAGTTAGGTGTATCGTTTTCGCGTCGATGTTGGTAACAGTGTGACGGAGCGCGGCGACCGGTAACGACGCCTTCCGACGCGGATGAGGCCGGGCGCAGTCTGTGTGTGACCGCGGTCGTGTTCGTGTGCAGCCCCTCTAGACCGACATGGGGCATGGGGGGGGAGAAGCGGCTCCCCTCTCGTGATCTGCCAACATTTCCCGCTTCGAGTTAGTGGAGAAATGGGGGCTGACCCCTGTCCTCAAGCCCCGGCAAGACCCAAGGCCCGCCGAGGGTGCAAGGTATGGACCACTCCCGCTCGAACTAACGGATGCTGTATCCCATGTATCCCATCCACCAAACACTCACCCTTCTTCTATTAACCTTTCTCTGAAAACTCTATCCTCACGCGTACACACTAATCTCACAATATAACCACGATGATGACACACTACTGACCATACACACACGCACACACCTGCTGAGAGAGTAGTCCTACGACCTAGGCTATGGCACTCTTCGCACTCTTGAGGAGTATCGACAGGTAATCACCAAAAAACCAGCATTGCTTGCGCTTTAAAACGCGACCTTCGTAGGGTCAATGGTCATCTTGACCATCAACTTCAACCATCAATTTAAAATTCCCAATAAAAACTAAAAACCTTCTCTAAAAATATACACCGAAAACGACCTACATCATCAACCAAAACCTCATCTTCCATCAATTTACCTTGAAAATTATTAATTGTCGCGATGCTGGAGTTAGATCTCTGTGTACCCTCTGATCTATCTTTTTGCGCCACTTCTGCGCACTGGCCCTGACGTGCCACCATCGTGCTTCCACCGAAATGATGCATTTTCCTCTCTTATATAACGCTCGAGTGAGAAAATTTGCTTTCTTTTGATGGTGTGCCTTTCGCCATCTGGTTTCTTAAGGCATCCTTCGCTTTGGAAGACGTTTTTCAACCTTGAAAACACTAAATTTCTAATCAAATTAAAGATGTATAAGATCAATATAACGTAGTAGGGACCTATCTTGGCGTAAACGTGTTTCAGTTATTTTTCAACCACTTCTTGCTATTAACTTATAACCTATTTCAGCTGAATTCTTCTGTTACACAGGTGTCATATTTTCGTGTCCTTTCCTGAAATACATCTTTTAGAATCTGATTCATCTTTAGATCTGTAGATATGTATCATTTGTTGAGATTAGGGGGTACTATTGAAGTAACAAGACCAACCTCAGCAGAGCAACCTCTCAGTTCTAAGGGACTCCTCTATGTTCTTTAAATAGTTTCAAGGACACAAAACCTCTGAGCCTTAATTGCATGATCGCATCATCATCAAATCGAATTCTGACACCGTAAAATATTTTATCTCACACCTATTTTCGAATTCCCCCTAAAAACGAAAATTCAACGTTGTATTCGTTGAGACCACACCTTCTGTGCACAAGATAAACAGATTTTTTATTATATTGATTTTAGCAGCCAAGAATTAATTTTATTTTTTACTTTAAACTGGTCGATTATAAATCAAAGAAAACAATGTTTAACTACAGGATGTTAAACGTAGCAACGATAAAACGAATTATAAATAAAATAATAAAGCTGTATGGCCACTCAAAGTAAATTCTCGATGTAAATAAACAATTGGTACGCATGCTAACACGTGCTGTTAATTTACACGAACATTATTGCAGTTATTCATACCTCTTTATTGCTAAATTGAAATCATATGAAGTCATATGTAGAATACATAGTTCACAGCAATGTTACATCAACATACAACATTTATGATTCTATTTTTTATTTTATTATTCATGATGTCTAATGCTTTTTTGTCTTTTCAGGTAAGTTTCGTCTAAGATATCAACCCAAAAAATCAAACTGAAGTCCTATTCTCGATTTTGGATTCCAATTTATAAGGAAATGAGTACTGCTTGCCTACGTGACGTTCTTCTTGAAGAAACGCCTCTTTTTCGTAAGTTATGTAGAACGCAAATTAAATAGTATTAAGGGATTATGTTATCATAGATATGGACGTAAGTTTTATTGTAGTTCTAACAATTAATAACATGTTATATTTATAAATTTTTATATAAACATTTCATACTTTTAACCTTCGATAAATTGTTCTGCTTCACAGAGACATATTTTTTAAGGACACTTACTTAGGTTACATATAAATATTTACTTATTTAATTTCGTAATAAATTTGATCACCTTTGCAGTGGATTTGGGTTCTATCCTTTTTCTTTATTGAACCCTGACTTGTTGTCACCTTAAGTCAAAATAATAACTACATGAATCATATATCGTATACAGGGTATATGAATGTCCACAGATGATTTATTTTTGGAATACAGAGTTCGTGTAAAGTTATTAACTACTATTTGTAGAAAAGTATTTTCATATTGATAGTTGAAACGATATAATATGATATACATAAATAAATCTAATAAATAATGTGTAAATTATGTAATGTACAAGAACAATGAACGAAATCTTAGCTTACATGAATTTGTAGAATGTCAGTATTGTCAACACTAAACTGATTTTTTCCGCCATTTAGTTTAGTAGTATATTTGCAAAGACCTCTTTAAACTACAAAGTTTGCTTTTTAAAGGAGTATTTTGTTTTAATGGAAACCATGGCTGGCTATGACTGAAATAAATAGAGCATTTTTGCCACTTTTCAACGATATATAACGTGCTGGTCCAAAATATTCCAAAAGTAACGTTTTATTGAATAACATGAAATTAGTATATATCAGAGGCATTATGATTATTGTCTTCGAAATTTCTTTGAATAGGCGTATGTCACTAGTAGTTTGACAGTACTAATCAGTGAAATTAGTAAAATTTCATTCTTTTATTTTAATTGAAAGTTACTGAATGCCGTTTGAATAGTATAAAAAATGCGCAATAATCGAATGCTTTATTCAAAGTAATAACTATAATTGTGTTATAACATCCGAAACATAATTCAATCGTTACCCAGGTAGTGCAGGACCGCACAAACTTGTTTTTGGGATTAAAAGAACATCTCATCAATTAGGGGTTGATTAATATACCAAAAGCCGAATATTGTGATATGGAAGTGGTATGCTGAAGAAACTGTCATGAAAGTATGTAGCCGTGATCCTACAATTTCCAGTCGTCAATCTTCACCTTATATCGGCATGTCGAGGGTATAACTGAAAGGTTAAACATTGCAGGATATATTGTTTTATTCGAAGTAAAATAACTAGATAAATACCTGAAAAAAAAAATAATATTACCTACTACAGAATACTTTAACCATTTTTCAAATTGATGTCTATTTTTATTGATGCATAAATTATATCTCGTCGCAAAACTTCGAAGAGCGTTGTTTATAAAAATATTTGGAACGGCATTGATGCATTCTTCAAAATGCTGCCTTAGGTCCTGAATGTCGTTACGTGATCTTTTATATAATTTGTTTTTAATGTGCCCCCAAAGAAAAAATCCAAAGGTGTAAGATCTGGCGATCGTGGTGGCCACGTCACTGGTCCGATGTTTCCAATCCAACGGTTTTCAAAATTTATATTCAATAATTCCTTTACCCTTCTTATTTTGTGAGGTGGTGCGCCGTCGTGCTGGAAGTATATAGTTCCCTTCTCCAATAGTATCAAATTGTCCAAAAATTCATTCACAATATGATGGTTTACAATATCGTAGTACCGGTCGCCATTAAGATGTTCCTCGTAAATATGGTATGCTAAAATATGCTCGCCAAGCACGGCACACCAAACACTAAAACCAAAACGTCCTTGGTTTTGCACGTTGACGGTACGGTGAGGATTGACATCAGACCAATAGTGCTCATTGTGCCTATTAAAAATTCCGGCACTGCTGATGTAGGCTTCATCAATCCAAACAACTTTTCTAAAAAATAATGGATTCTGCTGAAGATTTTCACGGTACCACTGGTAAAACTCCATTCGTTGCTGAGGGTCTCTTGGTTGCAAATAATGTTGTTTTCGTAAAGCATATGGCCTAAATTTATGCTTCTTGAGGATTCTTAAAGCTCGACGTTTTGATACCCCAGATTCAGTTTCTATTTCACGACTAGAAGTTGAGGGATTTGCAACTGCGGCTGCAACTGTGTTGGTGGCAGCTTCTTCAGCATTTTCAATATGGTAATGTTTGGGGTCTTGGCATACTAAATGACCCGTGATTGACGAGATTTTCTTTTAATCTCTCCAAAATAGATTTGTGAGGTTGTGTTCTTTCTGGATAACGATTGAAGTATGTTTCGGATGCAATTTCAGCATTGTTATAACTTTGAATAAAGCATTCGATCATTGCGTATTTTTCGTATGATTCATACGGCATTTCGTAACTTTTAATTGAAATAAATATTCAAAAGAATGCAAATTCAATACTTAAGTCATTGATTAGTAGTTTCAAACTACTAGTGACATACGCCTACTCGGAGAAATCTCGAAGACAATAATTATAATTTCTCTGATATATACTAATTTCATGTTATTCAATAAAACATTACTTTTGGAATATTTTGAACCGGCATGTTATATATCGTTGAAAAGGGGAAAAAGATTTATTTCAGTCATAGCCAGCTATGGTTTCCATTTCAAAAAACACAACTTTATGTTATATCTACAAAACTATTAGAGATATTTAAAATCGGTGAATTCCACTGAACTCTAATCGAAAAAGTGCCTGAAGAACGTGCAAATATCATTCGTCTGATTTAACAAACAACAAATATATCGACAAGTATCAAAATAGCGAAAAATCGAGTTTTGTGTTATAACTCGAAAACAAAAGACGATAGCTAATTTTGGTTTTCACCATTGAGTTTCTCTCAAAAAAAGACGACACAACAACTATATTCATTTTTCGATATCTCTTATAGTTACCGAGATCTCCTATAGTAACATCGAATTTGGCCCACCCTGTAGACACAATGAATGTATTATTTGTGTTGTCGTAGTTAAATTTCATGAATAGCGCCAATGGTCTATTCTATTTTAAAACATTTATTCCATTTATAGCATTAGCTCTGTTTGTATTTGCTTTAATTACTATGTTCTGTGATCCGTGTGACATTCGGTCATAATGGATATTCAATTAACTCGGTTTAACAGAGTGCCTACGTATAATTTTGATCACCCACGCATCTAGCTCAATAATCTGTGTATGTGAGTTGAATTTATTTCCGTACAGCTCATTATATGCCCACATATTCCTGAAATACGATGAATTAACCAATAGCATGTAATTAGCGTGGATATATATATATATATATATATATATATATATATATAAATAAAGTTTAAAGTTTGAATTACATTATACTATATCTGTCTAGAACGCTTTTAATAACAAATCTACAAACTATATAGATCAAAAAATGTATCTATAAAACTATCACACTAAAGGTTATTTGTTATTGTTTGATTTTGTCAGTGTATTATTACCAACTTTCAGTTGTGCTGAAATACCTAAAGTACGTAACTTTAGGACATTTTTGTAGAGAACAGACGTACTGTTCTCTACAAAAATGTCAAAATTTCGTTCCATATAGAAAAGTCAAAGTAGTCATCTTGAAATCGCTATGACTTTTGATCAAATATTTGCTGTTGAGTCTTATGTGAACTTTAAAAAGATCTTACAAATTGTATACGCGTTGGTTATGAAAAAATGTCGATTTTGTGTCATGTAAAATAATGGTTCAAAATCTGTATAGCAGGTAAAAATGTGCGTTTTATGGTTTTTTTTAGTGCTGAATTTTGGCAGCCAGTATATTGGTAATTTAATTCTATATCAAAACTATCGTTTTAGCAGGTACTAGGAGCATGTGCATAAAAATATGTTTGAATAGAATTATGTACTGATGTTATTGAGTTTTTTGAGTGTTTGAGTTTTTTGTTATAATTGAATGAAAAATCTACAAACGTAATATTAATGAATTTATTAAAGACATTATATTAGAACAATATTTAAATTTCCGGATACAAAATAAGCAACGGTTCTGTTACAATTTACAAGATACGAACAATAAGAACATTATGTAAATACATAACACTCTGACACATCGCATAAGAACAATTTGAATATAAAATAAATAAACCTTCTGTTACAAATTATCAACAATAAGCACCATGTTTAAATAAACACTCTCAGGCGCAAATTGAATTGCAAGATAAACGCATATTTATCGGTATTTTAGTAGTTTCCTTTGTACATTTTTATAAACTGAATTAGCAAAATCAAATATTCTGTTTATAAATTGAACTAATTAAACTAAATTTTAGTTTTAGCACAGTTTTAGCACTGCCTTTTGAAAAACGGGTTTTGAATTCCCAATGACCAAAAAAGCGGTTAATACCGTTTTAAACCAAATTTTTGTCAAATCTGTTATGTTTTTTGGATCGAAATTTTCTATTTTTCTTTGCCTGTCCAAGTCTATATAAGTATTTACCAAGTCATGATTTTTCATGACGATTTTTTCTCTAAATATGGCAAACGGTTTGCTTTTCTTAAATATCTAGAGAACTCTATTTCTTATCACCTTCCCTTAAAAATGTTCATTTTTCTTATTTAGAAGAAGTAAGAACTAGTCTGTTGTGTAGCGATCTATTTATTTTGGATACCTCTTATACATTAATGAGAGAAGAAAGTGAATGAATTAAAATATACTTGACTTTTAGCACTTCATAAAGTTAGGGTTACACAAAAAAATAAAAATTACTAAAATCTCAAAACTTTCTTTCGACACGGCTACACACTTTGTCATACTATGTATGATAAAGTAAAATCAATAAAATGTCTGTGAATTTACTTAATATTTTTGAAATTCTAGACAGAAAATTAAACATATAATATAATAAATAAATAAAAATCTCTATGTGACTACCTACTCACCTTGAATTAATTGTTTATTCAGAGCATTTCTTACTTTATTTTATATTTTCTATTGGTTATCTCAACAACTGAAATTTTCACATTGTTCTTCGAACTTTTATATCTCTTGGTTTTTGAAATACTCTATGAATTAATTTTTCTATTACATTTCATTTTACCATGAGCATTTTTAGACAATTATAGCTTTTCCTCCATGATATCGTTGGTTTGCTATAATACTGGTAAATTTAACAGGAGAAATATCTAATTTCTGGTACGAAGCTAATGGAATATTGTGCTGTTTTAGGTACTTGCACGTTAACAGAGAAGAAACTTATTATAAAAAAATATTATAGGAACTGTTTTTCAGATGAGGAACTGTCGTACTCAGTAAAAGGTTTCATATGGAAAACAGTATTGTATTGGCTAGAGCAGACCTCTTAAGGAATTCAAAAGAAAAACAGGTTCGATACATTATATTCATAATAAAAAAAATCTGATGTGGCCAGGCACATGACTTTATCATACAATATATAAAATTAATAGTTTAGCTGCATGAGAATCTATTCTATTGAGATAAATCGTACGTATTGTCAAATCATCAGCATTTGACACTACCTACACTACGTCATTAGAATAATAGTTTTTTATGTCACAAATGCCGAAAGTACGGAATAGCGCGACGAGCGGTGATGCGGCGCGTCACCGAAGGCGGAGTGTCACCGTCGCATATGAGCGAGTCGGCTATCTAGTTTTTGGCAGGAGCGACATCAACGTTTATTGTGTTGCTTTTTAAGAAATACGTATTTAAAAAAAAATAAATGATTTCTGTATAGTAAATGCTAGGTTGGTACAACTTTGACGAAACGTCAAGTTTAAAGGTGCGTTCCGATTAGTAGGTAATGGTAGCTAATGGCGGTGGTAGAATACGAAATTATAGTGTTTCTTACATATCGTGATAATGACACATATTAGTTTGCATGTGCATAAACATGAGTCACTATCAATTTTCTATTGGAAATACTATAACGGCGTCTGCTACCACTGCCATTATCACTAATGAAAACGCACCTTAAAAAGGTAATTCAAATTCTGACAGATTTATATTTGTTCATGACACATCCCTACCAACATACTAAAATAAAACTACACTCATCGCTATACTTTATTTACAATTTTCTCAATGTATCATTTTTAGAATTAGATATAAAGACTGGTTGATATTTCTTATCAACAAACAATCAAATTGGTGATCTTACTTTATTTGTATTTTATAATTTGCCGCACTAAAGCGGCAACGTTCCATAGTGGTTCTCCAACCTCTGATGAGATCAGCTGTTTTCGAATGTGACAACACAAAAAACTATTTGTCAAAATCCTGGCTACTATGTAATTTCATATCAATGCAGATGCGACCGATCTCGATCAAATAGAATTTGCTCTTGAAGCTAAACTATTAATTTTACCAAAAAATTTCATAGGCATAAATTATTCAAAATTTCCTCTACTTTAATTTATTAATTAACTATTTTGTCGAAATTACAGAAATGGCGGCTCATTTCCAAAATCCTTCAAAAAGGCTTAGAATAAACTAAAAAGCTAAACTATTAATTTTACCATAAAATGTCATAGGCATAAATTATTCAGAATTTCCTCCACTTTAATTTATTATTTAACTATTTTGACGAAATTAGAGAAATGGCGGCTCATTTGCAAAATCCTTGAAAAAGGCTTAGAATAAACTACCAGTTCCTTTGGATCCTTTTGAACCAAAAGCTTTTCAGCTCTAAGTTAGGTCATCAAAGTTCTAAATATGAACTTTCGTTCCGATACCTTCAGTAGTTTCTCTGGAATCGTCTCCACAAAAATCGTTTACACACACACACACGCACACACACACACACACACACACACACAGACATTTTTTTGTACCTTGGTCAAAAATGTTCAGGGGACCCAAAAAGACCTATTTCCGCTAAAATCTCAATTTTTGTTTTCGGCATGATTACAATACTTTAGCATACTGCGTATGATAAAGTAAAAAATCATCAAGATTAGGTAGCTGAATTCTGGAAAGCCACTTTTTAATGAAGCACAGTATAAAATAAGTTCATAGTCTTCTTCAGTCTGCCCTCTCTCCCTCAACTTAGTGTTTTAATATTTCTTGCATCTGGAACTTTTAGTGTTCTTCTTGGCGCAGCATTTTATTCCGTTCCTTTTTCGCTTTTTTTCTTATATCTCTAGAATGATTTTCTTTTAGTGTTTCTTTTTTTATTAACAAATATTCTCTCCAAGCATTAGATAATAATGTTACAGAAGAACAGTTACTTTTTACATTATTTTGGTGCTTCAAGTCAGAATAATGATCTTTGAATGGAGATGGCATTAGTTCAACTGTTAACTCCAAATGTGGTGTATTAATGCCAAAATCGCTACTCTCTGCTGCTAGTGCAATAAAATTAGTGATTATTGATGTCCGTAATTCCGACACTCGTGTTGGAATTTGGACAAAATTCGTACAATTAATTGTAATATAGCAAACGATGTAAAATATGTTATTTTCTTGTGTAAAGACAGCAATAGAGCCACATGTATTACTTCTAACCAGTAGTACACCGTATTATTATGAAAATATAAGTATTTTAACACTCAATTATCAAGATCAGTCAAACGTTTAGGTTATATTCTGACCGTTAGAACATTGGTAGAATAAGAAACGATTGTAGGTTGATAAGTGTAATGTCAAATCAACAAACCGGATGTCTTAAAATAAAGTTCAAAGTTGTACATTTCTTATTTTATCCAACTAAACAGAAATATGTCGGAATTTATCACAGAGTCTGAACTTGGGACAATTACCTAAATTCTTACGTTATTCTCAGGTCATTTCCCCAAATAAATTAAGATATATTCTCCGTAGTTTCAGTTTAACATCTATATCGTAAAATTAATCGCTGTTTTGTCGAACACTTAAGCGTTTCGAATTGCATCGAAAACATTTTCCGGCCGAAACGAACCGTTTCTAAAACAAACGCTTCACGTGGCATTAATGACGTTTCAGTTCGAGAGCGCGTCATCATTTTAAACTTAACACGTAAACTGGCGCTCTTGAAGTGTTGCCGATTGATCGTAATTTGGCACACGTAACCGATGCCAAACGGCTAATTTTAAACACCCTTGCCATGGAATTCTATGAGGAGAAGCCTAAAAATAGACGTATTTCGTAGAAAAAAAACAGTGTTATCGTCTTCGGCGTGCATTTTAGCTGTTTACAGAACGGGTACAATGATCTCGTCTTATATTTCTCGTCCTAAAACATCTTCGAACTGCAATTTATACAGTGTGCAACAAGTTTAACCTTTCTGTTTTTCCTTACTTATGTTGGTATATAATGTATATGATACAATGTATATGTGACCCCGCACGAGGGAATCGCCCTAACTGCTATCTCTCGTTTCGATAGTATTGACTCCTGTATGTGAAGGCTCATACGTCTCAAACTAGTGACCAGAAACTATTTAAATAATGTGTGTCATACTCCTGAATCTCTTCTACATAAGTGGTATGACTACCAACATTTTTAACGCTCGTCTTTCCGATTTTTTTTCCTTCTAAACCGTTTACCACAAAAATTTGTTTTTTTTTCAGGCTCCATTTAGAGTCTCTTTTATATATTGGCGATTTTTCATTACATTTTTGTTTAATAAAGAGTGTAAACACGAATTCGATGAAATGCGCCTGCAGAAAAATAATCGAATAGAAGTTTTACATAATTTTTTCAAGCGATTTATATGAATGTTATACGTCAGTCGTAACGGTAAATGGTAACACAGTTGGGACAGTACCAGCAAGATCATTTACTTAATACGATGAGAGAGGGAATCCATTCAGATGGATTCCTCGAAAACATTCAAAATACACGCCAGGAAAAGCCGATCTTCGCAAAATATAGCTTTTGTTTATTTTGGTCTTAAAAATTCTTGGTCTTAAATTCAGGAGATTAACTATAGCAAAGTAAATAAGGATTTCTTGCATGCTAACAGCATTGTCCTGCTAACGTTCGTTTCCGAGATATCCGCTTCCATCAAAAACCTGTTTACAACCTTTACTATAGAAAATATAGCCAATCTATAGAAGAAACTTTAAATACAAACTGAACAAAATTTTAAGTTTTTGAGGTAAGCGATGTAAGAGAACAGGAGAAAATTGGGTACACTTTTTCACATCTCTCGCGCTCATGTTTACACCGGAAGGGAAAAAATGTTGCTACTCAAACAACTTATGTAGAAAAGACTAAGGAGTATGATACACTTTATTTAATTTTTTTCTGTTCAGTAGTTCTAGAGTTATGAGCCTTCGAACATAGGAGTCCATACTCCATACTATCGAAACGAGAGATGGCATTTATGCTACCACTAGTCTATGCTACCATTTAGTCAATTAAATCTATTTAAAGCAACAAGAATAATAAGGCATAGGCATTTATAAAAAAAAATCGATGAAAAATGTCATAGTAAAAAACAGTTCTTATTAATATTATTAATTTTAATAATTAGCAGCATTTATTTCATATTTTGCCATTGTATCTGATAATTTATTTATTTATTTATTTATTTGCCCGTGAGAATAACAAACAGTCCAATTACAGGACAAAATATTAATAATAATTAACTACGAAAAATTAAGGTATTAATTGTAATAACAAAGTATGTACTCAAATGAAGATAATAGAAACTTAAAAATATCTGGACACACATGAGTGAAAAAAAGTACAAATAATACTAGTATAAAGGTTCACGATTTGCAGACTCAAATACATGATACACATGACGATCATCAACGACGATCTACAACGTGCTTAACACATCATCAGAGAGGCTTTACACTAGGTGCTTAAAATTTTCTACAGCGATGGAAATAAGAGCTTTTAAAGGCATAAAATTAATGTCACAGACCCTACAAATTCTATTATAATTGTTACACATCATGAAGACTGGGGAGTTCATTAACACACAGCTTCTAGCTCGAGCACAGTAAAACACAACTGAGAGAGCAGCGATGGACTATCAATTTCATTATGCAAAAGTTTATACAAAAAGGCCTAGTTTATAATAAATTGTCTACATTCCAATAAATTTTTTCCAAAATTCTCAAAATTTTGACGTTATCAAAAACGTTTTTTCTACTTTGCGTTCGTTATGAACTCATAACGAAACCGGTTTCGGTGCCGTTATGAAAACACTAGGTCACAAACTTTCAGTAACTTTTAGTTTTCCAAGATTGATGATATTGACGTCAAGTGTCAAATAAGGCGACATCTCAATCGCTATTGGCTCGCGTCAGTCGTATTTGTGAATTTTACTACAACTACCAACAGGTAAAGAAAAAAAATACACTAGATTGTAAGATGACAACCGCAATTTTTGACATTTATGTAAAATTAATGTCGCAAAGTAGAAAAAATAGTATATAACACTCGTTTTATAAGACGTATTGGCGCACTCGTTCCATTTGGGCACTCCTCGCTACGCTCGTCGTGCCCAAAACAACTCGTGCGCCAATTTTTGTCTTATAAAACTTGTATTATAATATACTATAATAGCGTTTTTACAAATACGATAAACACACCAATTAGCCACACCCTACAGCACGCCGGGATTTTTTTAGCTGTTGCAGAGGTTATCCCACCATACATTGATGAAATAAGTTTTACGAAGAAGACAATAAACAATAGAGATGGATCTTAAATATCTTCGAACTGAAATAGTATAGTACAGAAGGGTGTATCGAAAAATTCATTATATTTAGATAATAAGTTGTCCTTGAGGATCCTCATATACTACAAAAAAATGCCCAATTGAATAATATTTAGGTCTCCCGCAGGAGGCCTAAAGTTTATAATTTTCTTTAAAAATTCGTATTTTTTCATATTTATTTAAATAAAATATTAAGTGGTTTTTCTTTTATCGAGCCCACATGTCCGCACATAATAAAAATTTTAATGCCAAATAAGCTTTTATCGACATTTAAGCACATTTCTTAAATTACACGAAAATGGTCTTTTTTCTAAAAATTTTATCAAATCTAAACAAAATCTAAATGTTGCAAGAGAGTAATATATTTTTGAATACGGTAATTTCACACCTTATTGTTAAAGTTTTCGTATTTGAAAAAGAAAAAACACTTAATCTTTAATTGAAAATAAAATTCTAATTCTTAAAAAAATTGTAAACCTTACGCCTTCTGCGGGTGACCTAAATATTTTTCAATTGCTCCAATTTTTTTGTAGTACATGTAGGTCCATAGAGAAAACTTTTTATTAACTTGCAATTTTTTATTTCTTATTTTCGACTGTTTTTCATTAAATGTGGTAAAACCTAAATGTTTAACATTTCCTAATAATAACTATTATTTAACAAAATTTAAAGTACTTAATATTTACTTTAATGTGTATATTGCTCGGAATAATTTACCAAAAATGAATACCCAGACATCTTTAGAAGGAAATATTTGTTTTAAAAAAATTTACATAGTCGTTATCTCCACATAATATAAATTCTAGAGTTACAAATCTAACAAAAATTCCTTAACATATACGTTTCTATGACAACCAGCTTGAGTGAGGTAAAGAACTACTTTCTGCTCTCGTATCCAAGTTAGAAACAGCTTACTTTTAAGTGGTGTAGGATCGACCAAATAATATTTATTTAAAACTTCTCGCAAACCACAGCATTCTCGATTCAGATGGAGTAGGTTGTTTTGATCTGTGTATGATGAAGTCAGTCAAACTTGTGTGTCGTCTCATTGGAATCCTAGGTGGCGTCCTTATTCGATGGATTATTTTTGTTTTTCTTGGCCGAGATTGTCGGCGAAATAGCGTCTATAGACAAAACAGTGTGGCAGGTTTAAATATTTATCTAAGCCGGTATACAAACTATGTTTTGATGTTCAGTCGCGCCTGATACATGTTGCTCTCAAAACCGTAGAGGTTACGAAGTTACGTTACTATGCAGTGGAACGACACAATAATGGTTGCTTGGAATACATTGTAGAGATAAACATCTGTAAATGTGTATTATTGCTTCTTGTTGACTCATAATTTGAAAACAATTCTTATTGGTTTTGGCGGCAGTTGAGATTTTATTATAACTATAATCACTGCCAGTCGAATTAACTAAAGTTTTTACAATGTAACGATGTAATGACAAGTAATGTGATGTAATGTAATGACCAGATTACAGAATGAGTAGCAGTTTCAAGTTTATAGATACATTTCCGTCGAAAGGAAAATAATGTCTGGTTTGACTAAAAATTCGATTTGATTTATTTCTAAAGGCTACTTACTTATGTTTAAGTAACAAATAGGTAGATAAGGTTAGTCTACAGGCTGTTCGTATAATTGGCAAGCATCATACGCTCCACACTTCGCAAAAGGATCCATAATGCTGCAATTAACAATAGCAACTGACCATATTCCCCCAACCAAGCATACTCAATAACCGCATGGCATCAAATTAATTAAAAACAGCGCCCGCCCGCCAATAAAACCTCTCGACGCAACCCTCCAAACTCCCCACCTACCAACCCATCCAAGGTGGGGTAAAGTGAGGCGCGACCACACCAAATCAATGCTCGTTTCGTGATACGATATCCGAGAAGTGTCATCTTACTTTCGCATGACCTAGAAAACAGTTCGGTCTCCTCCACAATGGCTTCCACGGAATCGTGGCAGGCGTTAATGAAGCATTCATTATTATTACATTGTTTTCTTGGCTAATCTTAAAATTTGACTCACGACATAACTCGAAAATTGCTGAGTTGTCACTGATTGTCACCGTTAAAGACTTCCTCCATTCATAAATGTTATTATATGTTTTTGCTTAAATGTAAATTAATTACTTTTGTTATAAAAGTGTGCACAAAACTTTGAATTTCTCTTCAACGTTTAGTGCCTGTCTCCTTACCAATCAAGGAATTTCTTACCTAGAAGTTGATTACGAATAGCCATATCAATTTTTGGTTAGAATTGTAAATGATTCGCACAATTTCTCTCACAGAAAGTCAGAACTTACTGGGGATAGTTTAATAAATCTTAACTTTAAGGAACGATCAGATTGTAACCCAGAAAGTTCCTCCTCTTATCGTCAAGTTTACAGAATGAGCAGCAGTTTCAAAATTATAGATACATTTCTGTCGAAAGGAAAATAATTTTTGGTTTGACTAAAAATTGGACTTGATGCATTTCTAAAGACTACTTACTTATGCTTAAGTAACAAATAGGTAGATAAGGTTGGTCTACAGGCTGTTCATATAATTGGCAAGCATCATACGCTCCACACCACGCAAAAAGATTCATAATGCTACAATTAACAATATCAACTGACCATATTCCACCAACTAAGCATACTCAATAACCGCATGGCATCAAATTAATTAAAAACAGCGCCCGCCCGCCAATAAAACCTCTCGACGCAACCCTCCAAACTCCCCGCCTACCAACCCATCCAAGGTTGGGTAAAGTGAGGCGCGACCACACCAAATCAATGCTCGTTTCGTGATACGATATCCCAGAAGTGTCATCTTACTTTCGCATGACCTAGAAAACAGTTCGGTCTCCTTCACAATGGCTTCGACGGAATCGTGGCAGGCGTTAATGAAGCATTCATTATTATTACATTGTTTTCTTGGCTAATCTTAAACTTTAACTCGCGACATAACTCGAAAATTGCTGAGTTGTCAATGATTGTCACCGTTAACGACTTCCTCCATTCATAAATGTTATTATAATATGTTATTGCTTAAATGTAAATTAATTACTTTTTTATAAAAGTGTACACAAAACTTTGAAGTTCTCTTCAACGTTTAGTGCCTGTCTCCTTACCAATCAAAGCATTTCTTACCTAGAAGTTGATTACGAATAGCCATATCAATTTTTGTTTTAGAATTGTAAATGATTCGCACAATTTCTTTCACAGAAAGTCAGAACTTACTGGGGATAGTTTAATAAATCTTAACTTTAAGGAACGATCAGATGGTAACCCAGAAAGTTCCTCCTCTTATCGTCAAGTTTACAGAATGAGCAGCAGGGTCAAGTTTATAGATACATTTCCGTCGACAGGAAAATAATGTCTGGTTTGACTAAAAATTGGACTTGATTTATTTCTAAAGACTACTTACTTATGTTTCGGTAACAAATAGGTAGATAAGGTTGGTCCACAGGCTGTTCATATAATTGGCAAGCATCATACGCTCCACACCACGCAAAAAGATTCATAATGCTACAATTAACAATATCAACTGACCATATTCCCCCAACCAAGCATACTCAATAACCGCGTGGCACCAAATTAATTAAAAACAGCGCCCGCCCGCCAATAAAATCTCTCGACGCAATCCTCCAAACTCCCCACCTACCAACCCACCCAAGGTGGGGTAAAGTGAGGCGCGACCACACCAAATCAATGCTCGTCTCGTGATACGATATCCCAGAAGTGTCATCTTACTTTCGCATGACCTAGAAAACAGTTCGGTCTCCTCCACAATGGCTTCCACGGAATCGTGGCAGGCGTTAATGAAGCATTCATTATTATTACATTGTTTTCTTGGCTAATCTTAAACTTTGACTCACGACATAACTCGAAAATTGCTGAGTTGTCGATGATTGTCACCGTTAAAGACTTCCTCAATTCATAAATGTTATTATAATATGTTTTTGCTTAAATGTAAATTAATTACTTTTTTTATAAAAGTGTGCACAAAACTTTGAGTTTCTCTTCAACGTTTAGTGCCTGTCTCCTTACCAATCAAAGCATTTCTTACCTAGAAGTTGATTCCGAATAGCCATATCAATTTTTGGTTAGAATTGTAAATGATTCGCACAATTTCTTTCACAGAAAGTCAGAACTTACTGGGGATAGTTTAATATATCTTAACTTTAAGGAACGATCAGATGGTAACCCAGAAAGTTCCTCCTCTTAACGTCAAGTTTACAGAATGAGCAGCAGTTTCAAATTGATAGATACATTTCAGTCGAAAGGAAAATAATGTTTGGTTTGACTAAAAATTGGATTTGATGGATTTCTAAAGACTACTTACTTATGTTTAAGTAACAAATAGGTAGATAAGGTTCGTCTACAGGCTGTTCATATAATTGGCAAGCATCATACGCTCCACACCACGCAAAAAGATTCACAATGCTACAATTAACAATATCAACTGACCATATTCCCCCAACCAAGCATACTCAATAACCGCGTGGCATCAAATTAATTAAAAACAGCGCCCGCCCGCCAATAAAACCTCTCGACGCAACCCTCCAAACTCCCCACCTACCAACCCATCCAAGCTAGGGTAAAGTGAGGCGCGACCACACCAAATCAATGCTCGTTTCGTGATACGATATCCGAGAAGTGTCATCTTACTTTCGCATGACCTAGAAAACAGTTCGGTCTCCTTCACAATGGCTTCCACGGAATCGTGGCAGGCGTTAATGAAGCAGTCATTATTATTACATTGTTTTCTTGGCTAATCTTAAACTTTGACTCACGACATAACTCGAAAATTGCTGAGTTGTCAATGATTGTCACCGTTAAAGACTTCCTCCATTCATAAATGTTATTATAATATGTTTTTGCTTAAACGTAAATTAATTACTTTTTTTATAAAAGTGTGGACAAAGCTTTGAATTTCTCTTCAACGTTTAGTGCCTATCTGCTTGCCAATCAAAGCATTTCTTACCTAGAATTTGATTCCGAATAGCCTTAGCAATTTTTGTTTAGAACTGTAAATGATTCGCTCAATTTCTTTCACAGAAAGTCAGAACTTACTGGGGATAGTTTAAGAAATCTTAACTTTAAGGAACGATCAGATTGTAACCCAGAAAGTTCCTCCTCTTATTGTCAAGTTTACAGAATGAGCAGTAGTTTCAAGTTTATAGATACATTTCCGTCGAAAGGAAAATAATGTCTGGTTTGACTAAAAATTGGATTTGATTTATTTCTAAAGACTACTTACTTATGTTTAAGTAACAAATAGGTAGATAAGGTTGGTCTACAGGCTGTTCATATAATTGGCAAGCATCATACGCTCCACACCACGCAAAAAGATTCATTATGCTACAATTAACAATATCAACTGACCATATTCCCCCAACTAAGCATATTCAATAACCGCATGGCATCAAATTAATTAAAAACAGCGCCCGCCCGCCAATAAAACCTCTCGACGCAACCCTCCAAACTCCCCACCTACCAACCCAGCCAAGGTGGGGTAAAGTGAGGCGCGTCCACACCAAATCAATGCTCGTTTCGTGATACGATATCCGAGAAGTGTCATCTTACTTTCGCATGACCTAGAAAACAGTTCGGTCTCCTCCTCAATAACTTCCACGGAATCGTGGCAGGCGTTAATGAAGCATTCATTATTATTACATTGTTTTCTTGGCTAATCTTAAACTTTGACTCACGACATAACTCGAAAATTGCTGAGTTGTCGATGATTGTCACCGTTAAAGACTTCCTCAATTCATAAATGTTATTATAATATGTTTTTGCTTAAATGTAAATTAATTACTTTTTTTATAAAAGTGTGCACAAAACTTTGAGTTTCTCTTCAACGTTTAGTGCCTGTCTCCTTACCAATCAAAGCATTTCTTACCTAGAAGTTGATTCCGAATAGCCATATCAATTTTTGGTTAGAATTGTAAATGATTCGCACAATTTCTTTCACAGAAAGTCAGAACTTACTGGGGATAGTTTAATAAATCTTAACTTTAAGGAACGATCAGATGGTAACCCAGAAAGTTCCTCCTCTTATTGTCAAGTTTACAGAACGAGCAACAGTTTCAAGTTTATAGATACATTTCTGTCGAAAGGAAAATAATGTCTGCATTGACTAAAAATTGAGATTTGATTTATTTCTAAAGACTACTTACTAATGTTTAAGTAACAAATAGGTAGATAAGGTTGGTCTACAGGCTATTCATATAATTAGCAAGCATCATACGCTCCACACCACGCAAAAAGATTCATAATGCTACAATTAACAATATCAACTGACCATATTCCCCCAACCAAGCATACTCAATAACCGCGTGGCATCAAATTAATTAAAAACAGCGCCCGCCCGCCGATAAAACCTCTCGACGCAACCCTCCAAACTCCCCACCTACCAACCCATCCAAGCTGGGGTAAAGTGAGGCGCGACCACACCAAATCAATGCTCGTTTCGTGATACGATATCCCAGAAGTGTCATCTTACTTTCGCATGACCTAGAAAACAGTTCGGTCTCCTTCACAATGGCTTCCACGGAATCGTGGCAGGCGTTAATGAAGCACACGCCGCGCGGAAGGACGATGTTTATGTCGGTCCGCAGGATCGCTTCCTGGCCGCAAGCCAAAGCGCAGTTCCAGCCTGTACGAAGCTCGCACCAGCTTGCACTACCACTCTCCGGCACGCCGCACTGCACCATACCATACCACACGCTACGATAACACTACGTGTCTTGCCTGGTGCCGTCTGCTGCTTGACGGTGCTCCGGTTATGTCCGATGCCAATTTATGTAAACTATCCTGCGACTACTGCGACATCTACAGCGGAAATCACGCATCGCTCAGACAATTGGATAGTATTGTTTCGCTCGAACCGACTTGGTTGGTTTGTTGTTGCGGCTGAATGCACTGAAACACAATACGTAGTCTCTGGCTGCTGATATTTGATTTAATTACTTATAAACGTGTCAATTGTGCAATACGACTGCTTTTATGCGAAAAAAAGGAACCTGAAGGACTATTTTGTGGCAGTAAAAGATGGAACCACTAGTTTGCCCTAATTTAATTAACTAAGTTATTCATAAACTGGAAGAACCAGTCTTCAAATGACTCTAACGAAGGTCGGTTCGTAGGTTGCTTCACTGGAACTTTGTTGAACCTTTATTTAAACCCAAGCTTTATTCTAACGTACAACTGGACACAAGTTGTACAGAAGGAGGTCTAAATTGTGCAGTGGGATTCTCAAATTTGTGGAGTAACTAATTGTTCAATTTTATCAGTTTATAATGTATTTGTTGATCCACAAACAACGCAATGCATTAAAAGTTGACCAATTGACAAATGATTACGATTGTTCTTTTCTTATGGTTGTGCAACGTCAGGACATCAGGTTTCTGAAAACAAAAAAATAATCTGACATGAAAAAAGAGTTTTTTATCGAAGTTGATGTCCCAGAATGTCCCAGAAGGTTCAAACTAAATCTTATAGTTCTTAAACTTTGCAAATTAATCTATATTAGCTTACTTCTGATTCGTATTCAGCACATAATCTAAAACTACTCTTTCCATTAAAAAAGAGAAGAAATGAATTTGATATGAAAGTGTTATTTGGTGAAATCTAATAGTTTGTTTTCGAGTATTTTTTAATAATTAGTTGTGATGTTTTTTTGCAAGTAAGTAACCACCAATTTGTATTCATTTGATATGCTACTTGATTTAAGATTTTTTATTATTATAATACAAAGAAACTGAATGACGATTACAAATGCTTAATTGCTGAATTTACTCACAGTGACATTGCTGATATTCTTTGCAAATTAATCTATATTAGCTTACTTCTGATTCGTATTCAGCACATAATCTAAAACTACTGTTTCCATTAAAAAAGAGAAGAAATGAATTTGATATGAAAGTGTTAATTGATGAAATCTAATAGTTTGTTTTCGAGTATTTTGTAATAATTAGTTGTGATGTTTTTTTTGCAAGTAAGTAACCACCAATTTGTATTCATTTGATATGCTACTTGATTTAAGATTTTTTATTATTATAATACAAAGAAACTGAATGACGATTACAAATGCTTAATTGCTGAATTTACTCACAGTGACATTGCTGATATTCTTTGCAAATTAATCTATATTAGCTTACTTCTGATTCGTATTCAGCACATAATCTAAAACTACTGTTTCCATTAAAAAAGAGAAGAAATGAATTTGATATGAAAGTGTTATTTGGTGAAATCTAATAGTTTGTTTTCGAGTATTTTGTAATAATTAGTTGTGATGTTTTTTTTGCAAGTAAGTAACCACCAATTTGTATTCATTTGATATGCTACTTGATTTAAGATTTTTTATTATTATAATACAAAGAAACTGAATGACGATTACAAATGCTTACAAATTGCTGAATTTACTTACAGTGACATTGCTGATATTCTTTGCAAATTAATCTATATTAGCTTACTTCTGATTCGTATTCAGCACATAATCTAAAACTACTGTTTCCATTAAAAAGAGAAGAAATGAATTTGATATGAAAGTGTTATTTGGTGAAATCTAATAGTTTGTTTTCGAGTATTTTTTAATAATAATTAGTTGTTGATGTTTTTTTTTTCAAGTAAGTAACCACCAATTTGTTTTTATTTGATATGCTACTTGATTTAAGATTTTTATTATTATAATACAAAGAAACAGAATGACGAATACAAATGCTTAATGCTGAATTTACTCACAGTGACATTGCTGATATTCACCATCGGTTCCAGAGTTTTATTGCTATGAATTAGAGCATTTACGTCAATATATTGAGCATAAACTATGCATCGGCTATGTTTTGTCGTACGTTTAAAAAAATTACAGAACATTTCTTTTTTTATTTATTTATAAATAAAAGAAAGTTTAAAATCAACAAAATAGCGTTTTCCGCATATTTATTGTACCATTTTATTTTACAAAAAAATGCAGATGCGAAGTTTAGCAGTTTGGCATACGATATTCTCATGATCTAATGTACCTATATATTTATGAGTAGAGTATGGACTCTAAGCATTCTGCTTGGACAGTTTAAATGTAAGCAGTTTAAAAAGCGTAGGGATCTTCAAGAATCCAGAAAAAACTAAGCACTTGGCTTCTGTGGTGAACTGGACCGCTTTTTACTAGAGCATTTTAAACAAAAATTATTACGTTTTATTTTTTCACAATAGAGGCTTTTCATAGTGGCGTTCGCGACTATTTAACTCATTTTCTGACACACTTTTGGTTATATATAGATTCATATAGGCTAATATACTAACAATAATCTAAAAAATTTAATTAGTAAAGAAGAAAGAATAAGCTTAAAGAAAACAAAACTAGGAAACTATTTATTATACTTCATGTATGATGGGTAAACGTCATTCTATTTTAACGAGTAAGGTAATTTGTCGGGCAATTCCGTCATACGAAGAAGCAACAGTAGACACGTGTTTCGGACTATTAGTCCTCATCAGTACGGTATAGGAGCAAGATCGACACTCAATGGAAAAAAACAGTCAAATGGAGACCATAAGGGGGGTGCACAGTGTCGCCAATTTGGTGCTTCAGTCACAACATCTTCAGGATTTGAAGACAAGATGTGACGTCGCGCCGGAGCTGACGGGGACACCCAAAGCACCAAATTGGCGACATTGGGCACCCCCCTTATGGTCTCGATTTGAGTGTTTTTTCCATTGGGTGTCCATCTTGCTCCTTGGCTATACCGTACTGATGAGGACTAATAGTCCGAAGCACGTGTCTACGGTTGCTTCTTCGTATGACGGAATTGCCCGACAAATTGCCTTACTCCTTGAATATCTTACCGTCGATAAACCAGTTTTCCATCTATTCTGAATGATAAATGTTTATAAATCAATACTATTCATACTATACCTTATTATTAAACTATAATTTATTTACAACCATTGCTAGAAATGTATGAGCGCAAGCTAGTTTTTCTCTGATGTGTTCGCTGCCCCATTAGCCGCTCTGAAAAAGCTCCGACAACATTTGCTTGTATATTTCCGTATATTTCCGAACATTGCTATGCAACACGTCATAGAAAACCATAAAATCTGATCCATATATAAATATTTTGATAGATTTACAAACACCACTCGCCCGTTAATATTTAACTCATACATGACTCGACTCATGTGCACTGCCAGCCTTAAAATACATATTTCAAGCATGCTTTTAATATTTAAGCAACGGTCTTGTTAAATCATGCCTGCTCCATGGCGACTGCATATTTCAACACGCTCTAAAGGCAAACTTGCACTATCTACCTCACTAAAGTCTCGTTCCAGCAGTGCATCCAACATCTGCATAAACAACCACTGGCAAGTGGCAGGTCTATAAATAACCAGTACGTAACCGTGTTACCGACTTCTCTACCGTTCGCCTATAAAAGAGTATACTATGTTTACGTTTGAACGTTGGATCTGTTTGCAGCCATAAATACCGTTATGTAAGGTTGTCGTTAAAGTAGATAATCTCTTTTATCGGCGAAAATAGGAGCGCGGATGGAATGGCGGATCGAACGTGTCGTGATTTAAAATGCTATACCGATGCTCGTAAATCAGCGGGGAATAATGTATAGCTTCTTTCGCCGGTATTTAGTTTGAATATAAATCAGAATTTATCATGAAAGCGAACCCGTAAAGCAAGTCTGCGTTAAAATAAATAACGGAAGCTGTAATTTCTCGTGCCTTTGGTGTAAAGCAGTGTTGAATGTGTACAGGAAGACTAATATTAAATATTGCACTACTCGCCAAATATATCATTTATTACTCTGAGGTTTTGGCATTGAAGTTTGTGTGAAACCTGAAAACTAGGAGTTCTAGTAACTTAAAAATTCTGTCTTGCCGGTTGGAGCTGTATAAATAAAATAAGTACGTTCCAAATTTTTATCATAAACATACCCTGATTTCTTTTTAACAAAATATACCAATATCTTTGGATATTGACAACTTTATAGATACTTTTAATAGAAACTATACAGGGTATTTCATGACTAGGTGCCATTAGAAGTATACCATACCATAGAGACGATCTTTATAACTAAAATATTTTCAAGTTTTGGTTACTTCCGGTTACACCGGAAATACTGTCAACTTTCATATTTCAAATGGAACACGCTGTATTTTATAGCATTTTTGAAATCTTCGTTTAATTTTAGGGCAATTGTATGTTGACCTAAAATTAACGAAAATGTAAAAAATGCAATAAATTACAATGTGGTCCATTTGAAATATGTAAGAACGCCAGTTCCGGTAAAACCGGAACAAAAAACTGGAAAAGTATTCTAATTTGTTAAACTAAGGTGTTTTTCACACATTTTAATCCAAAAAGAAGAAAACAATTTTGACAAATTAATAATGACCATAATGTGTACCCCATCTAAACATTTTAGTAAAAATATTCTTGTGACTGAAAACATGTTGAAATGCCGCATCCATTCCATTAGCAAAAGTGTCATGTATAAGGGCGTTTCCTTAAAACAGTTACAGCCAAATATATACAAAGATCCTTGAGAAAGAATTAATATTATTGAAATTCAAATTCAAATTTGCATTCAAAGTTGTATTCTATTGCGGTGAATACGAATTCGGACTCAACGTAATCAAAAGTACCAAAAAAAACAGTTGTTATTATGTGAATAGTGAAACAATATCATGTCAATATTTCGGACAAAAAATAAATAAAACAATGAAGGCCTCTGTGTTGCAAAATAAATTGATTATATAATTCAGACTATTTTCGCCATTACTGGCATCATCAATGAAATCTGCAAAAATCGCACTGGATTAAATATAATCACAAGACAGAAATCCAATATGTGCTGTCCATTTTCTTCATTTTGCAAATAATATAATTAGACAGCATAAAAAATCTATTTTTTAGCAATTTTTTTTTTACTTTAACATACGTGGATAATGATATATATGATAAAGTATTGTAATCGTGCCGATTATGTTTTTATTTTAGCGGAAATATGTCCTTTTCGATCCCCTAAACATTTTCCATGTTCAATTTCATGATCAAACTTAGAGCTGAAAAGCATTTTACAGGATTTTGCAAATGAGCCGCCATTTCTCTAATTTTGTCAAAATAGTTAAATAATAAATTAAAGTAGAGGAAATTTTGTATAATGTTGTTTATGGCATTTTTTTGGTAAAATTAATAGTTTAGCTGCATGAGTAAATTGTATTTGATTGAGATCGGTCGAGTCTGCATTAATATAAAACTAGTCAGCTGGGATTTGACAGATGTTTTCCTTCTAATGGCAAAATATCTGTCATATCCTGGCTAACTAGTTTTATTTTACTGACACTACCGATCTCGATCAAATAGAATTTCATACAGTTTAAACTATTAATTTTATATAAAGTATGATAAAGTCATGTGCCTGGCCACATTGTTTTTATTTTATTTTTATTTTACTTATTATCCTGACAAAAAAAAACTAATTCATTTGCGAATATATAGTGGACTAGTAACTTCAAAATTGTTTTAAAATAACCCTCACTGATAGGTTTTATGTACATGTACATCAATTAACTTTTGAGTCTAGAGTGTCTAGATGTCAGAGCGTGTATTATACATATATCACATGTTTCTAAGGACTTTGTAAAAAATCTGATGTGGCCAGGCACATGACTTTATCATAGTATGTACAAAATTAATAGTTTAGCTGCATTAGATTCCATTAACCATTAACATAAATATATTAATTAAAGAAGATACACATTATGAATTAACATAATTTCTAATGCTAGAAAAATGGTGCCTTGCGCTATGGGCGCTTATGCAAAATTGTATTTACAAATTTGAAATCTTTACGATTTACCCGCCAGTGAGTGAACAGCTTGGCGGGTAAATTTTTAAAACCAAACGACGATAAAAGTTTAAAAAATGCTTTACAAAAATATTTAAAGCAACGTAAAACGTTTTAATCTAAAAATTATTGAATAAAACACAGCACGCACACGCAGCTACCGCCACCGCCTTCGCCGTCGCCTTCGTTGATCAGGATCAACGTCATCTTCATCGCTGACGTCCCGCTCAGCATCTAGTTGCAGAGGTCCTGCATCCGCATTGTCTTCGTGCTCGCCCCCAGGCTGATCTTGTGAATATTTTTTGACAGTAGGCATTGTCGAAACATCACCCTTTAAAACTACCTACTGTCATTAGAATACATCCGTCATATCTGACATAACATTTGTCAAATCCTCGCTTACTAGTTTCATATTGATGCAGACACGACCGATCTCGATCAAATAGAATTTGCTCATGCAGCGGCTAAACTATTAATTTTACCAAAAAGTATCGTAGACATAAATTATTCAGAATTTCCTCTACTTTAATTTATTATTTAACTATTTTGACGAAATTACAGAAATGGCAGCTCATTTGCAAAATTCTTTTAAAATGCTTAGAGGAAACGTCCAGTTCCTCTCCACACACACACACACACACACACACACACACACACACACACACACACACACACACACACACACACACACACACACACACACACACACACACACACACACACACACACACACACACACACACACACACACACACACACACACACACACACACACACACACACACACACACACACACACACACACACACACACACACACACACACACACACACACACACACACACACACACACACACACACACACACACACACACACACACACACACAGACATTTTTTTGTACCTTGGTGAAAAATGTTCAGGAGACCCAAAAACACCTATTTCCGCTAAAATCTCAATTTTTTTTTTCGGAGCGATTACAATACTTTACATACTGCGTATGATAAAGTAAAAATACAATAATCTTACCTCGCTCACTGTGGCAATAATTAACGATGAATAAAACCGAAAAAGTGAAAACTGCTGGTACACTTTTCGACGAGATGGATGAAAAAAAAAATGCGCAATACTTATATTAAAAACATCACAAACATGTAGTATTTCAATTTGTGAATTGAATCAGAAATAGACCTTTACAAAATTCGGAACAGGATTATCTTTCTATAAACATAAAGTCTTACCCAAGACGTATTTGACATCGCTTGAAAGCAAATTTCGCTGAAATTCTGGTTAAAATCCGTGCAGATCCGTACGCACAACTCATCGGTTCTATATTAATCTCGCCTTGCAAACACATAATTCCATAAACTTTGTTTATTGGATTTCACACACTGGATATATGTATATCGACCTCGACTGCGCTCGCATTATAAATCATGCTAGATGTCCAAATAAATCGATCAAAAATGTTCGTTTGAACCGTTTGCTTTTCCACCACCGAATATACACAAACATGTACATTAGTAATCTCCGTTGCCGCCTTCAAGTTTGCATCATAAAATGCAAACGTTTAGAAATAGAGTGGATTTATTTTAATTAAGTTTTACAGCGAATTTTTACGACTTCCACAAATCAAACTAACTAAACCAAAGCATAAAACGCGTTATATTTCAATATTTCTCGGAAATAATAAGTCATTCCTCCCGTTTTTATCGGATTTTCTCTGGCGCAATGGACGGTTATCATTGACAAATAAGATATTTCCCGTCAGAATGCGAAATTTTCATATCGCGGAGGAAATTGTAAAACTGTTATCGGAGCGGCAAGAAATGGTGGAGGAGCCGGTAATGCGCGTAACCGTCGATAGGTGGCGCTATCAAAGAGTAATTTATACCTGTAGGTTGGAAATTTGGGTGAGAAATATGGCGCCATTACCGGAACATCCGAGCAGTTTTGCAACAACCGGTAATTGTAACTACGATATGCTTGATGATAACTATACAGTGTGTCTCACGGGACGTTGGATTGTATGAGTACTTTTGTTATAATAAGAGATAGAAAGTCGGTTAAATAGGCAAAGTAGTGCATACTTATGAGCTTCTTCATAATCTGTTCAGAAAACAGTTGAATCCCAAATAGTTTCCTAGGTATTTTGAAAAAAAAAAAAATCTGATGTGGCCAGGCACATGACTTTATCATACAATATATAAAATTAAGAGTTTAGCTGCATGAGAATCTATTCTATTGAGATAAATCGTAGGTATTGTCAAAGCATCAGCATTTGACACTACCTACACTACGTCATTAGAATAATAGTTATTTATGTCCCAAATGCCGAAAGTACAAATAGCGCGACGAGCGGTGATGCGGCGCGTCACCGAAGGCGGAGTGTCGCCGTCGCATGTGAACGAGTAGCGCTATCTAGTTTTTGGCAGGAGCGACATCAACGTTTATTGTGTTGCTTTTTAAGAAATACGTATTTAAAAAAAAAATAAATAAAAAATTTCTGTATAGTAAATGCTAGGTTGGTACCACTTTGACGAAACGTCAAATTTAAAGGTGCGTTCCGATTGGTAGGTAATGGTAGCTAATGGCGGTGGTAGAATACGAAATTATAGTATTTCTTACATGTCGTGATAATGACACATATTAGTTTGCATGTACATAAACATGAGTCACTATCAATTTTCTATTGGAAATACTATAACGGCGTCTGCTACCACTGCCATTATCACTAATGAAAACGCACCTTAAATGGTAATTCAAATTCTGACAGATTTATATTTGTTCATGACACATCCCTACCAACATACTAAAATAAAACTACACTCATCGCTATACTTTATTTATAATTTTCTCAATGTATCGTTTTTAGAATTAGATATAAAGACGGGTTGATATTTCTTATCAACAAACAATCAAATTGGTGATCTTACTTTATTTGAAATTTGTATTTTATAATTTGCCGCACTACAGCGGCAACGTCCATAGTGGTTCTCCAACCTCTGATGAGATCAGCTGTTTTCGAAAGTGACAACACAAAAAAATATTTGTCAAGATCCTGGCTACTATGTAATTTCATATCAATGCAGATGCGACCGATCTCGATCAAATAGAATTTGCTCTTGAAGCTAAACTATTAATTTTACCAAAAAATTTCATAGGAATAAATTATTCAAAATGTCCTCTACTTTAATTTATTAATTAACTATTTTGTCGAAATTACAGAAATGGCGGCCCATTTCCAAAATCCTTCAAAAAGGATAAACTAAAAAGCTAAACTATTAATTTTACCAAAAAATGTCATAGGCATAAATTATTCAAAATTTCCTCCACTTTAATTTATTATTTAACTATTGTGTCGAAATTACAGAAATGGCGGCTCATTTGCAAAATCATTGAAAAAGGCTTAGAATAAACTACCAGTTTCTTTCGGCCCTTTTGAACCAAAAGCTTTTCAGCTCTAAGTTTGGTCATAAAACTTCTAAATATAAAGTTTCGTCCCGATACCTTTAGTAGTTTCTCCGGAATCGTCGTCACAAAAATCGTTTACACACGCACACACACACACACACACACACACACACACACACACACACACACACACACACACACACACACAGACATTTTTTTGTACCTTGGTCAAAAGTGTTCAGGGGACCCATAAAGACCTATTTCCGCTAAAATCTCAATTTTTTTTTTCGGCATGATTACAATACTTTACATACTGCGTATGATAAAGTAACAATAAATTAATTTTTTAATTATGGTCATAACTTCTTTATTTGTGATCTCGTCAAAAAAAACGTTTGGACATTATAAAGGCACTTTTTTGTCTACAATTTGATAATGTCAGTTTAAATTTTTTTTCGCCAATGAATTCATCAGAAACAAACGAAGCTTTAGTTTTTCTTATGGACGCCACATTGGTTTTATACATATTTGGATCCAGATTTTTTTCTGAGTAATTTGGTATGCCACTTGCAATATTTAGAATACAATAGGCCGACAAAATTGGAGTTTTTATTTAATATCTGAAATTATCGCATGGTGCCATGATAAACACATTTGAGTGATACAGTATTTATGTGCCCATAGTCAAGTTACAGTCAACTTTTGGAATGTATTTATTTGTACTAACTAGACAACATAAAAAGTAACAACATTCTAACAAACTAAATAATGTTTTCAAAAAGGTGAAATCGTAAATTAAAGTAAAGGAATTCTGAATAACTAATGTCTACAAAATTTTTTGGTAAAATTAATAGTTTAGCTACATGAGCAAATTGTATTTGGTTGAAATTGGTCGTGTCTGCAGCTTAGTAGCCAAGATTTGCCCAAGTTTCATTCTAATGTCTGTACGTATATAGTGTCAAACGCAGATGTTTTAACAATCGTAGATATTTTTACGAAAAAGAATCTGTTCTGCAGTCTCATATATGTTTGTTTGTGACCTTTGTATGTTGTTTTATGTTCTCCACGGGCCGCGCCTGACAAAATGTAAGTTTTTACAATTGAGTTTTTTGGAGTTTGATTTGATTGTCAATTGTGTAAGTTATTTCTCATTTCCTATAGCGCTTGAAGAAGTGCCCAGTAGGACAGAAAAATGTAGCGATTGCTAAAATAAAAGAAAATTAAGGAATCCGACCACTTTTTATTGTATTAATAAATTGTATTTATTTAATATATTGTATTAATAATAGCTTATGACTCTAAGACAGCTCTACCTGCACTCTGTGCTGAAGGTCTCATATGCGGATTATGAGTTGATAAGTACATATTCACATTCTTATTGTACAAGGAGCGGAGATATGGGTTTGTCTTATGGAGCGAGCAAGTCGATTGTCCAGAGATCATTTCTGAGTGTTGCACCAAAGATATGTAACATGTTTGTGGTTTATCTGAGGAAAGCGGGGGTTAACGTGTTGGGTGTACTTTCGTTGGACAGAGATATGTTTTGCAGCCATTCTAGGGAATTTATTTGCTCAATGAGTATTGATGGGTTGGTGTAGTTTGTGCTAAGGAGGGATGGTTTTCCGATATTTTTTGTTTGTCCTGGTTTCGCAATCTGTATTATATGATTTGTTAATTTAACTTTTCTTGGGCTTCGAGCGTATGCGTACTCATTAATTTAAAGCCACACACAATTGTTCATTCAATTCAGTGGCATGTCTTTATTCGCTCATTTTGAATTTGTATTGTGTTTCTCATTGTGTATAGTATTTTTCTTTCTGTGACTAAAGATTTATTATCTGTCAAATTCTGGCTAACTACCTTTATTTTAATGCAGATACAACCGATATCGATCAAATAGAATCTCGTTTATTAAATTCATTTTATATTCATTTTATAAATAGTATAATAAAGTCATGCGCCTGGCCACATCAGATTTTTTAATGATCAAATCAGCTTCTTTTGTCAGATTCTATACTAGGTTAAAATTTGACAAAAATCCACAAATTGACAGTATATAACAAAGTATGGGAAAACACAATGTATTTTTAACTTTGACATTTCAAATATAATTCCCTTTCTTTCATTTGCAGAAACAACCAAGAGAACGATTGTGCTTTCTGTAATTAAATCTATTCTTTGGGAGCGTATAGGTCCAAGGGGAAATTATCGATGACCATAGCAGAGCCAATCCACTTAAGAAGTTGTTTGCTTGTTCCACTCACACAGATAGCGCGGTAGGAGAACGGGAGCAAAGCCGTCCAGAAGGTCACTTCTATTTCGGTTCACTTTGTTCTATTTACGGTGGGATGCCGTCATAAATAAACAGTACTTCTCACACGCCACATACATACCGCTCGCCGGACGGTATGGGACGGTTGTTCTACTCAGCAGATGATTCCGACCGAGCATCCTAACATTGCGGCAGCCAGTTTGTTAAACGGACATACCGTACACACCACCGCCTAAAATCGATAAATTTCCCCGGCCAATGTAAATAAACATATAATAAAACACGGTGCTAATTTTAGTGTTAATACGTTAATACTTTTTTTACGCTAAAAGGTGGTGGCATGATAAGAGATAGATCTATTCTGTTGCGTTGCTTGTATCATTAAAATGACCAATGTGTATCACTTGAATTCAATTAGTTTATTAACTGATTTTGGATTATCAACGCCACAAAACAAATGGAAGAGCTGCAGAAAACCAGCATTGCAAAAACGTGGAAATCTGAATCTAGCTGGACGAAATTAATAACTTTTTATTTATGAAACGAGACGAGTGGAATTTGGTGGAGTGATAATAGATTACTTCCGGTTTTGCCGGAAGTTGCCGGAAGCATAGTCTTTATAAAATTAATAGTAAATGAGATTCTATTTGATCGAGATCGGTTGTATCTACATTAAAATAAAGCTAGTTAGCCAGGATTTGACCGATAATAATATTAATAATAACAAAATCTTTATTCACAGAAGGATAAACAGTATACAAAAGAAAAACACAATACAAAGAGAGCGAATAAAGATCGGTTAATAGACATGCCACTGAATTGAATGAACAATATGTGTGTGGCTTTAAATTAATAAGTACGCATACGCTCGAAGCCCAAGAAAAATAAAATTAGCAAATCATATAATACAGATTGCGAAACCAAAACAAACAGAAAGTATCGGAAAACCATCCCTCCTTAGCACAAACTACACCAACCCATCAATACTCATCGAACAAATAAATACCCTAGAATGGCTGCAAAACATATCTCTGTCCAACGAAAGTACACCCAACACGTTAACCCCCGCTTTCCTCAGATAAACCACAAACATATTACATATCTTTGGTGCAACACTCAGAAATGATCTCTGGACAATCGACTTGCTCGCTCCATAAGGCAAACCCATATCTGCGCCCCTTGTAAAATAAGAATGTGTATATGTTCTTATCAACTCAGAATCCGCATATGAGACCTTCAGTACAGAGTGCAGGTAGAGCTGTCTTAGACTTCTAAGCTATTATTAATACAATAAAAAGTGGTCGGATTCCCTAATTTTCTTTTACTTTAGCAATCACAATGATCATAGAAAGAACTTTAGAAGAAAAAAAAGTATGCTCCTCCATATTCTTGGATGTGGCAAAAGCCTTCGACAAAGTTTGGCACGAAGGTCTACTCTATAAGCTGTATCGGCTACTACCCTTCGAGTATAGCAAACTATTAGGATCATATCTTTCTGACAGATACTTCCGCATAAAGCACGGTAATGCGTACTCAACCCTCAAATGTATTAAAGCTGGAGTACCACAAGGTAGTGTACTAGGCCCAATTTTGTACCTTCTATATACACATGATCTTCCGCAACCAGATGGTGTTACCGTTGCCATGTTTGCTGATGGCACTGCTATCATGGCAGTAGATACAAATGTTGAAGGATCAACACTAAAACTGCAGAATGCTGTCAGCGATATTAGTGATTGGATGCAACGGTGGCTAATTACATTGAACGAAACCAAATCAGTTCACATAAACTTTACCAACAAGCGAATACGATACGTTCCAGTTACAATAAATTTCACCACCGTACCCTACTCGAACACGGCAAAATACCTCGGTATAACGCTAAACACCAAGCTCCGCTGGAAAACACATGTTAAAAAGAAACGAGAAGAATTGGGCATAAGATACAAAAAAATTTGCTGGCTTATTGGTAGGAAGTCGTCTTTGTCGATACATAATAAACTCCTACTTTACAAGCAAATACTTAAACCTGTGTGGACCTATGGTATCCAACTGTGGGGCTGCACTAAGCCAAGCAATATCACCATCATTCAACGCTTCTAAAATAAAGTGCTAAGAAACATCGTGGGTGCACCGTGGTATATAAGAAACAGAAATCTCCACAGGGATCTCGAGATGGAATTAGTAACGAACGAAATTGGAAAGTTTGCAGAGAATCATCAGAACAGACTTCTCCAGCACACGAATGTCGAGGCAATCCAGCTTCTTAACAATTGTGACAGTGTGCGAAGACTCAAAAGAACCGAACCTTTTGAGTTGGTGAAGTGATGTTAAAAAAGCAGAGCACAGTGTTGTGTGTGAAGTTTAAAGCGTCAGCATCCAAATTAAATTTAAGTTACACCAATGGGGAACACTTAATATAGAACACCTTTTATACGTAGCAATTTAGGTTAGATTAATATAGCTAGCTAGTTATCAGACTAGGTGTTATACACAAGTACCGGTAAGGGTGCTGTCAATTAATAAAATAAAAAAAATTAGCAATCGCTACATGTTTTGTGTCCTACTGGGCACATCTTCAAACGCTATAGGAAATGAGAAATAACTTACACAATTGACAATCAAATCAAACTCCAAAAAACTCAATTGTAAAGACTCACATTTTGTCAGGCGCGGCCCGTGGAGAACATAAAACGACATACAGAGGTCACAAACAAACATATATGAGACTTCAGAACAGATTTTTTTCGTAAAAATATCTACGATTTTCAAGACACCAGCGTTTGACACTATATACCTACTGAAATGAGAATGAAACTTGGGCAAATCTTGGCTACTAAGATGCAGACACGACCGATCTCAATCAAATACAATTTGCTCATGCAGCTAAACTGGTAATTTTACAAAAAAATGTCGTAGACATTAGTTATTCTTTAATTTATTGTTTTCTGACGATTTTGCTGAAATGGGTTCAGGGGACCCAAAAGGACATATTTCCGCTAAATTTTTTTCGGCACGATTACAATACTTTATCATACTGCCTATGATAAAGTTAAACGATAACTATTATGTTGTAATAGTAATATAATTTCTATTCAAGGCAATTTTTTTCCAAACCGGCGGTGATAATATATAGATTCGAGCGCGGATGCACTGCATTGGTGCGACCGGATGACGTCAGCAGTTATCCTTCCGCGATTTATCCTCTCTCTCTCGCTCACTGCTGCATTGAATGAGGGACAATGACGTCAGCCGTGGAAGTGGGTCGATCTATCGCAGGACAGGGACCCCAGGACCTTCCTCCGGCTACAAGAATGTAGCACCACCTCTAGCACACACACACACACACACACACACATACACAGCCGCATACGAGTGAGGAGCATCCTCTCTATATTTAGAGCCATTTACCCTTGGCTTGTCGCAAAGTATCTCAAGACTACTTATTAATAGATGAGTAGTCGGTTGTTCCTTGTCTGTCATAATAAGCCGGCGACCACAGACGCAATTATATTTCTAAAGGTTCTCTCTGCGAGGTAAACACAAAAGGAATAGCGCCATCTAGGTATACTCGCGGAAAATATGATGTAAGGTAAACGTCCCAAGTTCACACACTGTCCTAAATTCCGACATATTTCTGATTAGTTGGATAAAATAAGAAATCTACAACATTGTACTGAGTTTCTTTTTGTGGGATACGAATATGATAATGAAAAGTTTCCTTGACATTTACCAAACAAAAAATTTTAAATTTTGGTTTAAAATAATTTTACACAACAATTTACTTTATCTGTTTCTGAATTTTGGCCATATACGAACGTCTCTGTTGAAAAGCCAATGCAAAATTTCACTTGTAAAAATGTATCTTCCAAAAAAATGGGATAGTAGGATGTCTATTACAACAAAATATTGGGAATTGATATGTCTTTGCAATAAAGTGCTCGAGATCCTGCACAGCTTTTTTAGTTGCCTCACTAGGTAACTCAAACTTATACAAAAACACCACCACGTATTATACTTTTGATGGTGCCTTTAGTAGAATGTACCTATTAAAAAATATTGAAAAGCGGTGAGAAGATTACTAAACTTCTTGAAGATATATAATCAAAATTTTAGCAAAATCACAGCGAATTATGTTAGGGTATTTAAAAAGTACAAAAACGTGATATTTTGTTGAATATTTAATAACCACTTGAATAAATATATACAGTCCGACAGTTTTTAGAAGTTGACCACGAACTTGAAAACTAGTTTATAACAACTTAATATAACAACTTAATAATCACAAATTAAATATAATAATGAATGCCCTCGCAGACACTAATCTATTAAAATTAATTGCCCAACTACTCTAAATACCGTAATTTCGATGCTCACATTGGCATTATATAACCGCACACGCATTACAGCACACAATTAATCACACATGGCCTTAAGTTCATCGTCCAAGGCGTCGATATATTTAAAGACGTTGTTCAAAATCTCCTGCAACTCTTCCCTGTTGTGCACGTGGTTCTCTTTCGCCGCTAGAGCTAGCATGAAACAATCGCCTTTCGTAACTACTGATAATCGAAAAACTGAAATCGATAATAGTTTTGTTCTTTCACGTCCCATTAGAACGTATCTTTTACTTTACCTGTATCGAAACCACTCGGCATAAATGACAGGGCGCTTTCAATTTCATAACCTGCTATGGTGCCACCCTTTACGCCGCCAACATTGGTTACAGCGGAACTAACTGTCCCTAGAAAATAGGATACCACTGCCTCTGTTGCCTGTGCTGGCACAAGATGTAATATTTTGCTAAGGGTATACGCCATCTGAAAAGTGATTAAGGTTAATATGGATTTGTGTAATTGTAATTTGACTGGGCTACATTGGTAAAATGTAAAATATGGCGCAGTCGGTAGGATTTATCTTGGAAGGTCTTGAACGTTGTTATTTGTGTGCCTGGATATGAAAAGGGACCAATTGACCAAATTTCCGTTAGGTATCAATCTGACGACGTACAAAATACAAATAAATCAGACACATAGTATCAAATATAATAACCTTTAGAGATAAAACATAAACATAACTAGGTAAACAAAACATTTACATATAGTCATAATAGTTATTTGTACCAGCAAGTTAGTAAACTGCTATCAAGGCACACTTGTTTGTGCTCCTGCATGCGGCAGAATCCTAATGCGCTAGAGCGTAGCGTGATATCGACTACTTGTCCCTTTTTCTCTCAAAACAAAAAAAAAAATTTCGTGCGTTTCTACCCGCGGACTGGCTTCAGACGAACACATGTGATAAAAAAGACAACAAAGAGGTTAATTAGCGAATAAAAGAGAAATGTATAATTTGAACCAGTTTAACGTTATTTGCGATTATCTGCGCAACTAGAAACTGACAAGTGGTCCCTTTTCACATCCACGCACACATTTATATAATGAGTTATACAAAGTTATACTTACCACAGTATCAATTGCATATGTAGCTTGCTTAATTTCATTGTGGACAGCATTTGCCCTATCTACAAGCGTTAATCCTTCCTTCATGTGTATTGGAACTTTCAGCATAGCCACAGTGGAGTCATTCGTTAATTCGTTATAATCGTAGGTACCATCGATAATGCTCGCCAAGTCAGCGTTCATTGGCCTAAATAGTACCGATAGAGTTGTAAGATCAATACGTTTTCCTCTCTGCAAGATGTTAAAGATAATGACATACGCTCAAATCTAAAATATCAATAGTAGGGAGAAATATGAGGAGGTCGCCCTCTATAGGCAAAATCTGACCCAAATCACTACACAATAAGTCGCAAAAACGTCAAGTTTGTAGACATGCGCAGTACCACACGCAGTACGCACATATACTGCTCTCATTTATAAATTCAGCGACGAATCGGCCTGTCAAAATGTATGGTTGTGAAATTATGGTGTTTTTTATATTTCTGACAAATTCATTTAAAAATAAAAATACTATAGTAATGTTATCAACAGAATCAGTGATTATAAACAACTCAGCTGCTAATAATTTCTGTAGCGACTTTGTTATTATTGCAAACAGCTACTCTATCGGTCAAGGATAAAAAAAAGAAATAAAAGAATATATAATTCTGCATGTGGATAAGCATGTCAACTTGGCATGTGTACATGCAGCTTCTGCTACAGTAAATTCCACAACATTTTTTGGGACTATCGAACACTTGTTTTCGTTTTGACGTCTTCCACTCATTGATGAGATATATTACTTTCTGTCACTGGCCAAGGTGTCAAGGACAGTGTAGAAACTCGGCCTCACAATCTTGACCAAATATTTGCCGTAATAATCTTACCTCTCAATATATCTACATTGTACTTATCATGCACTCAGTTGGGTCAGATTTCAAAGCGTATGTACAGTATCTGCGAACTCCTCCCTTCCTATTCCGTGATTAACAGTTATTCATACCTTTTTCGCATATTCGTTTAAACTAGCTGTCAGCCCAACAATGATGATTTCAGTAAAACCTACTTTTAACTTGGTCTTCAACTTCTTCACCAATGGTACATATTTTATTTCTTCTTCGGCGTATATGGCTAGCTGGCGACTTGAACCGCTTTTGATATGTAAGTTTTCAGCGTCGTATTTAGCTGTAAATGGGTTATTGTAGAAATATAGATCGTCGAAGGAAAACTTTGGTTTGGTGGTGCGAATTGGTGGCAATTTCATGCCAAGTTCTGGGTTAGTTTCCCTTATCATGAAATTCTTTAATAACCCTATTAAGGCAATTCCATCGGCTAAACAATGCCTAAATACCATTATAATCGCGTATTGCTTAGTAGTTTCACTCTTCTTGTTCCAACGGATTGGCTGAGGGAAGATCTTACCGTACCAAACCTTATCTCCTATTGCTGGGCCATCCTTAACATGATGTTCATGTAGATAATCCATAAATTGATCCCTAGTTATGTATTCTTCCTCGTTTAGTCTCACCACTTGGACGCAGTCTTCTCTTTTATTGTGGTTTTTTACGTAATACGGAAATCCCAAAAATCTCTTCACTGTACAAGTTAACTTGTAAACGCTGTCGTGAACACTTTGGCCGGCGTTGGTCAATGTTGTTACAAGTTCTTGTGCATGCTCTGGACAATTTAGAATAATGACCACGTTTATTGTGGTTTTCTCATCTGCGCAATCCATTTCAGCATCTTGTCCTTTCAATAAGCCAGCATAGTTGCCGCCAACTGTTAATCTTAGATAGCTATCGATTAGAATATGAAATATGTAGAGGGGTAAAAGTAATATATAATATAAAATGAGTAACAATGCCGCTAGAAGGATTAGGAATGGATGCAGTGTTATTCTTGTAGGCCATGACTTCTTCGCAATTGCCCCTTTAGGTATACCAAGACAGTCCTGAAAAAAAAAAACCTGTTTTGAGAATTTGTTAGAAAAGCTAACTTTTAGGACGGAATACACCAACAAAGATAGATAAGATATCTCCAGATAAATAATATCAAAGTTAAATATATGCAAATAGCACTATCTGTGGATAAAATCTCAGATGAACTATTGTCTCCTTTATATTGGCAGATAAACTATTAGGCATTATTACTATTATGTATGTATTTACATATCTCAGGTGATACACGCGTTGGTGTAGTATTATATATTCTCAATAGTATTATTGTGTAGTAGTATTAACATTATAAGGAGGTTATACAATAAAGAACCGAACCAGTGAACCAGTGCACCAAGGTTGGGCAACTAAATGGAATATTAACTGGAATATTGTCTGCGCAGAGTAAATGATTAGTTTTATCAAAAAATACTAAACATAAAAGTGGTTTGACTATTGTTTCCCATATTTTCACAAAAACTAATTATGTCTAAATGGTAAAATAAAAGCATGGCGACTATGACGTCATTTTTTTAAATGGCAACATTGACGTGTGATACATCGTTGGATACCTCTATTTCTTACCTTTACAGCCGTATAACACATTCCTCCATAATCATGTAAATTTAAAAAAAAACGCAAAATGATTCATTAACTTTTATTTGATTTTTTGTTTATTTGTAAATAAATACCCGTCCCATTAATTTAAGTAATGTTTTCAATTGAATTTTTGCTTATTATAAAAAAGAATTCAACATGAGCTTATTTTGGAGTAAAATAGCAATATTTTTCTTTTCTATAGTAAATTTTATGCCATAGTGAAAACTACACTAAATGGGATCTTTTAAAATAACTTGGCAGGTTATCCTGGTATTTTTCGTTTAGATTTGACTGCCCAAAGTTAGCTAAAAAGAACAAAATAAACCACGAATCGGACAAAATATTTAAACATTTAATGTAAATAAAACAATTCAACGCGTTAGAACCTCGAAATAATAGTTCAATGACACAGAACAATTAAATCTAAGAGGCAACCTATAAAATCCAAAGAACTTTTATCGACCTATTGTTAATTGTTAAATGTTAAACAATCAAAGCAAGTTCAACAGCTAGTTGCAATCTATTGTTGTTTCTAAAGTAACAACAATATCACGTAATCATTAACAGAACAATGTATGTTCCTTTATTCATAAATGTAACATTTTCCAGAGAATTACTTGTTTTTTGATGACCTAAGACCGTATCATTTTATGGAGGATACGCATTTATATTATTTGACTACAGTTAAGCTAGTTGTTTCAATAAAATGTAACAAAATGTTACTTACTTTTGCGTTTGACCCAAGGATTTGCAATTGTTTAATTATATTTTTAACACTTGTTTTTTTGTATATTTGGAAGTCGAAAATTGGTTTTGCCAAAAATACTTGGTACTAACCTTTACAAGAGTGTATATAGACAGGAACATGTACAGAACTTGCGCCATTTTGTCCCCGGACTGGATCAACAACCGCACTGTGTAGAAACAACAAATTTTGCTGTACTGGAGCAAAAATATGATATATATATATGAAGGATACAGGGGAAAAAACGATCGAAGTCACAATTTTATTACAATGTAAAACTCATTTGTCGTATAGATGTGACTTCGATCGTTTTTCCCGTGTACCCTACATATATATATATACGAAATTATCTTTTAAAAAAATATATAATTGCCTTTAGCAGAGGTAGGTAATTATTTCGTCAATCAAATAAACGTGCTTTGCAAAATTAAAATAAATGTGTCTTGATACTGACTTACATGTAAATAGTATGTAAGCATATAAATAAAAAGGTATTTGATACTTTACTGTAAGCGTCAGTAGTAGTGTTACTAATTGACGTGCTTGGAGGTAAAATGGTATAATCAGAGCAATAATTAAGCCATTTTTATCTACGACTCACATATAATAGGTTCATTGCATACGTATCTATGACTATATAATCCCCATCATGATACACGCCAATGATTATAATAACACTAGCGTGGTATAATAATGACAGTTCGTACAAAGAATCACATCATTATTTGAACGAACTGTCATCATTATACAACGCTAGTGTGAAAGTCTGTCAAAACCTACGTGGATGACAGTTATCTGACGGTTCGCCTCGCCATCATTGACAAATATTTGACAAATATTTGATATAAAATGAAATTTATGAGTCGTAGATAAAACGTCGTATTCGACTCGCACATAACGGATATAAATCGCTCGCATGTTTACACGCTCGCGTATAAACTTCATGCTCGCGGTTTATATCGTTGTTATTATTTCTATTTCTATTTCTATTTCTATTTCTATGTGCTCGTCAAATAATATACTATTAAGTGCACTTCAAACAAAAATGAGTTAAGTACAGTATACTACACTTCAAATATTTGATAATAGTGTTAGTGGTAATAGCATGTTTACTAGTGGTTAAATAGTCACATAAAGTAACATGAGTTCTCATATTACTAAAAACAAAAACTGTATGAGCAAATACTTTATGATCTTGTCTGCGTTAAAACTTAGTTAGCGAGTATTTCACAATTATTTTCATTCTGACAGTTGACAGTAGGTAGTGTCAAAAGCTGGTTTTTTTACAATACCTACTCTCAATATTGTCCATATACGTATTAGGGATTATTCGGAGCTTGTCATATAGCGCCAATGTGTAGTCTCGGTTCGAACAATGTGAGACGGAGATATATATTTTGTCTATCGATGTGGTGCCCGGGATGAAACTGCGCATGTGTGGCCAGTAGTTCTTAGGACCGTCGACAGATGGCGCTATTGTAGCTTAAAGTGCGCGGTCGGTATTACCGCGGCCGTTAGCCGGTAATATTCGGCAGCACTAACGCCAAACCAGTGACAGCCCATAGATAACCTTATACATGTGGCAGCTGGTGGTAGCACTGTGGCAGCCTATGGATCCAATCCAGCCAATCGAATCCACGAACTTGACGCATGCGTAGTGTGTCCAGTAGCACTACGTCGGATGAGATAGAGATTATGTCGAAACGCTAGTGTTGGAACAGCCTGCTGTTACCAACATTCTTTATATCATTTTGCATTTATATGATATTATCAAAATATCTGTCAAATCCTGGTTAACTTGTGTTATTTTAATGCAGACACGATCGATATCGATGAAATATAATCTCATGCAGCTAAACTATTAATTTTATAATATATTGTATGATAAAGTTATGTGTCTGGCCAAATCAGATTTTTTTAGCCGTATGGTTGAGACCCTCTGAATATAAAATAACTTAATAATCACAAAAATTGCGTGGTAGAAAGTTACATATGAACACATATCACTAAACTAACTTCAATATCATAGCAACTAATAAAAAGCAACTCGTTACTCGAATTGCAAATTCAACCACGGAGATAGAACGGGACTTTCTGTATTATTAAATTAATTAGTTTCTTATTCTCTAGATTGTGAGGAGCTTTTACAAAAGCGAAAGCTTGGTTTGATAAAAATTCAGGAAGATATGAAGGGTGAAATTTTATATTCACAAAATTACAGTTCTTAGATAACTGACATTAAAGTTTACTTTTCAAATTGTAAGTAAACGTAGTAAGTAAGCACATATCTCTTTAAGTGTAATTTTAAATACTAATAAAAAATAATCCTTATCAAAAAAATTATCGAAAAATTAATTAATTTTTAAAATATAGGGTGGTAAAATATTAATGTACGATAATTAGCCTACAGACACATAAATGTTATCAAAATAAGGTCAAAGATTCTTAATAAGGTTCTTAATAATAATAAGGGAAAAAATTTTGCTTGAGCTATAAACATTAGATTTTTATATTTTAAAAACAAACAGTTACACTCAGAATTTTTTAAAATCAGGTTTACTACTAAAACATCAACGTAACAGTTTATTTACACTCAGTAATAGCAAAGAACACACACACACACACAAAAGGCTTTGTAAGGATTTGTATCGTGGCCATACATTATGTTTGAAAAAAATCTGATGCTGTCCTTGATTCATATGATACCACTCATAAAAAATTCTACTGTCTGGCGCCTCGCACCCAAACATCTTTACCGTGGCTTTTCAAAACTTATCAAAATTGCTGCTTATGCAGCAGCAGGAATTTATAAAAAAAAATATGTCAAAATATATTCTACGAAGTGGAGGAAAGAATAAAGTATGGCCCTGGTATAACATATTAGCAGAACAATACTGTAAGTATGATGTCACGTTATAAACTGTACTTGAAAGTTTAAACGTGTTTTTTTTCTCGAAACCGGTTTTTCGCATGATATTTCAAAAACGATTTGATCAATTGATTTCAAATTTTAACTGGATGTTAAGGGGGTCTTCTGGTTTGTTAGCCGCTTTTTGAGCCTATTTTAAGGAATTGATAATGAAAGAACCACACAAGATTTATAGACAGTTTTTTTTTATTCTTTTGTGTTACTATTGATGTATAAACTTAACAATTTGAAAATTATTGTGATGATCTCGGTGACCATGGAGATTACTTTGTATGTGCTTTGGTGCAAACATTAATGTGTAAAGGTAATCACGATTACACGAGTTCAGGTTGTCTGATAATATAAAGTTAAACCTTTTGGAGCTTTTGGATACCATGATGGAACAATTCAATTGAGATTTTCTAGATTAGAATAAAGCAAAAAAAAATATTTTTTATAGCCAACAAAGCGGAAGACCCTCTTAAGTAAACATCCCTTTATCGTTTGATGAACCAGAAATGCAATATGTTATATACTTTTCTTTTCATAGAGAAAACATTGTCAATTTTTATGAGAAAAATCGATATTTTGACTTTGACAAGACACCATTTCCTCAAATATAAATATTTTTATTTTCTGGTTCATCAAACGATAACTACTTATGTATAAAATAGGTCGATATTCGATATATTTATTTCAGATCACCGGGAGTGGCCAAATCATGCCAACCTGTGACCGCGGAAATTCGCGCAGTGACATGGTCGCGGGTAGCTAGTGAGCGTGGTTCATAATATCTCTTTATTATTTTTTTTGTGGATACCTGAAAAGTTAGTAAATATTTGTGCCAAATTTGGCCAAATTCGATTTATTGCATAGTCTTGCCAATAAAAAATTCTAAATAAGCGGTTATTTTAAAGGAAAAACCGGAATCCCCCCTTAATCAAGGACAGCATCAGAATTTTATCAGATTTCTTCGCCCCTAGATTTGCGAGAAAATCGACGTCAAAACATAATATATGGCCACGCTAGTACATTACATATTAATTTCTTCGGCCAATGCGTCGATATATTTAAAAACGTTGTTCAAAATCTCCTGCAATTCTGCTCTGTTGTGCACAAGATTGTCTTTCGTCGTTAGAGCGAGCATGAAGCAATCACCTTTCGTAATTACGGATAAACGAAAACCTGAAAAAATGGCGAAGTATTATCATGTAATATTAGTACTGTTTTGGTTTTACCTATGTTGAAAAAGCTGGGTATAAATGATAGAGCGGTCTCCACGTCGTATCCTACAATTTTCCCGCCCTTTATGCCACCAACATTGGTTACACCAACGCCAGTTCCGCTTGAGAAATATGTCACTAGGAACTGTGATGCTTGTGCTGGTAGTAGATGCCCAAGTTTTGTAAAGGTATACAACATCTGAAAAATAATTTCTGTTACTATCAGAAATTTTAGTTTCCTATGTGTGTGATTTGGATACAATATAAACATGGCGCAGTCGGTAGGATAAATGTATCTTTGGCAGTACTTTACAATTTAGGTTACATAAACTTTATTTTTATATAGAAAGATATATACAAGAAGTTTGCAGTTTTCATGACGACAATCGTAAAAATGTAGTATTTTTTGGTTTTGTAACAGTAAGTTGTCTTAGTTTAGTGATCAAACGCTTATTAAATGTGGATTTGAATGCATTTTGACCGTGGGTATGTAAAAACTTTAGCATGATATCGTAAAATTAATGTTGGAGACTGCAAAGCTGTTGTTTGTTATTGTAACATAGTTATTAATAACACTCATTTGTATTAATTAAATAAAATCATACATTACGTTTATGGGTCTTTTGTTAATTTTTACGTATTTCATGCTTAGGGTGACACCACGATAACCCGCTCTGTGTGGTACCTACGCCACTGACTAATGAACAATATAGTTGAAGAATGTTATCTTACTTGAATTTGCTATAGATATAGGGAACGTTTTGTTGAATTGAGTGCAAGGGAAACAGCAATTGCGTTTTTATTTGCTTAATTAACCTACTAAAACTTATACTTACTAAACCATCAACTGCGTACGTAGCTTGCTGAATTTCGTCGTGGATAGCATTCGCTCTATCTACAAGCGTTAAGCCTTCCTTCATGTATATAGGCACTTTTATCATGGCCATAGACGAGTCATTCGTTAAATCATCATAGTTGAAGGTACCATCGATGATGCTCTGCAAGTCTTCGTTCATTGGTCGAAGTACAACCGCTAGAGTTATAAAATCAATACGTATTCCTCTCTGCAAGATATTAAAAACAATGACAATACTCTCGAGTCTAAAATTTATTCAGTAAATATACCTTTTTCGCGTATTCGTTTATGCTAGCAGTCAGCCCAACAATGAGGATTTCAGTAAATCCTACCTTTAACTTGGATTTTAACTTCTTCACGAGAGGAACATATTTCATCTCTTCTTCGGCGTATATTGCCAGCTGACGACTTGAACCTTCTTTGATTTCCAGCTTGTCCCCGTCACTTTTCGCTGTAAATGGGTTATCGTAAAAGTATAGATCGTCGAAGGAAAACTTTGGTTTAGTGGTGCGAATTGGTGGCAACTTCATAACTTCTGGATTACTTTCCCTTATCATAAAGTGCTTTAATAACCCTATCAAGGCTAACCCATCGGCTAGACAATGCCTAAATACCAGTACAAACGCGTACTGCTTAGTAGTTTCGCTCTTTTTGTTCCAGCGGATTGGTTGAGGGAAGATTTTACCGTACCAAACCTTATCTCCAATCGCTGGACCATTCTTCACATGGGCTTCATGCAGATAATCCATGAATTGATCCCTAGTTATGCATTCTTCCTTGTTTAGTCTCACCACTTGGACGCTGTCTTCTTTTTTATTGTGGTTTCTCACGTAATACGGAAAACCCAAAAACCTCTTCACTGTACACGATAACTTGTAAGCGCTTTCGTGAACACTGTGGATGATGTTGGTTAGTCTTCTAACAATTTCTTGTGCATCCTCGGGACCGTTCAGAATGAGGACCACGTTTATCGAGATTTTCTCATCTGTGCTATCCAGTTGAGCGTCTTGCCCTTTCAGTAAGCCAGCATAGTTGCCGCCAACTGTTAATCTTAGATAGCAGTCGATTAAAATACGAAGTATGTACGGTGGTAGAAGTAACAACAGATGTAGAATGAATGACGATACCGCTAAAAGCATTAAGAATGCGTGCAGTGCTATTCTAATTTGCCATGGCTTCTTCCCAATTGCACCTTTAGGTATTCGTAGGAAATCCTAAAAATAATATAAACACCTGTCTTGAGAATTTGTTATCCGAACTAATTAAGTGTAAAACAAAATATATTAATTTCAGAAATTACAATATGTGCAAAATGGTTCGATTATCGCTTTTAGGATAAATGCTTTGCTTTTTCTATAAAAGCTTTGCCCCATTGTCATTTTTTACCCCATACGGTCAGAAGAAGTCAGAAGAAGTTCTTTTGTACCATTGTTCTAATTTAAATATGATTCTGTGCATGATGCTCATTAGGGCTTCCAATCCCGGGATTCCGAGATCCCGACAAATAATGAGCTTTTTCGGGATCCCGGGATTATAAATCAAAATCCCGGCGATCCAAAAAAAGTTAAATCTAAATTATTTTCTTATTTTGTTGTTAATTGGCGAAGTGTTAATTGCTGTTATAGAATTTCAGTCTATAACATGATGGCAAAATGGACCTTCTCAGTTTGCTCCTGTTGTCTCCTTAGTTATTATACCATCAACTAAAAAGTATTTAAGAACAGAAAAAAGGAACAAACGTAAAAATAAAAAAATCGTCGCGGATTTCTTTACCTGTATTCAATGATGTACTATTGAATATAAAATTAGTAAATAGGTAATAAAATATTGAAAATAAGTACAAATTAAACAAATTAATCCCGATATAGTTAACTGTAAAATGAAACCCAGATTGTACCAAAAATTATTTGCGATTAATCTCTGTGGTTCGGTGGTTCATTCCAATCGAACGATTGATATTCTTTGTTGTTCCGATTTTCAAGTTTCTTCCAGTTTAAGGATCATCGCACAATTATCGCTTTTTACTTTATCATACGCAGTATGATAAAGTATGGTCATCGTGCCGAATTCGATTTTTGTGGCGACGATTCCGGAAAAACTACTAAAGGTATCGGGACGAAACTTCATATTTAGAAGTTTCATAACCAAACTTAGAACGATGAGTATTGCCTTTTCCAAGTATTTTGCAAATGAGCAGCCATTTCTGTAATTTCGTCAAAATACATAAATAATAAATTAAAGTAGAGGAAATTTCGAATAATTTATGCCTATGACATTTTTTGGTAAAATTAATAGTTTAGCTGCAAAAGCAAGTTCTACTTGATCGAGATCGGTCGTATCCGCATTGATATGAAACTATTGATATAAAGCCAAAGGTGTTTTATCTTTAACAAAAAAAAAACAACTATTAATTTTTAACAAATTATATTTTGCAAATTTAATGTCATTACTTTTTAAAATTTTGATTAATCTAGATGTTAAACCCATTATATACGGAATTTTTTAAAATAAAGGAACTTGTTTTCCAATAAATTTACTTAAACGTTTATTATTTGGTTCTCGGTCAATTCATAACTATAATGTTCCTTTGCTTCAACAACCTCCTTTGTTTTTATAAATTCCGTATATAATAGGTTTAACATCTAGTTTAACCAACATTTTAAAAAGTAATAACATTAAATTTGCAAAATATAATTTGTTAAACATTAATAGTTGTTTTTCTTTTGTTAAAGATAAATCACCTTTGGCCTTAAATTCTGGTATTGTTTATTCTATTCCTCGTTCTTGTTGTAATCTCTTTTATGTTGGTCAGACTGGTAACTATTTAAAAACTAGAATTTCCTTATATAAATCGGACATCAAAAGAAGTAAACTAAGATGTGCATTATCGCAACATGTTTTTAAAGAAAACCACAAATTTGATTTTGAAAATATTAAAATTTTAGGTGTTTGTAAAAATTATCGGAATTGAAATTTTTTGGAAATATTGTTTATCAACGAATTAAATACTTGTAATTTTAAAGCAGATGTTGAAAATGTGAGCATAATTAATAAAAGTTTATTAGCGTTATTGAAATCTTTGATTAACTTATTTTTTCATGGATATAAGTATTGATAAATTTGTTATATTCGTGATTTAAAAAACGTTCCTTGTAGATTTCCTGATGATTCCTATGTTATAGGCGAAATATTGAAAATTAAAGAAAACTAAAAACTTTGTTGCTGTTTTCCCAAATATTGAATTACACTATTATTAAAATATATATTTCAATTAAAATGAATATAACAAATAAATGTATTGGTACCAACCTTTACGAGAGTATATGTGTACAGGAACATGTGCAGAACTTGCGACATTTTGTCATTGGACTGTAGCAACAACCACTGTGCAGCAACCAAATACAATGCTCAACTAGTTTCTTGTTCGATAGATTGTGAGGAGCATTTAAAAAAATAGCAACCTTGTTTTGATAATAATTCAGCAAGGTATCAACGTTTGATATTTATGGTCACAAAATCACACTTCCGAGAAGAACGAGTTTAACGACATTAAACGACAATTAAAATTTTACGCATAGCTACAAATCACACTATGTGACAGTGAAATTATACTGAACATAATGGCATATACGAAATTTTCCAAACACACCCAAACACTGGATTTTTTTTTAAAACTGTTTTTAATTGCTTGTGTATAAAAATTCAGAACTTCATTATTTTCCATCCATGAAAAAGTTTTCTCAAAAAGGGCATATAGATAAAAATATCTGTTTTTATAATGTGGGTTGGGCTATTTGAACTATATTTGACGAATTCGAAAAACGTAGAAGTAATATTAATTTCTTTCATTGCAGGAAATTAAATATTTATATATTTTAAATATTTAAATATTCATATAAGAGTTGCACTGAATATTTCATTGCTTTTGGACAATAAATATCGTCTTTATTTGAAAGCGCGTTTAGAACTGGGTGTTAAAGTCATTATACCTATTTTTTTGTTATCAATAATAGTTTTATTTAAAATGCAAGCAGTTAGTTTAAACAATTTGTCAGAATGTTTTATTGGCATTAATATGAATAACTCAAAATTTGACTTGACCAATTTCTTTTGCCGCAACTATTCTTGAAAATGTTTACAAAAATGTAAAACTTTTGAGCAAATACAGTGGCATTTTTGTTTATTATTGTTGTCAACATGCACACTTTGACACCTTTTAACTTTTAAACCGATAATTTTGGTTTTCTACTTGAAAGCAAAATTAGAAAAAGTTGATCAATTTTCGGAGTGAAAGATATTCTCCAATCAAATATATTGTAAGGGTTTCTTACTGACCGGATTTGGTAACTTTTGGCATCCCAGGCGTTTTGATCCGGCAATTTTCCCTTTTTTTTCACGAATTCCGGGATCAAGCCCGGGATCCCGGAATAACAAAATCTTTAATCGAAATCCCGGGATCAGTATATTGTCCGGGATTGGAAGCCCTAGTACTCATCACATACAATAAGTTATTTTTTACAAATATTATATATTAAATTATATATTTCAATTAAAATGTATATAACATATAAATGTATTGGTACCAACCTTTACGAGAGTATATGTGTACAGGAACATGTGCAGAACTTGCGACATTTTGTCATTGGACTGTAGCAACAACCACTGTGCAGCAACCAAATACAATGCTCAACTAGTTTCTTGTTCGATAAATTGTGAGGAGCATTTAAAAAAGAGAAAGCTTGTTTTGATAAAAATTGAGCATCAAGGTTCAAGGTATCAAGGTTTGAATATATGGTCACAAAATCACAGTTCCGAGAAAAACTAGTTTAACGTCATTAAACGACAATTAAAATTTTATGCGTAGCTACAAATAACACTATGTGACAGTGAAAATATACTGAACATAATGGCATATACGAAATTTTCCAAACACACCCAAACTCTGGATTTTTTTTTTAAACTGTTTTTAATTGCTTCTGTATAAAAATTCAGAACTCCGTTATTTTCCATTCAATTTCCAAAATAAAAAGTCGAAAAGTTAAGGACGTTCAAATTCAGAAGTTTTCCATTATTTTCAGATTTTCTGAACTTTAACATCAGTTTGATGACCTGTTTCAATCTATAATATTGTAATTCTTTTTCTTTATTGAAAGCTCATGTAAATTTGCGTTTGTTTATTAGAATATGTTTATTATTTAATTTTAGTCTATCTCATATGTTATTAAATACTATTCTACTTGTACCCAAATATCGTAAAATCATTAATCGACAATCTTAACCTTTCACAATTGTTTATACTATTAGGACGATGTAGGTCTCTAGTATCACCAAATTTCATATAATATAATAACAAAGAAACTGATTCATAAGCAGTAAAAAATCATCTTTAGTGCATGCTTCAGCGTAAATATAAGAAAAGTAAAATTAGTGACAATCGCAATAAGTTTTGTTACGTTTACGGATTGTTTTTTGACAAACAGCATCGGCTACAATCAGTAAAAAATAAATCAGTGGTCGAGGCGTACATTTATTTTTCATAAATCACGATAGCAACTCAGTACTGTTCCAATAAACGAGTGAAAATTTTATAATTGCAATTTACAAGTGGAATTTATTTTCAACTTAAATTTACCTGGAAATGTAATAAACGTAAACTATGATGTACTTAGTGACATATTGTGTTAGTCTGGCAGTTAAAAAAAGGAAAAGAAAAAAAAGCAGTGGTATAATTTTAGAACAACATTGTAAATATAAGTACTAGTAATGTCTAATGTCTAATGTCTAATGTCTAGTGTCAAAATATCTGTCTAAATATCCTGGCTAACTAGTTTAATTTTAATGCAGACACGATTTATCTCGATCGTCATGTGCCTGCCCACATCAGATTTTTATCATAAAATATGATGCCAGTTAAATTGGCCCTGTACTTTTTAAAGACGTGGTTTGAGTTTCCTTTATCATATGTATGATGTTCGATATCATATGTATGATCGTTGGCAATAATTGTTGTCGAAGCTTTTTAGCCGTTGAACGTAAAAATGGCTACTACTACGACGAAGATGAATAGAACCTTTATTATAGAAAATTGAAAGATCTATCAATCTCAATTTATGGGTAATTAAAATTCAGGAAGATATGAAGGGTGAAATTTTATGTTCACCGAATTACAGTTCTTAGATAAGAGACTTTAAAGTTTACCTTTCAAATTGTAAGCAAACATAGTATGTAAACACATATCCTTTTATTAAGAATAATTTTAAATACTAATACAAAATAATCCTTGACAAAAAAAAAATTATTGAGTTGAAAATATAGGGTGGTAAAATATAAATGTACGATAAGTAACCTACATAGACTTAAATGTTATCAAAATAAGGTCAAATGTTTTTTTGTCTATCACTGTGTTCTTTCACGTCTGAAAATGGTCTTCTATATTTTGTTTACTGCAGTCCTAGTATGACTAGTAGAATTGCCTTCAAATTATGTAAGAAATTTATTGGCTTGACCTATAAACATATTAGATTTTTATATTTTAAAAATAAGCAGCTACGCTCAGATTTTGTTGAATCAGATTTACTCTTAAAACATCGACGTAACATCTTATTTACACTCAGTAATAGCAAACAACACACACACACACAAAAAGATTTGTAGTAGAAACTAATGTGGCCATATATTATGTCCCCTCTTTTGACGTCGATTTTCTCGCAAATCTAGGGGCAATTTTTTTTTTTAAATTCTGGTGCTGTCCTTGATACATATAATACAACTCATAAAAATTAGAAAGCTGTATATGTTGGCGTTTACCCGAATTTTCCAAATGAAGAAGAATTGATCGCAGTAATTCACGCGACGCTCTTCGGTCTTTGGTGTGGTGCGGGGGAAGGTTTCGACAGCGACGCTGCCGGTAGTGGGGGATCGCACGATGCTTTAGTTACTAGAAGAGCAGTGTTTATGGACACAATATAACGACACGTCGATTATATTATTTGTACCTGTATTTAAATATTACTAATAAATAAACTGTTGAAATTGTTATAATAGTTTCAATATTGATATAACAAAATCGGGCATACTTTTTAAAATATTTTTCAGTTTATCAAGCAAACGTAATTTAGTATTCACAACTAATCGGAAAATTTGCTAACTCCATATTCTTCAAGTCCACAAAAACGGACTCACTGGCCGCTCTGCGCAAAATACTGTTCATGTTTATTTCGGCCTTAAAAATTAACAAATAGTCCGAATGCTAATAAATTCAAGGGACATGTGACGCAGTAAATAAGCTATTTGCATGCTAACTACGTTGTTCTGTTAACATTCGTTACTGATCTATCAGCTGCCATCAATATCTTGTTTACAACCTTAGTGTATAAAAACTGAAGAAAACAAAAATGCCAATTGATACAAGAGACGACAGTGAGTCGACAGTGAGCAACCTGAACAACCATTGACATTTTTGTGGTAAGCGATTTAGGAGAAAACAAATCGGAAATAAGATCGTTAATTTAGAAATGCAAAAATCGAGTAAATTTTTTCACGTTTCTCGCGCTCGTGTATACACCGAGAGGCAAAAAATTTTGATACTCATACAACTTATGTAGAAATGATTGAGGAGTATTACACACTTTATTTAATTTTTTCTGTTGAGTAGTTTTGGAGTTACGAGACGTCAAACACAGGAGTCGATAATATCGAAAGGAGAGATGGCAGTTAGGGCATTTCTCTCGTAACGGGTCACATTATAATTAAAATTCTCTAAAAATTAAGAAATTAATTATGTCAGTTAAAATTACTACCTTGACAAGTTATCGTTCTTTTTGTGTATTGATAATCAGCTATCCGCAGCTCTCTCACTATCGGCAGCACCGCTAACCGCTCCCTTCCCCGCACCACACCAAAGACCGTAGAGCGTCAAAATTCACGCGGTGTTTCTGCACGATCTTTTGGATTGAAATAAAAAGCTAAACAATGACTATGTAATAAACTTTAAACCTATGAATTATTGGGTAGTCTATAGTCTATATTTCATTATTCTAGCTCTTCTAATAACGGAAGTGCTGGCATTGCATAATATAGCTAGTTGTGGGTCAACCACTAATCCAATCATTTTACAAAAGTGCACGATAGCTAGAATTCCGCAGGTGATTTTACTTTTTAATTCGTTGATATCTATGGATTATTTCCGGAGTAATTGTTGGCTAAAATTAAACGAATGAAATTTATGTGACAAAAACAGCGCCAATTCTTCTTAATTTGGAAAAATCGGGAAAACGCCAACATTTGCAAGTTTCTAATTTTTATGAGTTGTAGCATGTTAATCAAGGACAGCATGATCAGATTTTTTCGCCCCTAGATTTGCGAGAAAATCGACGTCAAAAGAGGGTACATAATATATGGCCACGCTAGTACGTTACATATCCTTTATTTCTTCGTCCAGTGCGTCGATATATTTAAAAACGTTGTTCAAAATCTCCTGCAATTCTGCTCTGTTGTGCACGTGATTGTCTTTCGTCGCTAGAGCGAGCATGAAGCAATCGCCTTTCGTAATTACGGATAAACGAAAACCTGAAAAATTGTCGAAGTATTATCATGTAATATTATTAATGTTTTGGTTTTACCTATGTTGAAAAAGCTGGGTATAAATGATAAAGCGGTCTCCACGTCGTATCCTACAATTTTTCCGCCCTTTAAGCCACCAACATTGGTTATACCACCACCAGTTCCGGTTGAGAAATATGTCACTAGCAACTGTGATGCTTGTGCTGGGAGTAGATGACCAAGTTTGGTAAAGGTATACAACATCTGAAAAATAATTTCGGTTACTATCAAAAATTTTAGTTTCCTATGTGATGGTGTGTGATTTGAATACAATATAAACATGGCGCAGTCGGTAGGATAAATGTATCTTTGGCAGTATTTTACAACTTAGGTTACTTTATTACTTTATTTTTCTATAGAAAGATGTATAGATTTGCAGTTTTCATGACGACAATCGTAAAAAGTAGTATTTTTTTTTTAAATTTGTATCAATTAGTTGTCTTATTTTAGTGATCAAACGCTTATTGAATGTGGATTTGAATGTATTTTGACCGTGGGTATGAAAAAACTTTAGCATGATATCGTAAAATTAATGTGCAAGTGAAATGTGCAATATAAATGTTTGTAAGCTATGAAATAAATAATTACTGCAGATTAAAATGTTTTCAACTGGAAGTTATGCATCAATACAGTTTTGCAAAAATTTATAGGTGGCAGTACTGCTTTGTACATATGGTTATGATTTATTTGTATCTTTTCCACAACGCATTTTTTTGTTGGGTGTATAGATCAGTCAATTAATTTTGTGGCCAACACTAATTTGCACAAAATGTATCTTGTGTGACATCTTTCGGAACAATAGAAATAATATTTGAATTTTTTTCTGCTTCTACTAGCTGCTTAGAAGTGTTTCTTAAACATAGAAAAGCATCTGTTAAAATAAAAGACTCTCAGCAACGCGTTGGAGTGCGCAGTATGCTGCAGTAAAAGTATTTGCTGAAAATGTTGATAGGATTGTGGCTGCTTTTCTTAAGGGAAATAAATTATGCTGAGATTGCATTGCAAAGTAAAGATTTGAGTATTGATCAGTGAGCTGTAAAAATAGAGACACTTCGTCTATATATTGAAGAAAAACGAAGCCAAATTGTAGAAGAGGCAATAGATCTTGCCGTAAAAAATCGGAGGGCTACGACATTCCAATAGAAAGATGAATTTGCCGTAAAAAACGAATGGCCTGTGAGTTGGCCACCGATGCACGACTTAGACAGAGAGCTGAACTTGAAAAGGATATGTTGAAATATCTTGACCGATTCAGTATTGAACTCCGAACTAGATCGTAGTCAATTTAAGATGTAGCTTCATTGTTCGAGATTTTGCAGCCAAACGCTTTACTATCGACGAATACTGAAAAGTTGAAATTAGCTCTATCCACACAGATAGAAAAGATTTCTTGTTTCAAAGAAATGTATTTGTTTGAATTTATTCTTTTGGGTCAAAACATATTTGGTTGACGCCAACAATATTTACTTCATTGAATACTCTAGTTTATTTGCTTGCAGAGATTAATTTATTTGAAATATTTATTTAAGTGGAATAAATATATATGGATACAAACAAAAATTACTTTCCTTTAAAGTAATATTTTAGTTTTGATTTAAAAAAAAAACGTTTCTTTACACCAATGAAATATAATTTTGATTCTGACATATAAATTTGTATATAAGGAGAGATTTATTTCGCTTAAAGTAATATTTTGTCTTTGGCTTAAAAATAGGTTTACTTCCGCCAAAGAAATCATATTTTGATTAAAATAAATATATTTGTACACAAGAAGAGATTTATTTCCTTTAAAGTAATATTTTTGTTTTGGCTTTAAAATAGGTTTACTTCCACCAAAGAAATCATATTTTGATCCAAATAAATATATGTTTAATGTCATCCAACTGTATTGTTAGATGGCGCTGTAAACTCTCTCCTCGCACTTCGTACATATCGAGAGTATAAAGCCGCGTGATCGACAGTATAGAACTTATAGAGTACAGTGCCTGCAGGTTCAAGTTACGATTCCAAATCAGAGTACACTTTACTAACTTAACCTTAACTAGGTATATGTTGGGTTGGGAAGACCAAGCACTGGTCGAGGATGCGCGGCATCCCAAAAAGGAGGTGACACATGGCGAGTCTTCCGAAAAATTCTTGTCTATTAATTCCTTGAACAAATTAATAATTTTAAGCATTTTAACTCGACCAACAATTTTGTTAATTGAAAAAAATGTAATTCTTTCACTCAACACAATCATAATTATTTGAAGTAAATAAACCTCATTTCTTATAATACACAAATTGCAAACTTTTTAACTGGAAACATAAGTTGTTTGACACAAATCAACGTTCTTTCTACTAAACAAATATTTCAAATAAATGCGTTTTTATCCGCAAATAAATATTTCTTTGCCTCTATTGAAACAACAAATTTCTTTGAGTCAATGCATATTTATTTGAATCAAACAAAAATTTCTCACTGCGCAAATTTACTGGTTTTTATGATGAGGTATCAGAAACAGAACTCTTCTTAGATATACCAAGGTTGAGAAGACATTTAAAAGCAGCCACTGTTACAATTTCTAATTGGGCGTCTCTAGTCTAGAAATTCATCGTGGAATGGGATCTTACAGAATCTCTTCCGAATCGAATGATCGCACTAAACTTATTTATGACAATTTGCGTATCAGTTGCTTCGTGTAAAACGCGTTTTAGCAAATTAAAATTAATTAAAAATTATTTGCGGGCTATGACCCAAACGAGACTTCACCACCTTGGCATATTAATAACAGAACACCAGATAACACAAAATATAAATTTTGAAAATGTGATTTCCGAGTTTGTAGCTGTTACAGCTAGAAAGAAGAGATTTTAAGAAGAGAAGAGATTCACTTACTTACATCTATATGAAAGGATATACCTATAATAAAACAGTACTATTCACAATATTGTAACATAGTTATTAATAACACTCATTTGTATTAATTAAATAAAATCATACATTACGTTTATGGGCCTTTTGTTAATTTTTACGTATTTCATGCTTAGGGTGACACCACGATAACCCGCTCTGTGTGGTACCTACGCCACTGACTAATGAACAATATAGTTGAAGAATGTTATTTTACTTGAATTTGCTATAGATATAGGGAATGTTTTGTTGAATTGAGTGCAATTGGTGGAAACAGCAATTGCGTTTTTATTTGCTTAATTAACCTACTAAAACTTATACTTACTAAACCATCAACTGCGTACGTAGCTTGCTGAATTTCGTCGTGGATAGCATTCGCTCTATCTACAAGCGTCAAGCCTTCCTTCATGTATATAGGCACTTTTATCATGGCCATAGACGAGTCATTCGTTAAATCATCATAGTTGAAGGTACCATCGATGATGCTCTGCAAGTCTTCGTTCATTGGTCGAAGTACAACCGCTAGAGTTATAAAATCAATACGTATTCCTCTCTGCAAGATATTAAAAACAATGACTATACTCTCGAGTCTAAAATTTATTCAGTAAATATACCTTTTTCGCGTATTCGTTTATGCTAGCAGTCAGCCCAACAATGAGGATTTCAGTAAATCCTACCTTTAACTTGGATTTTAACTTCTTCACAAGAGGGACATATTTCATTTCTTCTTCGGCGTATATTGCCAGCTGACGACTTGAACCTTCTTTGATTTCCAGCTTGTCCCCGTCAATTTTCGCTGTGAATGGGTTATCGTAAAAGTATAGATCGTCGAAGGAAAATTTTGGTTTAGTGGTGCGAATTGGTGGCAACTTCATAACTTCTGCATTACTTTCCCTTATCATAAAGTGCTTTAATAAACCTATCAAGGCTAACCCATCGGCTAGACAATGCCTAAATACCAGTACAGCCGCGTACTGCTTAGTAGTTTCGCTCTTCTTGTTCCAGCGGATTGGTTGAGCGAAAATCTTAGCGTACCAAACCTTATCGCCTATCGCTGGACCATTCTGCACATGGGCTACATGCAGATAATCCAGGAATTGATCCCTAGTTATGCATTCTTCCTTGTTTAGTCTCACCACTTGGACGCTGTCTTCTTTTTTATTGTGGTCTCTCACGTAATACGGAAAACCCAAAAACCTCTTCACTGTACACGATAACTTGTAAGCGCTTTCGTGAACACTCTGAAAGATGTTGGTCAGTTTTCTAACAATTTCTTGTGCATCCTCGGGACCGTTCAGAATGAGGACCACGTTTATCGCGATTTTCTCATCTGTGCTATCCAGTTGAGCGTCTTGCCCTTTCAGTAAGCCAATATAGTTGCCGCCAACTGTTAATCTTAGATAGCAGTCGATTAAAATACGAAGTATGTAGGGTGGTAGAAGTAACAACAGATGTAGAATGAATAACAATACCGCTAATAGCATCAAGAATGCGTGCAGTGCTATTCTAATTTGCCATGGCTTCTTCCCGATTGCACCTTTAGGTATTCGTAGGAAATCCTAAAAATAATATAAAACCTGTCTTGAGAATTTGTTATCCGAACTAATTAACTGTAAAACAAAATATATTAATTTCAGAAATTACAATATGTGCAAAATGGTTCGATTATCGCTTTTTGAATAAAAGCTTTGCTTTTTGAATAAAAGCTTTGCTTTTTGAATAAAAGCTTTGCTTTTTGAATAAAAGCTTTGCTTTTTGAATAAAAGCATTGCTTTTTGAATAAAAGCTTTGCTTTTTGAATAAAAGCTTTGCTTTTTGAATAAAAGCTTTGCTTTTTGAATAAAAGCTTTGCTTTTTGAATAAAAGCTTTGCCGACATTGTCATTTTCTACCCGATACGGTCAGAAGACATCAGAAGAAGTTCTTTTGTACCATTGTTCTAATTTAAATATGATTCTATGCATGATGCTCATTTATTTTCTTATTTTGTTATTAATTTGCGAAATGTTAATTGCTGTTATAGAACTTCTTATAGAACTTCTTATAGAACTGGTGGCAAAATGGACCTATCTTGCTTAACAGCATACATGCACGGTCCTGGCCCATGTATAGCGGGGCAGCGGTGAGGGGAACCAAGCTTACGAGAGGTGGGCTCTGGGAATATGTCATCTTGTGGAAGGGAGTTTAGACACGCCTATCGAGTATAATGGCGCACGTTCTGAATTTTTATGACCGCGGCGTAACAGGAGAGCAGTAAATACGAGAAGATCGTATGCACTATGTAGTACGAAAGCGATTCTAGGGTAGGTACCCGTCGACCGTTAGCAAAACTGTTCTGACTAGATCTATTTCATGTATCCGGCGAGCAGAATACCAAAGCGCTGACAATATTATTGTCGATTGACTCGATTGACAGACCTACGATGGATATGCGGTAGTATTGCGAATCGCTTCGCTCAGAAAGTACTGGTTCAGCTGTACCGGACAATAAAGGATGACTTCCGGTTTCTGCAGACTTTTAGTATTTAGGGATACATTTTGAAATTTTCGAACCAGTAGATAAAGATATTAGGAATGAGAAATAAAGCAATTCGAAATATACAGAAGCACAGATTAAATGTAAATGATTGAAACATTGTCTAGGTTTTTGTTTCTATACATCTGACATATGAATTCAAATAAGATGGAAAATCAAAACAACTAGTGAATATGTAAATCATGTATAATTATGTACAACTAATACTCCATGTATATCAAATATTTGTGTAGGTACCTAAAATAATCAACTAAAACACAACAGTAAATAATATCCTATTCAAGGCAACTACAATAGAAGTAAAATTTTCGTAGAATGTAGAATGTAGAAACACAATTATATACCTGAAATAATTAACTAAAACCTTATAATAATTTTTTTATATACAAAGAAATACAGCTCAAGCTAAATTTACATTGTAGCATGTATATGTATAATGTACCTATATAGCATAATTATGTACAATAAATATTCGATGTATATCTAATAAATAATTATGAGATCGGCTATGTCTGCATTAAAATAAAAATTCACGGCACTCGGGAGTGGTAGCGGTAAGAGTCAACTAAAACCAGTACGAATACTCTTTCCATATTATGATCCCCGGATAGTTCAGGAACAAAACAAACAAATATCGCGTCATTTAGGGGGTCAGTTTCAAAATATCAATCAAAAGTTTTTAAATTTTTTAAACTCGTTGCACATTTTACGCAGCCTGTATAAAATATGTACCAAACATTATAATTTTGTTGATCATATTTTGCGTAATCTATATATTCTACAAATAAACATGAAACTGTTAGCACGAATAATAACCCAGATATTCAATGTAAACGATTCGCAAAATCAAACAACAAAAATGTGGTAAAATTAAAATAACTCCTGATTACTTTTGGCATTTAGGTATAGGAACACATGATAAAAAGTTGGTGTATTTTGATAAGTGACAAATTTTATATCAACTTCCGGTTGACCGGAAGTGGCAGTCATTTGAGAGTATTTAAATTTACAAGTTCGAATCGACTAGATCTCGATTCCATTTCCGTGATTCTGCTCGAGGCTACGGGCCCGCCGCGGCGTGCGATCGCAACGTATAGGTGAGTATACCTCCTTACATATTCTGTTGCCCTGGTCGGTCGGACTATGAAACAGCTGCAAATTCAGGACGAAAAATATCGTGATTTGATTTTAGTTGTGGGTTTGCAATATTATGAAGGAAATAATAAATCTTTGCACATATTGGGGTACAACTTTGGCGTCTGCCCCAAACTCGCAGCGTTAGAAGTGGGTTGTAACTTAATTTTTACGTAGACCAATAGAAATGCTCGCAACGAAGCCAGGAATTCTAGAACAACTAGCGCCACCACGCAGAGGACTGCCAAACCCTGCAAATTTCACTGATGGAAACACATTTTTGCACAAAACATGGTGTTGTGGTCTATTTTATGCCAAAACAACTTTCTCAAAACCTGGGGGACACTGTAACAATTGTATTTATGCATAATCCATTCAAATTGAAGCATTATTAACTTGTCAATCTGGATTTGAATAGTTGAAAATTGCCCACCTTTGCGATTTTTTTTTGGAAACCTATCAGGTTTTTTGAAAAAAAGTATCTCTTAAAGAAAGAAGGCATCCTTCTTGCGTATGCTCTATTTTTTTGATTTCAAGATTCGAAAGGGTTTGGATAAATTCTTGGAGTAGGCGACACCTGTTTCGGGCATTTTTTGAATGTAGGCCCTTAAGTCTCTTTAGTTATTATACGCAGTATGTGACATAAATAACTATTATTCTAATGACAGTAGATAGTGTCAACTGCTGATGCTTTGACAATACCTACTGTCGATAGTGTCAAAATATCTGTCAAATCCTGGCTAACTAGTTTAATTTTAATGCAGACACGATTTATCTCAATCAAATAGATTCTCATGCAGCTAAACTGTTAATTTTATATATTGTATAATAAAGACATGTGCCTGGCCACATCAGATTTTTTGCCTTTTTAGTGAAAAAGTTTTCTCAAAAAGGGCATATAGATAAAAATATCTGTTTTTATAATGTGGGTTGGGCTATTTGAACTATATTTGACGAATTCGAAAAACGTAGAAGTAATATTAATTTCTTTCATTGCAGGAAATTAAATATTTATATATTTTAAATATTTAAATATTCATATAAGAGTTGCACTGAATATTTCATTGCTTTTGGACAATAAATATCGTCTTTATTTGAAAGCGCGTTTAGAACTGGGTGTTAAAGTCATTATACCTATTTTTTTGTTATCAATAATAGTTTTATTTAAAATGCAAGCAGTTAGTTTAAACAATTTGTCAGAATGTTTTATTGGCATTAATATGAATAACTCAAAATTTGACTTGACCAATTTCTTTTGCCGCAACTATTCTTGAAAATGTTTACAAAAATGTAAAACTTTTGAGCAAATACAGTGGCATTTTTGTCTATTATTGTTGTCAACATGCACACTTTGACACCTTTTAACTTTTAAACCGATAATTTTGGTTTTCTACTTGTAAGGCAAAATTAGAAAAAGTTGATCAATTTTCGGAGTGAAAGATATTCTCCAATCAAATATATTTTAAGGGTTTCTTACTGACCGGATTTGGTAACTTTTGGCATCCCAGGCGTTTTGATCCGGCAATTTTCCCTTTTTTTTCACGAATTCCGGGATCAAGCCCGGGATCCCGGAATAACAAAATCTTTAATCGAAATCCCGGGATCAGTATATTGTCCGGGATTGGAAGCCCTAGTACTCATCACATACAATAAGTTATTTTTTACAAATATTATATATTAAATTATATATTTCAATTAAAATGTATATAACATATAAATGTATTGGTACCAACCTTTACGAGAGTATATGTGTACAGGAACATGTGCAGAACTTGCGACATTTTGTCATTGGTCTATAGCAACAACCACTGTGCAGCAACCAAATACAATGCTCAACTAGTTTCTTGTTCGATAGATTGTGAGGAGCATTTAAAAAAATAGAAAGCTTGTTTTGATTAAAATTGAGCAAGGTATCAACGTTTGATATTTATGGTCACAAAATCACCGTTCCGAGAAGAACGAGTTTAACGACATTAAACGACAATTAAAATTTTACGCATAGCTACAAATAACACTATCTGACAGTGAAAATATACTGAACATAATGGAATATACGAAATTTTCCAAACACACCCAAACACTGGATTTTTTTTTAAAACTGTTTTTAATTGCTTGTGTATAAAAATTCAAAACTCCGTTATTTTCCATTCAATTTCCAAAACAAAAAAGTCGAAAAGTTAAGGACGTTCAAATTCAGAAGTTTTCCATTATTTTCAGATTTTCTGAACTTTAACAACAGTTTGATGACCTGTTTCAATCTATAATATTGTAATTCTTTTTCTTTATTGAAAGCTCATGTAAATTTGCGTTTGTTTATTAGAATATGTTTATTATTTAATTTTAATCTATCTCATATGTTATTAAATACTATTCGACTTGTACCCAAATATCGTAAAATCATTAATCGACAATCTTAACCTTTCACAATTGTTTATACTATTAGGACGATGTAGGTCTCTAGTATCACCAAATTTCATATAATATAATAACAAAGAAACTCATTCATAAGCAGTAAAAAATCATCTTTAGTGCATGCTTCAGCGTAAATATAAGAAAAGTAAAATTAGTGACAATCGCAATAAGTTTTGTTACGTTTACGGATTGTTTTCTGACAAACGGCATCGGCTACAGTCAGTAAAAAATAAATCAGTGGTTGAGGCAGACATTTATTTTTCATAAATCACGATAGTAACTCAGTACTGTTCCAATAAACGAGTGAAAATTTTATAATTGCAATTTACAAGTGCAATTTATTTTCAAGCTAAATTTACATGGAAATGTTATGAACGTAAACTCTGATGTACTTAGTAACATATTGTGTTAGTCTGGCAGGTAAAAAAATAGGAGAAAAAAAAACAGTGGCATAATTTTAGAATAACATTGTAAATATAAGTACTAGTAGTGTCTAATGACTATAAAGACTTATTTATTACAGTCGGCCTGTATATTTCTTCTCCGTATAAGTGTGATGTGTCTAGCCGGACAATAAAATTTGATAATTCTGTTAAATTTCAACCGATTCTAATAACCAAACACGCATTAGACGCAAATTTGAATAATAATATTACGGACTTAAACATGTCATCAAATTGTTGGTAAAGTTAAAAAATCTGAAAATAATTGGAAACTTCTGAACTTGAACGACCATAACTTTTCGATTTGTTATTGGATCTGAGCGAACAGTACATCTTTATAATGGTCTATGCTTCCTCTTTCAGTTGCATACCTAATGTAAGCATTTTTCAAGATTTTGCAAATGAGCCGCCATTTCTGTATTTTCATCAAAATAGTTAAATAATAACTTAAAGTAGACGAAAGTTTGTATAATTTATGTCTATGACATTTTTTGATAAAATTAATAGTTTAGTTGTATGAGCAAATTCTTAATGAACCAGATGTTGTCTGCACTAAAACTTAGTTAGCGAGTATTTTACAACTATTTTCATTCTGACAGTAGGTAGTATCAAATACTGTTTTTTTTTTGACAATACCTACTGTCAATATTATCCATATACGTATTAGGGATTATACGGAGCTTCTCCTATAGCGCTAATGTGTAGTCTCGGTTCAAACAATGTGAGACGGAGATATATATTTTGTCTATCGGTGTGGTGCCCGGGACCAAATTGCGCATACGTGACCAGTAGTTATTAGGACCGTCGTCAGATGACGCTATTGTAGCTTAATGTGCGCGGTCGGTGTTACCGCTGCCGTTAGCCGGTAATATTCGCCATCACTAACGCGAAACCAGTGACAGCCCATAGATAACCTTATACATGTGGCAGCTGGTGGCAGCACTGTGGCAACCTGTGGATCCAATCCAGCCAATCGAATCCACGAACTTGACGTATGCGTAGTGTGTCCAGTGGCAGTACGTCGGATGACATAGAGATATATGTCGCAACACTAGTATTGGAACAGCCTGCTGTTACCAACATTCTTTATATCATTTTGTATTTATATGATGTTATCAAAATATCTGTCAAATCCTGCGTAACTTGTGTTATTTTAATGCAGACACTATCTATCTCGATCAAATAGAATCTCATGCAGCTAAGCTATTGATTTTATATATTGTATGATATAGTCATGTGCCTGGCCACATCAGATTTTTTTATTTAATTTGTTTAATTATGAATGTTTTATTTTGGAAATCGAATAGAGAATGAAGTTATGAATTTTTATACACATGCTAGGACCCAAAAACGATTTTTTTGAAAAAATCAAGATTGTGGGGGTGTTTGGAAAATTTCAGCTATGCCATTTATGTTCAGCTGTACCAGCTCAACAACTTGTCTCGTGACAGGAATATTTCGTCTTTTTTGTAACACAGTGTATTCATTAAAAAAAGTATCGCCTGCTAAAAAATAAATGTAACACAATAGGGCTACATAAATCTACTTAAATGAGAATAAAATAAGGTCTCGTTCGTGTTTAACATTGGCTCGAAAATGAACCGGGTATCCAGGTGAATTTTCTGTGAATGTAATTATATCTTGTTTATTTCAAGTGATATGAAAACGGTCAAAAGAGGTCAAGGTTGCACATTGGCATATATTTAATTAATTATCTGAAACGAGATTTCGTTCATCTTCTTTTAGTTTCGAAGATGTCAATAAGAATGTAATGAATATTTAAGATATCGAATTTTACGGCTTTGTCAGTTCGAGAGCTAGGTATGTTAATCTGATTGCGCAATAAAATTCTTTGGTGACACGTGTCTTTAATGTTTGGTTTTCAACTGTCTAATTCCATTACGTATTGACGGAAATTTAATAATATTATATATCAGAATATTAAAATTTTTCAGTGATTTCGACAAATCTTATCTATTTTATACCTAGTTAACTGTTATCATACTTTCAAACAAAATTACTAATCATCTCGTGACCTATAGTAAAAAAACATTTATACAATACATTTCGGCATTTATACAACTTAGAACGTAGCCAAATGTTCATAGAAACATGCTGATAAAATAAAAAAACTGTGATGTTGGCTAGGCACATGATTTTATATATTTATATATATATATATTAGTTAAAACATTGTCAAATATAGTAAAAATATATTTTAGTAACATACAAAATCCTGGAGGTTTCATCTTGTTAATTTAGTCTTAAAAAAAAACTCAAAATTTGACTTTTTTACAATGCTCAGGGTGGGGTCAGCCCTCAAATATACCATACTAACTCAAATATTTTCCAAAAAATTATTGGTGGCTGGGAGGCATTATAATAAGAGTTTTTCCTTGAACCCTAGAAATGTATAAAAATAACAATGTATATAAATAACAGATCATTTATTGATTTCTTATAATAGATCATATATTGACTTTTTATTCATACCAATACGTAATCCTCCCAATTTTGCCGAATTCACATACAATAGTTTTTTAAAAATTTCATTACAACATACCAATTTTCAAATAAATTCTCAATTAAAGTAACTCGTGTTTTAAGTAATTTGGCAACGCGCAATAATAGTTCGAATTATAAGTCCAAATTCCGATTTGATTGGTCGAAATTGAGCTTCATTTATACGCAATTGCACTTTGCCATTTGCCCACACACGCATCATAGTGTACAAAAATTACGTACGGTCATTCGATTCATTTACACTTAATAACACAAATTAAATAATTAAATTTGACTAAATTACTCAACTTTCTCGCTAGGAAGTAATTATCGTAATATACTTTATCATATTGATCACATTTATTTCTCGCATACCTGCATAACAAATTAATATCTATGACATTTATGGCCGCACACACATTACAGCAAACAACAATTACATATTTTTAACTTCGTCATCTAAAAGGTCGATATATTTAAACACGTTGTCCAAAATCTCCTGCAACTCTTCCCTGTTGTGCACGTGGTTCTCTTTCGCCGTCAGCGCTAGCATGAAGCAATCGCCTTTCGTAAACACCGATAATCGAAAAACTGAAACAAATAATAAAATCTTGTTCGATCACGTACGATTGGAGGTTATGTTACTTTACCCGTTTCGAAATAGTGTGGTATAAATGACAGGGCTGTTTCAACTTCATATCCTCCTATTTTGCCAGCTTTTAATCCACCAACGTTGGTAACACCGGGGGTAATTGTGCCTGTCAAATAATTTATTAATGGCTCCAATATTGGTACTGGAAGTAAATGTGATAGTTTGCTCAAGCTGTACAACATCTGAAAAGCGGATTAGGTTAATATCACGATGGTATAATGTAAAACATGGCGCAGTCGATATATCTTTGACAGTTTTTAATTTTTTTTTTAATTACCGATACATGTAATCCGTTTTTAAGGAAATTGTAAATGGAATGGTTACATGGAATTTTGTAAGCAAACTGGGCAATCGTCTTGCTGAAACTACATTGACCGTATAAAAATGTATGCGGTCAGTGGGAAAAATTATATGGTTAATCACAATAGAGCTATAATAAAAAAGCGCGCTAGTAAGTGAAGTGAAATTTTACATTTAGAGGCGGCATTTAATTGAAAAATAATTACAAACAATAATTAAAACTTATTTTATATTGTTAAGTTACTCTCGATATTATTAACTCCTGTGTTTGAAGGAGATAAACGCTAAAACTACTGAACTGCAAACTGAAAAAAAAAGCTGAACAAAACAAAAACACCAATCTATAGAAGAGACTCTAAATGTAACCTGAAGAAATATTGAAATATTTGTGGTAGGTGGTTTAAAAGAAAGAAAAAAAATCGGAAAAGTCGGAAAATTTTATCGGGAATTTAAAACTACAAAAATTGGGTACTTTTTTTCAAACAAATAATTGACAGTCATAAAACTTATGGAGAAATGATTCAGGAATATGAATGACATTTTAAATTTTTTCTGTTTAGTAGTTTAAAGTTATGGGCCTTCAAACACAGATGTCAATATTATCGATTCGAGAGATGGCAGTTAACGCGATTCTCTCGTGCGGAGTCACAAATGTCATTCTGAGTAAAATGTTTCCTGTGGACTTATTTTCTTTTTTCAATGCCTTTTAAAAATGTGCAAAGGGGTCCAAAGGAACTGGATATTTACTCTAAGCCATTTTCGAGGATTTTGCAAATGAGCCGCCATTTCCGTAATTTCGAGAAAATAGTTAAGTGACCTACTGTCAATAGTATCCAAAGATCCGTCAAATCCTGGTTAACTAGTTTTATTTTAATGCAGACACGACTAAACTCAATCAAATAGATTCTCATGCAGCTAAACTATTAATTTTATATATTGTATGATAAAGTCAGGTGCCTGGCCACATAAGATCTTTTTTATTTAATTTGTTTAATTATAGTAAAAAGTACTGTCTGTATCCTTCGTTTTCCAATTTTTTTATTTGAACTTTTCGATTTGTAACGTTTTTCAGTCCCGGTTTTACATAAAAATGGAAATTATTAATTAACATCTAGAGTTAGAATATATCCGACGGTTTATTTACATGGATAATTGTTCAGTAATAAACATTGTCCTCCTCTTTCTAAAGTATAATCGGTTTAGAACTTTCTAAATCACTTAATGAACCAAAATCATACTTACCAACCCATCGATTGCATATGTAGCCTGCTGAATTTCATTATGGACAACATTCGTCCTATCTATAAGCGTTGATCCTTCCTTCATGTTTACGGGAACTTTTATCACAGCTAAACTGGAGTCATTCGTTAATTCGTTATAATCGTAGGTACAATTGATAATGCTTTCCAAATCGGCGTTAATCGGCCTACATACAACCCCCAGAGATGTAAGATCAATACGTTTCCCTCTCTACAAGATTTTAAAGATAACAGCGCACGGACTAAGTCTAAAATCTAAATATTAGTTATACCTTTTTCGCATATTCGTTTAAGCTGGCTGTAAGTCCAACAACGAGGATTTCAGTAAAACCTACTTTTAACTTGGTCTTCAGCTTCTTCACCAATGGTACATATTTTATTTTCTCTTCGACGTATACTGCAAGCTGACGACTTGAACCTTCTTTGATTTGTAGGGTTACCGCGTCGCCTTTAGCTGTGAACGGGTTATTGTAGACGTACAGATTGTCGAAGGAAAAGTGTGGCTTCGTGGTGTAAGTTGATGGCAATTTCACACTTTCTGGGTTGCGTTCCCTTATCATAAAGTTCTTTAGTAACCCGATTAAGGCTACCCCATCAGCTAAACAATGCCGAAATACCATTACAACCGCGTACTGCTTAGTAGCTTTGCTCGTCTTGCTCCAGCGGATTGGTTGTGGGAAGATCTTACAATACCACACCTTATCCACTATACCTGGACCATCCTTAACATGAGCCTCATGTAGATAATCCATCAATTGCTCCCTAGTTATGCATTCTTCCTCGTTTAGTCTCACCAGACTGACGCTATCTTCTTTTTTGTTTTGGTTTTTCAGGTAATACGAATAACCCAAAAATCTCTTCACCGTGCAAGATAACTTGTAAACGCTTTCATGAACACTCTGCCCGATGCTGGTTATTCGTGTAATTATTTCTTGTGCATCCTCGGGACCATTCAAAATGAGGACCACGTTTATCGCGATTTTCTCATCAGTGCAATCCTGTTGAGCGTCTTGTCCTTTCAGCAAGCCAGCATAGTTGTCGCCAACTGTCAATCTTAGATAGCAAGCGACTAAAATCTGTATAATATAGAGTGGTAAAACTATCATCAGCAGGAAAATGGATGTTAATGACGTTAGAAGCATTAGGAATATGTGCAATGCTATTCTCGTATGCCATGGCTTCTTCCCGATTGCACCTTTCGGTATTCCTAGAGAATCCTAAAAAAAAGTGAAAAACTTTAGAAAATTTGTTGCCATAACTAATTTGGTACACTACTAGATCACATGTAGGTAAAAATATGTTGTTTTTTCAAATATATTTAAATAGTAAAAATCTATAGCAAGATACATATTTGAATCGATGAGCGGAAGAACAGGATAAGTCCAAAATTTGACATTTCTAACTAAGCTAGCCTTTTTGTATAAAATTTCGGGATGTTTTCGAAAATATTAAAATTATATTCTATCTAGTACCATAGACGCTATAACCACATGACGCTTATACCCTTCTTGATGTGGAGCTACCCTATCCCACGTATGTGGGTAATGAGAAGCCGCTGAGAGAGATGACATATGGTAGAGTTCTCAGCGTAAGCGTGCTCGACGGTGCACCCATTCTCCGATGAAAGGGTAAGCTTACTAATCTCGATGGGTACGGATAACGCGTTAGCGTTCCGGGCGGTGAATCGTCAAACGTGGATTCCGGAAGGTTTCCGACACGAGTACTTGAAGAAATTCAATGCTGTGGGATGCCACTAACTCTTCGGTGCAGATCCCTAGAACCACCGGGGGCTACCCTATACCATTGTTCCTATGCTGTGGGTCAATGGCCGCCCTTCTACGGTGTGTACAGATGTTGAGTAGAGGTTCGCACAAGCGGCCTCGCCGGCGACTCATCCAACGGTGTCGGGGAAGCCCGACTAACACGAGTACCGAGGGGTAGGAGGACCCCCATAGCTGGTCTGTGGTGGGTCAGCGAGCCGACCCCCATGGGGCGGCGGTCCTTATTCTTATTCATGATGCATAACAGTAGAATTTTTTCGAAATTTTATTACACTAATTAGTTTACAAAATTGTCGACTAAAAAAGTTCAAAGACGTGCCAACTGGCGAAAAATAAGACAGTCGAAAAAATCCCTCGTACTGGACTGGCTTTTTGATTTTTGTACTTGGAATACATGTTTAAACTGAGGAATTATGTTTCCTCTTCCAGGGGTGGCTGTTCCCCTTAATAATTCTATGAAAAAAATGTACTATCGTGGCCATATATTATGTCCCTTCTTTTGAAGTCCATTTTCTCCCAAATCTGGGGCGAAAAAATTTGAAAAAATTCTGATGCTGTCCTTGATTAATATGCTACAACTCATAAAAATTAGAAAGCTGTATATGTTGGCGTTTTCCGGATTTTTCCAAATAAGACGAACTGGCGCTGTTTTTGACCCGTAAATTTTATTCGTTTAACTTTAGGAATTAATTACTCCGAAAATAATCTATAGATTTCAACGAATTAAAAAGTAAAATCACCTGCGAAATGCTAGCTTTCAATGTGCATGTTTGTAAAATCATTGGATTGACCCACAAAAAGCTATATTATGTAATGCCAGCAATTCCTTTATTAGAAGAGCTAGAATAATGAAATATAGACTATAGGCTACCCACTAATTCATAGGTTTAAAACTTATTACATAATCATTGTTTATCTTGCATTTTCCCTACAAAAGATCGAGTTGAAGCATCTCATGATTGCTGCAATTGACGCGGCGCTTTTCGGTCTTTCGGGCGAGCGGGGGAAGAAATCGACAGCGACGCTGCAAGTAGTGGCGGATCGCACGTGCATTAGTTACTAGGAGAACAGTGTTTACAATACATATAGCGACACGGCGATTATGCCTCGCCAAAGAAATTTGGATATCCGGCGACAGATTACCGAATTAAAAAATAATGGCAAAATGAGTCAATAAGATAACAGAACCACGAACAGGCATTTGGAAGTCCCATGGAAATTCTTGGCAATTTAACTAGGGTTTAGCATTTAAAATTCATGAACGATCTGCAAAATAATCTATGTGCCTACAAATTTGCGATGCTAAATTTGTAAAAGTTTTTTGATATTTCTAAGTTTTATACGGTCAGACCTGACGTTTGTAATATATGTAATATATCAAGAGTTGTATTTATTTTATATTGTTTGTGCATGTATTTAAATATTATTAATAAATAAACTGTTGAATACTGTTATAATAGTTTGAATATTTATATAACAAAATCGGGCATACTTTTTAAATATTTTTTGGGGTTTATCAAGCAAACTTAATTTAGTATTCACCACTAATCGGAAAATCTGCTAACTCCTATATTATTAGATCTATCTGCTTCCATCAAAATCTTGTTTACAACCTTATTCTATAAAACTGAAGAAAACATAAACGCCAATCGATAGAAGAGATTTCTCTCGTACCGGGTCACATATTATAATCAATTATGCAAAAATTAAGAATTTGATTGTTAGTTAAAATTACTACCTTAACAAGTTATCGTTCTTTTTGTGTATTGATAATAAGCTGCCCCGGTTCTCTCAGCTGTGTCGGTTCTCTCCGACAAGACAGCACCGCTAACGCCTCCCTTCCCCGCAGCACCCCAAAGACCGTAGAGCGTCGGAAATCACGCGGTGTTTCAGCACGATCTTTTGTATGAAAAATGCAAAATAAACAATGATTATGTAATAAACTTTAAACCTATGAATTATTGGGTAGCCTATAGTCTATATTTGGTTATTCTAGCTCTTCTAGAAACGGAATTGCTGGCATTGCATAATATAGCTTTTTGTGGGTCAACCACTAATCCGACGATTTTACAAAAATGCACATTGAAAACTAGCATTCCGCAGGTGATTTTACTTTTTAATTCGTTGAAATCTATTTATTATTTATGGAGTAATTAATTGCTAAAGTTAAACGAATAAAATTTACGGGGCAAAAACAGCCCTAATTCTTCTTAATTTGGAAAAATCGGGAAAACGCCAACATATACAGCTTTCTAATTTTTATGCGTTGTAGCATATTAATCAAGGACATAGTTTTTCTTTTCTTCGAAATCTACATATCCGCTGCAACACGAAATCATTCGAAAACTCATGAAGTGTTTATGTTAAATTTTGTTCCAAATCTTAAAGTGGTTATTTATTCCATGTTTATGTATTTTTTTTTTCAATTCATATCAATGCATGATTTTCGTCATCAAATAAGTGATAATGACTGATAAACTGTCTTTGACTGGATCAACAGAACAAAGCCAGCCAATTTTCTAGCTAATAGCTAATTTATTATTGCTTTTTGATAAAAAATTTAACTTCGGTACAACTACCAATGGACATTTACTACAACTCTTTTACAGTTGTCAAATTACACAGTTTTCTTCAGTTTACCAAAACGATTTATATTGGTACTAACCTTAATAAGAGCGTATACGGACAGGAACAAGTACAGAATTAGAGACATTATGGCACTGTACTCTATCAATAACCACCGTCGAGAAACTAGAAATATTGCTCAGCTCGAGTGAAAATACAATCTATATACGCGTCAAGGTTTGCCATTAAATAATTATGTCCCCAATCAAATTTATTTGGAAAACAATAATTACTTCAGGGTATGTATATCATATGCAATAATTACTAGGCTATTACGTTGTTCATATAATGAAGGTTCTTAGGAATTAAATTTTTTTTTGCTGTAACGCCAAGTAACTGTCAGTTCAAACTACGAACATTATAGTAGGTAAAAAAAGTAGGAATTCTAAATAGTGCAGTGGGAATGTCAAATTTGTGCAGTAATCATTGTTCGATTTTAATTAGTAAGTATGTAATTATTGGTCCATAAACAACGCAGTGCATGAAAGGTTTTTATTTGCTAAATTTCAACACAAAAATAAACGCCTACACACTTTCTGTTCACAAAATTCATGCTTTCTATGCATCAATTACCCTAAAGTTTTATTACTTTTTGGCAAGAATTTGTCGAAATGTAAAAAAAATTTGTATGAAATTTAATGTTTATTTAGCACTAGCGCAAAATTGATCATTTTCTTGATGCAAAGTTGATACTATAACTAAAACGTGAGCGTGACTTACTTTTAATTCAATTAATATTAATGACTTTGGATATGTTTATAATAGTAGTTATCCATCTACAGAAAAGCGATTATCTCGATGTTGCTGATATTTGCAATGATGAACACCCGTATAACCAAATTGCCCATTCAACCATTTATAGGATAATCAAAAAATTCGAACAGACTGGGTCTGTTGAAAATCTCTTCAATAAACACCACAAAACATATATTGCCGAAAATAAGAAAGCAAGTTTACCAGTGTTGCAAGCGGTAATCGAGCATAGAACGACTTCGGTTGGACAAATTACTTCTCACACACAATGGGGTGAGCCAACAGCACATAACTTACTAAAACTGACCAAATATCACCTTTAAAGAACACGAAATTTATATGTACCTACACTAAAGGAAAGACACTATGGCATCAGTACCAGATCTATGACATTAGACCTGATGCCGTCGGTATGACTTTGCGATCTGTGGTTTGTGGGGGGACATGGAAGACGACAGATTTTTTTTTCGTTAATATTCTATGGATAGACGAGGCAACATTTACGTCAAATAGCTTCTTCTTTCACAAAATAGCCGTTGGTGGACAGTGTGGACACAAGAAACCCCGAATTTTACCATAACATGCCGATTTTAGTACCATTTTAAGACCAATGTACTGGGCGGTGTTTTTGGCAATAAAAAATCTGGCCCATTTCTTGTTCAAATTTAAATGTAGAAAAATATTTTCAGTTTCTGAACAGCGTATTAACACCTTTATTAAGCACCGTCCAGAACTTTTTAAACCAGAAATTAGGTTGGAAATTATTAAATTTTACTTCTAAATAAGTAAAAGTTGTTGCAAGTAAAGTTTATCGATAATAATGAAGTCATACGAGATACCAAAGTCTCTTGCCTTTAGTTTAGTATTTATTTTGGTTTATAAAGGTGATATTTGTTCAGTTTTTGTATGTTATGTGCTGTTGATTTACTGCGTTGGGTGTGAGAAGCTATTTATCAAGCCGAAGTTTTTCTATGGTCCATTACCGCTTGCAACAGGGCTAAACATGCTTCCTTATTTTCGGCAAAGATTTAGTGGTGTTTCGTAAAGACTTTTTCAACAGGCCCAGTCTCCTTGAATTTTCTGATTATCTTAGAAATGGTTGAATGGGTAATTTGGTTCTCCGGGTGCGTTTCATTGAAAATATTAGCAACGTCGACTAACCGCTTGCTGTAGATGGATAACTACTATTATAAACATATCCAGTCATTAATATTAACTGAATTAAAGGTAAGTCACGCTCGTGTATTAATTATTGTATGAACTATTATTAAAATATCAACTTTGCATCAAGAAAACGAGTAATTTTGCGGTAGTTCTAATAAACATTAGTTATTATACCAAAATAATACAAAATGTACAATATTTATTTAAATTTATAAAATATAGATTAAAACGAACCTTTTAGTATTACTGGCATTTGAGTAATATTTGTCATAAAAATAAGAATTACAAAAAAAAACAAATAAAGAAAAATTTCAAGATAGATGCTGTGACTTCATATTTGAATATAATTTTTACTTCTAAACAACATTTCCAAATAACCTTTATCGATAATAATGTAAATAAAGGTACTATACTAATCACAAATTCATATAGGCTGAATCGCTTGGTATTTGGTAAAAAAATTTACATATTTGACTATTGACTTTATCCCGAATGTTTGTTTTTTAAGAACAAACAATAGAAAAATAGTTCGTCAGCATATTTAAAAATTGTACTAAATTTCATACTAAATATCAACTCGATTGAACAAATTCTTCAAAATGTTGAAAAATTTTCCTATTTTTACTTTATCATACGCAGTATGCTAAAGTATTGTAATCATGCCGAAAAAAAAAATTGAGATTTTAGCGGAAATAGGTCTTTTTGGGTCCCCTGAACATTTTTGACCAAGGTACAAAAAAATGTCTGTGTGTGTGTATGTGTGTGTGTATGTGTGTGTGTATGTGTGTGTGTACCCGATTTTTGTTGAGACGATTCCGGAGAAACTACTAAAGGTACCGGGACGAAAGTTCATATTTAGAAGTTTCATGACTAAACTTAGAGCTGAAAAGCTTTTGGTTCAAAAAGGTCCAAAGGAACTGGCAGTTTCCTCTAAGCATTTTTCAAGGATTTTGCAAATGAGCTGCTATTTCTGTAATTTCGTCAAAATAGTTAAATAATAAATTAAAGTAGAGGAAATTTTGAATAACTTATGCCTATGATATTTTTTGGTAAAATTAATAGTTTAGCTTTAAGAGCAAATTCTATTTGATCGAGATCGGTCGCATCTGGCATTGATATGAAGCTTCAAAGTAGCCTGGATTTGACAAATATTTTTTTGTGCTGTCACCAGAGAAATGTCTATGGCTGTCACAGTTGAAAACAGCTGATTTCATCAGAGGTTGGAGAACCGCTATGGAACGTTGCCGCTCTAGTGCGGCAAAGTAGAAAATACAAAATTCAAATAAAATAAGATCGCCAATTTGATTGTTTGTTGATAAGAAATATCAACCCGTTGTTATCTAATTGTAAAAACGATAAATTGAGAAAATTGTAATAAAGTATAGCGATGAGTATAGTTACGTTTTAGTATGTTGGTACGGATGTGACATCTACAGTGTCATGAACGAATATAAATCTGTCAGAATTTGAATTAGCTTTTTAAACTTGAGCTTTCGTAGAAGTGGTATCAACCTGACATTTCCTATCCAGAAATATAACCATTTTAAAATTTTTTTTAAATACGTATTTGTCAAAACGCAACACAAAAAACGTTGATGTCACTCCTGCCGAAAACTACATAGCGCGACTCGCTCACATGAGACGGCGACGCTCCGTCATCGGTGACGCGCCGCATCACCGCTCGTCGCGCTATTCCGTACTTTCGGTACTTGTGAGATCAATAACTATTATTCTGGTGACAGTAGATAGTGTCAAATGTTGATGCTTTGACAATACCTACTATTGATAGTATTGACTATCAAAATATCTGTCAAATCCTGGCTAACTAATTTAATTTTAATGTAGACACGATTTATCTGAATCAAATAGATTCTCATGCAGCTAAACTATTAATTTTATATTTTGTATGATAAAGTCATGTGCCTGGCCACATCAGATTTTTTCTATTGGTTTATACATTGTCATGCATTGTCTATTGTTTTTAATTGTTTACTAATTTTTACTGTTTATTCGGATGATGAAATTTTGTTTCTAATTTTTTATATACTCAATAAAGAAGTAAAACCATGTTAGGTATTTATTTTGTTGCTCGCGAACACTGTCAGTAACACACATAAAAACAAAAACATAAACATATTTTTTGCTTTATCAGATTTATAACTAAAACATCCACGTAACATTTTATTTACTCTTAATAATAAATAGCAAGTTAAATAAAATAGAACCACACATTTTAATAAGAAGTAAATAGCAGAAAAGAGATTTTGGTCAAATAGCGAATTTAATTATTAAAAATTTCACGAAATCAATCAAATTGTCTGACGTCGGCTCCGTTGACTCCTTCAAGGATAGCAATTATTTCAGAGACACCTATATAAAAATTTAAATTACAAACGAAATTACACTTCTCACTTATCCTTAATTTCTTCGGCCAGTGCGTCGACATATTTAAAAACATTATTCAAAATCTCCTGCAACTCTGCCCTGTTCTGCACATGATTTTCTTTTGTCACCAGAGAGAGCATGATACGGTCGCCTTTTGTTAACAGAGCTAAACGAAAACCTGAAAGAAATATAGATGTTCTATTGTGTAATTATTAGTATTGTTTTTATTTTACTTGCGTTGAAAAAGCTCGGTGTAAATGACAGAGCAGTCTCCAGTTCATATCCTGCAATTTTTCCGTGCTTTAAACCACCAACGTTGCTTACACCAGCACCAGTTCTGCATGCGAAATATCTCATTAGTGACTCTGACATTTGTGCTGGTAGTAGATGCCCAAGTTTCATAAGGTTATAAAACATCTGAAATATAATTTCGGTTACTATCAGAAATAAATGGTAGTTTCCTCTGTGATGATGTTTGATTTGATTATACTATAAAGCATGGCGCAGTCGGCAGGATATATGTATCGTTGATGCATTGAAGAAGTTTCAAGTTTTCATGACTAGAATCCTAAAAAAATAGTATTTTTTACAAAATTTTAACAATATGTGACAAACCGGAAAAAATCGACAACTGTTGTCAGTTGGAAATCTGTTGAAAATCAGTTGCTCTTCGTTAAGTCAAATTTGGAAATCAAAACTAAAAATGGCCGGCGTACGAATTTATATACACAGGCTGTCCGGAAATTAATGGGACACAGCTCCAACGTAGATTCCTGGTATCAAATGAGGTCCACTAAAAACCAAGCTTGCCTTAGAAAAAAAAATCTGATGTGGCCAGGCACATGACTTTATCATACAATATATAAAATTAATAGTTTAGCTGCATGAGAATCATTTGTGTCTGCATTAAAATAAAACTAATTAGCCAGGATTTGACAGATAAATAAGTAATTAAATAAATGCAAAAACAAAAACAAACAAAAAATTACTCTAGAGTCTAATTACACGTCATTGCAGCAAATCCAACTCAACAAAACATCGCACATGCCCATACAAAATTAATATTAAAACTGCCTCCGATGTGTGCTCAATGCCTAAAGTCCCCCCTGTTGAGCAAACAGACAACACCACATCTTTCCCCCAAAACTGTTTAACGATATTTTTTGCATATCTTCCCTGATACGATTGTATATGTGACTGACCTGGTAAGAGAGTGATCGTTTATATAGCTCAGCGCGATGGGCAGGTGGAGCAAACAAACCCCTGAATCTTAAATTAAGGTTATGGACATCCGCGCTACAGCGTATCTTCCGCATGAGGTATTGTGGGATCCCGTTGGATAGCAAACTGCGAGACATACATTTTTCTCCGGCCATCAGTTATCACTCAATCACTCAAATGATTAACAAGTGCCAGTTCTGGTTGACAGTTCTTACTACTCTACTTGTTTAATTAACCAAAATTATACTTACTAAACCATCAATTGCATATGTAGCCTGCTGAATTTCATTATGGATAGCATTCGTCCTATCTACAAGCGTTGACCCTTCCTTCATGTGTATGGGAACTTTTATTGTAACCAAAGTGGAGTCGTTCGTCAAATCATCATAGTTGAAGGTACCATCGATGATATTTTGCAAATCTTCGTTCATGGGTCGACATATAACCGTTAGAGTTATAAAATCAATACGTATTCCTCTCTGCAAGATTTATAACAATAATATATCACAAATCTGATTCTCAATCATTAAATCTGATTATAATCAGTAAATATACCTTTTTCGCATATTCGTTTAAGCTAGCAGTTAGCCCAACAATGACTATTTCAGTAAATCCTACTTTTAACTTTGACTTCAACTTCTTCACGAGTGGTACATATTTAATTTCTTCTTCGGTGTATATTGCTAGCTGACGACTTGAACCTTCTTTGATCTCCAGCTTGTCCCCGTCATATTTAGCTGTGATTGGGTTATCGTAGAAGTATAGATCGTCCAAGGAAAACTTTGGTTTGGTGGTGCGAGTTGGTGCCAATTTCATAAGTTCTGGATTACTTTCCCTGATCATGAAGTTCTTTAATAACCCTATTAAGGCAATCCCATCGGCTAGACAATGCCTAAATACTAGTATAACCGCGTACTGCTTAGTGGTTTCGCTCATCTTGTTCCAACGGATTGGTTGAGGAAAGATCTTAACGTACCAAACCTTATCTCCTATTGCTGGACCATTCTTAACATTGGCTTCATGGAGATAATCCATGAATTGCTCCCTAGTTATGCATTCTTCCTCATTTAGTCTCACCACTTGGACGCAGTCTTCTTTTTTATTGTGGTTTTTTACGTAATACGGAAAGCCCAAAAATCTCTTCACTGTACAAGATAGCTTGTAAGCGCTCTCATGAACACTGTGGGCGGTGTCGGTAATTCTTGTAACAATTTCTTGTGCATCCTCTGGACCATTCAGAATGAGGACCACGTTTATCGTAATTTTCTCATCTGGGCTATCCAGTTGTGCGTCTTGCCCTTTCAGTAAGCCAGCATAGTTTTCGCCAACTGTTGAACTTAGGTATAGGTCGATTGACATATGAAGAATATGCGCTGGTAAGACTAATATCTGCTGTAAGATGAACCCAAATGCTGCTAGAAGAATAAGGAATACATGCAGTGCTATTCTGGTGGGCCATGACTTTTTACGTATTCCTCCCTTAGGTATTCCTAGGCAGTCCTGAAAATTAGATTAACACTTGTTTTTGTAATGTGTTTGTAACCAAGTTTAAACCAAGGTAATTAAAATAATTGGTGAAATTGCTGCAAAATAGTTTTATGACTTTTCCCGGACAAATTAATTAACTGTGTAATTAAACTATTAACTGCTCTAATTATGTATTCTCGTTTAGTTTTTTTTTGTTTTTATGGTTATTTCAAAATGTGTTATAAAATCGTTTATCTGCTTCCTCCTGCTAGTCGGAATTGTGTACATGGTTAGAAGTAATGCATATGGCTCTATTGCTGTCTTTACACAACAAAATAACATATTTTACATCGTTTGCTATTGCAATTAATTGTACGCTTTTTGTCCAAATTACGACACGAATGTCGGAATTACGGACATCTATAATCACTAATTATTACACTAGCACTTGGAAATAACAGTTGAACTCATGCATCTCCATTAAAGAAAAAAAAAACATTATCCTGGCCTGAAACCCCCAAATAAAGTAGAAAGAAACTGTTCTTCTGTAACATTATTAGCTAATGCTTGGAGAGAATATTTGTTAATATGAAAGAAGAAAGCACAAAAGTAAATCATTCTAGAGAAATAAGAAAGGAAGCGAAAAATGAACAGAATAAAAAGCTGCGCCAAGAAAAATATTGTTAATTGTAAATCTATTATTCTTAATAATAACCATCAAATTATGGGTTTTCAACCTTTTACGTTCCGTGTACCACATAAAAAATATTCAAATTTCTCCGTACCACCAACCTTTATACAAAAATGCATATTAATACGTACATAAATGAAAAAGGTTTATATCAGATTTTAAATATACATACCTACATTTTTTTGTACCAAGATAATAACTTGTTAACGATAGTTTACTTGGGACAAAAATAAAAAAGTTCTAAAAAGACAATAGTCTAACAATAAACAAAAAAACGCGTTGAGGACTTTGAAGCAGTCGACGTTTCGCGCTCTGTTGTAAGAGGCATCTTCAGGACTAAGTTCAAATCAAAATCAAACCAAGTGCTAGAAGATACTGTTGTCTGTTGGGGCGGGTCTTTATATATGAGTGTAGTGGTGTCACCAGATGGTGTTTGGAGCGGGGTTTGCGAAGTGGAAGGGGTAGGATTAACAGGTAGTAGGCCAGCAGATAGAAGCGCTTGGGACAGGACTGATTTCCAGGTATGCTGTAAGTGAAAACCATCATCGCTATAGATTTTGGAGGGGTGTTTTAGGATTTCTATTGATTCACGGATCCTTCTAGGGTAGTAAGGGGATTCACGGGCGAGGATTTTGGTTTCTGCAAACAGGATCCACGTCCCGTGTTATATCTGTTCCGCGAGAGCTGAACCACCGGAACCTAACTGATCGCTTCGTCTCGCCAATATAGACACTTCCACAAGCACATGGAATCCGGTACACACCAGGAGAAAGAAGAGGAGGGATGTTGTCCTTTGTAGAAGGAAGTAAGTCGGATAGTTTGGAAAAGGGTTTGAATATCGGTTTTATGTTGTACTTGCGGAGGATGCGTCCAATACAATCTGTCGTACCCTGGACGTAAGGAAGAAAAGCTGTTGCGATTGGGACGTCCTGGTGCTGATGAGGTGTGTTATCGGTTGGGTTTAGGTGTCGGGAAATGGTTTTAATTATCGAGGATTTGGGATAGTTGTTTTGGGATAAGATTTTGTTTAAGTGGTCAAGTTCGTTTTGGAGGTATGTAGGGGTGGGTTATAGAAATTGCTCTTTTCACAAGGGTGTTGATCACTGCTTGTTTCTGACCGGAGTGATGGTGGGAATGGGCATTGGGGTATCTGTCGGTCTGAGTGGGTTTCCTATGCACGGTATGGGAGCCGGATGGAGTGCGAGTAAGGACGTCGAGAAAAGGGAGAGAGCCATCTGTTTCCACTTCCATGGTGAAGCGTATGTCTGTCTGGGTGTTGCTGGTTGAGGTAGGTAGTCGAGGAAATTGTATAAGGATTGCCGTCCATGTGGCCAAATTACGAAGGTGTCATCCACGTATCTGAACCAACATTTGGGCTTGAGGTTGTGGGACACAAGGATTTGTTGTTCAAATGCCTCCATGAAAATGTTGGCCAGAACAGGGGATAAGGGTGAGCCCATGGCAGCTCCCCAAACTTGTTCATAGAACTTGCCTCGGAACTGGAAGTAAGTGGAAGATAGACAAGCACCTACCATGTCAGCGTAACAGGAAGGTTGGTTATCAGATGTAAAGAGTTGTGTAATTATGGTGATGGCATCCTGGATTGGAACCCTGGTAAATAAGGACTCAACGTCAAAACTAAACAGGAGGTGTTGAGGATCAAGGGGCAGGTTTTGGATTCTTTGCACAAAATGTTGGGAATTGAAGATGAAGGAGTCCGTGTTACCGGTATATTTAATACGTCTGTATACGGCACCATTTAATAATGTAATATTATTTCATTTTGCCGTTATAATTTTGAGTCAAACATTATCATCAAAATAAATATGATTTTACCTATAAAGTTTGGTACCTTTCGTGTGCCACCTGGAAGTCCATCGCGTACCACCAGTGGTTTACAACCCCTCATTTTCTAATACATATATTTTGGCCTGGCTATCAAGCTATGTATTTCACCGATTGGTCGCAATACTTTTTAAATGGAATATTTGCGATAGTCTCCTCAGTCGACGAAGGATCTAATTTGTAAATAGATTGATACTAACCTTTATAAGTGTATAGATGGACAAGAACATATACAGTACTTGCGACATATTGTATTGGGCTATATCAAAACCGCACAGTATAAAACTAAAAATGCTGCTCAACTGGAGCGAAAATTTAACCTATATATATGCATGGGCGCCGTTACAAAATGTTCTAGGGGGGGGCAAGATTTTTTTAGTAATAAACGGTGACGTTAATGACTATACCATTAATTATTTTGTAATGTTGTCGTTGTTTTATTTATTTTTTTATCTATTAGTTAGGATTCTAAAATTGAGACGCAACAAAAATGAACATAATAAAAATATTTTTGAAAAAGTACCCAAGAGCCCATATTGCCCATATTGTTCGTTAAATTTAAATTGCATTCATCCTGAAAAGTCTCCGTTGCTTTGATGGTTGTCATGTTTTACACATTATTTTATGTCATTAGTTATGGTTGTGACGCCTGTATGCTCGGCAACTTATCCATAGCATATATTGATATTATGGGAATTGCAAGAAAATTTACTGCCTTTCTATCGTTTATTAATGTGTAATTAATCACTTTTATTAATAATAATTAAATCATTAATAATAATTGTGTTATATATAAGCTGTATGAATTTTAAACCCAAATAACATTTGTGTGACTTTTCTAAATTATTATTATTATTATTTCGTCTTTGAAAGGAGTTAAAGAGAACTGTTTTGTAATTTTGACACCAATTTTGGCCAATTTGTGTTATCTTGAATTCTTTTTAGAGACGTTAAACAAATAAAGTTTTACATACACATTTTATATATCCTATAATATATTAAAGCTCTATGCAGTATCTAAACGGTGTCAGGTGTGTGGACATGAATTCGATGTCAAAAGTTCAGTATAATTTGTCTATATTTTACACTTATTTTTAACACCCACTATATTTGAGATAAACAGTTGAGCAGTGCAAAAAGGTGCGAAGTACAGTAGAGCGTCGATAAACCGAACTAATTGGGACCAAAGGTAATTCGGATTATCAAATATTGAAAATACGATTGGATAGAAGTTCAATCTCAGATATCGAAGGGATATCGAAGGGATATCGAAGCGATATCGAAGGGATTTATTTATAAGTTATTTATGATTAATTATTTATGATTTATGATTTATTTATTACAGTAGATCGGCGATAATCCGAATTACTTGGGACCGAAGGTGATACGGATTATTAAATATTGCAGCTAAATAGTGGAAAATATGAGTATTGGATAGAACATATAAAACAAAAGCAACATTTTTCTGTAAACAGGAACCGACAAAAATGGTTCCCTAGGTTCCCAAGTTCCCTTTTCACTAGGTTACTCAGTGATTTATTTTATTATTATTTCTTTTTGGGTGTTCGGATTAGGGAATGTTCGGATTACCGAGGTTCGGATTATCGACGTTCTACTGTAATTAAACCTAATAAGTACGATTAAATGAAAGCTCAAACATGGGCATTTTGGACTACAGCGCAAAATCGTAATCTTGCTACAATTTATATTGCGACTCTTTCACGACGAAAACTGTAGGTAAACAATCTAATGAAACTGACATTGGTGACGATTATAATCGGTATAGTCATCACTAGGATAAAAATGATGTGTGCGCCACGCAAAAAACTGATTACGGGGCTTCAAAATGTGCCCAGCCTCGATTAGTAATCACTTTCTTGTCTTGCTATACAATCTATTATAGTATGTAAAATATCAGCATTGGGATTTTTTTAAAATTTAGGGTGGGGAGCAAGCGCCTATACATCGCCGCATACTTTGGGTATAGTTGGGTTCAAAATCCAGGAGGGCAAGCGCTTGCGAAGACTTTGGTCAAGCTGATCCCACACGTGTTCATTGGGATTCAGGTCAGGAATCGACGTTCTCGAAAAAAGTTCTGGTAACGCCAGCGGTATGTGGCTTTGCATTGTCCTGCATTAGGATGAAATTTTGACCGACGCCCATATGCAGCTGGCACCACATGGTCCTCCAACATGTTTTCGATGTAATTCATGGCATTTAGTCTACCAGGAACCACAACAAGATCAGTTCTGTTGTCTATACGGAAACTGTAAAGCATAGACAGTGTAAATTTGTAAAATCTTTCTTCTCACAGGCTACTTTCGTCCTCAAAATCAGGGAGGTATTTCTGTCGCACGTCACTCGTAACTGTCGCATAGCTGTCATAGCATCACAGATGCATGCGCAAGAACAAGTTTTAATTATTTTTCCAATTACCGTTTTACGTTTTAACCGTGCCGTGGGTTTGGCGGAACCATCTACCGGGCTAGCCATCATGATTATGTTGCATCCTTCGACATTATCAGTGCCAGTGTCAATACGAAAACAGGAAAAACCGAAGCATGGGGAAAGAAAGATGAAACACCATCATCACCGTCAACATCGTGATCATCATCGACAGAGTTCTTGGAACAGCCTCACCGCTCGATTTGGGTAAGACAAGTACATCAAACTGCGTAAGTTCGGGGACACAAGTGCACGCCCAGGTAACCTGTTTTATTTCGTAGCAGCTAACGTGTACTATTTGTGTCTGCATGTCCCCTGTTCAGTTGGAATAGCTCTTCTCATTCTGAACTTTCGTCGCCTCGTCGATGGCTTGCAGGGCAAAAATTGTATAAACCACCTTAAATATTCTCTCTCGATAATTCAGTGCGGAGTTCCACCAATTCACTGTCGACCTTCTCGATTAACGAATTAATTCGTTAAACATTCCCTTTGTGTAATTGTGAGAAATAAGCTAGCGCCCCTTACGGCTTTAGGCGGAACTGATACCTCGCTAATGCATTGCAGTGAACTCTAATCTAACTTCCCAGTTATACGTATGTATTTTACATTTCACTGATGCAAGGTCACCAACATCTGGGACAGAAATCTGCTGGAGTGTCATCACTTATGTCTCTCTCTCTACACTGCTAAAGTATGGCTGAAATCAGAGAGGTATGACTGTCATACGTCACTCGTAACTGTCACATAACTGTCATAGCGTCACAAATGCGTGCGGAAGGACAAGTTTTAATTATTTTTCCAATTACCGTCTTGCGTTTTAACCGCGTCGTGCGTTTGGCGGAACCAGCTACTGGGCTATCTGTAAACTTGAATCTACCAACTATAATGTTTATGGTGCACCCTTCGGGCATACTGCAAAAGTTGACATCAGAACACGAAAAACCGACGCATGGGGAAAGAAGGATGAACCACCATCATCGACATCACCGTCATCATCATCATCGACAGCGTCGTCCGAAAAGCCAGTACAGCCGTCTTCGGTAAGACAAGAACATCAAATGGGTTTTCTATTACAAGAAGACCCCATCGATACATACTGGTAGCATACTCTTTAGTTTGTGTATCAAACCGTCATGCCTAACCTTATCTAAAGCTTGTTGAACAATTAAACCTTTTTTCTATTGTTTTCTCTAACAAATCTGCTCCATAGTGGAATGGTTTTCTCTAAAACGAAATCGGTAATTTGGAACTAGTTTCTTTCTTTCAATTATAGGTTTCTATTCTCTTTACAAGATTTGATTAGGTGAGTACCTACAACATACATTGTGACTGACAACTATACAAAAGGGACTTCGAATATTTAATTAAGCGAAAGATTTGAACGTTGTGCGTTTGTACGGTTGACCGCAATATTGCTGCTGTCAAATGCGCCAGATTTAAATTACCGCCACTAAGCGGCGCTAGGTGGTTGGTTGGTTGGGCGGGTCAATGGGGTATTCGCCCCCTGAAAGTGTGCTCTCTCCACTCGTCTTTATGTCAAGTCAGCGGGAAAGCCGAGAATGGATACAGATACTTCGACGTCTTCGAAGTATAGTGCCGGTGCATCGGCACAAAGGTCGGTTGTCTCGTCTCGTCTTGTGGATGTCTCTGGTGCCCTTTGTCTCCTCCGTGACGTTCTAAAATTAAATGGTCAGGATCTCCATTGATGATGATACATCTGCATGTGCGTCAATTCATAGATGCTCCATCAAAAGGAGGTGAGAAATATGTATAGAGAATATGCGTGGAATTTGTTAATTGGTTGATGTATTTAGTATAATTTTTAACAAAAAGATATTTGTTACCCCGTCTAGAAACATGGCAAATTTCCTTTTGAAAAAAAAATAAAGTTCTGAATTACTAATTTGAGCAATAGATATTTTTAGGTACAGTAAAACAGTATTGTGTCCCGGGAATGTTAATTATTGTCGCTTGTCATTAACACGGCCTTCCTCATTATCTTTGTGGAACTAACTGCTGTTCATGTTTTACAAAATTTAGTTCATTTGATGCTTTCCTAAGGTGAATGTGCTTGTGAAACTATCTGGTTATATAAAAACGCCTGGAGTAATGCATTGCTGCGATTTAATATTGGGTCCTGTCAAAAGAACACAAAAAAGGTAAATCAATACCATTTTGTAATAGTTAGGAGTTTGGTTTTGATGTTTTCGCAGGTTAACCACACCATACAAATTAATGTGGTTGAAAACACTAGCTTTCTCGCGGAATATAAATCTGAGGATAAAAATCATGAATTCAGTCTACTTTTCAAGAAAAACAGCTTGTATAGTTTCAAATTCGCTCAGTTTCAATTGATACGTTATTTTCATATAGTGCAGAAAAAAATGCTTGATTTATTTCCGCTGAATCTGGGCTTTCTTTGTCTTTTATGGAGGCACCCGCCTACCTCTTAAAGGATTGGTGTAAATGCTGCGACTGTAATGAACAAAGTTTCACATTTGCAGGTAAATGTCTTAAGGTTAAGGTTCACCGTGAGATCTTTTTAAGAATGCTACGACATTTCCACAACCCCTGTGGTACCATCCATAGCAAGAATTAATCAACACTACAAGAATTTCGTTTTATAACACGATCGCAAACAAAATACTACATTCCATTAAATTACGATAGTGGTATAGTACAGCAGGAAAACGACATTAGAAATTACATTAGTAACATCCAGAAGCAATGAGAGAAGACTCTAAATGCACCATAGCATCAGCTTTGGTCTAGAAACAGTTAATCTTCATTTAATATCTAAGCAGCTATTCATTTCCTTATCGATTGCAAACCAACATTAACGCTCAAACTCTTGAAGTTGTGTAAAGCCTCTCTGGAAGAGAGTCACCTAAAGCGAGCAAGTAAAGTAAATAGTAAATATCGTTTGTGTTTTCCAGGTCGCTGCCCAAGCTCAGCAGCCAGGAAGAGGACGGGCACACCCCCCACTCCCAGTTCACTGGCGTGGCCCACTTCGAGCCCATCCCGCACGACCACGACTTCTGTGAGAGGGTCGTGATAAACGTGAGCGGCCTCAGGTTCGAGACGCAGCTGCGGACGCTGAATCAGTTCCCCGACACGCTGCTGGGCGACCCGGCGCGCCGCATCCGTTACTTCGACCCGCTACGCAACGAGTACTTCTTTGACAGGAACCGACCATCCTTCGACGCTATCCTCTACTACTATCAGAGCGGCGGCCGTCTCCGAAGACCAGTCAACGTACCGCTCGATGTCTTCTCCGAGGAGATCAAGTTCTACGAGCTGGGCGAGATGGCGATCAACAAGTTTCGCGAGGATGAGGGTTTCATCAAGGAGGAGGAGAAGCCGTTGCCATCGCACGAGTTCCAGAGGAACGTCTGGCTGCTCTTCGAGTACCCCGAATCGTCGCAGGCGGCTCGCGTCGTCGCCATCATATCCGTGTTCGTCATCCTACTCTCAATCGTCATATTCTGCCTCGAGACGCTGCCCGAATTCAAGCACTACAAGGTTGGTATCATCTGGCCGCCGTCGTCTTACCCCTTCATGTCCCTCTTTTTCCTTTTTTCCTAGAACAACCTCCTATACAAGCCCGGAAACCATAAGGTAATTCCATAAAGAATCATTTCTCCTTTAACAACATATCCTACAAGCTCTCATTCAAAACTGACACTCTCTACCACATCTGTTGTGCCATGTTGATCTTTCCTTGAAATGTGTGTCCCATGGTTCAATATGTTATTCTTCCCTTAGCAAGTCTCCTCATCTGAGATCCTTCCATATCTCTATCATATCATTGTCATCATTTTACCTCTTCATATCCTTCTATTTCGTTTTTCCTAGAAGAATCTCATAGATAGGCAGGGAAATCCAAAAGTAATTCCATGTATCATTTCTTCTTAAACAGCGTCCTGTAAGCTCTCATTCAAAACCCGGTGACTCTCTGTACCATAACTGTGTTTTGTTATGGATCCTACGTCAATCCGAAAGCGACATTTCGTTGCTCCCATGGCTCAATATTTTTTTCTTACCTTTGCAAGATTCCGCATCTAAGATTCGGACCATAGATTCACATCTGTACATTCTGGACATTCGGGGTGTACAGACCAGGATGTACTAGAATTCTTTCTCTGTTCCTATCTAGAAATCTTTCTATGTTGCCTATCTCTCATCGAATCGTCATCATTTTACCTTTTTATATCCTCTTATTTCTATTTTCCAGGCAGGGAAACCCAAAAATAATTCAATCAAGAATCACTACTTCTTTAACAACGCCCTTCAAGCACTCTTTCAAAACTTTGCGACTCTCTCTACCACATCTATATTTTTTATTGATCCTACGTCTATCCCGTATCCAGCAGTTATATTTCCTTGCAATATGGGGCCCATGGCTCTATCTGTTGTTTTGTTAGCTTTGCAAGGTCCGTTGTTTGGTGATCACATAAACGACCAGGATGTAGTGGAACTGTTTCTATGTTTCTAACTGGAATTCATGTTGTTTATATCCATCAGATCATTGTCATCATTTCAGCTCTCCATATCCTTCTATTTCCCTTTTCCTAGAGCAATCTCCTAGATAGGTAGGGAAACCCAAAAATAATTCCATCATGAATCATTTCTTCTTAAACAGCGTCCTGCAAGCTCTCATTCAAAAGTTTGTGACTATCATATCTATGTTTTGCCATTGATCCTATGTCTATCCACTAGTAATATTGCAATGTAGGGTCCATGGTTCAATATGTATTCTTTACCTTTGCGAGATACCTGATCTGGGGCAACTGGTGATATCCCCACTCCGTCCCGGATGACAAGAGTAGAGTCCCAGGACGTAGTGGAACTATTTCTATATTTCTATCTGGAACTCATCTTGTCTAATTCTATCATGCCATTGTCGTTATTTTACCTCTCTTTATCCTTCTATTTCCTTTTTCCGAGAGCAATCTCCTAGGTAGCCTATTATGAATCATTTCTTCTTAAGCAGCGTCCTACAAGCTCTCATTCAAAAGTTTTCTCTCTACCATAACGGTGTTTTGCTATTGATCCTACGCCGATCCGAAAGCGATATGGTATCTAACATGGATATGGTATCTATGTTTTGCCATTGATCCTATATCTATCCACCAGTAATATTTCCTTGCAATGGTTGCAATGGTTCAATGGCTCAATATGTTTCTCACCTTTGCAAGATAGTTGATCTGAGATCCAAATGTCCCTCTGTTTCCCTTTTCCTAGAATAATCTCCTACGTAGACAGAGAAATCCAAAAGTAATTCCATCAGGAATCACTCCTTCTTTAACACCGTCCTGCAAGCTATCATTCATAACTATGTGACTATCTCTACCATATCCGTTTTGCTATTGATCCTACGTCGATATTTCCTTGCAATGTGTGGCCCATGGCGCAATATGTTGATTTCTTACCTTTGCACCGTTCCTCATCTCAGATCCGAATGTACAGACCAGGATGTAGTGGAACTCTTTGTATGTTGCCTAGCTCTACCATTTCATTATGATCATCCCAATATACAATCCGATCATCGCTCGACCCGAAACAGCACGATCCGCCAAACCATCCAACTTACACTAAACTATGTTTGCAAAGGTGTTCAACACCACGACCAACGGCACCAAGATCGAGGAGGACGAGGTGCCCGATATCACCGATCCGTTTTTCCTCATCGAGACCATCTGCATCATATGGTTCACGTTCGAACTGTCCGTGCGCTTCCTGGCGTGCCCAAACAAGCTCAACTTCTTCCGGGACGTCATGAACATCATCGATATCATCGCCATCATTCCGTACTTCATCACGCTGGCGACCGTGGTCGCCGAGGAGGAGGACACGCTCAACCTGCCGAGAGCGCCCGTCTCGCCGCAGGACAAGAGCACCAACCAGGCCATGTCGCTGGCGATACTGCGAGTCATACGGCTCGTCCGAGTCTTCCGAATATTCAAGTTAAGCCGGCACAGTAAGGGCCTGCAGATACTCGGGCGCACACTCAAGGCGAGCATGCGAGAGCTCGGCCTGCTCATATTCTTCCTCTTCATAGGTAAGTGTGAGATTGTTTCTTTTTACGATCGCCCGCCGGTGAAACGCTGGATGAAAGTCGGTCAAAACCTAAATGATAACTGTTGTCTTCAGCTAAATGAAGAGAAGGTTTCGAATCCTCTTCTGCCATGGATAAATACATGGATCAATTGCTATTGAGTAGAAGAAGCATGTTGTAAAATAAAAACCAATTCTGTTTTGCAAAAGTCTCCCAAAGAAGGTTCTTAAAAACTTACAAGTTTTATCATTATTCACTAATGCTAATTCTTCCATCATGTGATATCAGCGTTGTTTAAGGAGAGACAATGCTTTGTAAAAATCGTACGGTTCAGATTTCTTACGTGAGCTCTGATATAAACTTTAGTGTCCAAATCCATGCCCAGATCAGTGGCGTCTTCACAGGTGATGTTGTTGGGATGACAATTTCTAAGCTTTACCTTTGATAAACCTTTGTTGTTCAGCACACATGTATCCTGTACACCTCTTCGTTCTTCAGGAGTGCTGTGATGTCTTTTGGGTTTGCAAACAGATCATGGGTGAGTTGGTGCGTTGTAACTTACTAAACCATACCAGTTTACTTCTATAATCTATTGGAGTGCCCCAGCACCCACCCTGTTCTTGAACACGGCACATCTCCTTTTTAATAATCAGCCATTTTATCAGCAGTTTGTTGCTAAGAAATTTAACGACGTTTCCAAGTTGTTATCTCAAAAATTTGCAATATATACGAATTTATCCAAGCTGAACTCAAAGTCTGAATAACAGAGAACTTCAAATCGTATCATCGTAGCTGAAATCCTGTAATTTTTATATTCAATTTGCTACTTCTGCCTGTAATCTTGCAAATTACATATAAGCCAGGAAACACAAACGCGAAAACCATTCGTGATAGCCATCTTTCCTGTCTAGATTCAGCTCAAAGAAATCTATCGAACACTCCTCATGTTCACTTGCCATTCACAAACCAGAGATTCTTACCTAAGCAATATGTAGGTATGCTACATTAAGCCAAAACTGAAAGATCCATCTAAATCAATAAGTACAGTAAATACAATTGTAGGTCGGAAGTGTAATTTGGTGTAAAAATGTTTTTCTACTTCTGTTGATGAATGCATCCATTATCATGGCAATTTATGATAAGTAATACTAACCATTCCCCACACACATGGCAAATATTTCATTCCTGGCTCCTGATACCCCGCGGGTCGTGAGAAATATTTCATTTCTTACGCACGGCTTTAGAACCAATCACAGCTCTGGATTTTTCATTTCCATTGTCTTTTGATACACTGCTCAGCGACATTGTCAAGGCATTGACAACGTATCTAACACCGTCGTGGATATACCACATTAGAGATCTACGGGTAATATGACTGGCAAAAAGTGAGGTCCTAGAAATACATCTCCATCTCCATCTACTTTGTACATCTTTATTGGCCTAGATGGCATTTATATAGAAGTTGTCAATGTCTCTTCTGTTAAAACTTGGTTCATTCGTTACATTCATTCGCATAATACAACTCGCGCTTGGTAATCCCTTTTGGAGCGACTTTTAGAGTGCTGTAGATGGTAATGGTATAGCAGCTGCTCATGGAAGACTTGTTAGATTAAGCGTGAAATATTTAGAATAGCCTCTATTCGTCTGGTTCTTGTAGGAGTTTTTTGTCTGATGAGATCTAATATGTCTTCCTCCTGATCAGGTGGTAGATCACGGTCGTCTCTATTCCTTGCTTCCACAGTAACCTCAGCAATCAATTGATTCGAAAAGAATCCACTAGTGAAACACATGTTTTATTGAACCTGTGACCAAATGTTTGACCTATTTTTTCAGCAACCTTATTCTCAAACTCAGGGCTCAATGCTTTTGAACTTGTTTGGTATAAAATAAAAACTTAGGACCTTTAGATAATGATGATTGGAAGTGATGGAAGCAAAGCACGAATATTCCAAAACACGATACTCAGCGTACTCAGATGGAATCCAACAATAAGTAAGGTAAAAGAAACATGTTTTGTAGACGTTATTAGGTTTTGACCGACTTTTATCTACACGTCCGCCTGTGTTCTGATCGGCACTTATTATTAATGACCGTTAACTCTGACCGCCTACTCTGCCTACAAATACCAACCGACCGTCGAGTTCGAGCCTGAACTTACCGAACCTACCGCCCGTATAACCGTTGACCCATAAGACCGTGCCGAATGTCCAAACAAAAAAAGCAAAAAAGCCAAACCAAAAAAGCAAAGCAAAAAAAGAAACGCCGCGAGCCCACCTCGCCTCCCTGTCTCAGCCCCAAGTGTGTGTTGCAGGGGTGGTGCTCTTCTCCAGCACGGTCTACTTCGCCGAGGCCGGCTCCGAACAGTCGTTCTTCAAGTCGATCCCGGACGCCTTCTGGTGGGCAGTGGTCACCATGACCACCGTCGGATACGGCGACATGAGGTACAGTGCCGATTTGCAACTCACCCCTACTTCCTCCTTGCAGGTGTCGTGCTGTTCTCAAGCGCCGTCTACTTCGCGGAGGCGGGCTCCGAGAACTCCTTCTTCAAGTCGATTCCAGACGCGTTCTGGTGGGCGGTGGTCACCATGACGACAGTGGGCTACGGCGACATGACGTATGATGTACACACCTAATTCAGACTTTAGTTGCCAAAAAAAAACCACTACCAACCGTAGCGTTTTTATTACACTACTACTACTACTTAACTACCTTTTTTAGTGCGGGCGGGACGCCACCAGAAAATTCTTTGCCTCCCGGCGACGCGACGCGTCAATCTCTACAATCCCCCTCTCTACAAACCAACTATATTTATTATTATTATTATTATTTGAGGATTATTATGATTATCATTATTATTATTATTGTTTATTATTACTTTACTTTACTCTTCTTCTTCTGAATGGTTGTCCCAGAAAGAGCGTTGGATTTAAAGCGCGCGCAGAGTTTAGGTGTAGGCAGTACTAAGCATGCTAATCGAGCATGAGTTTCCAATTAGACCAGTCAATAGAGATTTTTGCGTGACAAAAATAGTATCAGGAAGCCGACGGTCCCAGGTCATAATACGTAACAGTCCGTAGATGTATTGCGATGTGTTTTCGACTAGCAAATACGATTACTTAATTTTGTATAAACAAAAAACGTCAAAAAATCGTAGTTTGCCGATCCGGGTAGATCGCCGATCGCGGTTGTTCGCCTATCCGGGTAGATCGCCGATCAGGGTAGATTCCGCGTTCGTACATCGATCATTTGAGTTTTAGTATTGTAAGACTAGAAACGGGGCAGAACTAATAGGACTTGCGCGTCGCCTAGACCGACAGATCGCCGATCCGGGTAGATCGCCGATCTGGGTAGATCGCCGATCCGGGTAGATCGCCGCGTGCGCGTTTTCGCCGTCGTCGCGAACAAAGACGCGAAAATCCTGCGTTCGTACGTCGATCATTTTGGGTTTAGTATAGTTAGATTAGACTAGAAACGGGGCAGACCTAAGGGCACGGACACACAACGAGCGTATAGCGCAGCGGAAAGCTAAGCGTAATACGGACTGTTCCACGTGACGTGGGACCGTCGGCTTCCCGATACTATTTTCGTCGCCAACTCAGTCATTTTCTTCTGCTCTATTGCCTGGACTAAATAAGATTCCAATAAGATAATTTCAAGAATGATGTATTTTATTCGTATCGTGATACACGTGACTGCAAAGCATACTCGTAGGCTTAGTTAGTCGTAATAGTGTGTTAATTAGTGTAGACGAGTGCATCCCTTTTGACAAAGTGCATCTTTCTTTCAACGTTAGTTTCTGTGGGCCGTTGCAACATCACGATGAAAGCCGTTCCAGACTCGGCACTAATCGTGAAGCCATTTTCTCGATATTGTCTATGGGTCCATGAATGTCCAGACCGCATCCTAAGGAACTTAAGTAATATAGTGTTATGGTGTCAGGTGTGGGGTGGTTATCTGCCATGGAAGATGTTGAAAAATACTGATGACGATGGAGATGACGAACTGGAGTTTATGTTAAAACTATATCTTCAAAAACGCTCATAGTTGCTATGAAGGTTCAGTTAAGAGATTGATGAGATGGACCTTATCAGTGTTCAAATACTTTGTGACAAGTTCATTTCATCTTACTGGAATTTTCTGTATTTCTTAATACGAATAAAGTACATCTTTCCGAAAACGTCTTTAAAATTTTTTTGTGGTTTCTGGAATAAAATCTTAGAGATGATGGCGTGAAATGCGGTCATTGTCAATACCCTAAACGCGGCCAATCCTTGTAGATTTGGTATTCTTGAGTTTGTGGGTATTATAAACCGAAGCATTTTGGAAAAATGCATTTTTTATCAATGCTGCTTCAGAACTAGAAACCAATGTTTCAGAAATTGTTAACCGGATGAAACTTCTAGTCAAATGGAGAACATTGAACTGGTTTCAAGGAACATTATAAACTTCCGGTGATATCTTCAACACTTAAAATTACTTCCTTCTTGGCAAATTTATTTTCTTGACTATGGACTGGCGTCAGAATCGAAAGAATGTTTTGAATGTTGGACCAAACTGGTCTCTTTACCCTAAACTGTAGTTCAACTTAGTTCGGCCGATCAGTATAATGGAACAAATCCAATTAATGTAGTTTACAGCCACTCTACCTTCACTTTGAAAATATTAAAGCAGCATTTAGATAACACGCCGATCTATCGATACTCTACTCTAATGTTACGTACACGTCATCCAGACAGTACCTACGTGGCATCGGTAGAGTGAAGCAGCAACACAGAGTACAGTTGCCCAAAGTGTGTTGTAAATGAATCTTTGCCCAAAAACCTCACCAGGTTATGGGTTCTTTATGGGGTTCCATTATTGATCAGTTTTACGACTGCTTAAAGCTCGAGTTGTTCAAGTCATCGAAAATTGGGTTCGTCTTGTAGACTCTGTACTTCAAGGAAGACGTGGAGACTCTGTTGATGGAGTTAATTAAAAAATTAAATCCAGCGCTCTTATTTGGACATCTTATACTACTACCATTACTACTACTACTACTACTATAACTACTACTACTACTACTATCACCTTAAATGTCGTGCCGCTGTGTGCTCGATGTTGCTTGTTTACTGTCGATTGTTGAGGAACAAAGAATTTTCTAATGGAATGCCAAACACACACACACACAGCTTGTACCAGCATGCGCATCCACAACTCCAACATCCCAACAACCCCAAAACCTATCGCCATTCTTCTAACAACACACCACTCACTCAACAACACACACACTCTCGCTTAAATCCCTAAAAATCTTTAGTACGCTTTCTAGCCGCTTTGGTTGTGTTGCTTCTTTGCCGAAAATCTTGCATGCGTCTTTCTTTTGCGTTTTTATTCCGACCAATCTTGCGACCAGACTTTTTATTTTTTTCACCCGTTGTTTTTACCGTTTGGGTTTTCGATATTACCCACGTCAGTGGACCGTTTCTAATCCCGCCTATCGTTTCCTTTCTGTCTTCAGGCCTGTCGGAGTCTGGGGGAAGATCGTCGGTTCGCTGTGCGCGATCGCTGGTGTGCTGACGATTGCGCTTCCGGTGCCCGTCATCGTCTCGAACTTCAACTATTTCTATCACCGTGAGACTGACCAGGAAGAGATGCAGTCGCAGAACTTCAATCACGTGACGAGCTGTCCGTACCTGCCCGGCACGCTCGGCCAGCATATGAAGAAGAGTTCGCTGAGCGAGTCGTCATCGGACCTTGTCGAACTCGAGGAGGGTCTGTTGGTAACGCGGGACCAACTGGCCCGAAAACAGAACTGTAATCCGCGACACAACAATAACATCAACGCAATGAGCATCGAGACTGACGTCTGACTACGAGGTGACTAGCTCGTCATTTTGTTATTATAGGTTTGTTCTTTTCCAGAAAGATCGACGGAATACGGCCGGGGATAACGTTGAAACGTACGCTGTGTTCTGTATACCGAACTCGAGCAGTACGAGTTCGATTGGCGATTGATTTTGGTGGAGATGAGTGGATGAGGAACCGGTGTATTGCTTGTTCAGTACGTAGGTGGCGAGTTTTGACGAGATTGGCATATATCGTTTAGGAGAATTTTATTTTTATTAGTATTATTTTGTGTATGGTTTCAAAATAAATCTGTCGAGTTAAGTGTTGTGGGTTTTCAATGTTTTAAATGTTGGAAAAGGATCTCTAAAATGTTGCTTACAGTCGAATATTAGAATATTTCATTATCTTAAAAGCAACAATTCTTAAAACAGTTAAATGATTGGTCCAATTATATTGATAACGCTAGTCTAGATTATTGTACTACGTTGCAAAGCGAGAGTTTTCTTCATAATCAGAAGCCTCCAGTTTAACTCGCGAGATCTGACAACCCTAGAAATGACGCAAGGCTAGCATTCGTTGTGTTCTGTCTGTTCGTGTATTTAGAGTCAACCTGGAGTGAACATCAAAGAATCCTTTGTCAAATTGACGTAGTTTGCGTTATAAGTAGTAAATTGTCGTTAAATATATAACTACAGCAGTGAAATTATTTAATTTAAAAGTCAAACTGACCAATCAAATCGTAATTTTGACCTGTCATTCCTGCCATGATTGGTAATGCCAACTTTATAATACAACCACTTTAGGCTCCCGTCTCAAACATGTTTTTGTTTCGTATTATTACATTTGACGTATGGTATAACCTAAATAAATTAATGTATTGGTTTCTATTGGTACTATTATTCAAAATGGACTGTGGTTGAGTTAAGTCTAGTCGATTATATAGTACTTTCACAATCGTCGCTATTGTAAACATGGTTGTCAACTTATTACAAATACGCACTACAATACTCCAGAGAGCAAGTCTAGAGAAGTTTTTTTTCGCGTTTTGTTTTTAAACTAAAGGTGCGTTTTCACTTGATAATACTGGTGAGTCGTGACAATACTGTCATGTCACGATGTTTTGTTGTCACTTTTTAGTTTCCATGTAGACGAAAGTCATGCCAACATTTGACAGTCTTTGTCTTATTGACTTATTGTCATGACAAAAAAATGCGACTTCAGTCACGTGAAAACGCATCGTCGTAGAGATTTCAAAACAAATGTTCCCAACAAAATTGTTGACATTGCGTCAAATGGCACACCGAAGTTATTCTTTTTAAAAAGAAAAAGAAATGTAAACGTAACATATCTTCTTTCTGGTTACCTTTTCTTCTTTAGAGACGTAGAAGTTAGTTTGGCTTCAGACGCAATTTCATAGTTTTTTTTTGTACATTTATTTTATTAGGCACCAACCTGCCTACCTAACTTCTCTTCAGAGATTCCGTATGTCACTTTTTAAGGTCATGAAATAGTTATTGAGAATATATTTAAAGACACGATATATTTTAACGACATACGATTACAAGAGGCAAGAGCCTACACTTCAAGCAGGAAAGGTTAAAAATGAATAGGTTGGTAAGCAGGATGTTTCACGTTTGTTAAACGTCAGAAGTTGACTTTTCGTGACGTTTGAAAGGTGCTGTTATACAGAGTGTATCCGAAATGAGTGCATTATTTTTAAGTGTTGAGTTATTTTTGATTTAGTTTGGGTTGAATATCACGCGATGACCACTGTCTTTGTTAGATTACGTCTTCGGTAAACTTTTACTAATTTGACACATTAGGATTGAACATCATGTATACAAGTTAAAATTTGAAAAATATTATACAAAAAAAGAATCATCGAGACTGGGCAGTGTTGATTTGATATTGTCCAACAAACTATTTTTAGCTACTAAATTTCTATTCCATAGTTTATACATACCGTGTGTTCGTTTCAAAAGTATCCACCCTTAATAACTCTTGACCTGATGCGATTATTGCTTTGAGTGAAAACACGTCGATTTAGATATTGAGGGGGACGTTCACAAATGGTATCTAGAGAATTTTAGGTTTCATGTTCCGTTAATAATAATTGATTTCATACCTTCTATCTTCTGGGTAGTCTATCTTAAGAACCAATCGACCGATTTATTTTTTTATCATGGTTGAGTAGAGAATTTTATGCCCTTTCAAATGATATATCACAAGGTAGGGGTGCTATTTGAAATTTCGAAGTGGCGTGGCTGTGGGGTGAAGGGAGGAAACCTAAAATTCTCTAGGTACCATTTTTGAACTTCCCCCTCGGTATCTAGATCGACGTGTTTCCACTCTAAGCAATAATCGCGTCAGGTCAAGAGTTATTAAGGGTGGATACTTTTGAAATGAACACACGGTATATTTCCTCAACGTTAATCTTAATCTTAAGGTTAATGACAGGGTGATAACAGTTTAATGTTTAGACATGTTTTACACTACGTGTTAATACACTATCACAGAAATAGTCGACTTTTCTCACTCTGTTGCCTAAAATGCCTCATCTTCAGGACTAACTAACGACCCAAGTACTACGAAGATACTAGTGAAGACTGTATCTTCGTATCACTTGCTTCGATACGTAGACCCGGGAGTCAATTCTCACACTAGCGCGAGTTCTCATCGAGCGTGAACTAACGTATGACCTTGGATGCAATCAGTTCGAACCGTATGGGCAGTGTCGACAATGCAGTGTCCTTTACTACCGGTAGAGTACGTCCGTTATGTTCATGTTATTGCGATTGGTAGTAAAGGACACTGCATTGTCGACACTGCCCATAGAATACGGTTCGAACTGATTGCATCCAAGGTCATACGTTAGTTCACGCTCGGCGAGAACTCGCGCTAGGGTGAGAATTGACTCCCTGAAGATGCGCCTTGCAACAGAGTGCGAAATGTCGACTATTTCAGAGTCAATAACGCGTTTCCACTCGGAAATCAACATGCAATGGATTGTCATAAACTGCAAGTGTTATCTGAATCAGTTCTTAAGTTTAACATGACAATGTAATACAGTTAGAAAAGAATATAAATGTTAATGGTTGTGTGTATTCTTTTTCAGTGACGGACGCGCTGCGCCCACGGCTGTCCCGCGCCCCGCCGCCGTCCCTGCCCCAGTGTGTGCGCGCAGTGCTCCGGACGCTCTCAGAACTGCCGCCTCCGATTCGGTACCTTCGTAATACGATTGTTTTCGGGTGAGATTCCTGCCAAAACGCGAAACATAGCAAACAAACAAACAAACAAACAAACAAAAAACCGAGAAGCAACAAACGGATGAATGAAAGAAGAGAATTGTTGTTTGTAAAAAATAAACGTATATAAATTAATTAAAATAATAATAAATTAACGAGAGAAGAAGAGAGAAAACGCGAATGTGTGCGAACGTCGACGCGTGCGAGAGAAGAAGAGAAGTTTAATTAATTATCTAATTAAATAATTAATAATGAGAGAGACAGCGAGCGAGAGAGCGAGAGCGAGAGCGAGAGAGAGAGAGAGAAACGCGATGACAAAAATCGAAAACGCCGCCGTGTAGTGTGCTCACCCCGAACTCTTTCTAGTCGGCACTGTTTTAAGTGCTTGTATATTTCGGGCTGTGTGAAGCTTATACCTAGGGTTGGATTAGCTTTAGCCCTTGTTACATATCCACCCGAGCGTGCGGGCGGCGCGCCCCGCCCCGCTTCCAGCCGCCCCGGGTCGACGGCCGGCCCGCGACCCTACGCAATATATCACTATTTAATTATCAATAAAATGTGTGGCGCGTAAACGTCGCTCGGCGAAACGGCACCAAACAACTCGACGTTTCCCCTGTTTGCGCATCCGACATGTCGAAGAAGAGACCTACTCTATATTTTACCAACTTGGCTGAACAAAAAAACCCATTTTCAAGTTCAAACTGTCACAATTTTACTTATTGCTGTGCTTTGACAAGCAGATTTTGATCAGATTGTGACCATCTGATCCTAAAATGCATCATAAAAACCATAGCTACTTAACCTAATACCAGCAAATTGACAGTTCGGTGCGGTGCGCTGCATTAATTCGACTTAGCGCATCGCTAATTGCCATAAAACAATATGGCCGAACGTCACCACGAATTATATCTCGAAGCTATTTTGGAAATTTAAATGCACCAGTACAGATCATATAATTTTTAATCGACTTTAATGACGTATATTTTGGCCCCTTTTATCTTACCCCCTCCACCCGAGTTTACTCTCCTGTAGGAATGAGTCGCTTGCGAACGAACCGTTCATATTGAACGGGTCAATTGTCTGTACCGTTCGATCCGGTTCACCGCTGGCAAACTGAACGGGTCAGTAGTTCGTTCGTTTACGGCGTTTACGCACTCGGCTCATTTCTGCTCAAGGCATAAACAGCTCAAAGCAGACACAGTCCAGCTTTTTGCAACGGTTGGCGTGGCGGCGTCTTTGATGTACCTGTTCATTTCTTTCCAGTGCCGCATAAAGTATTATGCGAAATTATTTTCGAGATAGAGGGGAAACAAAGAGGCCTAATTCTAGCTTTGTTGCGCGCAGGCATGTAAGTTATGAGCCTGTTTTTGCAAAATGTACTAAAAATATTTATTATAATATTATTATCGATAATGCTTTTTGATAAGGCAAAGCCTGGCTTGCCTGAGCTTATGTAAAGATTCCGTCACCGGGTCCCCTACGCTGGCTGGGCCCCTAAGCCGGGGCCTAGGCAGAAATCCGGCACTGCGTGTTGGAATATTGATTTGGTTAATTGTGTAGTATCCAACTTAAATTGTGCCAATATTAACGCCACATGAACGGAAGTTATGCTTCACACTGCGCAATTTTACGCTGTTTCAAAAATCGCTGTCATAAAAAAAACGACTACACTCAAATGTACAATTGATTAAACCGTAAAATGTTCTTCGTCATTTGTTATTTCATTTTAAGTTTATTTGTACAACCAATTAAAATGGTGCAATCAAAATGGTGTGATTATAGGTTGAAAAATACTGCCAAAGGTCTATCTACACTAGGGTGTCAATATTTTTCAACGGTTAATTTCTTCTAAAAACCCTCAATTTGTTTCTTTATATCCATACTTATATAACCCTTTTGAGTCTTGATATTAGATCATTTTAAATATTTTCAAACACTTAATCTGTCAGAAATACAATAATCTAAGCTATACAAAGCTACCATCGAGAGTATTAATACATCAAAAATTATCTTGGTCAAGGGTTGCCATGGAATGTAAAAAGTTTGTCTTAGCTTAAATCGTCCTTTTGAAATCATCAATGACTTGACAGATTTTGACACTCAACAAATGACTACAACGGTCTGCTCACTTCGCGTCTCAAATTTGTTCATTTCTGCGCATGACGTCACTGCAAGAAGGATGTTGATACGAACACCTAGGCGACCGTAAGTTATTCACTTTTGTAGATGATTTAGGTTTACAAGTTGATAACGATGCCAACGCTTTAATTGTCAAAAAAGCTTGAACGTCACAAAAACGTCAACAAAATATTAGCGTCATGGCAACGAACGCTATTTCTTGCAATGCATCAGTGTATAAATGTCATCACAACCGTGACAGCGACAATTGACTACTAAGGCAGTCATGGGAATTAACACCATATTAACGCTACTTCCGCTTTCTCGCACTTACGTCACTTGAAGGCGTGGCCGATACGCGTTAGCAGACCGGTGTAAGTAAATTGTGACCAAACCAGCAAAAGGTGCGGTATGTTAAAAAAAACATGTTTTAAGCATGAAAAAAACATGTTTTAAATCACCTAAAAATACAAGTTTTAAATAAGGAATCCAACTTGTTTTAGAGATATTTAAAACAAAATAGTTTAAAACAAAATAATAAAAACAAACTGTTTTAAACATGTTTAAAACAAAATATGTTGCAAAACAATTTTTTTAAAACAGTGTTTTATACTTTTAATATAAACTATTTTAAACATGTTTAAAATAATGTTTTAAAACAAAGTGTTTTAAACATAACAACCATGGTGTGCACTGCACTAAGTCGACTTGGCACACCGTAAAAACAATATGGCCGAACGTCACAACAAAATATAACCTACAAAATTTGCTGATTGCTCCAAATCTTAATTGATTTAAACGTGTTGAATCAATTGTCTATTTGATCACTGTAGTTAACAAAAGCTACACTTTTTAATATAATCGAAAATTACGAATTATCAGACCATACATTCTGCTCAGTATTAAATTAACGCATAATAAACGGACTTTTAACGGACTTGTAACGTTTTATCACTTCAAACATTGTAACTATCGCGATTTTTTTTTTCATAGGTTAGGTCACGTAACAAGAACACCGGTATGCTTACTTCGTGGCTCAAATTCGTTCATTTCTGCGCATGACGTCACGTGAGAGACGGATGTTGACACGGACACCTCCATATCAACACCAAATTTCAGTTTTTGTCCATTTTTGACGTTTCGTAAGTGTTCGTATAAGTTGACAACCACGACAACGCTTTAATCCTCAATAAGGCATAAACATCACAATAACGTATTAGTTACCATGGCAACGAACGCTACTGTTCTCACATGACGTCACTTGTAGGCGTGGCCGATGCGCATTAGCATACCGGTGTCTTCAAGAAGTCGTAAGAAATTCCAGAATATAAACCTGTTTCAATTTAATGATCATAATTTTGCAGAAGTATTGCCACCATTGTATGAACAAACCTTTATTCTAAACTCACAGTATTTTATTAGCAAAGTGTAAAGATGCGTTCTGGTGTATTTGTAGTGAATAACTAAAACCCCATTCACAATTTCTCACTAAAAGTGGTAGTGACTCAAGTTAACGTCTATCCAAACTAAGATGAGTAATTGTCACTTTTAGTGAGAAATGCTGTGATAGTGAGTATTATTGTCAATGCCACTATGCTGAACGGAACTTTTGGTTTTGACACATTGTATAAAACAACATTTTGTAAATCACACAAGTCCCCTTTTGTCTTTTCCACGACAGACGGATACCAGTATGTTTGTTTCGTGGCTCAAATTCGTTCATTTCTGCGCATGACGTCACGTGAGAGACGGATGTTGACACGGACACCTTCGTAACTAAGCAACCAAATATATGCGTAAATTGTTGACGTGTTGTAAGTGATTTAGGTTAACAAGTTGACAACCACGCGAACGCTTTTATTGTCAAAAATACGTCACATGACGTCACTTGTAGGCGTGGCCGATGCGCATAAGCATACCGGTATCTGTAAACATTTCCCAGCTTAATAAATTTTATGCTATCTTCCTTCCTCTTCCCATATGGCCATATATTATTATTAGTCCAAATGACTAACATTACTTTTGACATTATTTTGAAATTTACTACGCATCATTGAGCCAAGTTGGTAATTTATATAGACCAGTGTCTCCATCTCCACAAACCTTCATGTATGTCTACCAAAAATGTACAAGAAAAAAACAGTATTCATTGTTATAATTAAGCAGCTTTTATTTATATATAGGTACTACAAAAGTGTGTTTTTTACACTTTACTTTTAGTTTATATTTGAGATATATACGACTGCGTTTTTGTGTTCTCTTATAGTTATGACGTAATTATTTATAAGTAAAGGCTGTGAAATATGCGTATCCCACATTTTTTGTAGCCACCAAGCGAAACATTAAGCTCGTAACATTTAATAATCAACACAATTATTATGGAATACATTCGTAAAGTTTTTATTATTTCTATTATTGATTAATGAATGTTACAGCTTTTTACACCATGGACGAAATGTGTAAACACGGAAATATCAACACCTTTTTGATATGGAACTTTATTTTAAACCGCCAAACGTAAAACTTTTAAAATAAAAACGTTCTTACAACCGGGAAGAACAGAACGAATTAGAAAACAGCTATTGTCGAACGAAACCAGGCAAATCAGTAGAACGGAGAAAACAGTAGTAGTGGAGGCAAATTTGATGATAGGTCGCTAAAAACTGTTTTTTGCGTAGAGCGAGTGTTAAAGAAAAACATAGACTTCCTTTGATTTCCAATTTAGTAATCATAAAGATACATATTTATAAATAAGAGTGTAAAAAATCGTTGTCGGTCCCTTATATAAAACTACCTACCTAATTATGTACTACAAACAAGTCTGTTAAATTTTAGTATATAACTGGTGAGACATGCCAATTTATATGATACGCAGAACATAGATGCTGTGTTACTATTACTACTTGTTCCTTAAAAAAATCGAAAACGTATATTCTAGTGTTGTACTTAAAAAAAAGACGCCAGCCAGATTTACGCATTACGTTTTTTATTATTATAAAAAAATAGGGAAAATCTTCTAGTGAGAATGGTTATGCGATGTAAAATGTTGTGGTCTGTTTTTTCAAATAAACTACATCAAATTTCTCGATCATACTAAACAAGCCATTATATTTAGTGTTATATAAAAGATATTCCAAGAGGTTTCGTTCTGTTCGATCTTGCTGTAAGAAGTTGTAAGGACTAAACTAAACCAGTTCTAGTTCCGTAACGTGCCGTTTCGCCGTCGCGCGGCGCCACAATCGAAAATTCGAAATTGCTAAATACATTAAATAAAATGAGGAGGAAAACCGACAGAAGAGAAAAACCATTACCGTGTAGATAATAAATCAAAAAACAAAAGACGGAGCAAAGAAAGAGAGACAGGAAACATACCGGTGTGTAAAAGAAAGAAAACATCAGCCCTGAACGAAAAAAAAAACTCATTTTAAAAAAGAAACTCAAAATCCGAACACAAGATAAGAAGCAGTGATTTGATTTATTTTGTATCAAAGCGGTATACTTGTGTATGTTAATGTTAATATTTATTATCGTTTCGTTCGCGGCGCATATGTACGCGGGTCGTTCTGGATCCGGCCTCCTTTGCAACCCGCGACCCGCCAAAACAAATGAAAAAAAACCACCACCACCGAAATGAAAAAAACCATTGCGCGTTCGACGCCGCTCATTGTCATTATTATTATTTGTGAATCAGTATGAATCTAGTCATGTTTGTTACAATTTAAAATATTTTATAAATGTTGATTAATATACGACATTCCTATTTCAAATCATCAGTGTTTTATTTTATCTCTACCTCCAAAGGAACATCTGTAAGAATCACAAGGAAACAAACAACGCGAGATGTAAAAACAACAAATCGACAACTAATTAGAGCTCAAATTCAAACTCGTTTCTGTCCAATTAACAACTCCTAACATTTACTGTAAGGAATCCAAAACCTGACTGAATCCACATAGGATCTCCTGGTAAGTTTCGACGTTGAGTCCTTATTTACCAGGGTTCCAATCAAAGATACCAACACCATAGTTACCCAACTCCTTACATCTGATAACCAACCTTCCTGTTACGCTGACATGGTAGGTGCTTGTCTATCTTCCACTTACTTCCAGTTCCGAGGCAAGTTCTATGAACAACTTTCGGGAGCTGCCATGGGCTCACCCTTATCCCCTGTTGTGGCCAACATTTTCATGGAGGCATTTTAACAACAAATCCTTGAGTCCCACAACCTCAAGCCCAAATGTTGGTTCAGATACGTGGATGACACCCTCGTAATTTGGCCACATGGACGGCAATCCGTATACAATTTCCGCGACTACCTGAACCAGCAACACCCAGATATACGCTTCACCATGGAAGTGGAAACAGATGGCTCTCTCCCTTTACTCGACGTCCTAGTTACTCGCACTCCATCCGGCTCCCTTGAACATACCGTGTATAGGAAACCCACTCACACCGACAGATACCTCAATGCTAATTCCCACCATCACCCCGCTCAGAAACAAGCAGTGATCAACACCCTTGTGAAAAGAGCAATTTCTATAACCCACCGCACATACCTCCAAAACGAACTTGACCACTTAACCAAAGTCTTATCCCAAAACAACTATCCAAAGTCCTCGATAATTAAAAGCATTTCCCGACACCTAAATCCAACCGATGACACACCTCATCAGCATCACGACGTCCCAATCGCAACAGCTTTTCTTCCTTACGTCCAGGGTACGACAGATCGTATTGGACGCATCCTCCGCAAGTACAACATAAAACCGATATTCAAACCCCTTTCCAAACAAACGGACTTACTTCCTTCTACAAACGACAAAATCCCTCCTCTTCTTTCCCCTGGTGTGTACCGGCTTCCATGTGCTTCTAGAAGTGTCTATATTGGCGAGACGAAGCGATCAGTTAGGTTCCGGCGGTTCAGCTCTCGCGGAACACAGATATAACACGGGACATGAGATCTTGTTTGCACAAACCAAAATCCTCGCCCATTAATCCCATTACTACCATAGAAGGATCCGTGAGTCAATAGAAATCCTAAAACAGCCCTCCAATATCAATAGAGATGATGGTTTTCACCATAGTTACCCGAGGCGAGTTCTATGAACAAGTTTCGGGAGCTGCTATGAGTTTACCCTTATCCCCTGTTGTTGCCAATATTTTCATGGAGACATTTGAACAACGAATTATTGAAGCACATAACCTCAAGCCCAAATGCTGGTTCAGATACATGGACGAGACATCCCGCTCAGAAACAAGCCCTGATCAACACCCTTGTGATAAAAGCAATTTCTATAACCCACCCCACAAACCTCCAAAAAGAACTTGACCACTGGTCTAGGTATCATAGGCCAATAGTGTGAGACTTGAATCACTAAAAACCCCTCCATGTAACCTCTGCTGCAAACGTTGGGACCGTTTTCGCATTATTACAATCGCTTGAGCTGTATACGTGACTTCCACCTCATTCTATGGTCCTGGTCCATGGTCCTGTCTTCTCCTCTTTTTCCTTCTTTGTAAGCATGTTTCGGATTGCCTCAGACACCGGCGTTCATGACTCCTGGCTGGTTAGCATGCCGCTGATGATGTTTTCGGGGTTAGGTAAGTATCCTCATTCCGTCTCTGTCGCGGTCCCATCTCTTACAGTGGAAAAGCGTGTGCTCCGGGGTGTTCTCCTGCTGACAATCTCCGCAGTCCTCGGTTTCTTTCCGCCTGAATCTGTACAGGTACTTATTAAAGCAGCCATGCCCCGTCAACGCCTGCGTGAGGTGGTAGTCGACACTTCCGTGATTCCTCGTGACCCGCGGCTCCACTTCCGGGATTACTCTCTTCGTCCATGCCGCTCTCCCGGTATCTCTAACCCAACCTTCCTGCCATCGATCTAGGGTGTGCCTCCGGATGTCCTCCTTTAGGCGCTCATCGCTGGTCCTGTGCGTTATCTCCTCTACTTGGTGCGCTATCGGTGGCAGCCCAGCTATCACTTCCAGTGCTTCGGTGGAGGCCGTCCTGTATGACCTCGTGATTAGGATTGCCATCTTCCGCTGTCCGCTCTCTAGCATCTTTCTGTACCGGTCTATCTTGCACACTCTCTCCCATGTGTTGGCGGCGTACATCATAGAGGAACAAACCACGGACGCCACCAGTTTGCGTTTCCCTGAGCTCGCGCCTCCTCTCCTAGCCATGATCCCCGCCAGTGCTTTGGCCGTCTTCCCTGCCTTCTGCGAGATATACCTGGCGTGTGCCTTCATTCTTCCGCCTCTGTCAAACATGACGCCCAGATTATATTAGCATTATTATCAGAGAGGTGGTCCCTGCCACGGTACCCGCACTGCGGTCAGTAGTCCTTTTGTGCCCTCAAGAGTGTTAGCACAGAAGTCCTGTCCTTTTGATAAAGTCCAGGATTTTTCTGGGGTCTGTTCCTCGTATCTCATCTGGGTTCACCTTCTGTTCCCCCAGATATGTACGTCTGTCATTAACGAAGGCCTCGCAGAGGCATAGTATCGGAGTTTCTTCCTCCTCTCCGCAGCCCCTGCATAAAGGGTCTTCGGTCAGTCCCATCCTGTGGAGGTGTCGGTTAACTGGGCAGTGTCCTATTACCACGCCCGTCCACATTCTGTCCAGTGTTCTTCATGCCACTGACGTAGCAGACGTTTTATTTCCCTCTTGCCTGTGTCTATTGATAGGCCAACAAGTGGTTCGGATCCAATGAGAGGTATCAGGATCTCGGCTTTTGCGAGTTTGTCGGCCGTCTCATTCCCTGGTATACCGGAGTGTGCTGGTGCCCATACCAGTTTCAGGGTGTTTGTCTCTCCCAGCTTGTTCAGTGCTCGGATGCAGTCTAGGACAAGCCCAGACTGTTTCGCACGCCGTTAGCGCTTTCAGCGCTGCTTGGCTATCGGTTGCTATAAAGATTCTGTTGCGTTGCAAGGCCCTCTTTGTTAGTTTCATTACGCATACTGTGATGCTGTATACTTCAGCTTGGAATATGTTCGCCTGCGTTCCTAGGCCTATAGATAGGCCTGTGCGGAATATGCCGGTCCCATAAATCCCTGCGCGATATTCATTTCACACAGACCAAAATCCTCGGCCGTGAATCCCACTATCCTAGGAGAATCCGTCAGTCATAGCCGTCATAGGGCTATCCTGGAAACACGTCCCTCCTATTGGAGGGGTGTTTCAAGAGACGATGGTTTTCATTTGCATCACGCCTGGAAAACGGTCTTGAGCAAACCGCGTTTATGTGCTGGTCCACTACCTGCCAATCCTACTTAACCATTTGACAACGACAAGTGGCACGCTGGTGTATTTTGAAGTAAGACGGATTGGAGGTTGGCGAGGATTGGCGTGTGAAATTAGAGCGCAACCGTCTGGGGCTTTGGCGCGAGAATTTAGGGGTGGAAGAAATACATATCCTTTCTAAGCAGACCTGCATTTGTTCATAGTTATTTGTTAATAGACTAGTGGTGTTTTGGATTTGTGTTTTTATTATAGAATAATTTAAATTAGTCCTTTTGTGGAGAAGCATTTTTGGCTTCTAAATAGTCATGATCCATTTGTAAGAGTTCATTCTCCACAACAAAGTCTTAGAGAAAGAACTCGCATAGGTTAAGCCACCGGAAGAGAGATAATTAGCTCACACTACGTAAGTGCTTAAAGATCAAGCAAGTGAGTCGAGTTAGTAAAATAGGGAGTATGTAATGGCGGGTAAGCGTCCCCTTCAGTCGAGTCATATAATAATAACGTGGAAGGGCCGCGCCCTCATTACAACTTAGCAGAAAATTGTGGGAAATTAATTGGGAAAATAAAAACCAGAAAAATTAATTTGTAACAATTTATTGCAAATTGGCATAATCCATTTTGTTTACAAATATTTGTATACTGTATATTCACTACAAAAATTGAGTTCACTCGGCATCAAGCTAAACGTACGTCTCGAAACTCTAAAAACCGGATATTTTCTAAAGAAATAATCACATTTATTCGTCTTAAATACTCATACACATCACAATAAAAATTAATGCAGAGTAATTGTGAACGACTCCCTCATACTAACTGCTGGTTTACGAATAATCAGGCACCTCTCGTCTGGAGTGTACGATGTTTCCAATTTAACATTGGCAAGTCCTAAAATAATCACAAAGAAACATAATACGATCCCATTCAAATTCTTCAATTCTTCAACATTACCTTTGCTCACTAATTTCGCATGTTTGATATTCTTTGGAGCTCCAATAATCACAACACGCTCCAGCCATTCTTTGGTATTGTATTCAGCATCTTTATCAATAAACCTAAAAAAGAAAAACGAATATTTATTATGAACCAAAATCAAAAAACCCTTTATTCTAGAAGACACTTACTTGCTGGTCAGAGTATTACCCTTGAACTCAAATTGAATATACAAATAGTTATTATTGCGATATTTGAAACTTTCGGTATCATCGATATACAAAGTTCCTGTTGCCGATTTCTAGAAGTAAAAAAAGGATAGGTACCCATTACAATATTGGTCTCAAAAGTCATCAAATCATTTACATAACACGACAAATAAATTTAAAAAAAAATCTGAAACTGATAAAATTTTCTTGGCTTCTTTTACCTTATCATTCAATGCAACGTACAGAGTGAAAGGATCATCATGCATAAGAGTGGAAGCACGCCTTGGCCTATCTTTTCTTGAAATAATGCTACCACCTCTATAATAAACAGGAACCTAAAAATATTCAACGTATTAACCAAAAATAAACCAAATCAAATTTTCACAAAATTTACCTTATCCAAAGTAACGGGAATGTTAACAAAACCAGTTCCTGGGTAAGCCTTAAAGTCCTCGTTATCGTACCAGACCTCAGATTCCCCACCAGGGAAATATACACTCGCAGTAGTGGCATGTGCCTCAGTCACCGGCCTAACAAGTACAGAATTACCTGCAAAATATTCTCCACGTAAGTTATCTTTTAAAATTAGGTTTTGGCAGTTTAAAAACTTATCGAGTTCCTGGTTCAAATCCAGGTCAAGGCATTTTTTTATTTTTTTTTATTTTATCATAATTTAAATAATAATTATTATAGAAAAAATAGTTTTATAATTCGTACCAATTAAAATTTCATTTTCGATGTCCAGTACGTTAGCATCTGCGGGATAATGGTACACCAATGGTCTGATGACTGGTTCGCCGGTCTTTGAGTGTTCCCAGAATAGGGTGTACCACAGGGGTAAGTGCGAGTATCTACTGCGAAGGGCGTTCCGTATCCTGGTTTGGATATCCTGTCCGTAAAGGTAGGGTTCACGTCTCTTCGTGTCCAGATGGGCGTGCGCTCTGAAGAACGGTAGCCAGGCACCTGTCTGAAAAAAAATATTGTAAATGATCAGTTTTATGATATGTTTCAGTTTGGTTTCGTAATGAACACATTGTAGCACTGGTTTCAGTGTCATAATGGACAGTTTTCGTTATAAAACTGTAATCATGGTTACATCCTAATTTTACAATTTGGTGTTTTTTTAAGGGTGTGTTTAAAATCTAGTTAAATTTCTAATTGTGAGAAGTTATTCTACATTTGAATCTTTAAATTCATTAAAAATTATACTAAAATTGAGTGAAATTTTATTCTTTGCTATGATTAGATTGATTTTAAATAAAAATAATTTTTCTTTTTGTACAGTTTTCTTTTCAAATTGTAGAAACTCCTACGGGTTTTTTAGGCTTTTAGATGATATGAATTAAAAATTAGCATTCAAGTTTCTAAGATAACAGTATTTGTGCTTGCTTGAAGAACAACTTACTAACACATAAAATTGTTTTAATAATTATAATAAAAATATTCAGTTTGCTGTTGTAAAATAAAATGATTTTGTTTTTAAATTGGTTAAGAAAAGAAATTAATTCTTGCGGATACCTCAATGTTTTCTCTTTACATGGATGGAATAAAAAATTAATACATATTAGAACAGAAAAATAATGTAAAGAATTTGCAATTCCAAGTTTAGACTAGAGAATTAGAAATGTTGGTTACTATATTAATTTTTGACTCTTCCACTCACCCACTAAAAATTAAGTGCATGCTAAATCAACAATAAAAAAAACTACGCATAACCTCACCTGATACCACCTCAACAACAATTCAGGATCCGGATTATGGAAGAAACCGCCGATATCAGCACCGCAGAAACTGAACCCGCCCACAGCTTCTGACAGACACATCGGCAAGCTAGCGGCCAAATGCGACCATTCCGCGGCGTTATCTCCAGTCCAGATGATAGTATACCTCTGACTGCCGGCAAAATGCGCCCTCGTCAATACAAACGGCCGCTTATTCGGGCTCCTCTTCAACAGACCCTCATGTGTCACTTTAGTCTGCAAAGAACAAATTTCGAAATGAAAAATTTGTATTTTCCATTGATAATATGACAATTTTGTGGGTTATGTCTTACGTATAGGAGGCCGTAGACGTTGTGGACGTGTCTGTGTTCCCATCCGCCGTAATGCATGCAGTCCTTGGGCATGGTGACCTCGGGACCGTTGAAGACCGAAGGTTCGTTCATGTCGTTCCAGATGTTCATCGAGTCGGTGGATCCCTTGAATTTGTCGAGGGCGTAAAGGCCAGTGTAGTATTCGGTGACGACAGGGTTGAAGAAGTCCAAGTAGCTGCTGGACCCTGGCCAACACCAGCCTGAAAGAAGTACCAAAGAACCCGATATAATGATAGTTTATAAGAGCACCGGTAGAAAGAAGGAGTGTCACTTTGTCTTTGGGCGATAACTATCACTAAGAGAAAAGTTTGTACGTTTAGAATTATTTCTTTGCTAAGTAAGTGCTTGGTTTCTTTTAAGAAAAAATCATATTGTGTTGTGCTATTTTTGATAATAAGGCAAGTTAATTTAGTAGTGTACAATTATCCTGTTTATGTATTATTTGAAGTTGTGACACTATTCCTGAATTTTAATCATTTCAGAAAAAAAAAAACATGTGTCAAAGAGGTATTGTTCTGGCATTTTGTCATTTTTTTGGATACTTAAAAAGTAGTATGTCAACACAATGACGCAATATTTAGAATAGTCAAAATTTTATAAAGTTGTGCTCTAACATAAGACAAATAATCGATAAAAATGATGTCACTTAAGATAAAACAACTACACAATGGATTGCAATCATGGAGGAAGGAGGAGTCGGCATAAGCGCTCGGATATGGGACCACTTTCCCCACTCCGGAGCTATTTTAATGTCAAAGTGACATTCGCAACGTTGACGTGTTATTATTTTATAAATTTTGCTTATTTCACTTTGTTTAAGGATAGTATGGTGAATTTGTATGAAGATATACATAAAAAACTAACGTCTAATTACGCTGTTCGCAGCTGCAACAGCAGAAATTCAGTTATAAACCCGATTTCGACTGGGGTAACATTTCATCGGTAAGTGACTGTATATGTCAACAATGTACAGGCTTGTACTGGCCGCACGCACAAACATTTTTTGAGATATGTTTATTACGTATTTGTTATAAAAATTAGATTAAATAAATTCTTAAAAGTGTTCATATAGCGATTTTATATTATGTACCCACTCGGCTCATTACAATATATTACAGGAAAAATTTCTTGAAATTTATGGCCGATTTCAGAGTTAGTCCGGACCTGGCAGGCGGCCAACTGTTAGGCTACTTTAGTGTCATGTTAGCCCCGCCCCCCGGGGTCATTTTCTCGCTGCTAAAAGTATAGCGTAAAGCGACTCCATCTTCCTCCATGATTGCAATAAATCTCTTATTCTCTCATTACTTAAAAATGTTTAATAAAAAAAATAAAATATAGTTTCTAGCTATTAACTAAGATAGTTTAAGTTATTTTGGTTTTAATTCATAAGTTTATAACAGAAAATAATAAAATTTTAGCTATAAAAACACTGTTTAGTTTTATTTTTGATTTATTCGATAATCTTGTCTCTGAACTTCAACTTTACAAGAAAAATATTACAACTCAAATAAAGGTTCAACATTAGCGGTAGTTTGTTTGACTCCATCAAAATAATATTTTTTATACAGGGGTTAGTCAAAATTGCCAGACAACCTAAATAATTCTCCATTTGTAAAAAAATTAAAAAATATTTTAAACAAAAGTTATTTGGTTTTAAACATGCTATCGTTTAAATATATTTTTAATATACAATGCTTATTTTATTCTGGAAATTTGGTCACGTTTCCTTTTGCAAATATAACACCCTGTATATTTTTAATTTTGTACTTTATCATACGTAGTATGATACTCATCGGATTCTTTTATTCTAAGATTAATTCTAAGAATTTTTTATGTCATTTTTGGATTATAATCCAAATAAGCCATTAATCAAAATTTATTATGGATTTTGTAACGTTCGTTTTTCTAATGAACAGCCTGTATATTTTAATTTTTTTTTAATTCTAGTTAATTATTCGTAGATATATTTTATATAAAATGCATTTTTTTATTTAGTTAGAAGCAGTTAATCAAAACTTCTGAACTTCAAATTAAGAATATTTTTGCATACACACATATTTGTTTTAATTTGGCCGTTTGAGCACTTAATTGTTCATTCTATTTAATTGTTTCACTCTTAATAATAAAATTATAAACCCCTAACCACAACAAGTATTTTAGAAACCTAAATACGTATTTCAGCAACTATGTTGCCATCTTCAGTAGAACCTAAAAAAAGAAAAAGAGATTAGCACTTCATAGTATCTTTACAGGATATTCTCCAAGCAAATCACTAGTGGAAGTCAGCTTGATTTGCTTGGAGAATATCCTGTAAAGATACTATGAAGTGCTAATCTCTTTTTCTTTTTTTAGGTTCTACTGAAGATGGCAACATAGTTGCTGAAATACGTATTTAGGTTTCTAAAATACTTGTTGTGGTTAGGGGTTTATAATTTTATTATTAAGTTCGCCACAGTCTCCAAAATATTGTTATGTTTCACTCTTGTTTTTTTTATTTTTTTTATCTGTTCGGTTAAAATAAATGCTTATGGGTTTTGATTAATAGCTTATAAATCAAATATGATGCATTCCATAAAAATACATCTGCATAAAATTCTTAGATTTAAAAGATGTAATATACAGGATTCTGTTTGAAAAAAAAAGGTTACCTATTCACTAATTTATTAATTGGTTATATGAAAAATAATGCATTTTATAAAAGAAATCAACCTACAAAAAATAAAAAATAATAAAATATTAGAACTAATCTAGGAACTAAAATATGTAAGAAATACAAATTCCTATTCAGAGCAAAAAAAAACAAATTTGGCAACCAAATGTTTCCAACAGGTCAAACTTTAATGAAAAATGGTCTTAAAATATCAACAATTCAAGTTTTTAGCACTTTTTGGTGCTCACCAAAACAAATGAGTCAATCAGCAAAGAATTCCCATGTTAAAGAGTTGAGAGCAGAACAAATTAAGCAATTTTCTTTCTAATCTGTCAAGGTGGTAAAAAATTAACTTTTAACAAAATATATACTACCTACCTTCGTACACAGCTCCATCCTTATTCTTAATATAATAATCATTCGCCAGAGCGTCCTCGTGCAGGAAATATCCAGACTCGCGCTTGATGTGCGGATCGATAATCACAATCAATTTTCGACCCGTAGCCGTCAGATTGTCCTGCATCTGAATCGGATTCGGAAACTTAATCGGATCCCACGTAAAATACTTCTTCCCCTCCGTATACTCGATGTCCAACCAAATCAAGTCCAGCGGGAAGTCATTAGCGTCGAAATTTTCAACCACAGTCCTCACATCGTCCTCATCGTTGTAATTCCAACGACACTGGTGGTACCCCAGTGTATGATACTGAATAAAAACAATATTCCCTTTTAGCAATTTATCAAAAAGAAAAAAAAAAAAAAAATTAAAAAATAGTGTAGTATGCTACCGAAGTGAAGGTCGGATGATTCTATGTAATACCTGTGGGAGAGGTGCAGTTCCTGTTAGAGTTGCGTACTGCTTTACTGTGTCGGAGAATTTGGGCCCCATCAGTATGAAAAGGTCGACGATGCCACTTTCGCTCATGAAGTGAGCGTCGACGCGAGTCTCGGCTTTGTTGCCTGATACCAGATTGACAAGGGAAGAAACGACATTTGCGTCTTTGCTGTTGTTGATGTCGACCCAGGTTTCGGCTGCGTTGTGCCAAAATGCTCCGACGGTACGTTCTGGTCTGAAATAACCAATACAATACATAAGAAAATGAAAAATATGAAATGCTAGTTATTGAGAACAAAATTTTATCAAACAAAAAAAGGAAAAAAAATTGTGTATTAAAGACATTTTATAGACATTTTATGTCAATATCATTAGAGACTCCTTTTCATATTTTGAAAATCTGACTACTGTAGTAATCTTTTTTACAATTTTGGCTACCATATTGTATCTGACAATAGGAGTTTTGACTTCAGTCACGCAAAGGTCAGTTTTGTAAATCTTTCATTTATCATTCATATTACAATGCGTATGTCATATTACTGTGACTTTATCAGCTCGTCGAACATTAAGGTGACGAATTCTGTGAATCACCAACAATCTTAAAATCCGTTACCTAGACTCGACAGAATTGAGCTGGATATTTCTTGTATTATCGGCAAAGGTTTCAAGTTCAGTTTAACGTATAATTCGAATGGAAACACCTAATCATTTTGATGATATACTAATCACAAAATTGTGAAGTACATTTGGTTGCCTATTCATTTTGAAGTCCACCTTAATAAAAATGCACTGTTTTATTGCTGCATTTTCAGATTTATACATGATCTCTTGATAATTCAATAAATTTCAACAAAACAAATGTTACCTTAATTATTTGTTTCAGAATCAATGAACTCCTGGAATTTACGGTTCAATCTGTTTTTTAAAAGCAAAAGTGTTGCTTTTTTTCTTATAAAAATACATGAATTTCATTTAATATTGCCGCCTTTCCACTATGTCAACGTGATTATAGTCTTTTAAACTTTGTCCATTTTTCTTTGGTTTCAAACATTCTCTCACAATAACTAGACTGTTCTCGATGAGAATGAGCGAACAATGCTTATAGCAAAATAATAAACATTATAAAGACGAAGCTATTAGTAGAAATTCACTCACTCAGTTGTCAAGAGAAAATGTTTAAAACGGTCCACCATAAAAATTCGTAATAAACAATAGATACGGAAGAAGATTATAAATTAAATTATTGAGAGCAAATATTTAAATCTAAAAATACAGACACACAAATTTAAAATTCTGTAATCGTGTTACCATGATGCACCAGACAAAAATTTCGACAAATTGATGTATAAAGCCAACATTATTTTAAAATTTAATTTATTTTAGATTTATTTTGTAAATTGATTTCTCAAAATATTTCAAAATTGATTGGGTACTTCATTGTAACAAGACTCCAGAATTTTTAATTTGTGTGTCTCTATTTTCGGTTTTAAATATTTGCTCTCAATAATTTAATTTATAATCTTTCATTTCTATTGTTTCATCACATCATTTATAGTAGACCATGTTTAGATAAGGAACTCATCGCCAGAAACGCGCTGTTTGCTAGGTGTAGAAACAACTTCTTTAACGTCTTTAAAGAAAATCAATGAGAACCAAGGTTTAGTAATTTTAGTACCAGTTTTAACCAATATTAGGTTATCTGTAATTATCTTTACTGACACTAAATTAAAACAAAAAGATAAAATTGTTGGATTTATACTTGGTACCACATACGAGCTCTTTTTAATCTCCTGTAGCATAAAATGTACATTTCTGAACAAAAATTCATTACCAAAACTGGGTCTACTATGACCATTCTGTTTAACCTCTCAAAATTTTAAAGTTCATTTTTAACACCCTGAATATATAGTAATAGTAACTGTAATTTTATTCAACAAATTTCATTATTCTTTACAAATATTTTTATTTGATTTACTGTTGATCTGCGAACATCTACCTTTGTTTCTGTTTATTAATACAATTATTCCCTAAATAGATAGAATATACATCAATTTTTTTATTGTAATAAACAAGCAAAATCAGCAACTTACCCGTGAGCATATAGAACAGGAACACTACCATATATGGCAGCCGTAGAATCAAGTTCGTACTCAAAAACATCCAAATTGTAGAGCCTGTACGGATCTAAGCCACCCGGGCCCGTGGTCCTAAGCGCAAACTTATCGGCATGCTCCGGCAGACCGTAAGCCCTGAGAGCCCCCGGAAAAGTAATGTCCAAACCGATAGCTTCAGGGCCCCTCGGTTTACTATCATGGTGAGACTTAAAGTTCTCCTCCCACATCCCCGGGTCAGTAATTTCACTCTCACTATAAAAAAAAAAGTCCATAATACAACTTATTCTTATTTTATGCAAATAAATTTAAAAAAATTAACTTACTCTGTTGGTTTTGTCCGCAGATGTTCAAAGGTAAATAATCCTCTTGAATTGACGACGGCGGCGAGGCTATCATTGTCGTAGAACTCAATTTTGAGCGGGGACGCTTTTAAAACGACTGTTGTTGTTTTGACACGTACAGACACCTGTTCATTGTCGCGCTTGATCAATTCTAACCTAGACAACCACAAATTCAATAGAAAAATAAATTTAAAATACTTAAATAACCGTAAACCTAAAAAATATAACTTACTTAGCACCCTCCGGTTCTTTCACTAACGAATCGACGACTCTATATCTCGGATGCAACGGCTGAACTTCGTCGACTTGAATTCGGAAAGTGTTACCCGCTAAAGTGTACAAAACAAATTTGAACGTAACGGCCGCCTCGGTATTAACCAAATTAGCCTCGACGACATTGTCAAAAATCTGCAAAGTCTCCAAATCCAACGTATATTTGGAGTTATCGGGTGCAACTTTTCTAAGTCGCCTAAAAATACGAAAAAAAGCATAGAAGAAGCAGTGAACTAGGTTAGAAATCGATGAAATTACCTGCAAAAACTGCTCTGTTCACATGTTTTAAAGTTTCCTTTGTCGACAGCTGCTACGAATAGTACTAAAGGTAGTAGTCTCGTAAAAAGCCTAAAATCGTAAACATAATAGTAATTTTTGTGCCGTTTATCATCGTGCTTACTTAAATTTCTTAATGTATTGCAAGGGGTGATAATTTACCTAATATCTACATTGGCAACTTCTGGCACATAAGTTGAGTATTTATGACAGTTATAAATGACACCAAAACATTTGTTTTCCGTTCTATATTGCCACAAACGGAATAACTTTAAATGAGGGATCTTTCCCAAAATACTCATCAAAGTTTGGGGTGAATTATATCATTAAAACACGTAATACGCTTATTTTTATGTTGAATTACCGAAAAAATGACGAGTGATTTCTAACCTCACAAACCGGTACTACTATATTATTGATAATGCAAACAGGATATCTATAAAAATATGCTTCTATCAACTAGACTAATACGTAATTAGGTATACCCGTAATTAGATATTTCAAATTTAATGCCTAGATATGACCTAGTATGGAAAATATTAAGAAAAATAATTATTTACAACATACCTCCACACCGCCATGTTCGCGTTCGCTAAACGAGATGACGTTTGACATTTGCATAAAAGCAAACAAAGCAATTTTATTGGTTGACGTGTCAGGTTGTTATCCGTTTCCATTGGTTAGTTTAGCATCCGGGCGATGTGATGAGAAACCGTGCGTAACCAACACGTGCAGATTGAAACTTTTTAAAAAATGTAGTTTTTTTTCCAAAATCGAGGAGCTGGCAAATAATAATTTTCTTCCCGAAGGTCAAAAAACCCGCAAGACGATCCTAGCATGATCCTGACCTAACAGCACGAAAAATTGTTCAAAATAAATTTGCGTTATTTTTAGAATATTTGGATTTTGTGTAATGATAATTAATAAGGTCCTTCTTCTTATTACAACACTCCTATGGTCTTTTTCTTTCTTGCAGAACAGTGTTGCCAGATTGGGGGGATTTTAGTATCTTTCGTTTACACCCAAAACTTCTCCTAAGATACTCCTTTTGGAGGAAATCCCCCAAAAGTATGATAAAATCCAAAATTGGGGGGATAGTCCCCAATCTAACAACAGTGTTGTAGATTGCCCTACTTGCCTTCCTTTTGAATAGTTTGTGGATCTGTTTTTGTATCCCATCTGCAAATTTTGTCACCAAATGGCAATTACTTTCTAAGTGTACACTAAAAAATATCGTAAAAAAATCATATAAGTTTTTTGTTTCTTCATTCCTTTATTCAATTTATTTTCATTATGTTGCATATTATTATTACTTATTAATTAATTTATAATTCACTCACTTCTTACTAGTAATAGTAAAGATTCCAAAGGATACCGTCTGTGATCCTTCTTCCTTTTTGACATTGTTTGAAAAGTATTTTCTGTTTATTTACTTTCAAAAAATAAATTTTCCAAACTGCGCGCTGTAACCCTGAAATTCACACAACAAAGTAAAGTGTATATATAACTGAATAAGTGTATAAAACTTTAGAATTAAAATTGCTTGCCTGTATATCAATAATTTTATTTCATTACATTTAAAATAGTAAAATAGTTGATATATAGTGACTTCTATTAGACAGGAAGCGGCAACTTAAAAGTATATCAGTTATAATAATTTGTATGAAGTTGATTTGTGTCAAGTAGTTTTCAAAAGAAATGAATGTTAATAAATAATGTGTAATATGGTATTCAGATGATGGCTCTTTTTTGATTTATCTTGAAATTTCTACAAACAGAAGTGCTAGAAGTTAGTGGAGCCTATTTTTGTTTATTTATCACGCACATTTTTTCATTAAGTTGTCTTAGAAAAAAAGAATCTGGAAAGATATACATATAAATTTTATAAGTATAATATAACATTAATAAACATGTGAATCAGCAAGTTTTTAAATATATTGTTGGTGAACAAAAAATGTGACATACCTCAAAATTCGTAGTTTTTCAATTAAATGATGAAATATGTTTGCAAAGGCCTTTATTTTTATCAGAAAAAAACGTCATAACGTTAGTTCATAAGAGGGTAGAAAGAACAAGTGCCACTTTGTCTTTGGGCACTAACTTTTTTAAGTTGATCATTTTTCATGATCAGAACTTTTGTTCTGATCATGAAAAATGACATACTTGTGTCGATTAAGTCATAGTGTGAGTATCAAAGTTCACAGAAAAATAGTACATTCAAAATTTGTTTGCAATTTTGAGTTTATTAAGTTTAATTAGACTGAAAAATAAATATAAAAAACTTGTTCTGCAATACTACTTTCTTATTTAGATATTGTGATTTTAATTCATAATTACTAACATAAAATAAACTTCAACAAAACAATTTAGAAGAAAAATGTCACAACTCAAATAAGAATTGTTTTTACTAATGTATTCCAATTTATTTGATTAGTATTCCATTCTCATTTAAATTGTCTCATTTGAAGACATTTTGAAAAACTACTCACCGAGTTTTTAGCATAAATAACAACAAATACATACTTTTTTTAATATTTCTTCTTTTCTCTATCAATCAATAACTTCCTTAAACATTACAATTACACAATATACACAATAAAAACACACACACACACACACCTAAGAAGTTTTCGCCTTCTTACTACTAGGCTCCTCCTCGCCCCCTTCGTTCAACATCTGATTGGGCTGAGTCTTCTTATAAGCAGGCGTAATCCAGTACGGATTCTCCTCCGCCTCTTTGGCAAACTTCAAGATAGCCTCCCTCGGATCTTGATCATCGTCAACCCTCTTACTCAACCCCAAATTCCTGATCACGTAACTACTCAGCGTTCCACCACTAGAAGCAACCCTACCACCTTGACCGGAAGTAATCGGCAAGTCCGGTCTTCTAGATTTGACCGGATCCAATCTATCTTTTTCCATTTGCTTCCTGCTGGTCTTCCTCCTTTCCTGCCTGAACAACGGTAACGCGTGCGGCGTAATAACTTGCTGGGAGCTGACGATCTCCGCTTGCTGTATCCTGCGCTGACTCTTCGTCGCGCAGAGTGTAGCGCCGCGCATGCTGCGTTTGTCGTCGTAGTAACACTTGATGACTCCCGTGCCGTTTCCGGCGAAGAGTTGGTTTAGTTTCGGGTGCCAGAGGACTTTGATGACGTGCGAGTCTATGTCGATTCTCTGGAGAAGCGTTAAGTCCTCGGATTTGTAGAATAGTAACGAGCCGTTTCTTTCACCTAAAAGGAAGAAGAAACTGTTAGATTCGTTCATTTATATCATGAAATATTGGTTTTTTAAAAGTTAGTACAGCAAATTTTGCAGCAAGGCTTTAAGAAGTAAAACTTCTAACAATTTTATAAAATCTCATATAATACAGTCATCAATAAACTTAAAAAATAAGGCCAGACTATGATACACTAAAAACAGACCAACATTGGTAACAAAACAGTAAAAAAAAAAAACACTCACCCTTATTTGCAGACGTTGCCGTCACGACAACCTTATCGTTTGGCCCAAATATCGCATCAGTAGTATCGTACCTCGTATAGAGATCGCCAACCTCGCATAATGCTTTCTTGAAATTCCTCAGATCCCACAATTTCAGCGTATCGTCCGTACTCCTCGTTACCAACTGCGTCCCGATGTGTGAATAATTAATACTTGTCACCTCCATCGCCTTGTGCGCGTTCCTCAGCTGCAAAGCCGGAGCGACGGTACTCTTCCGCAGATCCCACAGCTGCAACGAACCGTCGGCGCAGCCCAGCGCAAACGCCTTCCCGTCTTGGCTGAAGAATAAAATAGAATAGAATAAGGTTTATTGTGATAGCAGCAAACAGTTTTACACTAGTCAAAAAATAAATAGTAGTAGATAACATCATAGTAATGTGTACTTTCGCACATCAGAAATCTTCCTCCAACGTCTCATTCACCTTTGTAACAAAATAGCGTTCTATTCGTTATAGATAAATGTAAATATATTGTTAGGTACGAAAATTTTCATCATTTCGTATCCTCGTCCCGTTTCACATTTACACAGATCACCATGGCTGATTTGTTTGTATTGACATTGCTGATTTGTTTATATTGACTTCCGGTTTAAGAATAATAATAATAATCTTTATTGGTGTTATTACAAAGAAAATTGTTTGCATAAGTCACTATGCACTACATATTTCTACGAAATTACAGTTAAAGTATTCATCGTAATTGAATATACATTTTTCAACCAAGTATTGTTTCATTACTGCCTTAAATCTGTTATTGGAGAAACTCTTAATTGCTTGCGGCAGAACATTAAAAAATTTTAGAGCCCAGTAATTTGATGTGTTGCGCAACTTCTGCAATCTCAGAAAAGGTCGGTGATACTGCTGATTCTCACGAGTGTTGTACGAGTGAATTGCAATCGATATCACGAACGTACTGGCATTGACCTTAGCGTACATTAACCATTAAAATATATTAGCTACATTAGAATATGTAGGCAGATGGAAGTGTCAGAACATTGAGATTTCGGAAGTGTTCACGGCAATCTTCCCTCCAACCGACTCCGAGTACTACTCTTATCCATCGGCGTTGTAAAGAAAACAATTTATTGCTGTGACGTGAATGGCCCCAGTTAAATATTGCATATGTCATCAAGGAGTGAAAAAAGGCAAAGTATGCAACCCTAAGACATTTTATAGAAATCGATTCTCTCAAAATCCTCAAATAATGAATCACCCTCGCAAGTTTTCCTGAAACATGTCTGACATGACTTTCGCACTTTCATTTGGAGTCAAGAATAACACCCAAGAATTTTACACTCTCATTGTCGTCCCTACTTGAACGCGCTTCATGTCGCAATGTAAACAATACCGATAAGCACTTATCCTGATTGATGCATAGCGCATTTGAAGAAAACCATTCTTTAATATCTCTGTCACATAGACCAACTGTGGTAAGAAGCTGTTCATAATCATCACCTCCATCAATTACCGTTGTGTCATCCGCAAATAGAATAAGATCAGTTGCTTCAGTAGCACAATTAATGTCGTTGATATAAATGAAAAAGAGAATGGGGCCCAAAACCGATCCTTGGGGTACCCCGTAACTGTAAAGTCTGTTCGATGAAATTGAATTGTTCACTTTTACGTATTGGTAACGATTTCTCAGATATGACTCCATTAACTCACAAGCTCGATTTCAAAAAGTTATATTTCTCAAGTTTTTCTGATAGAATATATGACACAATCGAAAGCTTTCGAGAGGTCATAAAACGTGGCGACTGAATGGTATCCGCGCTCAAAGTTGTTTAAGACTTTATTTATAAGACCATTGATAGCTAGACTGGTAGATTTGCCATGCCTAAATCCAAACTGAGATTCACTAAACAAGTTGTTCCCTTCAAAATGTATGTATATTTGTTTTTTTTAGTATTTTTTTGAATATTTTTGATACGATCGGTGTTAATGAAATGGGTCTGTAGTTGTTACAGTCACCCGGTCATTTTTCTTATGTATCGGTATCACTGTCGCAATTTTTAGACATTTCGGGAAACAACCTTGTTAAATGCAGTCAATGAAAAGGTGTGCAAGTGGATATATAATAATATTTCTTAACGTTTTGATTATTCTTACACTGATACCATAGCAGTCCGCACTTGCTGAGTTCTGCAATGAGTTTATTGCATCTCTCATGTCATTAAATGAAACATGGTTAAAATTAAAGGTGTCAGATGTTATATTTTTTATGTATTGAAGTGGATTCATATCAAGTTTGCTTAGATTTTTAACCATACATTTTTTTATATTTAACTTCGTTAATTAACGATTAACGGATTAACGCTTGTGCCCCTGCTTTGATTATCAGTATTATGTCAAGATATACAGCCTGTATAATACAGGTGTCTATTTAAAATTCTTAAAAGGTATTTGACAGTTAGCAAATCTCCAGTAATTCGAGGTAAGTCATACATGAATAACAAATCAATAATAACTGTAAAAAGTGCAATATTTTGACTATTCAAAAAAAATCTTTAGGTTTATTTATTCCTATATGTTACCTCTATAAAAAAATGTATTAAAATAAAATACCTGTAAGAACACGCTGTTGGCGAAACCTTCAGACCGTTCTTCGCCCTACATTTAACGATGGATTTGTGTGTTCTTCCGCCGCTTAAAACATCCCATAGTCTCGCAGTGCCATCGCTTGATGTAGTCAGGTATTCGTCACGATTCGTAGGATTCCAAGCGCCGGCCAGTAAACCGGCCGTGTGGCCTTTGGTTCGCGCCTGGTCTGTTATGTACATGTCACCTTTTACCGTTTCCATCTGTTCAAAGCCGTCCCTGTCTAAAACTTTGGCTTGGGCTGCGCCGGAGATTACCAGGAGTAGGTCGCCGGTGCCAGAGTAGTAGAGGCCTCTGATCGGGTGATTGTCGCAGGGTTGGAGGGTGCGGAAACTTCGCATCGCAGAGTCCATGCCGGCAAAGTCCCAGAAGCTGACGTCGTAGTCCACCGAACCTGAATTGGTGTTTAAGAAAAATAACGTTTGATTGGTGATTGGAATTATTATCCATTTTGGATGAAAAAATTTGTTCGTTTCTAAGGAATACTTTTGGGTGCGATTTAAGCGTGCATTATTTAAATAGATAAGTGCATTAAAATAGATACTTTGTACATTAAAAAAGAAATAATGTGCATTAAATAAATATGAATATGTTACATAAAGAATTTTATAATGAGCAATATTTAATTCATTTTGTGCCTAGAATGACCGACTTGTGCATTAAAATAATACATACTGAGCATTAAATAAATATCAATATGTTAAATAAAACGTTTTATAATGAGCAATATTTAATTCATATTGTGCCCTAGAATGGCTGACTTGTGCATTAAAATAATACATACTGAGCATTAAATAAATATCAAATCTAAAATTAGTAAAAATTAACTTAAATCATTAATTACACAATCAGGTGAAAAAATATCAAAACTAACTTTGTTTTTGTATTACTAAATTTAACGTCTACATACCTATACATAGCGATAATAAATATAATATTTTCAATTGTAGGTTCTATCTCTATTATCGGATTCATAAAATGAAACATGGATAACCCGTGCTGTTATGAACATAACCCAAAAAATATAATTTGAATTAAAACAAAATCTGATGTGGCCAGCACATTACCTACTTTATCATACTATACAGCAGTGCCTCGTCATACCAATATCGACACATCTGCGTGTCGAATTCGCGTGCAACGCAAATGCTGATGTTCTGACAATACCGTAAAAAAAATCAAAATATATGTCCAATCCTGGCAAACTAGTTTTAATACAGACAAGATCTCGACCAAATAGAATTTGCACATGCAGACGTTTTCATTAATTGTTTATTGTACAAATATTACATTGTTTTTGGGTTGTTATGTATGTTTTGTATGTATAAAAACCCCACACAGGTGTTATGTATGTTTTATTTTATAAAACTAATAATTATTAGATAGCAAGTTAAAATTGTACACGGAATAACCGTATTTGAAACAAAACATACGGCGTAATGGTTGTAATCTACTGAAATACAGCGGAAAAGGTACTACTATTAAACAATGTTGATTATCATAGCAACCAAAAGAAAAAAAAATATTGACAAAATTGTACAGCATCTAATTCTACTTAATACGTGTGCAAAAAGAATTTTTATTATTATGTCGTATTACGACATTTTCTTAAACAATAAGAAATAAACAAGTATAACAACAAGCAGTAGAACTAGAATATATTTACACTATGTACTGATTAATTCAAAGAAAATAAAACAGTTCACTTCCCTGTCAAACCAATTTTTATGTATCAGTTATAAAGTTTTATTTAGCTGACACCAAAAGCACAGACCAACGACCGGACTATGCTGTACGATACACATAAATGCGCTACGGGTTGCAGAACTTAATGCACACTATAATCTCTCCAGGGCGCATTATAATTTTCTCATGGTACAATTTAGATTATTAAATGCTCTTACCAAATTTTCAAATGCTGATTTATTTAAACTATTGAACATATATATTTTTTATTAACAATTATTTTTTGAGATGCACATTATATTTTTATAGGGGTAACGATTGAATTACACATTTATTTATTCTGATACACATATTATAAATATATTGCACATTAATTTTCTTTATAATGCTCAAAGCATTTTTTGCGTTGCTCAAATATGTTTTGTATTGGTGTAATGTTTTTTGTATTGGTCAAATATTTTATCAAATGCTTACAATAAATGCACGTTTCAATTTATATATTGCGCAAATAATTTGTACTGAATAGTTTTTAAGTTGTAGGGTCTAAAATTGTTATTGTTTTTGCAGAATATACGTTTGCTTGATATTATTAACATTATAAAACTTTTAGACATCTATTTCATGCAGCAGTATTTTTATGCAAGTTTTTAAGAAACATTTTACGATCAAATACTAGAGAATAAATACAGAGAATAATTACAATACCTGATGCCAAACGTGCACCACTGGGATCAACGCACAAAGCCGTCACAGCTTTATTTCCATGTTTCATAGTTGCTTCGTGACTTAGCGGCATAAATAGTTCATTTTCCTCTTCTTCTTCACTTCCTGAGCCATCATCATCACCAGTTTTAGATTTACGCGCAGATGTCGTAGGTTGTTCCTCTATCACAGTGAGCAAATCTAAGATATAAAAAACCGTCCGTTGACGTCAAACTAGTTACAAATTTAACTTTATAAAGTACCTTTGGGGATAGGTGGACCAATAAACTCATCGTCATCATCTTCGTCTTCGCTAGACGATGATTTATTATCTTCCTGTGTTGTAGTTCCCGACGATTTTGTGATTTCTCTAGCAGTTTTTGTCACTTCACTAACCATTTCCTGCAATTTTACGATCAGTAGGTACACTACTAACAATATTATCGGGTATTTGGCTAAATTCAACTTACCTGAACATCAAAAGTCTTCGCCTTCTTTCCAAATGTGGCAATTCCCATCACTTCTTGCATTTTCTTCGATTCTGTATCATCTTCAATCGACTCATTTTGTATAGAAGTAGCTTCTCGCGGTCCAAATGTCCCAAACGAACCGGTTGCTTGTACCTTCGTCGCTTTCTCCGCGAAATTTGTACTTATTTTACCAAATACTATTTTCTTACTCATCTTGAGCGCTCCAATAAATTTAAATTACGCTATAAGTTGGGTTATGTTTTGATTTGCTGTCACTTGTATCACAACATTACCGCATATGGCGCTGATGTCAAATTTTGCGCAGCGCCATCTATTTTATAGACCGTACACTCCGTACGCTGAGAGAAGTCGCTTGCGTCATCAATTAACGTAGACGTTTATTTTAATTAAGAGACAACGTGTTAATTATTGCGTTTCTACAAAAGATTTATTACTTTTGACACTTATAAATGCAACATTAATCTGATTCTAGCAAAAATTTGATTGATATGATCGCACAGAAAAATTTATAACGTAACAAAAAATAAGTATCTTTTAGTAAAAATAGTTTATTTACAAAAATTGATATAAATAAAAATATAATATATTACAGATTAGAGTACCTATATTACATACAATAAACAATTAATAATATCACGATAACGCTTTTTCGATTCTATTCAAACCCTCTCGTAAAGTAACGTCGTGTCCGACTCCGCGTTTACACTCCAGTCGAGTTATCTCTTTTTTTATATAAGGCAACGTCATACGAATACTAGACGGAATGATATTTATCAAATTACTAATAAGTTGGAAATAATTCGTTGTATTGAACGCTAAATGGCGTTCGGTGACTGTTTGAATGGCGTTCTGTATTTTTGCTTGAAGTTGTTCGTACCACCCAGCGGATATAACTGATCTTATTAACTCCAGCGCTATCGATTTCTGGTTATTAAACATTATAACTTCTAGGATTCCCAACAAGATTTTTTCCATAATTACCGTTATTTTTTGTTCGTCTCGAGTGTTTTCTAAAATGATTTGTAGGGTTTTTAATGCTTTGAATGTGTTTTCTTCTGAGCTTCTTGCGGATTTTAAAAGGAAGGCGTTGGAGATTTTTTCAAAAACAACTGAGGAAATTGCGTTATCGTCGAGTATTTTTAATAAAGGGGAGTTTATTTGGGAAAAATGGGGGATGAAACGTACGACTAAATCTTTTAAAGTTCTATCTATATATGGATCTGTGTCATGCCCTAATTTATAAACCCCCTTTATGAAAAGATGCCAGGTTTTTTCGATTGCTTTTAACGCATTTGCAGGGGGAGATTTTCCCATTAGGATTTCGGTTGGTAACAACATTAAAGATATTAATCGATTAAATAAACAAACCGATTTTGATTTGTGGTATAATAACGGCGAACAGTAATAAAAGAATAACGAGATGGTTGTGTATAAATATATTATATGATGATCGGGAGTGTATGGTGCTAAATATCCAAGCAACCACTGATCGATATTTCCAAAACAAATTTCGCACAGATCTTTCAGTTTATTGATATTCATCTGTCGTTTCATTTGATTATTTATCGCTAAAACAAACGCCGTATAAGGATCATCTTCGTAATTCTCAACAGTTAAAATGGTCCTGATTTGCGACAATTTAAAAATATTTTCCGCTAAATCCTTATGCGTTTTATCAGTACTTATGGCGCATATCCTAAACCAACTGGAAATCAACAAATTCTCCTCGCTAACAGTATAATTAACTAATCGATTATTCCCTAAAACCGTACTTAGAAACTGATACGTAACTTTAATATTAACCGAATTATTACAAAAATATTGCATGGTGGGTTGCGCAATTTCCGGAACGTTTAAACAAATTTTCGCGACTAATTCTCCAACCTGCGGTGGAGGACTGTTTGAAATTGCTACTTTTTTCAGTGCCGGCAATACAAATTCTGTGTACGAACTTTTAAACTCGTACCACATTCCGCAGTTTTCTACTTGCACGATTGAACATGTTAAATTGTCTAATAATTGACATAAATCTGTGTGAGCGCAATTATTCATATATGGAGTTATCCAGGGACCTAAGAGAGAACTTTGTCCCAAATTGTAATTTTGGTTGTTGTTCATGATGACGTCTAATCCGACGATGTAATGTTTCAGTATGTGGTATTTATTTCGATTTGATGATAATTCTTCTATGGAGTTACGGAGACCTGTTGATATTTTCCTGATGTCTTGATTCTGGCGAATCGATAGAATCATCTGGAACGGTTAAAAATTTGAAATTAAATGACTGGTTATCTATTTTAGTTGATTTTGTACACAACAGCTTCTCTCAGACTAGTTATTATTTAAAAAAACACCTTAAAATTGTAACAAAATAGCGTTCTATTCGGTATAGACAAAATATAAATATTAGATTAGGTACCAAAATCCACATTATTCCGTATTTTCGTCCCGTTTGACGTTTATACAGATTGCCGTGGCTGATTTATTTGTATCGTTTTTTATCTCTACCCTGTCAGTTTGACGTATCTTTGCCCTGTCAGTTTAATGTTAAGCCGTCGCAAAAATTATGAAAAACCTTCTATTTCTTAAATTATATCATTAATTATGGAATTTGTATTTTACAGATTAACAAAAAATCAGAATACAGTCATTTAAGGGCATTTTAATACAGTCAGATTCCAACAAAAGATAAAATTCAATAGAAAACTAGATATTGTTGTTCAGGGTTTAAACTTTAATTTGAGCCTACTTAGATAATTCTATTGTGGATTATTTAATGTCAAATATCAAAAAGCGCAATACCTAAAAAATAGTACTAGTAATGTTATTTGACAAGCACTTGAAAGATATGATTATAGCCGTTGAATGTGACAGTTATTATGACAGTTCTGGCTTTTATATAAAAAACACATAACTGTCATGATGATACCCGCTGCCTATTATACAGGTGTCCCCAGTGGTGCTAGATAGATTTTACAGTTTCTCCAATTATCAGTAAAAATGAGGGCGAAGTTATGAGTTTCAATTTTGGAATCAGTAGTCAAATATAAAGGAAAAAAAAAACTTTTAAGAAAATCGGCACTTTTTAAAAGTAACATAACACTTTTCATGTGATAGAAACTACTTTAGGGTCACTTTTTTATGTAATATTTTCTATACATTTGTCTAGAACTTATTTAAAGAGATTTTCTGTATTTTAAAAGGTAAATCATAAAAAAACGGAGAACAGTCAAAATTTCAGATCTCCCAGAGTTTCTCTGAACTGGACCAATATCTGAAATTTAAGAATGAAAATGCATATTGACATGGAAAACAACTATTCCCTAAGATATATTTAAGTTAAATGTAAAAAAATGTTATTAAAAAGACTCTTTAACCACGCCGAAACAAAATTACAAACAAAATGATATCGACCTTTTTGATTAAAAAATAATAATATATAATAATATATCCAAAAAACTTACCATTGCAATGTAAGTAATCCAAATCATCTCAGAGTCCCGTTTCTCAGCATTCAAACTTTCCAGTAAGCCGTTCAATTTATCGATGGCTTCACCAACATTAGCATGCGCCAACATCAAAAATAAAACACTAATTTGAAATATGGCTTTACTCTTAAATGTATTCATCTTCTGTGGCGGGATTCTAGAATATATTCTGCCCCTCATTTTGGTCCAATGCTGTGGATTTTTGTCCAAATGTTGACACAGCATATGCAGATAGTATTCATACGATGTTTCTAATTCTTTCGGATTCTTCTGTATACGATTCATCAAATCAATGAAATCCTTTATATTTTTTGGAATGGGTATTTCTCCTATATACGTACTGTCTAAGTTTTTATAAAAATATTCCCATAATATTTGATACGGTTCTAGTTTTGGTGTTTTATTCCAAACATTAGCCAGCAACGCATGGACAAATTTTAATACATTCAATAATTTTCGATCGGTATTAATAGGCGTACACGTTAACGACTGCAAAGATTTCACTAATAAGTCGTAATTATCCGTACTAATAATAGATTGTCCGATTAATATCCCAGAATCGTTATACAAATGTAGCACGGCGACATGGTACAAAAACCAAATAGTAAATTCGTCATTCCCTTTGGGCATTACATCGTTAAAAATATCCCAAAATTTATTCGTTTCATGACGATTATAATACTGTATGAAATACAACCACAGTTTTTTCACGCACAAGCAAGAAAACGGTTGAGAAACACTATCTTTATTCTTCTCGTAAATTTTATTAGCCAAAAGTATCAAATCTTTCATCAAAATTTTAACATTTTCGTCAAAATGAATCGAATCACAAAAACCGTCGATATTCAAAATTATATAATTTATAGATAAGTACGAATGAAAATAATGACTTATCGAGTCAGTTCCTAACACTACTGCATTCGAAGATAACTTTCCGATGACAATATCACTCAAATTAGATAATTCCGAAATAGAATTTTTTAGTAAACTCACGAATTCTCTTGCGCCTTTTTGCACATTCCACTTTCCTTCGATGTTTCTTGACGATGCTAAATTCTGTGCGGTGTACAGCAATAAGTTTTCTATTTCTTTGAGATCAGACAAGCATGTTGGTGGCAGTAATTTGTCATTAATTATCATAGATTCGACTGTTTTCCATAGTTTTCTCGTTCTTTTGAAGAGTATTTCGCTCTCTCGATATAACAAATTCCTTTGGTAACTCCTTCCGTTTAGTTTTATGTAACTTTCTTCTTTGTCGATACAATTTTGAATTGTTATTCCATCCAGCACAGTTAATTTGGGTAAATCAGCCAAGTTGGCTATTTCAGTAGATTCGTTATTGGGTATTCTGCATTTTAAGTACGTTGTCATAGTTTTTAATTATTATTTAACACTTGTAATCACTCTTCCCTAGTAAATTAAGTCGGTTGTTTACTTTTATAGGTTAGTTATTTGGTTGTCACTTTTGGCGCTGAAAATAAACGTTTGTTTAGCATTTAGGGATCTGATCAGTTCACTTACTTAGCTTTTCTATTGGCTGACAGAGAAATACTGAAGTGTAGCAACCAATAGGAACGATGAATAGGTGAGCTGATCTGATCGAATAGTTGCAAATCAAATATACCTAAAGTTCTCTTGACTGCAAAGAAATATACAGGATGTACCCTAATGTATGTAAAGTTTTACCGATTAGCAATAAATTGATGGTATCCGACAGTGATCATATCATACCTATATCCTGCACGCATACCATCTTGTAACACTAAACTGTAACACTAAAAACAGTGGCGGGAAATTCAAACTGTTCTTCGTTATTTTAGTTATTCTGTAATGTTCACTCTCTGAAATTGATGCCAAATTAGCATTTTCTGTTTATTTAAATCATATTTTATAGGTTTCAAATAGTTTTTAATTTTCTAATTTGAAAGAAAGGGAAAAATGGCCAAGTTAGTTGTAGTAAATCAAACAATTCTTTTTTTTATTTATTTTGTTAGTTGCATAAAACAAGTAAGAAAGTTTGTAAGTCTTTTTATAAAACATTCAACACTAAGGAGCGATACGTTTTGGATCACGTGGGAACAACGACGTCTTTCTGATATTATCGAGCCCCAAATACAACATAACCACTCTTTCCATTCCAATACCCCCTCCAGCGTGCGGCGAACAACCATACTTAAACGCGTTAATATACGAAGAAATCTTCTCCAAATCTAAAAACAAAACATCAAACCCATAAAAAACGTCAATCAAATAAAATCTTACCAATTCCGTGATGTTTAGCTCTTTCGGTCAACAATTCCGGATCGTGAATACGTTGGGCCCCGCTCAAAATCTCTTCACCCCGCATGAACATATCGTAAGAATTCGATTTCCTGGCATCGTTAGGATCAGGCATCGTGTAAAATGGACGAACGGCAAGCGGATATTTATCGAGAATGTAAAAATCGGTATCGTATTTGGCTTTTACTAATCTGCCCAGTAATTTTTCCGCCGGGGTGCTTAAATCGTCTTCGGGGCCAACTTCTACGCCTGCTTCGGCGAGCATTTTGCGACCTTCGTCGTATTCTAGGACGAGAGGTGGGTCCAAAAATGTGAAGGGTTCGGCGGGAAATTGTTTTCCGACTATTTCGATGTCTCTAGAATATCTTTAAAGACAAAATTACGAGAGATGATAATGTTGGGACGATGAGAGGAAATATTTACTTGTCTCTCAAGCCTCTGAACAAGGATGTAAGCATGTTTCCGATGGTCAGCATTACTTCGTGGTAATGAAATTTGAAGGCCATTTCCAAGTCGAGGCCGACAAACTCGGTTAAGTGACGGTGAGTATTCGAATCTTCAGCACGGAATACAGCACCAACTGTAAAAACCTAAAAAACACACTACTATATAAGTGTGTCCTACAAAATCTAACCTGTAGCAACCAATGATCAAAACGAGTAAGACTACGATTGTATTCAACAACAAATAAAAATTCATATTCTTTATTGTAATGTTCAAAATAGTTAAATAATAAATTAAAGTAGAGGAAATTTTGTATAATTATTGTCTATGACATTTCTTGGTAAAATTAAATAGTTTATCTGGATGAGCAAATTGTATTTGATTGAGATCGGCCGTGTTTGCATTAATATAAAACTAGTTAGCCAGGATTTGACAGATATATTCTAATGACAGTAGGTAGTGTCAAACGCTGATGTTTTGACCATACCTACTGTCAATAGAATCAAAATATCTGTCAAATCATGACTAACTAGTTTTATTTTAATGCTGACACGACTGATATCGATCAAATAGAATCTCCAGCAGCTAAGCTATAAATTTTATACATAGTATGATAACGTCATGTGTGTGCCTGGCCACATCAAATTTTTCATATTAATAACACAGCTTTTATACGATTTAGGTGGTTTTCATATACAGTGTGATTTTTAGAGGGATGTAATTTCGTCCTGAAACTAACACACATATACCATTCAATACAGCAAACAAAGCTCTATAAGACAACAACTATAACACAGGGCTCCAACAAAAAACCTTATAACCTAACGAAGAATTTAAAATCCAAAATTGCTAAAAATCTCACCTTTTCGAAATCAGCAGCGATGGCCATCTGCTTATACAATTGTGGACTCTGCGCCAAAAAAGCAGAACCTACAAAAAACAAAAACAAAGAATAAACACAATCCAAAAAATACCAAATTTAAATTTACCGCTGAAGTAGCTCACAGTGAAAACGTTGGCACCGCCTTCGGAAGCAGCCGGAATTATCTTCGGGGTGTGAATCTCGACAAAGCCAGCTTCCGTTAAATGGTCGCGGAACAATTTACAAACCCCAGCGGTAAGTCTGAATATCGCCTGATTGGCCGGCGTTCTCAAATCTAGGTAACGATTGTCCAGTCTAGTATCTTGGTTGACACGAATATTGAGTCCGTCGCCGCTCTAAAAAAGAGTTAAAATTTATTTCTTCCAAATTTATCCCTAGCATAGTTTATGATTAAAGATCAGCGAGTATTATGGCTTACTTCATTTGCATCTACGGGACGACTAGCATCCTCTATTAACAAAGGAAGTTGGGGTGCGGCAGCTGAGACGACAAAAATTTGTCTTGCATCCAATTCTACGTCTTGCTGGGAACATCCACTGATTTGGGCAAGAGCTTGAACTACGGTAGCTTCCACATCAATGATACTTTCCTTCGAGATGCTGAAACGAACAGCAGTGTGATAAAAAATCTTGCACAGGCAATGTTTTTCAAAGGAACAAGCTGAATGTATAATATAATGTATTAACATTATATTATATATAACCTATCATAGTTTACTAATATTTCATAACAAATAATTACATAATGTATACATTTCTTCTTCTTAAAAACAATTTATTAGTACTTTTTATTATATTATACACTACTTCAAACATACCTGCTAGCAAATTTAACCATTTGCTTGGACACCGTATCAGATACGTTAACAATGGCTTGAACGGTGTACTCCTGTTGTCTGAGCACCATGAAGCATTGCTTTCCTCGTCCCCTAACCGTGTGAAGCCTCGCGCGAACCCACACATTTTTTCCAACGGAACTCTTTTCGAGATCTTTAACGTTGGCAAAATCACGATTGACAGCCTTCGAATCGGATCTTATCAAAGGTAGAACGCCATATTTGCCCTCAGAGACATCAGCTGAAATATTGTTATTGATAGGTTATCGAAAAAAGCATAAATGCTATATATTACAAAATAAACATAAGCATTAAAATAATTGCGGACCGTAAATTGTTTAAATGTGGCTTAGTGTACAGTGCGAAATATGCAAGTAATTAAATAAATTAACTAAAATTTACATAGTTTGTTATTTTGAAAATCATTCACATATAACATAAAAATGAGGTGAATGTATATGAATAACAATGTATATTGGAGCACGTTAATCTCTAACAAGTAAAATTTTCAGTTATTTTGAAAAAGTTCTTCTTTGTAAAGTTTTAGGTGTCCTAAAAACGTCACAAAAATTTTTATACATTTTGCTCATGAATGGAGTAACTGTTTTTCACAATTAAATGAAAAATGCCATAGGAAAAAGTTGTTTTAATGTTAATGTAATGCTCAAACATCAAAATTTGATATTTAATCATTTGTTTTTATTTGTTTTATATATTATATAATCTTATTTTATTATTTGTCTGAAGTTAATGTTAGTATGAACTCCTGGCCGATATCAGAATTTTGTGATAGTACATTACAAATTGATATTTGAGCAAAAATTACATGAAATTTATTATATATTATATTATATTACTAATAAATGTTACAGTTATCTGTACTGTATAAGTGGTCCGATCAAATTTATATTATTTATTTCAATATTGCATTTGTTAATATTTCTTCCTGTATTATTACAGTTGATAACGCAACACTTATTGTGTCCCATTATATGATTATTTTTACGAACGATATGTTATGAGTTCTGACGGATTGGATCACAACATAATGCGCAGTGAACTACTCCACATAGTGTAGGCATTTTAGGTAGGTATTTCTCCGCTATGGGCGCTTAGATCGTTTTTCAAGTCCCCTCCACGGTGTAACCACAGGGCTAATAGAGCGGTTCTATAATGTTCCACAATATAAAAGTTCCGCCATTGAGAGTATAATCAATGCTTTAGTGCATCAATCTTTCATAGACACTTCAGACAAAAAAAGTTTAACTGGTTTATATTTGTTATCCTCAAGTTGTTTGTCAAATGATTTTACTAATAACATTACTGATAAGTTCATATCATAATTGCATCCATTTTGATTGACAAAAACAACATATAAATGTATAAAATAACATATATACCTATTACGTATTTCACATATTTCTCAAAACACTCACGCTATTATGGTATAAGTATATTGTGTATTTTAAAATTACAAAGGTCAACAAAATATGATACATTTTAATGGAATCACAATTTTTGCAATTAAAATATACAACTAGCTGTATAATAAAAAAAAATAGTCAGTCAAGTTTATTTTCTTACAAATTGAATACAGTTTTAGAGCTCTTTGATCAACTAAAAGAAAACCACATCTCCGTACAGACATAAATATGCCACCTACCTTCCGCTTCGACAGCTTGTGTCACCGCAGCAGTGCCTTTATGCTCAGCCCTCTTCGCAGCTTTCTCCGCTTTCTTGGCATCCTTCTTCGCAGCCTTTTTACTGCCCTCAGCCCCTTCCGCAGGTTTATCTTGCGTCATTTCTGCACATATTGCATATCACAACATTAATTACATCACACAACCTGCGTATATTATCAAACAAATACTACTCTAAACACAATTTAATAATAGCGGCTTACCGGTTTATTTTTCTATCGGTATTTCTTAAGTCTATAAATCAAATCACTCACTTTGACTACTTGGTCTCTCGTAACCTAACCTCAACAAAGTGTCAATGTGACGAACTGGTTAGGGATTTGTTGGTTTGGTATGTTTTAAGTTGGTAATAATAATTAGTTCTGTCATCTCCGCTGCGCGTCAAGTTTAAAATTGTTTTTGGAACGTTTGGAAAACGTTTTGTAAAATGAATGCGATGTTAAATACAGAAACAGAGTTCAAATTGGAAACTGAACTCCAAGTTGGTCCTCTGTCCATACTACAACAATCCGTGGTGAACCACACGCAGATTTTGGTGAATTGTCGCAATAATAAGAAAATTCTCGGTAGGGTCAAAGCTTTTGATCGTCATATGAATATGATCTTGGAAAATGTAAGGGAAATGTGGAAGGAGGAGCACAGGAAAGGGAAAGGAGTGGTTTGTAGCGCAAATTTTCGTTTTATTATTAAATAATTTATAATTTTTTTTTGCTTAGAGCAAGAAACCGGTGGCTAGAGATCGTTTTATATCTAAGATGTTCTTACGCGGGGACTCCGTCATCGTAGTTGTGAAGAATCCATTGGCTAAGACAGCTTGATCATCTAGTTTCGTTTATTTTAAAATAAAAGAATTAGCTTATTTGTTGTAATTATTTAATTTAATGTAATGTAAAGTACATTTATAATTAAAGAACTTATCGTAAAAAGGCTTTTTTTGACTTAAGTTTAATTATATCGAATATAATATATGCTACTGGCATGGAAAATAAATTTGAATAAGTTATTTATTTATTATTTAAGTATATTATGCAATGTACAAAATTTACAGTATTTACACATTTTATTTTGCGTAGGCGTGTGTAAGTTAATGCACATTACAATGTTTAAACACGTGAATATATTTTGTACATTTCTTTAATTTATTATCAACAATTTTAATAACGGCTTAAGTAGTTTAACGTTTAAAATTTTAAAAATAAATTATTAGTATTTATTTCATGTCATGTAAATTATTGAGACTGTGTATATACAGAGCTGTTACCCTAACAGTAATACAATAAAGGTAACAAAGTAATACAACTCTCACAGAATTAAACAAGCACAATTCGGGACAGATTTAAAAGAAATGATTCGAAATAGAAATGTTTAAATTAACGGTACATACGATTAAGAGTAATTAATTACTTTAAGAAACAGCTCTCTATATGCATATATAAATATATACACACATTATTAGTTAACAAATACGTTTCTACAATGTCAGAAATAAAATGATATGTTGATACTATACAAGTGTACAAAAATAGTGGATTCTTAACCTTAAAAAGTGACATTTGTGACCAAGAGAAGTTAGGTATGTAAGTTGGTGTCTAATATAAAAAAAGTTCCTATGTCACGTTTCAAGGCCACGATTCCGCTACTCTCAGAGCCACATCATATACAGTACGTCCAGGAAAATTGGCTCTATAATGGACAATTTTACTATTTATAAAAATTTACGCTTATTTGTTCTTGTTTTAATTCTCACTCTATTAATAAATACTTACAGCCAACTTAGCTGAACACACTGCAGTAGAGTATTATTAATATACATAATAATATTTATCTTGCGTCGTAATGCAAACATAATTTCCTAACAAAATAACGTAATATTTCGAACAAAGCTTTTCCTTTTCTAATTAATAAAAATACTGATCGTATTATTTTGTTTTTAGGTTACCAGCAATTTTTAATCGTAATCTTAATCCACAGATATTTCTATAAGAAATATTCATAATAACCAATCATTATGAATCTCTTACGTGGTTTCAAAATCATATGCGCCTAACATTTTGCGGTAACTAAGCAATACTGTCTTAGAAAAAAAATATTAAACAGCGGGTGATATGCGTTTATTTTGCGTGAAACGGCAAATTAGACGTATTTCTGATATCGATAGAAGGCAGATCCTCATCAAATCGAGCAACTCTAACCTTTTGCCGATAATGATACTCCTTCAGATACAATTTCAAAGATTTCGGGAGCTGTAAATGCCGTATATCATCGTACGATAGCTTACTAGCTATGGTCGCTCTACACAAATGCTGCAAGGAAAAAACGGTATTTCTGTGGAGGGGCCATGTGAGCATCGGTTCGAAAAACATGCAACTACTCGGATCTTTGTAATGCTCTATCAGGCCGCAGACAGTGTCTGATGTGTAAACCCCTGGGTCGTGAGAATCAAAACTAAACCTATGATTCCATTGTTCAATTCTTGCGTGAAGAGATCGGCCGTACTTGCGAAATGATACGCTGAAGAGGAATTCTTCTTGAGCGGAGTCCCTGAGCAAGAACGTTCCTTCGCGTTTGCCGTCTAGCAAACGTTCCGCTTCGTAACGATCCATTTTACCTGAAAAAATTAATGGTGTACGTTAATAATGATAATAATAATAAATTGAAGAAAGGAATTGGATTGTATTGACCTTGACAAGTGATATATACAATGTCAGTTGTATATATAGATTTTATGTGTTGTAGATTTCATATATCTGTTTCTTTTTTTTTTTATTTGGAACGTTTTATGTTTTTAAATGTTAGTAAAAAAAAGTCGGGTTATGTTTACATTTCTTCTTCTTTCAAGACAGGCAATTTGGTGTGGTTTTTGACACAATATCACCAACTTTATTAGGAACATTCATTTTATTATGCACCAACCTGTGTACCTAACCTCTCTTGGGTTCTATATGTCACTTTTCAAGGTCAAGACTCCGATATTATTGTTAGTTTAACGAAAAATTTTAATTTAACCTGAATTATTCATAATGATTTTTTTATTACAATATTTCTTTGTCTCCACTTACCCCAATAGAAACTGCAGTTCGTGATATTCAACAGATCGGGAACTAAGCAGTGAATGAAGTCGATCTGGGTGTGGCAGCCTGCGTTATCCAGGCGGGCCGCCTGTATGTGAACATTCGGGAACAGAACCTTTAAGTTCTCTATCGTCACATCGGCGGGGCATATCAGTTGAAATCTTTGGGGCTCCTGGTCTATTACGTCATTGCAGAGAACCTGGATTCGCTTGGGTGGCCGGAAACTAGGGGGCGGATCCACCCCTCGTTCAATTTCCCTTGCCCTTTCTATGCGTGCCTCTTCTTCAACGTCTTCTAGAGACCTTGGACTACTGCAAAAAAAAATGTTTGAGATTCAGATTTTGTTGTTTATGTTACGTTACGAGTTTTCCATTTATTTGGGGAATTTTTATGACTACTATTCTGATACTATTCACACATATTGTCATTTCGACAAGTATCACTTTTTTCTTTGTTGACATGTATAAAAGAATGTGCACACTTGTCTGAGATAGGTTCAAGCAAAAGGTTATCTATCCAAAAATTACCTCTATGTAATTCAATAATATTTAATTTATTAATTAATGGTTTAATTTATGGTTATGGTAATAAAATCAACTTTAATTGCAGCTATTTAAACATTTATGTACTTATTTTGCAGATTTGCAAAATATCAGATAATAACACTCTTCATTTTAGTACACTAAATGCAGGCCAAATAATTACCGGTTATATTCTATTTATTGTATGATCACAATTATTATTAATAGCTGTAGTTTTTTACATGAAATTTTTTGCAAATTTTTACATGAACTAATAAACTCTAAACTGTACTGGCATTTCTTTGTAGCATTTGTTCTATATTTAGGATATTCAAATAGATAAATAACAAATTATCATGTTTTTTAGGCTTGGTAAAAAAAGTGTAAACTTGTGTATAATCAATAATCGTTAAGCATTACTCTATGACAGATGGACAACTCCATAATATGTTCTGCTTCAATTAATGTTACAGCTTTCTTATCTCGGCAATATTGTTCTACGTTATTATTATGTCTGGCATTCAACGATGTGTGACTGCAATCATGTGTAAACAATTATAGGCATAATATGGCTACATCTGTGTGCTATAAAAACAAGTTGAGCTTTTTTAATATCAATAAAAAAATACTTTAGTCATATGTCATATAGGTAATATACATATTTCATAAATTTTTCCAATTCAAAGCTTATTAATTTAATTATTTATTATTATTATTAATGTACACATGCTGAAGAAAAAGTTCTTGCAATTACAAAAAAAAATTATTTTGAGGATCGATAACTTAAAAAAAATAATCTACTTATGTTTTTTGGGGTGTTGAATCCAAATCTGACGTATGCTAACAAAATTTCGTGCCGCAACATTGAAGAAATTGCAAAAAACGATTAAACATTTGAATTTTTTTGCTGCTTTTTGCTTATAACTCGAAAGCTATCAACTTTTCGTAAATAACCTCTTAATTCAAAATGAAAATGCATGAAATTTCCTACAAACTTTACTAGCACAAAACTAGCAAACTTTAGCATTTTTCCACGACAGATTGTTCAGGCTCAAGTGATTAAAAATTGGCGTATTGTATGTATCTATCTCTGCAAAACCACACTTTTTCCAACTCCAAAACTCTAATTTATTATTAAAGGTTGTCAATTACTGCATTCTTCCCACTTTTCTGCACACATATACCTCATTCAGATCGTATATGTAAAGGTACAGGTATTGAAATTCCAACTAATTTTGATAAAATTATTAAGTTATAAGCAAAACTGCCAAAAAATGAAACATCTTTCTTGAATTTTCTTCAATGTTGCGCTACAAAATATATAAACTGGAAGAAATCAAAACTACCGCATAGCTTTCCTCGTAAAAACACAATTTGACTGGACTGAACTATAAAAAAATCCCGCCAATATTCTAATATATTTATACCCGCTAATATACGCGAAAATGACTAATTATTTCTGTATTTGTTTGTGATATGAACGATATATTTTCTATATAGATTATAGTAAACAAGATAATAATAGTAAACTATAGTAAACTACATTTACTCATTAAACAGCCAAGAATAAATAATGTGTGAATAACATATATAACCTAATTCAAAACCGGTATCCAAAGAAAATAAAAGTAAAACCATTGGAAAATATTTATCAATTTTCCAAAGACCACGAAGAACTTTATTGCAAAACGGCAAAAAAAAACTGACAATAAGTATTAATATTATTAACCAGCTTAAAAGTTGATATTAATAACTTTTGAATCATCATAAATTGTTGTGAAGTATTACAGGACTAATTTACTTTATCATACGCAGTATGATAAAGTATTGTAATCGTGCCAAAAATTTGTTTGGTACCCGTTTTTTTGATTAGAATGATTAGTCCGAATGATTAGAATGTATGCAAATTCTGCACAAAATCTGTTACGGATTATGATGTCATTCTTCAGTCTTCTGCAGTAACCTAGTCAATCACTCCTTTGATACAAAGCGTCTAGTGGTCTAATGCTTCCGAGCTTGACTTTGTTTGGTTATCGTAATATCACTGCTTAACGAAATTTTAAGTTTAGAACAGGTTGATGATCTTAAGGTGGGATTCGAAATGAGTAGGCAATCAAATATACCTCATAAATTTTGAGGTCAGCATTTCGTGGTATTTCACCGAAATGATTAGGTATTTCCATTCAAATTATACGTCGAACAGAACTTGAAACCTTTGCCGATAATACAAAATCATATCCGGCTCAATTCTGTCGGGTCTAGGTGACGGATTTTACGATTGTTGATGGCTATGTCGTAGTCCTCTTACGTTCAACAAAAAAACGCCGATATTTACAGAATGCGACGAGTTCTGTTCGATGTATAATTTGAATGGAAATACCTAATCATTTCGCTGTGTTACTCAGAATAATATTATGAAGTATATTTGGTTGCCTACTAATTTCGAAGCCCATCTTAAGTAGGTAGATGGTTTTTGATTAGGAGAGTTATTTTAATCTTTGGAATCTATTTTGTGACTTAAAGAGTGAACTCAAAGCTACTTTAAAGTTATCCTGTAAGTTTTACTTCATTTATTGTTATTAATAATTGAGCGGAGGTGGCCGAGTGGTTAAGGCGAATGCCTTCCACTTAGAAGTCCAGGGTTCAAGCCCAGGTTAGGCAGGGGATTTTTCAAATACTCCGTCTCCCCGACTGCCGCACAGACAAGCCACTGGCTTTGTGCACATGGCAACATCCCCACAAAAAAAAAAAAAATTTGACATAATTATGCTTGCATGTTTCTACAATAGTTCGTGTATAATTAGGTATTTAATTTTTGCAATTAACACTGGCTGGAATTCGAATTCGAACCATAACTTTTTAAAAATCTACTTACAAGAAAACACCTGTAAAGTGAACGTTCGGCATGAACCTCTGCGAGAAGAACACCATATCTTCTCTCCTCAACTCCCCCGCCACATTTTCAATAACAACATGCGGCGTTTCGTCATCGCCACCACTGACTTCAGGTACACCACTCTCCCCAGGTTTCGCCGCTTCCTGCGCGACATCTTCAGAGGAAACACGCCTCGCCTCACCGCCAACAACAACATTCTCCTCGTTTCGTCTATAGCATGCACAACAGCATCCGATTTGCGTAGCTTTCGTCTTCCGTCGCCCCGGCAACCATTTCTGAGACCGTCTTTCACTCTCATGGACACCGGTTGACGTCATTCCGCAGCAACCTGTGCCGTCGCAAGCTTGCGGCGTCGATGAGGATGACGACGTGGTGTGTTTTCCATTTTTGCCGATTAATGATCTGCCGCGACGCTTGAAGAACGACGTCAGGCTTCTGGTTGTGGGTTTGCTGGTGTTCTTTGGAGACGTGCTATCGCCGTTGGTGCTGTCGCTGTCTTGCGGGCTGCTGTCGTCGCAGGTGCATTTCTCTGAATTTGGCGAACTCATGTTATTTTTGACTGGTTGGGTATTTGGGAGGTGGAAGTATCGTCATGTCGTACACTCGACCAGCGGGGTATTCTGAAAAAAAAAATAACATAATAAATTATGTATTTTATGACTAATAAATATGCTTCGGGAAGATTTTATGCCTAAAAAACAATGGAATTGGAACAGTCCTAGGGCAGGGTTTTCAATGCTAGTTTAAACCATAAACACAATTTCTGCTGCTAGGACCATTCCAGAGCTAAAAATTTTGCGAAATTTTTTATTTCCATCGTTTTTTAACCCGTTTGCGTTATTGCTGTTTTTACTGTAGCTTCTTTATTAAAAGAGATTAATTTATACCTTAATTTTAGTTTTGATCGTATACAGGGTACACCCAAAACTAAAATTTCAACAAAAAATACTACTCCAGCGCTATTGCTAAGGAAATAACATTTAATTATAAGGTCAACATGAAAGATAGAGTTCTTATTGCTTTCAATAAATTATCTGGTAAATTTATTAATATGTTAAAAAAATGGAGTATGTTTAGTAGAAAACAGCAACGTTTTTGAACAGTGAACAGAGGATTTCAAAAATGCCATAAAATACTAAGACATAAAATTTGAAATAAAGTTGAAAAATTTGACACCGTTTCCGGTGTAACCGGAAGTAAACAAAAAGTCAAATATTTTAGTTGGGAAGATCGTGTACAATAATATACGTCCACAAATTTTCAATCTCTCATTTCGTTTGGTTTCCCATATACTTCTAATAACAGCTCGTCGTGAGAGACCCTGTATACTAAAAGTCAAATCAGCGAATTGGGGAATGGAACTCCTCTCCGGAGAAGTGAAAATCGGCGCCCCAGGTGCCGATTTTCGGTCCTAAATTCCGATCTTCAGCGCTTAGGCACATTTTCTTTCGATTCTTTCGGCCCTGCTGACAATTTTTTCTTTTCGCGCCAAACGTAGGAGAATAGTGACGCGTCTACCTAAATTTTACTATAACATAACTATTATAATTTGGATGTTTACAGAAAACGACCTTTAAAATCTTTTGCTCGTGAAATGGATTAAGTAATTTCTCCATATGTGTGCCTGGATATGAAAAGGGACCAGTTGTCCGAAATTGAGTTAGAAGTGTTTTTGGATAGAATAAGTTACGGAAAGTTTTGATTTTTTTTATATTGGTTCATGCATTGTCACTGGAAATCTGCCCACATGCAAAATTTCATCTCGACTGGACAAATTTAAAAAACCTTAAAATTTTTTGCAAATTTTGGAAAAGCTTCCATTTTTTTATTGATTCATGCATTGTCGCCAGAATTCTGTCCATATGCGAAATTTCAACTCGAATGCACTTTGGGAAGTAGGTAAAATATGCTAATGCGCAAGAGCGTAGCGTGATATCGACAAGTGGTCCCGAACAAAACGCATTTTTTCATGCGTTTCCAACCGCAGAAAGGTTTCAGACAAACACATCTAACAAAAAACACAATAATTAGCGGATAAAACAAAAATGTGTGTTTGAACCAGTTTAACTTTATTTGCGATTATCTGCGTAACTAGAAACAGACAACTGGTCCCTTTTCTCATCCACGCACACATATTTTCTGAGGGTTTTCCTGTAATGTTAAGAATCTAAACATTAGATGAAGTATATTTACAGATACGATAAATATTACTATTTTAAATTTGGGAAAAAATGATCATAACAATGTGTCTGTTACAAAGGTTCCATTGATTTTTAGTGAAAAGAATAAATAAAAATGCTAATTACAATAAAGACGATAAAAATTATTCATGGAATTATATATTAAAAGGAATTACAGATTATATGTATTATTTTAACTTTACCACGATAATTCGTACAACACATGGCAGTACTGATATTTACATTCAACGCTTACTAATCACCTTATCATGTTTGTAAAACAAACATAATTATGTTTATTCACGCCTGGAATTTATTTATAGTTAACAGATAAAAAACGTCAGAAAAACAGCAGCAAAAAAAACTAATCAAATTAATCACGTACTCCATAAAAATACAATATTGGTGCATTGTCCCACAGAGATAAACTATCCATTAATAAAAAAAATACACGACTTGTCTGTATCGGTATCAAATATACAGCCTATAGGAATTATATTACAACACTTCTCACTGCTTAGATTGAATTACTGGAACGTATTTTAAGCACTTATTTACTCTCCACAGCAAGTCATCAGATTTCCTCGATCTCAGCCAATGAACATGCAGAGATAAGGTCGGCATATTCATTCATTACATTATTTTACGGAGCAATTTAAAAACTGCGATAACAGAAATCGGTCTGTGTAAACAACGTACTATTTTTTATTGAAGTTACTCACTGCAAAATGACCGTAAAACAAATCAATGCGACAAATCAATGCGGCATCACTGACAAAAATTTCCGCAAAGAGGTTTTCCAATAGTTTTAGACATTTGATTCCTAATCTGATAACAGATTTTTGACATTCAAAATAGCGGAAATAATATGGCGACCGAAAATGTAAACAATTTCCGAATTGCATGAAATTTATATCCTGGAATTGTACAAGACTTCCGATTCGAAATCTGATATAATATTTACAAAATTTAGAATGGCGAAACAAAATGTAAAAATATACCCGATTTGCATAAAACTTATTTCCTGCAATATTACAATTCTCCTGTTTCTTAATCTTATATCAGAATTTTTAAAGTCAAACTGGCGCGGCGGAATCAATATGGCGACCGAAAATGTTCGATTTGTTGGGGCTTATATGAAGATAAGAAGGAGCTTAAAATTATATATGATTATAGAATTATATATTGATTGTTGAAAAAACATTATTTTAAAAAGTAACAAAAGTAAAAATTATTACATTTTATGAATTTTTTCACACAAGGAAGTACTATTGTACTATTGTGCGTTTTTCCAAAGTTTTTCTAAATGCTTAAAAATGTAAATTCAATTCGATTTGTCAGCCTGTGAATTTTGTTGAAAATTTGACATCAGATTTGAAATCGACAGCTTCGCATATTACAGGAAATAAGTTTCAATTAAATCCGACAGTTTCCAAACTTTGGTTTGCAATATTAAATCCGCCATTCTGAATTTGGAAAATCTGACAACAAATTTGGGTTTAGAGATCCTGAAATGTCATAGGAAAAACGTTTTATGTGAATCTGAAAATATTTTGATTATGGATCCGCCATATTGAATCACTCATTCTCAATTTACAATAAGTTTGACATGAGTTTTGGTATAAAGGAGCTTGAATTATGATAGGAAATGACTTTCATGTAAATCCATAGCTTTCACATTTTTGGTCGCCATATTTAACCCGCCATTTTGAATTGTTTAAATCTGGCATATTCGGAATCACGGAGCGTGAGGTATCACAGGAGGCAAGTTTTGCACTAATTTGAGAGTTTTTGGTCGCAATATCAAGGCGCCAGTTTGAATTTGAAAAAATGGTAGATTTAGTATCAGTGACACCAAAAAAACCTTCAATATATTTAATGCATATTTTACAATAACCCCAGTAGGTGAAGTTTGCCTCATTGCACGGTCTTTGGGTTGATACTGCCATGTATATTAGTTTGCAACTCAATAGAAATATATTGCATTTCATATAAAATCGGATGAAGTCGGCTGACATTTTCATACTATCTGAAAGCTAAAGGTACTATCTATCAAGTGGTATGCACCATTCGGCAGGATTGAGTGGAATATGTAAGTTTTCCACTACTTAAAGTCAAATAACCCCAACGAATACTAAAAATACGAACAAGCTATTATAACGAAATGTTTTGTGTTTTTCATCATTATTAAAATGCATTAAGTAAGTACAAACCTCCAGGAAGTATATCCATTGTAAAAAAATTATTCACATAACCATGAATACAAAGAAAATTGCACTTGAAAGCAGTATTGAATTATTGTACTTACAGTAAAGAACTAGAAATCAAGTTTTTTTTGTGTTCCACATATGCATTGGCTTTTTATTCTGTCCCTTTTTCGTTTCCTTTCTTATTTCACTAGAATGATTTTCTTTTGAGTTTTCTTCTTTTTTATTAACAAATATTCTCTCCAAGCATTAGATAATGATTTTACAGCAGAAACAGTTTCTTTTTACTTTATTTGGGTGTTTCAGGCCAGAATAATGATTTTGTTAATGGAGATGGCATGAGTTCAACTGTTATCTCCAAAGGTGGTACCAAAATCGCAGTGGCGTGCGGTTCATACGTGCAGAGCGTGCAGTGCACACCCTAAGATTTAGGGAAAAAAGAAGGAAGAATATTAAAAACAATCCTGCCAAAATAGATATATTATGTATTTATGTATATACCGACATATTTAGTAATAATTCCTCGTAATAATAATTTAAAGTAATTTACACCACATGGTGTTAAAACTCCACTGCATTTGTCCGGACCAATCACACCATATCATTGCTACTTGCTAGAGCCGAGCGCTCCCGTCCTGACCGACACTCGTCTTTGCGCTACTGCCATGTCGTGCAGCCACAAGCGGAGCACCAGACTGTGTACCGCTTTAACTTGGGTTCAAATCGGCGAATTCAAGAATCATAGCTGCTTTATACGTATGTAAATAATGTATGAGCCTTCGCTCTCTACCAACAACAAATTTAAAGTATATTCTAGAGATTGAATACAGTACACACCAATTTATTTGTCCGCTATCCGAACTTTACTACCAACCGATACGCACACAGTGCATATAGGAGGTATACAGCAACCATATCGCTCCAGCGTGCAGCGGCTAGGGGCGCACCGACGAACGGCAAACAATTACTAATGGTGTAATTCAAAAACTACCCAACTAATTTTGATCGGACTTTTACCTATCCATTCTTTAAACTCCAATAAATAATCCAGAGAAAGCCTGATCAGATTTTTTATGTATTTCGCTTTTATTTGTTAATTTAAATTCGCCGTTGGGCAAACGTATTTCCAGCGTGCAGCAGCTCCGATGCACAGTTGACGTTTGGCGTTTGGAAACTTGTGTTGGAAGTGTTTGTTGATTTTGAAGTTTGAATTATTTGTGTCCATGTTTTTATGATTTTTATTTAATAACTCAATAATGCTGATAACATGATGCATGTTGTGCCTATTGATGATAGTTTTGTCGTATTAAATTAAATTTATTTCAGTTTTACCTACACTACAGTCAGTTTTATTTCTGGTTTAAATCAATGTTACTAATAATCTAAGACCGATATTTATGCAAATGTCATAAATGTTTTTAAAATGCGTAAAGTTGAGTTATCAATAGCATATAAGTAAATATCTTTAATAAAGGATAGGAGTTAAATAACATGCTCAATTTTGCAAGAATTGGTATACTTATGTACAAGTTTTGATCAACAAATCATCATTAGCCAAAAACTAGAAAAACACAAACCAATCACAAGAAAAAACGCAAAAATGTAACTTAAAAAACACTGATGCATCATTCTGTTGCCTGATATCTTATGCCTTGTGCCTCTTGCACTTGATTTTGACTGTAAGCTTACCATTTTTATTCATTTTTAGGCAACTTCTATATTTTATTAAACATTTACAAGTATTTATTTTTCACTGCACACCTTATGAACAAAAGCACCGCACGCCACTGCAAAATCGCTACGCGCGGCAGAGGGATTATCGATGACCGTAATTCCGACAGTCTTGTCGGAATTTCGACAAAATGCGTACAATGATTTATAATATCAAACGTTATAAAATATGTTATTTTCTTGTGTAAAGACAGCAATAGAACCATATGTATTACTTCTAACCATGTACCGACACACATTCCGACACACATGTCTGATTTAAGGACGTGCTATATTTACATGTACCTAATTCCGACACCCCTAAATTTGTAAATAATAGTGGTTAAAAGAGTAGTACGCCGTATTATTACGAAAATATAAAGCAATTTTAGTAAGCCAAAAAGATATTATTAGAATATTCTTAATTACAGTTATCCTGTAGCGATGTAAAAAGAAGTCGAATTGCAGTTACCTTATAAGGAAAAAAATCAACTTTTAGCATAACACTCAATTATCAAGACCAGTCAAACTCTTAGGTTTTATTCTGGCCGTTAGAACTTTGGTAGAACAAGAAACGATTGTGGGTTGATAAGTGTAATGTCAAATCAACAAACCGGATGTCCTAAATGTACTAAGAACTAACACGATCATAACTCATAACACATCAATAATAGTCATAAACAGAAATTTATAGTTATACACAAGAAAACATATTTGGAAAATACCACTGCATGTTTTATTTTACTCCATATATAAACTCTATTTATACTAAAGTTGTTTTGTCAAAATCTTATGCAACTGTTTTGTGTAGTTGACCTTCACGGATCTTAACGTTTTTATTATAGCGGTTTAAAGTCGGCCTTATTATGCGCTGTGTTATTATGAGTAATCTATTAAATTATAGTTGAGAATAACAAGTAGACTACCAATTTCAAGAAATATGCACCTAGAATACTTACGCAAAAAAAGATTGACGTATTAACCAAAATTTTTCGGCTAAAACGAATTGTGTCAAATTCTTAAAACACCATCGTCAAACGTTTGTTTTTAATTGTCATACTATCTGATTAAAATGTGGTGTCCCATAACCGCAAGAAGTTTATATATTTATGAGTTCCTCAACCACCGATAGTGTGGACAGGAAGTTGACATTTTAAATACAAATATTTAATGTTTATTGAATGGAGTTACAGGAATAACATCACAATAGTTATCTAAGCAACAAACAGGGCTTTGGCGAGAGTTTTAAGTCTCACGTCTCAATTCAAATAGCGAACTTCTCTTCAAAGCTTTGAAATAAAAAAAAAATCACCACATGTAGATGGCGCTACTATAAACTTGTCTGTTGTTATTTCGTATTTATTACATTTGCCGTACGGTATAACTTAAAGAAATTAATGTATGTATTGCTTTCTATTTGTACAAATATTCAAACTGGACTGTGTTTGAATTTTCTAGTCGATGATATAGTACTTTCACAATCGTCGCTATTGTAAACATGGTTGCCAACTTATTACAAACACGCACTACAATACTCCAGAGTGCAAGTCTAGAGGAGTTCAGAAGAAAATAACGTTTTCAAGGTCGGAGACGGGACTGTCAAGTGCGTAGCGTTCAATTGATATAATATGTAGTAGACATCAAATAGAGAGTTGAACTGACCGTTCATTTAAAGAGGTTAAATAAATTGTTATGAAGCCGATGTTAGCGAAAGAAGTGTACGGACTAGACAATGTAATGTAATGAACTGGTTCGTGGAACAAACAGATGTGCTTATGAATTTCTAATGGCACAAATATAAACAGTTTACGACGAGTTTCACCATGGTCTCTCACTTTAAAATAAACGTCACCGCATACTTTCCAATCGAGTTGCGGAGAAAATTGCGCGTACATAACAATATTAAGTTATGATGAAAACAAAACTGCAAAACTGGGTGCTTAAATTCATGGTTTTAGTTACTTCTTTTTGTTTTAGCTGGTCCTAAAAAGTTACAATTGTCCTCACAGATGTACCTAACAGTCAGTAACGTTCAGGTGAATCTTTAGCTCAAATAATACCACAGCCTGCCGAATCAAATAAATCATTAATACGAAAAAAGGTGAAAACTTGGTGCTAATATTCCACAAGGAAGATGTTGGGAAGAATTGACTGGCCCACTTACCAAAACGGAGAAGACATGACAAATAGTTGCTGGTATCTGACAATAATTCCCATATAATATATGAATTACAATATCGACAAGTTTCTTTGTCAAGTTCTTCACGAAGTGTATTTGACAATTCTTTAATGAACTGTTTATAAAATGTGTATTGTCATCATGTCATTGTGCACGAAAATTACATTATTCGTTAACTTTATCCCAGGCATTATTCAAAGTTTTTTTTTCCCACTGCACAAATATAAAATAAATGTGTAAAATACATTAAATAATTTTCGACATTTCGGCTTTATAGTTCAATAACATTTGGAACTAGTTAATCGTTTTTGATGTTATTTTTGGCACATTGTAAATAAAATCATCAAGATTATCTAACGTGTCAAAAATGTCTGTATATGTGTGTGTGTTTCATGGCCAAACTTAGAGCTGAAAAGCTGGATATTTACTCTTAGCATTTTTAACGATTTTGCAAAAGAGCCGCAAATTCTGTAATTTCGTCAAAATAGTTAAATAATAAATTAAAGTACACAAAATTCTGAATAATTTATATTTATGACATTTGAGCTAAAATTAATAGTTTAGCTCAGCGGTTCTCAAAGTGGGGTCCGCGGTCCCCAAGGGGACCGCCAAACGGTTTCGGTAGGACCGCGAAAAACGAACGCATATTTATTTATACTGGGTGATTCAATTTCTATCCTCACCATGGGATCTCGCTTATTACTGGAGATAGAGTTATGTTTAAATTTGGCAAAATTTCGTATTTTTGTGCTAACCAATTATCTGAAAAGAAATTTAAGATATCATTTTTCATTTTGATGATATCCACAAAAAACTAAAATTTTAACATATCGTTTTTAATTTTTTATTCAAAACCAAATGTAGCTAGACATTTGAAACAAAACCATTCAGGTACTTTTTAACAAGGAATGCAGTGTCATTTTGTAATTTGAAATAACATCAAAGATGGCGGCGTAACCATGGCCAACTTTTGTTTTTCTTATGGGCGCCATATTGATTTTTTCCGATGCTCGTGTTTTTTCTCATTTCTGCAATGTATAACATGTTACCATTCTTTTTTTAAATAATGGTGTAATAAAAAAAAACCTTCAGGTACCCAATTGGATCTTGGTTACAGATCTCCGGAGTCGTTGCCAAGCAACGCCAGCAAAATGCACTTGGATCAAGCGGTGCCCTCAGCGTTAGGTTTGCCATTTAACCAAATAACCTTAATTGTGGTTGATTGTGGATGTAAAATGCCGTTTACCAATAACGAAAAGCGTGATATAATAAGAGTTTATTATTTTTCTCTTAGAAATGTCGCATCGTACAATATTCCTAACATTGGACGGAAATTTAGCGGACCATGGATCGTTTAGTAAACCATGCAATTCTTATAATCATCATGGAAGTGTTGAAACTAATCAAAGAGGTATTTTAGAAATGGTAAACGTTAAATTACATTGATTTGCAATGCTTCAACTACTGGTTTTTACATAAATGACGATTCTTGTATTTCTAAGCGGGAATTAGCCCTTAATTTGTAATTGCCGCAAACACGTGTTTGCAGACCACGAACAAAGATATTGAAACCGTACAATCTCCACACAAGTCAAACTTTGCCATTGTACGAAATTATTTAAATCAACAATTTCCAAATCGCTGGATTGGTAATGGTGGAGTGGTGGATCTTCTGGTTTAAGTACCGACGATCTGCGGAATCGAATAACAAATGCTGTCAATGCTATTCCGGGAAGAACAGTTAGAAGAGCATAACAACATGTGGAAAAGCGGGCACGCTTTTATGCCTTATATAGCAAACTGTCATTATTTTTTCATACACGCTGTTTAACCCTAATATATTCATACAGGGTCATAGCAATTGCTTGGCTATGATATCAAATGTAAAGATTTCTAGTTGCCGCTCCATAAATATTGAATGTTACTGTTCTATACGCAAGAGTTAAATTATTTGCATAACATAATCTAAGTTTGATACTTGTTCGTGTATAGCGGCAAAAATTTATTAACATGGTCAGCGCCTATTTTGATTTACAATGACCTCGTGTTTTTTTACGTAAATTCGCGAGGGTTACGTTCTAGAAAACTCCCGCGAATGTCAAATACGCGAATGTTAAGTCTATCTCTCAATGCTGTATGGGGGGTTACGTTCCAATCAAAAATAAATATACAAAAATGTTCAAGTAATAAATATTTTAACTTTTAACTGAATATGGATGCATTAAAGGTACCTATTATTAATGGGAATTATTATTTTTATTTTATACAATAATAATATTTTTAAAGAAAACATTGCTTAGTTAGTGATTCCACAGAATTTGATTTCATGTAATAAAATTAACCGTAAACTTACCTTACACTTTTATATTTTTATATGGCCAAATATATATTTCATAAGTAGACTAATAAACTCGATTTATAGTATTTCATGGCACTATTTCGGTAATTTATATGTAGAATTTAAGAAAATGCATTGTATTTTTTACTAATAATTTTTTGTTTTGATTAAAAATTAATTGATTTTGACATAAAACATACGAGTTGCGCTGGCCAAGACAAAGCCAAACATTGAAGAATTACTTCAGGCACAGCAAATGCATCCATCCCATTAATAGTTATTTACGGCGATTACATAACCTGTAATATTTTCTAAATACATAATGTTTGTAACGAAATGTTTTATTTACTACAATTTTCGTTTTTTATTATTGGGGTCCGCAAGCTATCGCAAAATTTTTAAAGGGGCCGTGACGCAGGAAATTTAAAAAAGTTTGAGAACCGCTGGTTTAGCTTCATGAGCAACTTGTATTTGATCGGTCGTGTCTGCATTAATATAAAACTAGTTAGCGACAATTTGACAGATACTTTGATTCTATTGACGGTATTGTCAAAACATCAGCGTTTGACACTGCTGTATAGTATGATAAAGTCATGTGCTCGGCCGCATCAGATTTCTTATTCTATAGGTGTCTCAAAATTAGTTACAAAAAACGGATTTTTGTCCTCCCAGTATAATCAGTAACATTTTTTACTTTGTTTAATTTTACACGGTATGAGACAACTTTGATAATTCGCTTTATTCTTCTAGTACCGAAAATACGATTCAAATCAAAACAGATATTTTGAATTACGAGTTATAGAAACATGAATTTTGTGAATCGAGCGTTTTTTCTTTATTCTTTTTGTCCTGAATACAATACAGCAATAAATTAATACAAAGTACAGTTTACAAAGTTTAGGATGTTTACATTAATCGACGGAACCGATACGAAAAAATTATCGAAACTATGCATTTAGAAAAGTCACTAGCAACGTTTCAAAATCCAAGTTATAAAAATATGATTTATGGAAATAACTTTCTCGTATGTAATGATACTAATGACCGAACGTTCAATGCATTGCGTCAAAGAAACAATTATTAATTAATTGCTGCATTCATTTGAGATGCCCTTGGGGCTTTCTTAGTTTTGCTCTGTAATAAAAAGGTTAACACACGTTTCATTAAAAATTCAATGATTTTTTTTGTTGATATGCATCTTAAGAATGGTCCATCAAAAGATGAATGAATATTAGTTTCAGATAATTCATCAAGACAACTTTACAGCACAAATCTCGGCTTTTTATCATGCTTTAATCTTTTTTTTTGTAGTATCTTTCCCAAATCAGATCACATACAACTCAAACAGCTATTGTACGTTCCCAAATAGATAACAATCTTCGACTGTAGAAAAATATTGTTACTCGTTCTCCAGTATTATTATCGCCCCAGAACTACGGAAAAAAATATAATAGAAACAATGGGTTAGTTCTAAAAAAATAGCCCGCGCGCAAACAATGATTGTTGAATCACCTTATCTTCAGACTTTAATAAACAACAGCGTTGTTAATTGAAATCGAAAGTGTGGCGTTCTCTTTTAATACAATTAAAGATCTATTGTTAATTTCGCTAGTTCCACCAGAATACTGATTGTTTTTTTTTGCTATTTTATTACAGTTATCTGTACTTAACGGAACTGCACATCCTCTACATGCAACTGTTTGATAACAAGTGGGTATGTGTGCCGTAAGAGCTCCTGCAATATGCTTAACTGCAGTCCTATTTTAAACGCACTTTAACGCTATTTTACAATACACTACTTTCGGTTTTAGTTCTTTGACATACGCAGAAGAGGCATTTGTACGGTCTGCCAACAGTGCCAACGCGCGACATTTTGTTTTGTTGGCGTACCTAGTTGTGTACCTAGTATACCCATATCTTGTTACTTTAACCTTTTTCTAGTTAAAGTAAACGTCCCAAATTCAGACACTGTCCTAAATTCCGCTATATATTTGCTTAATTGGCTAAAATAAGAAATCTACAACATTGTACTTTATATTAGGGCATCCGGTTTATTGATTTGAAATTACACCTATCAACCCACAATCGTTTCCTATCCTACCAATATTCTAACGGTCTAGGGCCGGCCCTAGGCGGTAGGCAACTGCCTATGGCGGCAAAACCAACTGAACTACAATAAAAAGCTCTAAAAAAATTCCTGAATCTAGAAAATAAAGGAATAGTAAAATACAATCAAACACAATCGGAATTGACAGGCTTTAGGCCATTCCTATATTTTAAGATGCATAGCAGCCAATAATAATCAAATAAAATAGCTAATTAACTTTTATAAACAATTAAGATCGGATATATTTGACAACGTTATCATAGAATCTGAAAAGTTAGCTAACGAAATACAAAAAAATAATATGAAAGTGTACTGTAGTGTTGTGATCCTATACAAAAATCAAAAGAGAAATACAAAATAGTCCTAACGACCCTTTTGAGATTTTATACGATATCCACAAACTTAAAGAAAATATTATAAGTAAAAATGAATTTACTGGCACATTCCAAAGATATAGAAACCGTTTTAAAAGTTTGCGATTCCTCCATCTTAACGGTTTAGAATTAGCCCTCGAAATGGTAATCGAGTTAATTTTTATTTGGATAGACACATCATTTGCCCGCCTATAAAAATAATATCAAAATGTTGCTGATATTGATGATATTATTATTGAAATTAATTAAAAACTATCAGTGATTAAAAAATTTGCCATGAAATGCTTACATCAATATCTCCGAAAATATTACTCTTAGCAGAACAAATTATACATCATATTAAAGATAAAATTTTGATGAAGATTTGGGTACATCATAAACAAAGAATTACTTAAAAATATGTAAAGAATATAAAGAACGAAGATATTATGTCAATATCTATTCTGTCAAACGACAGAAGTTTGCTGATGACAGATGACTTAACAGTGTAGATATTGACATAATATTTCGGTTCTGAAAACCCGTTTTTTAACCTTCTTCCAAATCTACATCTTTCAATATTTTTAAGTAATTCTTTTCATCTTTAATATGGTGTACATTTTGTTCTGCTAAGCATAATACTTTCGGAGATATTTGATGCAAGTATTTCATGACAAATTTCACTGATAATTTTTAATAAATTTCAATAACAATGTCTTCGTTCAGTAAACATTTGAATGGTATTATTGTTACTATTTTCATAGTCGGGCGAATTAATTATGATGTTAAATGATTTGGCATCCATAGACCTTGTTTCCAGAAGGTCCAGTTAACGTTTTTAAATTTATTACCTCCCTTAACATTGGGCCAAATTTAAACATTGCTTAGCAGATTTTTTCTAACCCTGTCTATAACTGTTGCTACCGGAGCGGACTATAGACAGTTTGTCAAACTTAAAATCATAAAAAAAGTACTTAAGAACCATGTCTAATTAAAATTATCTTAATGGGTTAGCAATGAAGGCCACTGAATATGAATTGACTAGTACATTAGATCTGAAAGAAGTTATTCGCGATTTTGCAGAAAAAAGGTCTGAAACATCCAAATAAAGTAAAAACAAAGTGTTTGTTAATAAAAAAGAAGAAAGGACAAAAAAAATCATTCTAGAAAAATAAGAATGGAAGGGAAAAAGGAATAGAATAAAAACTTGCGACAAGAAAAACGCTAAAAATACCAGATGCAAGAAACATTAAAATACAAATGAGGGAGAGAGGACAGACTGAAGAAGACTAAGGACTTATTTTATACTGTGTTTCATTAAAATCGGTCTGAATTTAAGCTGTCTAGATTTGAGGCGTTTACATTACCAAACAGAAGTTTCGGAAAATTACGAAAGTAGTGTAGTGTAAAATGGACTTTAGAATTCACACAATGTTGAATTGATATGCGTTAACAATAATTAATACTCGAGCGGACAATAATTGCATCGGAAGGAATGGTTGCACAATTTATTTCAAAACATCGCTACCAAGAATCAAAGGTTCAGTATCCGATATAAATACATAGTTTTGTATCTTAGTAATGTGCAAGATTAACAAAACGTTAAAACGTTAAATGTAGAATTTTAACGTTATCGCTTCTGAATTTGTGGTATTAATCGCTTCTATACGCCCGCCCACTCATTGATAAAAATTGTGGATATGAATCAGTTTCTTGTAAATCACTTCTTTCCGGCCTACTTATTTTCATATCTCGTATAACACCTAATTAATACAAGAAACTTCTTTATTTCTTGCTCACAACTACGTTCATTCATTGGGTCATATGAATAAAAATGAGGAAATACGCCAAAGCAGTTGTAAATATATTCTGTGTAATGCTTAATAAATAAGATGTTTTCAAGATATGTGAACAGATATGAAACTTCAAAATTATGATAATTTTAGAATTCAAAGTGACTAAGGCGTTTTGGGTAGATTTTCCGTGCCGAATACGAATGCGGTCTAATAAATAGCCGCGTTTTTAGTTTATTTTGTGTCTGTAGCGCATACAGTAGTACCAAGAAACTACGTCAGTGTTTCAAACTCAATTAAAGCTTTTCTGCAAAACTTTTGTCAAGGATTTTATAACAATTCCAGTGCATACGTTATAGGTACATTTTATACATCAACTCGGTTTATTCATATCACCTATTGCAGTCCTAGCAATCCTTAAATTTATTGATCCGCACTCAGAATGGTAGAAACACAACAATGCTAATGACTTTTACGCTAATTCAACGCAGGTAGAAGTAAAATGAAATAGTCTTTCTATAAATAGTCTTAATGCATTTTCTGTGACATTTTTTTCTATGAACAAACAGCGAGAGCGAGAGAGAGTGAGTGAGTGAGAAAGAGAGAGAGAGAGAGAGAGAGAGAGAGAGAGAGAGAGAGAGAGAGAGAGAGAGAGAGAGAGAGAGAGAGAGAGAGAGAGAGAGAGAGAGAGAGAGAGAGAGAGAGAAGAGAGGTCTGAAGACTGTCGTTTTTTTTGCTTTAACAGTATTTATTACACAGCGTGTAATAAAAAATTCATAATTCGAATTATATGTTTAATTAAGTATTGTGAGAGGTGGTCAGCCTTAAGGCTATTTTACACTACACAACTTTCGTCTTTTTCTAAACTACGATTTAGCAATTACAAAGACGTCATAAATAATAGGTTAGTAGGAAATTCCGTGTTATTATAGTTCTTAACTTTTCCTTAGCAAAGACGCATGCGCAGTGGGGGCATTTGTAACGTCTGCCAACAGTGCCAACGTGCGACATTTTGTTTCGTTTGGACATACCGCAGTAACGTATACGTTTAACCTCACAGTGAGGCGCAGAAATAAACCTGCATCGAGCAATCAAACAACATAACCTTCAATGCGAAAGTATTGTAGTATAAAATAGTAATAAAGAAATAAAATAGTTTCTTTGCGTAAAAATAATGTAACCTTTTTTAAAACCTTTATAATAAATGATGACAGTGAAACGACAGCTATGACGCACACACACACACACTCACACACTGAGTTAAATTAAATTGTTGTTTATGCATATTTTACCATATTTATGCATTCAATTGGCAAGCCTAATTTATCAACATTAGATGTAGTCTACCTACAAAAATTGTTAAATTATATTACCATAAATTTCTTAAGAATTACGCACAACGAGGTTGATTAGTGTTAATTCATTGACCCAGTGTTGAATCCGTTAATCATTCGTAATTAAAGCATATAAATATTAATTAATTAATCATTATTGCGTCGACAATGTTGAGTGACGTCATTTCTTGTGAACCCTTTTGATATACAAAAGTTACATACTACTGTACCTAATAAATATAAGAGAGTAGTTTTACTTGACGTTTGTAATATCACACGGGTCTTAGAACTTTTGAAGATTGTAAATTTTTGTTGACTTAACTGCAATAGCGTTTCGCAATTTTAACCACTATCTGCTCTACTTATTGACTATTTGGTATTTTTCTGCTCTTGGATAACGGTATAATAGATAAGAAATCGGTCTCTTTAATGTACATATAAGGACTGCTTGCACATTTGGAGTATTAATTCTATTTGGTATAATATCAGAACTACCTTCAATTGTGAATGAATTATAACTAAAACAAATTCTTGCAAAGAATTTGCAAGACTGTCGATGATATGTTATTTTGCTGTTCAATGAAACATATCTCGGTTGTAGAACTAAATAAAAATGCAGATAATGCTTATCTTTACATTTTATATTAACTATTTCAACTTCAGTTTTGCAAGTATGTCTTTTTCCATTACAGTTTCCTTCAGTTACAATACAAACTTACTACGTAATCTACTAAGCAAACTGGACATCATTGATGTAATCGCTGTAAATTTAAAACAACCACATAATTGCTATTTGTCAGTAGTCTGATATCAATTGGAACAGGAAAAAAACACTTCATAACAATAGACGTATATATACTTAAATATTCTGAACATGGTCGCGTGTTTTGTTTGTTGTTTTAGGAATGAACTTTACGGTAAGTTTGACGGTATAAACAAGAAATACGGGATATTGTCACTAATTAGTGCTATTGAACTTTAGCGGTGTCCGTTGTCAGGCGTAATAGGTATACTATACTCGAGTAGATAGATAAATAGTGTACAGAAGAAAAAAAAACTAGAAATTTGATACCCAGCTGCATGCAACTAGCACAATTGCTCAAACAAATTAGGATGCCGGGATTCACGAAAAAAAAATCTGATGTAGCCAGGCGCATGACTTTATCATACAATATATAAAATTAATAGTTTCGCTGCATGAGATTCTATTTGATCGAGATCGATCGTGTCTGCATTAAGGGCCTACATTCAAAAAATGCCCGAAACAGGTGTCGCCTACTCCAAGAATTGATCCAAACCCTTTCGAATCTTGAAATCAAAAAAATAGAGCATACGCAAGAAGGATGCCTTCTTTCTTTAAGAGATTCTTTTTTTCAAAAAACCTGATAGGTTTCCAAAAAAAAAATCGCAAAGGTGGGCAATTTTCAACTATTCAAATCCAGATTGACAAGTTAATAATGCTTCAATTTGAATGGATTATGCATAAATACAATTGTTACAGTGTCCCCCAGGTTTTGAGAAAGCGGTTTTGGCAGAAAATAGACCACAACACCATGTTTTGTGCAAAAATGTGTTTCCATCAGTGAAATTTGCAGGGTTTGGCAGTCCTCTGCGTGGTGGCGCTAGTTGTTCTAGAATTCCTGGCTTCGTTGCGAGCATTTCTATTGGTCTACGTAAAAATTAAGTTACAACCCACTTCAAACGCTGCGAGTTTGGGGCAGACGCCAAAGTTGTACCCCAATATGTGCAAAGATTTATTATTTCCTTCATAATATTGCAAACCCACAACTAAAATCAAATCACGATATTTTTCGTCCTGAATTTGCAGCTGTTTCATAGTCCGACCGACCAGGGCAACAGAATATGTAAGGAGGTATACTCACCTATACGTTGCGATCGCACGGCGCGGCGGGCCCGTAGCCTCGAGCAGAATCACGGAAATGGAATCGAGATCTAGTCGATTCGAACTTGTAAATTTAAATACTCTCAAATGACTGCCACTTCCGGTCAACCGGAAGTTGATATAAAATTTGTCACTTATCAAAATACACCAACTTTTTATCATGTGTTCCTATACCTAAATGCCAAAAGTAATCAGGAGTTATTTTAATTTTACCACATTTTTGTTGTTTGATTTTGCGAATCGTTTACATTGAATATCTTGGTTATTATTCGTGCTAACAGTTTCATGTTTATTTGTAGAATATATAGATTACGCAAAATATGATCAACAAAATTATAATGTTTGGTACATATTTTATACAGGCTGCGTAAAATGTGCAACGAGTTTAAAAAATTTAAAAACTTTTGATATTTTGAAACTGACCCCCTAAATGACGCGATATTTGTTTGTTTTGTTCCTGAACTATCCGGGGATCATAATATGGAAAGAGCATTCGTACTGGTTTTAGTTGACTCTTACCGCTACCACTCCCGAGTGCCGTGAATTTTTATTTTAATGCAGACATAGCCGATCTCATAATTATTTATTATACATCGAATATTTGTTGTACATAATTATGCTATATAGGTACATTATACATATACATGCTACAATGTAAATTTAGCTTGAGCTGTATTTCTTTGTATATAAAAAAATTATTATAAGGTTTTAGTTAATTATTTCAGGTATATAATTGTGTTATATACATTCTACGAAAATTTGACTTCTATTGTAGTTGCCTTGAATAGGATATAATTTACTGTTGTGTTTTAGTTGATTATTTTAGGTACCTACACAAATATTTGATATACATGGAGTATTAGTTGTACATAATTACACATGATTTACATATTCACTAGTTGTTTTGATTTTCCATCTTATTTGAATTCATATGTCAGATGTATAGAAACAAAAACCTAGACAATGTTTCAATCATTTACATTTAATCTGTGCTTCTGTATATTTCGAATTGCTTTATTTCTCATTCCTAATATCTTTATCTACTGGTTCGAAAATTTCAAAATGTATCCCTAAATACTAAAAGTCTGTAGAAACCGGAAGTCATCCTTTATTGTCCGGTACAGCTGAACCAGTACTTTCTGAGCGAAGGGATTCGCAATACTACCGCATATCACATCGTAGGTCTGTCAATCGAGTCAATCGACAATAATATTGTCAGCGCTTTGGTATTCTGCTCGCCGGATACATGAAATAGAGTCAGAACAGTTTTGCTAACGGTCGACGGGTACCCTAGAATCGCTTTCGTACTACATAGTGCATACGATCTTCTCGTATTTACTGCTCTCCTGTTACGCCGCGTTCATAAAAATTCAGAACGTGCGCCATTATACTCGATAGGCGTGTCTAAACTCCCTTCCACAAGATGACATATTCCCAGAGCCCACCTCTCGTAAGCTTGGTTCCCCTCACCGCTGCCCCGCTATACATGGGCCAGGACCGTGCATGTATGCTGTTAAAATAAAACACGTAGCCAGGATTTGACAAATATTTTGATTGATAATATTGACAGTACGTATTGTCATATAACCAGCGTTTGACACTGCCTACTGTCAGAATGAAAATAATTGGCAAATCCTGGCTAATTTTATATTAATGCAGAGACGATCTCGATTGAACAAAATTTGCTCCTACAGGTAAACTATTAATTTTAACAAAAAATATCATAGACATAAATTATACAACATTTCCTCTACTTTAATTTATTATTTAACTATTTTGACGAAATTACAGAAATGGCAGCGTGGCGTGTGTGTGTGTGTGTGTGTGTGTGTGTTAGCTAGTAGTTAATCCAGTCAGTAAGAAACGCCTAAAATATATTTTATTGGATAATATCTGTTACCCCGAAACTTGATCAACGTTTTCAAATTTTACAAGTAGAAAACCGAAATTGACGGTTTAAATGGTAAAAGCTGTCAAAGGGTGCGTATTGACATCAATACTAAACAATATATATCGAGCCAAATTATCAATTTTCCATATTGATGCCAATAAAAGATTTTGACGTCCTTATTATTTATGTTTTCTTCTTTAAGATAAAATTGGATAACTTTAGAATTCGTGTCATGGATGTTTATTCATGTGAACACGTTATTTCTTAGAACATTAAATATTCAATTTCTTGTCATGAAAAAAATAATATTAGATACTTGACGTTTTTCTCAAATACAGTTCAAATAGCCCAACCATACATTATAGATTTTTATCTACGACTCACATATAATAAGTTCATTGCATACGTATCTATGGGTATATAATCCCCATCATTATACGCACCAATGATTATAATGACACTAGCGATGTATAATAATGACAGTTCGTTCAAATAATGACCAAATATTGACCTTATTTGAACGTACTGTCATCATTAAACAACGCTAGTATCAAAGTCTGTCAAAACCTACGTGGATGACAGTTATTTGACAGTTCGCCTCGCCATCATTGACAAATACATTTGAAATATTTTGCATAAAATGGTATTTCTGAGTCGTAGATAAAACGTCGTATTTTACTCGCGCATAACGGATATAAATCGCTCGCATGATTACACGCTCGCCTACGGCTCGCGTGTAAACTTCATGCTCGCGATTTATATCCTTAATTATGTGCTCGTCAAATAATATACTATTTTATGTTTTAAGTGCCCTTTCTGACAAAACTTTTTCACTAAAAAAAGTGATAATTGTGCGAAGAAGAAATGTCATTGTTGACCATATTACCTCTGTCACAGCTCATCACAAACTCGAGATACTTCGTACCAAAATATTACATTTTTTAGTTTATGGTCAAATCCTTAACTGGAAGAAACTGTTTCGCTGTATTTTATTACCTATTTACTAATATTGTGTGATGTTCTGTAGTACATCACTGAATCCAGGTAAAGAAATCCGCCACAAATTTCTTTATTTTTACGTTTAAGTTTTTTCGCTGTTGTTAAGGGTAAAGTAATTAAAAACACTTAAGCAAGATGAAAAGGTTCATGTTTGTCTCCTTATAGAATTATATCTAGTACTTGCAAAATCTGTTCTTCCTATTATAGCAACATGTTGGTGTAAACATACATTTTACGCTTGATACTTAATTTAATCAGAAAGGGTGCTGTTATAGACTAATATTCACACTTAAAAATAGCAGCGCAATTGATTTATTGTAGGTCGTCAGTACCCACATTTCGTTAAATAACAAACAAAAAAAATAAGAAAATAACTTAAAGTTAACTTTTTTAAGATCCCGGGATTTAGATTTATAGATTTATAGTCGGGATTCCGTGATCCCGTAATCCCGGGACTGGAAGCCCTAGTGTGTGTGTACACCCGACTTTTGTGGCGACGATTCCGGAGTAGGTAACTACTAAAGGTATCAGGACAAAAGTTCATATTTAGAAGTTTTATGACCAAACTTAGAACTGAAAAGCTTTTGGTTCATTTATGTCTATGACATTTTTTGGTAAAATTGATAGTTTAGCTGTATGAGCAAATTCTATTTGATCGAGATCGTGTCTGCATTAAAACCACATAGTTAGCCAGGATTTGTCAAACGCTGATTTTTTGACAATACCTCAATATTAGCAAAATATCTGTCAAATCCTTACTAACTCCTGGCTTACTTGTTTTATTTTAATGCAGACACGATCGATCTCGATCAAATGGAATCTCATGCAGCTAAACTATTAAGTTGATATATTGTATGATAAAGTAATGAGCCTGGCCACATCAGATTTTTAATTTTTTACGTTTGTTTTTTGTTTCTGGTTTAAATACTTTTGGAGAGGAAACTCAAAGGAAAAGCTCAAATGCTTCTAGTTTGTCTCCATATTTAATTATATCTACTTCTTGCAAAATCTGTACCTCCTATTATAGCAACATATTGGTGTAAACGAACATTTTATGCTTGCTAGTTGATTTAATCAGAAAGGGTGCTGTTATAGATTGAAGTTCATAATTAAAAAAATCTGATGTGGCTAGGTACATGACTTTATCATAATATATATAAAAATAATAGTTTAGCTGATTGAAATTTGATTGACCTCGGTCGTATCTGCATTAAAATAAAACTGTTAGCCAGGATTTGACAGATATGTTTATACTATTGACAGTAGGTATTGTCATTAGAATAGAAATATCTGTCAAATCCTGGCTAACTTGCTTCATATTCATCATACTGCATATGATAAAGTAAAAATCATCAACCATTTGACAAAGTAGGTATGTGTTTAGATATTTTGCGGTGTAGAATAGGTGTATGAATCAAAACAGTTGTAAACTACAGCTAAAACCTTGAAAACCTTATTATTTCCCACAGAATCATTTATTCTATTATACCAGGAAACGCAAAATAACCATTAAATCCCGACATCCTAACGATTCTACCACAAAAAACAACAAACACACGGGATACGTGAATCTGAACTGTTATTTCATAGCAGATGCGGTTTTGAAAACTGGTTTTCAGTTTCTTCCGGTCGTAAAAGATTAGATTGGCGAAGCAAAAGTTAATGAATGCAGTCGACGCAAACGCAGTCAACTTTATAAAGGCGTATTGTCCTCGAAAACGATGCATAAAACTGAAGACATCCAACCTAAATTTAGCACGCCTAAATTTAAAACACGATGGAAATGTTCACCAAACGACCTGCACCATTATGCAATACCATTTGCAGAAAATGCATCAATTCGCTGATATCGTAATCGTATTTTGAAAGAAAATATTGTGGAATGCTGTAAGATAACAAGAACTAAAAAATTGTACATAATACTTCTTCTGATAGCAAGATATTTCGTCACCGGAATCGTAAATAAATAGCGGACAAGTACAAACCTGCAAAAGCAGAAGATAACGTCCTCTTATGTATAAGAAGGATGCTGTATACCAATTAACGTAGCTCACGTTTAGTGAATGGAATACTTTCCATTTCATGAATACGCGAACAATACGTCCATTATCTAATTTAAACAATCAAAAACAATAATCCTAAGGATTTATTCTATAAGTACAATAGAATAATAAACAATCCCAGCCAATATAACACAATAAAACATACAAAACGTACATATTGTATTTAATATTTATGCATAATTAAAGGCACAACACACTTCTTTCTAAGAATCTTTACAGTTACTCCCCTAGTAAAAAAAACATTACTACCTAAAAAAACAACTATAATAAACACGAATATTTATAATTCCTCCACACATTGACATTAATTTGTCTTAGGAACTGTACAATTACCATAAAAGAGAAAACAAAGTTGTTGATTGACAAAAAGTAAACATGTCCGGGGTAAAAACAAGGTTATCACGCAATTCGCGGAAAAACGCAATTCCAAAAACTCACCTCTTTGTTATCTTCTTCTAACTTATAACGCACAAATTGTTGTTTTTAATACGGAAACACTGGGAACTCTGATCAAAATAAATAACTACACGCACACTGACAATCACGTTACGAATAAAACGTCAAATGAGACCGCTCGCCATGTCAATTTGCCTGGCGTACTGCCAATCCCATCCTAGTGACGGCGCTTGCTGTTCGGTTTGTCGCACTGCAGCGGTAATTTGAAATGGGGCGTTCAAGTATAAATTATGGAAAGGATGATACGTATTTTATCTTTTTATATGGTGCAATAAGCGCAATCGTTAAATAAATAGGGCTATCGGAAATGTATTTTGAAATGTTTGTTATCTTAGTGGAATTAGTAAGGATGAAGTCAGAACTATCGCAGGAAATATAAAGTTATAAGAACGGTATTTGTAGAAGTATTTTCAGTGGTAAATAAATAATGTATTTGTTTGTGACTTTATTAAATTGTATTGTAAATTATGCAAAGATCTCGGAGTGAAGCAAAAAATAATCATATTATTTTATTACCCACAAAGTAAAACTTTTGCGAGGATTTTCTTTCGTAAAATTTTCTGGTTTTATCATAAAAACTTGTTTATTGGCTGTAAATGCATAATAATCCCAGCAAACTAGCAAAAGTTTTAATAGTTGCTAAACTAAAAAATCTGATGTGGCCAGGCACATGACTTTATCATACAATACGTATATAAAATTTATAGTTTAGCTACATGAGATTCTATTTGATCGAGATCGATCGTGTCTGCATTAAAATAAAACAAGTAAGCCAGGATTTCATAGATATTTTGATCATATTGACAGTAGGTATTGTCAAAAAATCGGTATTTGACACTACCTACTGTCATTAGAATGAAACTAATTGTCAAATCCTGGCTAACTACTCCGAATCATAAAGTAAAAACGAATATGCTGCAATTTCAAACACTGTCAGCGTTTCTTTGTACTGGTTAGGAGATTTTGGGATTTCAGTTATTTTTTTTGATAGATTATATTTAAAGAATGTTCCGTAGAAATTTCATCGAAATATTCCTAAAATTGCTGTATATACGAGAAGTTGAAGAACTCCGTCATTATTTGAAAAAAATTGGTTGAAATTTTCATTAATCGGACATTACGATGTGCTTTTACATATTTTTTATTTTTGCTCAAAAAACTATGGTTTAAACCAGTGCCGGAAATATATCAGATTTTTGTGGACCGAAATTGCTAAAAATGTAGTTTTGAGTACAAGTTGCTGACATTTGAAAAGAATTGTATTCTAAAAAATTGTATTATTAATTATACAGTACAAAATCAAACATTTTTCTTAGACAGTTTACACAATCAAAGATACAGCATGAGTTTTATTTTTCTTGTAAAACTCTGCCTTCTAAAGATGCCATTATCACATAATCTATAAAAATTGATACAAAGATAGAAATACAAGAAAAAAACATCACTGACAAATTTGATCCAAAATTATAGACTTATAACTAAATATATAATTGCTTTTTTAAGAGTTTCTAAGAAAAGTAGAGTCCAAAATGCCACATTTTTTGGAGACTTCTCTACCGATCTTGGAGATTTTTTTTAACAGTGGTCTATATTATCTAGTGGTTGTTAAAATATTCAAGAAACTGTCTATAGTATTACTTTATAGTATGTATTTAGATTACTTATGATTTCTTTTTTCAAAAACGGTTCACAGTGTAACTCATGTCTCATCGCAATTTTTAAATATTTTTCGTTGGCAAAAGCACTCTAATTTTTAAATAAACTATTATTTTTAATAACAATCGAAACATCTATTTACAGAAAAAATTCATAGAACTTTCTTTATAGAAAATTGTATAAATTCTAATTTTAGCCAAGGAAGTTATAAAGAAAAAACACTTGAACCGAAAACCTTGAAACTAATAAAACAAATCTGATTTGAAATCCCAGTCATTTTTCATTTTGTCCAAACACCAAATTAAAACATCAAACATTATTTAAAACAGTATCATGTATTTTGTAAATAGAGACCATACACAAAAATAAAAAACAACGTTAAATTAGAAAAAAACCCATAACAATAAAAGAAAATTACAAATTATGCAATTTCGTTTATTTCGTACTGCTAAAACACTCGTAGATATTAGCGCCGAGCGTTTTTACTTTGGCGTTCATGATCAGCTGCTGCGTCAATTGATCGGGCAAGGTATTCTTCGAGAATAGCCCGTTTACGATCGGAATCAGCTTTGCCAACGGAATTTGGACATCGGCGGGATGGACAAAATCCGTATCGTCGGGTAATTCTTTAATTTTTTGCGTGGGCATATAATATTCCGAGATGCCGTCACTTAGTAGAACGAAACCCCTGTTCAAGCAGTGGTTTGTCAATGTTTTTACTTCATCACTATCTAATAGATCGGCAGTATCCTGAATCTAGAAAAAAAAAAATATAATAAAAGTATTAGACAAAATATAAAAACATTGTTTTTATTTATTTATTTACCATGTTACTGAATAACTCATTTCCGTTTGGAGTATCATCGGAAACTATGAAATCCTTGAAGTTTGTTACAGGATTTCGATCGCTCGTCGCAATGCTTGTTTGGATTGCGTAGAATATATCTTCGATATCTTTTAGTTTCAGTTGTTTTGCGAGTTCGATTGGTCCAATTATTTTTTTGAGCTAAAACTTGCTTAAATTAGAAAAAAAATATGATGCATTATATGTACTATTTATGTATTTAGATGCATTATTGCTTTTTTTGTACAAACAATTCGAGAAAGTGGGTTATTTTCTCCTTATTCAAAAAACAAATTCTGTATCTGAAATCCATGGTTAAAAAATGGCACTATAAACTGGAACTATAAAAATGAGAAGTTGTTTTATACTTAAATCATTTCATATCAAAACCATATTTGAACATAAGAGGCCACAATTTGATAAAAAGTTAAAAATACACATATTTCAAGAATTGACGGCAAAATACTTCTTGAACTATTTCTTAAAATGCAAAACTGTAAAAACTATTATAAATATAGCAAATCCGTTATATTATTGACAGCCATTTTCGCAGGAATGAATTCAGGAATTAAATGAATTAATAAGAAAATATCACCCTAATATTTTACATATTTTAGACTGTTTTACATACGGTCTCTGGCAGAAAGTTGGACCCTAACAAACGTTAAATGAAAAATGGTCCAGTCAAATGGTGTTTTAGCCAGGAAAAAAAGATATTGAAGTTTTTTCTCCTTTCGTTCTATATATTCTTTAGGGTGCTGAATCCGAAGTTCAACTTTGCTACTTCCCACAGACATGGCTTCACAACGAATATCGCAAAAAACCTTAAAATTTTCGACTATTCGTCAGTCGACGTAGACCACTATATAAAAAAATACAGTACACTAAATTTTCCATAGCTTTGCTTAGCATAATATGGCATTTAATGTACTTTATTTTTGTATAGGATGGCCTACCTCAAAAGTGCATAGTTTTATCGTTTTTTTGCAATTTTCGTTGTGTAGCAACCTCCGTGGGAAGTAGCAAAGTTGAAATTCGGATTGAGCACACCAAAAAACATGTAGAATCACAGAAAAAAACCTTTTCCTTGCACAGGCACCCTCAGAAACGATTTGACTGGACTAAAAGTGTTTAAGAACTCTAATATTCTTTAGTCATTAAATGCAAAGTATAATCTCCTTCGTCGTTGCATGAACTGGTATATCGAACGTCGAAGGTGACTATAATTTAATATCTTCTGAGAAATTGATCATAAAAATGTTAATTGTTAATAAAGACACCCAGTATATACAATGGAGACGGTGATTATAAGTTTGTATTTGATGACCTCTAATATTTCTAATTTTTGTTTTTAAATAGTTACTTTACTCTTAAGAGTTTTTCATAGTTTTGGGAGCACGCGGTAAATGCAAGCAGATAATTTCTTAAACATTTAAGTTTATGAAGACAATCCAGAATATTTGATGAGGAATACAATTTTATGAAAAGTTAATAAAAAAACTCTTCTGGTGTACATGCTATTACGAAATATGTATGTACATAGTAGATAAGAAATGTTATTTTTAGCATGTAAATAGAAGCTTAACTTTGACCTTTCAAGCCTTTTATTATTTATTTATGAAATTGTGAAGGGTCCTTTTATAAATAAAACATGCTATTTTGTCAAAACAGGGTATTTTTTAAAAACAGTATTCAAAATTTTAAATAGCTCACATAAAAAAGCATAATTTTCATTGCCTTGGTCAACAAAACATGGCAAAATGACCACAGAATATTGTTGAAAAGAACAAAAAAAATTATTTTCCGTGAAATATAAAATTACCTCCACACTTTTAAGTTTTTCTTTTGTACAGGTCGGCCAACAAAACAACCATTCACAGAGAGAATATAAAGCGGTTAATCTAAATTACAAAAAAAATCAAGGTAAGACAAGGAAGAAAAAAGCAAGAAGAAACACAAAGGTCCTAAAAAATTTTTTAGACCCACTGCACCATTTTGAGAAAGGAAAAACTACAAATCTATTGAAAATTTAATACGAAAAACTAGCAATTTTTGCCTTACTTTTCAACAGATATAGAGAACAAAATCAAACATTTATGATTTACACAATCAAAGATGCGACATTTTTTTAATTTTTTGACAAAATCTAGAGGAAATATAATAAAACTGATAACAAATTTTAAAGTAACAAGAAAACACCCTTAAATTTGATCCAAAATAGTTAAAAATGTACAAAAAACACATTTTTGATAACTTTATTAGTATGCAGATAATAGATTCATAATTGTGCTATAGTTCACAAGACTCTAAGACTGTTTTGGCATTCTCACTTTTCAGAATACTTAACAAAATAGCATGTTAACCCAATGGCGCAGTATTTAGAATAGTGTCATTTTTATCGACAAACTATCGTAAAAATTTAACACAATATCATTGTTTCTATGAATATAATAATATTACCTCGACATCAATAACTTCCTCTATCCGTCTAACACCAGAATCCAACAAAGAATTACACAAAAGCAAATATTTCTCTTGCACTTCCGTCGAAATAACCGACGAATCTTTATACAGATAACCTCCAAGAATATTCAGCTGGATCCTCAACGTAATCACCAGCATAACTTGTATATAAATCGTGGCGCAAGCTCGTGTAAAAACCATAACTTTCAAGTCTTCCCATAGCTGTATTTTATTTGTCGGATTATTCCGTAACTCCGCAACTACGCTTTCAGTATCGATGATCTTAGCAACGGACTCCTTCAGAGCGTGAGACAGTGAAAATATCGTTTGATTACACGTGCGTTCTGTGCTCTCAAAATGTTGCTGCTTCCTCGTGCGTTCTAATATATCTTTTGCCTCGCGCTCTTGCCATTCCCGAAGCCTCTGTTGAGCGTATTTTGTTAGAAAAATTGTCCCTGTTATCAGAATGCCAGTAACGACGAATTTGTTGCGATGACGCTGTAAAAAATCACGCAACTTGGAAAAAACACTCATGATGATAAGGGGATATCAAAGTTTAAACTGCACATAACCTAGTAGACGCGACGTTTTTTGCACTTAACTATGGTTTAATCGGATGGGGAACGATTATCTAGTAGATTGGTTAAATTAATAGCGTAATTATTTCCATTTGTGGGTGGTTTTTGTTCGATAACAGTTAGTTCGATTAGCTGTCAACGTATTATTTAAAAAGCGTCGTAATTTAGCTGTCAAATCATATGTTGCCAACTACTAAACATTAAAATATCGGCACTGATAAGATTGACCAACAAACGAGTATAGAAAATAAAGGCTTATTCCGATTATCTTGATAATTCAACATATTTTTCTAATGATATAGTGATTTTCTAGACACGGAAGGATTTAGATGTTTTGGATAAACTACAAAAATCGATGATCAAAAAGTCACGTAAAGTCTACAGCCAATACAGTGCGCAAACAAAAGTTAATTTTATTTATGTAAACTTTTGTGGATGTAAATAATGAGAATCGATCTTTACTAAAGTGTTTTTTTGCTTCCTTGAGAATGACCCAGCTAGTTTTTAGCCTCTGATACTGTTCGTTATAACAATAATTGTAAGCATAACTATAAAACTGGTACCTATCTTCATAGCCATAACGTGTTCATTAAATTTTTGTTTTTAGAAATTAATAAAAATAAGTTTTCCAAGAAGTGTCAAACCCTGATTTTTTGAGAATACCTACTGTCAATAGAATCAAAATATATCTGTAATGGCTAACTAGTATTATTTTAATGCAGACACAACCGATCTCAATCAAATAGAATCTCATGCAGTTTTTAATATTAATTTTATATATACTATGATAGATAAAGTCATATCTATATCAGTTTTTTTTATTGATTTCTCAGAAAATGTTATTCTTTACAAAAAAGTTAGAAGTGATTTTTTCAATTATAATAATAATCACCACATAAAATAACTTGTTTTAAATAATGAATACAACATGTTTTAAATCAACATTGTTTTATTTAAAATTGGAATAGTTTCAAACATGTTTAAAATACATTTTACGTTTTAAAAATATTCACAGGATGTTTTGCCCATTTAAAAATTGTTTAGAGTACGTTTGAGATGTATAAAACTTGTGCATAGAGTATTTTAAACATTTAAATCATATTGAGAGTACATTTTAAACGTTTAAAACATGTTTTGAGTTCCTTACAAATGTTTACAACAAAATATTTAACCATAAAACTGCTGTTTAAAACCTAAATCTTTATTTTCAATATTATCGAAAAATGATTTTTTATTTGGACAAGTTTACAAATGTTTACAACAAAATGTTTAACCATAAAACTGCTGTTTAAAACCTAAATCTTTATTTTCAATATTATCGAAAAATGATTTTTTATTTGGACAAGTTTAGAAGAATTATATTCAAACACAGCCACCTATCTTAACAACGTATTTTTGCTCGCATGTTGCAAGTTTTTTTGCTAATTATTGCTCGTGTTATTTCTATATTTTGTATTCATGAAGATACATGCATTTTGGAGAATTGTTAATAGACAAAAAATGCATTTTTATGGTATATTCTTGAGTTCAGCTTTAATAATAATATTTAATTAAGTACTAATTACCACTTTATTGGGAAATTACATCATATTTGAAATACAACCTTATAAATGCAAAAAAATGTTTGGTAAAATTTAATAACTGATTTTCCAAAATTCGGAATTATACACAGTGTCACAATTTATCGCAATGTCATTAATACTTTTCATATGGGACAATTCGTCTTTTCAAATTCTTAAAAAGTTGCAGACATTTGACATATTAAAAAAATCTGATGTGGCCAGGCACATGACTTTATCATACAATATATAATTAATAGTTTAGCTGCATGAGAATCTATATTATTGAGATAAATCGTAGGTATTGTCAAAGCATCAGCACTTGACACTACCTACACTACGTCATTAGAATAATAGTTATTTATGTCACAAGTGCCGAAAGTACGGAATAGCGCGGCGACCGGTGCGGCGCGTCACCGAAGGCGAAGCGTCGCCGTCGCATGTGAGCGAGTCGCGCTATGTAGTTTTCGGCAGGAGTGACATCAACGTTTTTTGTGTTGCTTTTTGAGAAATACGTACTTACAAAAAATTAAAAATGGTTATATTTCTGGATAGGAAATGTTAGGTTGATACCACTTCTACGAAACGTCAAGTTTAAAAAGCTAAATCAAATTCTGACAGATTTATATTCGTTCATGACACTGTAGATGTCACATCCGTACCAACATACTAAAACGTAACTATCTCATCGCTATACTTTATTTACAATTTTCTCAATTATCGTTTTTACAATTAGATAACGGGTTGATATTTCTTATCAACAAACAATCAAATTGGCGATCTTATTTTATTTCAATTTTGTAATTTCTACTTTGCCGCAGTAGAGCGGCAACGTTCCATAGCGGTTCTCCAACTCTCCAACCTCTGATGAAATCAGCTGTTTTCGAGTGTGACAGCCATAGACATTTCTGTGGTGACAGCACAAAAAAATATTTGTCAAATCCAGGCTACTTTGAAGTTTCATATCAATGCAGATGCGACCGATCTCGATCAAATAGAATTTGCTCTTAAAGCTAAACTATTAATTTTACCAAAAAATATCATAGGCATAAATTATTCAAAATTTCCTCTACTTTAATTTACTATTTAACTATTATGTCGAAATTACAGAAATGGCGGCTCATTTGCAAAATCTTTCAAAAAGGCTTAGAATAAACTACCAGTTCCTTTGGACCCCTTTCAACCAAAAGCTTTTCAGCTCTAAGTTTGGTAACAAAACTTCTAAATATGAACTTTCGTTCCGATACCTTTAGTAGTTTCTCCGGAATCGTCGCCACAAAAATCGTTTACACACAGACATACATACGCACAGACACACACACACACACACACACACAGACATTTTTTTGTACCTTGGTCAAAAATGTTCAGGGGACCCAAAAAGACCTATTTCCGCTAAAATCTCAATTTTTTTTTTCGGCATGATTACAATACTTTAGCATACTGCGTATGATAAAGTAAAAAGCGAGAAAAATAAAAGCTACATATCACAGAATGGGAAAATGCTTGTTTATCACAACAATAAAAAGTAAATAAGTGTAAGCAACAAATTAAAAATAATAAAAATACATCGAAAACCAAATGAATACACAAATAAATCTGTGAGAATTTAGAGCCCTTTAAAATGTGATCAAACTAGCTACAATTTTCGAATGGGTTTATTCACAAATACAGATCATGAAGCTTTGCATAAACAAAAAAATAAACAGGCCTATGTCTAAGTAGAAATAAAAAAAACACCATTGTAAAGAAATATAATTTATTAAGTTACGAATCATACAACGGTAGATAAGAAACAAAAAAACCAATCGACGAGGCAAAGTCACGCGGAAGCAACTTATTCATTTTCGACAAATTCTCCATTAACCTCGACATCATCGGTTTAGAAACATGAACAGTCGGAGTAGTCATATCATTTGTCCACTGATCGACCAACTCATTTCCGTCACTAACAAATTTAAACAACACCTTAGCGACATTCAGATCTCTATAATCTCCACCGTCATCACGCAAAACTACATTCAATTCTTTCTCTAAAATCCACAACAGGATAAAATCGGAACGATTTTTCGATATCTGACAACTCAAAATAACTTTAGCTGTGTTTAGGAGTGAATTCCGCGAAACCGATTTTATTATATTATAGCTATCTTCAAGGGGATTCGTGATATTTTTCTCGTCACCGTTTGTAAATGAGATCGTGTTATACCAAAAACGGAAAGTATTTTCGGAAATAATTGTCCCCAACCAGGCGAAACAACGTTTGCAGATTAGGTTAGGTTTATCCTCGATTATGTTACGGAATAGTTTCGAGTTTAGATGAACGTAGGATTCCGTGTAAAAAACGTCGTTGATTCTCGGATCTAAACTGAATTTGTTTTCCGAGTTTCCGTGGCAAAAAAAGTTTCCTGCTTCGAGAAATTCCGAAGGTAGCGGTAAAACGCGATTAAACGAAATTTCGTCGGAAATAGATTGAGTACAATTCCCGCATTCTAATTTATAATTTTCATCTTCCCTGATGAAAGTACCTACAATATTTTTCGGGATATCCGGAATTTTATGCCGCAAAATTTCCACGTTAAAAGAACCAAAGTTTTTATTCTTCGTGAAATATTTAAACGTTACATATTCGTTTGTCATTTGAATATTTCCGACTTTATCAGGTACAACGTCAATTTTATCGAAAGGAATGATCAACTTTTTACCGTCGTCATTACAAATAATAATCTTCTCGTTTTTGTAACAAATATCAAAATTTGAAACTTCTAAAGGCTCGTTTAGATTGATTATAACGTTTAAGGACTGTAATCTTGGCCTAACTTCAACTAAAATATTCTTATAACTAATTTTTTCGTCCATTTTTCTAGTTTTTCGCAACCTCTTCGGTGATTGAGTACTTTTCGATAATTTTCGCTGCCTGTAAGGTGTCAAATAAGCTATCCGCCTTTTCTCTGACTACAAACGGAAGAGTGACTCGTTGGTAGTAATCTGGTACCAGTTCAATGTTGCTGATTACGTTTGATAGGAGGTGAGCGCGTTCTGCTAGTATTCCAGGGGCTTCATGCCTTAGATAGGAAAAGTGAATGTGGAGGTGGTAGAATGACGGTTGGTAGTGCAAGTAGACGCGGAGTTGAGACTTCGGCATGCCATACTTGTCTTCAATTGTTTTCTGTAAGGAAAAACAAATATTTTTATACGTTATTTACTTAGAAAGTCTACGTACTTGTTTGTTATAATTAAAATAGTTCTTTTAATGACATGTAATCATAATTATATCTGTGCCTTTGGGTTCAATGAGTAATTCCATTGGATTTTAAGTTATAAATTCTGTACTATATTGACTATAAATTAATTATGTCATTCGTTATCTATTGTTCCTAATTCTTTAGATAAAATTGATCAACAGCTAAACTAATATTTGACCATTAACAATAAATTATCTATTGTTTAATAAAATTACTATTTAGTATCATATAAAAATTCTCCTTTTCAAATGGTTTGATATTTTGACGTATTCCTCAATTTTATTGTGGCATTTGTTGGAAAATTGGTGAGAGAATAAGGCTGCAGAATATAAAATTAGAAAATTCTCAATTTTTTTGAATGGTACTAATGTATTTCAGAAACAGGTTTTCTGCTTGCACACCTGTATGATTTGGATTCAATATAAATTTATTGCTGCTTCTTATTTTGTATAAATAAAACTTTTGCAAATAACTTTTTCCTGTAACACTTCGTAAAATATCAGAAATTGGCCTTATTTGCAAAATTGTAATAGGCTGGGCATATACCTGCTAAAATAAATTAAATTCAGCGGTATCTCTAATATTAATTTAAGAATCTTTAGTTTAATTAGCAGATTAACTTCACAAATATTTGATTGATTGTTTAAAACATATACATATACAACCTTGTTAAAAACCTCATTTTTCATGTTCTTAATCTTAAAATATTGTTTAGGGATTGGTACCAGCTGTCAAACTTAATTAAAATAAACTAAATGTTTATTATAAAAATATTTATTCATTTTAATAGATATGTACCTATGCCACAATATTATTAAATAAATAAAAAAATAAAAAATAAACTTTTTAGTGTAAAAAAAAAACAAAAGCAACAAGAAACTGATCAAATGACAACCGATTTAAGACCGATAGATATTCTAAATTGACCCTAATTTTTAAGAAATGTAAATGTAAGAAAAACATGTTTTCTAAATTTTCAGTTTTTCTTCAGAACTAGACAAAATCACAATTTCTACATTCAGATACTATAGAAAAAATCTGTTTTGGCCATGCACATGACTTTACCAGTAGTGTTTTGACAATACTGTCAATAGAATCAAAATATCTGTCAAAGCCTGGCTAACTAGTTTCATATTAATGCAGACACGACCGATCGACAACCGATAGAATTTGCTCATGCAGCTGAACTATTAATGTTACCAAAAAATCTCATAGACATAAATTATACAAAATTTCGTCTACATTAATTTATTATTTAATTATTTTACGACATTACAGAGATAGCGGCTGATTTGCAAAATTGTTGAAAAATGCTAAGAGTAAAATAAACTAACTTTTTTGGACCTTTTCATACAAAACCTCTTTCAGGTCTAAGTTTAGTCATGAACTTCTAAATATGAACTTTCGTCTCGATACCTTTAGGAGTTTTTCTGGAATCTTCGCCACAAAAAACGGGTACACACACTGACATTTTTTCTACCTTGCTCAAAATTGTTTAGGGGACACAAATGAACATAATTCCACTAAAAGCTAAAAACTTTTTTCAACACGATTATAATGCTTTGTCATACTACGTATGGTAGAGTAAAAATCAGTTGCTATTTGTTTAATTATTTTTGTTGCTGGCCAAACCAGTCATTTTTTTCCATTGTTTTTGTTTTGAGCAAGTAAGCGAATATCTGCTGTTGTTTTGACATCTACAATCAAAAGCTTAATGATTACTTTTTTGTTTTGATAAGATGTTTTTTGTGAATAATACTATGCAAATATAATATTAATAAAATGTTATCAAATTAACCCAAAATACATTCTATATCATAAAAATTCATTCAGTAACTAAAATGAAACGTTTTTAACGTTATCAGCATTATTATAGCAATACCAAGGCATACCGTTCCTTTCTGAAAAACATTCTTCAGTAGAGGTAGATGGTCCGACGTCAGATCTCTCAACGATTTGATATCACGAACGTTGACAATTGCCAGCATATACAATGTATCCAAGGTCACCCCATTCCACTTCAGATCGGGTAACAAAACAAAACCATTTACCGGATCTGGATCTTCAAAAGCAATTCGATCAACTTCCGATTTGTGTTCCAAAATATTATACAGCCACTACAATAACAAACAAAAAATAATTAAAAATAATATTTCTATGCTATTCTATCCTATTTGACGAGCAAATAAAATTCGCAACCATGAAGTCAATACACGAGCCGTAGGCGAGTGTATAAACAATCGAACAAATAACTAACCTGCAAATTAAAATGTTCCTTGGTTATATGAGGTAAAACAATATCTTTATAGATCTCCGGGGTCTCATCAACCATGTAAGGATTCAATATTGAATACTGTTGGATATGTCTCTCAGTGGCTGGATGTATTATCGTGGTTTTGATACCTACAATATGTTCACGTTGTCAAACAATGCACAAAAGTAAGGTTAAAGTAGGGTTAGGTTTTACACTCACTGTTCAGATCACTCTTCAGGAAATATTCGTAGTTTCCATAAATATCATTGTGGAAGCGTTTCTTTAAATAACTATTATCACCGAAGTAATCCCCGTTTGTTTTCAGATGTTCCTCTTCAAAAGCCGTTTTCTCTAAAATAACTAAACCCGCTTCTTCCGTATCTCCGAACGTACCCTGCAGACATACAGTTTTTCCCCTGGTATTGTTATTTAAAATCTTGCAGACTTTAAAGTCGGATAAATTTTGAATATTCGAATGTATATCCGTTTTCGATTCGGTATCTAATCTTGCCTTTTTAGCGGTTTGATTATCGCAAATATCAACACCGGTCTCGACAGCCGCCATTTTTTGGTTTGTTAAGTTTGTATTTATGAACTGACCGTTCTCATGGGTTACGATTCTTATCATTGCAATTTATAACATACATATTAACATCAAGGAACGCTCTTTTTTCAATATCAATCTAATTTAGTCATTAAAAGCACCAAAATTGCAATAATTAATATAATTTTTACAGGTAAGTTTCTATTTTGTGAGGTTGGCAGTGATTACGTTATCTGGATTGCATGCCTGTTTCAGATCAGTGCACCTATATAGCATTCCTATTGGTTGTTAGTAACTTTACACTTCCGAATTCAACCAATAGGGCGTGTCGAATATGAGTGAATTGATCTAATTCCGAACTGCGAATAAAACAGCGGTTGTATACGTCAAATTGCCAAATTGTTTGGTTAGTATGAGTCGTGGTACTAGTCACTGATTAATTGATTTTGGATAGAAAATTTGGGAGAAATAGATCATACCAAAGATGTTTAAATCATTCTGGAGTTTTATACAGCATTGGTATATGAGATACCTGTTGGTTACTGAACTGTATATGGTAGAAAAATGGGAACGTGCTATGATTCGTATCCTTTTCTTTTGATTTGATTTTAGCTGTAATTTCTGGTAAGTACTAGGGCTGATTAGGTCCAAATATACTTAAATTACTATAAAAATCATCTAACTAGTATTGGAACATATAAATTCCTTAATATTTTATAGATTTCATATTCTTGATAATTTTCGCAGCGATTTCTCTAATCAACGTAGCTGTTGTCGTTAAAGGTGTTGGCTACTTGTCAGAGGATTACATCAACGTTCCTGTTGGTTACGATGAGTTGTAACGTAAATTATCTTAAACAAATTCGCCAAAGTTAAATGTTTTTATTGTTGATTTATTTGTGTTTACATAATTTTAGTACGTATATGCGTTTCACTGTGGCAATCTAAAGGTCGATTACATTTACCGTACCGTTTGATGAGAAACTCTTTCCTACCAGTATTTTATGTGATGTATGTTTTGCTGTATTGAATAAATTTTATGTATTCTTTTATCTGGCTGTATTTATTTATTGATTTGGGTATACCTAGATTTTGTATTTGACAAAAAACCTGTGTATCAAATTTATATTATGTTTTTAAGATTAAGTTTTTTATCTGCTATCTGTCTGCATTTATAGATTGCGGTAACTTTGACCTTAGAGCTTAAGTTTCCGCTTTCAAACCTATCTGAGACAGTTTAATGGGAAATAGAAACATTATTCGTCTCAATTTTTTATTAAGTGTTTAATTATTTATTGTAAATTTTTATTTCTATAAGCACAAACATTAGAAGTTGTTATGTACAATATAGGGTATTATACGAGATATATTATTCTTTAATTTATTATGAGACGACGCAAAAACTGATTCAATGCACCGTTTTATATAGTTCCTATCGGTTATTTGAAATTTCCAAGTTATGTTGCGTTGTTAGGTTGACTTAAATTTAAATCACAATGACTAAATTCATCAATAACAAATAATGTAACTCGAAATTTTGTGTTAAGTGCTAATGCTAATATAAGTCGATAGTCTTTTATCCTTTTCTTGTCTAATATTTGAAGGGTACACGGGAAAAACGATCGAAGTCACATGTATACGACAACTGAGTTTTATATTGTAATAAAATTGTGACTTCGATCGTTTTTCCCCTGTACCCTTCATTTGTTTAATGATGTATCTATGTTTATTAGTTAAAGGTATAGTAAATGTACTATTCCTGATACGGGTGTGTGAATTATAGTGAGTAACGATTTTTAAATTTTAAGCTACACTGGCTCTAACAACGCAAGGTATCAAAATTCGATTTTTCGCTATTTTGATACTTGTCGATATCTTTTATGTTTGTTCAATCACACGAATGATATTTGCACGTTCTTGAGGCACTTTTTTGAATAGAATTCAAACGAATTCACAGAGTTTAAATATCCCTAATAGTTTTGCAGATATCTTAAATTACTTCGTACATAGTTATACAGGCTGTACCAAAACTCAACGCTCTATCCCTCAACTGTATTTTAATGTATTGCATCTGGAATTTTTAGTGTTTATTTTTTGGCGCAGCTTTTTTATTCTGTTTCTTTTTCGCTTCCTTTCCTATTTCTCTAGAATGATTTTCTTTTGTGCTTTTTGATTTTTTATTAACAAATATTCTCTCCAAGCATTAGATAATAATGTTACAGAAACCCTGTTTCTTTTTACTTTATTTGGGTATTTCAGGCCAGAATAATAATTTTTTGAATGGAGATGGCATTAGTTACTGTTATCTCCTCTCCAAAGGTGGTGTATTAATGCCATAATCGCTACTGTCTGCTGCTAGTGTAATTATTAGGGATTATTGGTGCCCGTACAAATAATTGTAATATAGCAATCGATGTAAAATATGTGATTTTCTTGTGTAAAGACTGTAATAGAACCATATGTACCTATTACTTCTCACCATGTACACAATTCCGACACACATATCTGATTTAAGGACTTGCTGTATTTACTGGCACCTATATCCGACACCCCTAAATTTGTAAATAACAGTGGTTAAAAGATCGAGTAATACACTGTATTATTATGAAAATATAAACCATTTTTACTAAGCCTAAATAGATATTATTAGAATTTTCTTAATTACTATTATCCTGCAGCGATGTAAAGAGAAGTCGAATTGCAGTTACCTTATAAGAAAAAAATCAACTTTTAGCATAACACTCAGCTATCAAGATCAGTCAAACTTTTAGCATATATTCTGACCGTTAGAACATTGGTAGAATAAGAAACGATTGTGGGTTGATAAGTGTAATGTCAAATCAACAAACCGGATGTCCTAAAATAAAGTTCAATGCTGTGAATTTCTTATTTTATCCAACTAAACAGAAATATGTCGGAATTTTGGATAGTGTCTGAATTTGGGACGTTTACCTTAGTTTCTAATTTCAAAAACATCAAATCTGTTATGTATGAGTCTGAAGTCTATTCAGTCTACAAATTAGATTTATTAGAACAACTAGAGATAGAAAAACACAATAGAAACCGTAACGTAAATGTTAAATGATGTTAAATGTTGTTAAAACGTTAAATGATCAATTAGAATTCCAACAAAAACTCGAAACAACGTATGTATGTGATTGGTAAACCTTTCCGCTACCCAAGTCATTTGAAAACATGATAGAGCATCATATTTTTATAGTTTTTTTATAAGTTTCTTATCTAACGGAAATGCAACAAAACTTTTTTGTAGCTAATTAAAAGACTTAGAGATTTGTTAGTGGTGCTCATTCACGTCTGATCAATAGGAAGCAAGATATTGTTAAAAAACTCAATAATTTCTAACTATTTTATTGTTTTTTTAATAAAACTTCTTTTAGATGACGATCATCCAACTAAACAGAAATATGTCGGAATTTAAGACTGTCTAAATTTGGGACGTTTACCTTACTTATGGGAAACCCCCTACGTTCACGAAACATTACCTACCGACTACATCGTTAAACTTCTACTCCGTTCGTTCCACAAGGGTCCCTCATTTTTTAAATACACAATTGGAATATACTGCGCTCCAATACCTCGTAACAATTGCGATCTTCTACACTCCTTGTCGATATAATCCAATAATCGAGTCGGCTGCGACGGCTCCGCTACGTTACTCTACGTTTTACATTACGTAACTCCGCTGGCATAACAATTGCAGCGGCAGCAGCAGCATCAGCCATGGTAGCTCCTTAACCGGTCTCGCACGGTGTCGCGCTTGTTATCAACGTTCGCCAGACCAATCATTCGGGGTGCGCACCCTCTACAGGCACCAATGATCCCCATAGCAGTGATCCCCATAAGCGTCGCGAGCCAGATACTCCTCAAACCTTCTCATTCATTCTTTAAAGTGGAACGGGAGCCACTACTGCGTCTAGCCTGGTTAATCTTACTCGGCGGGTGCATTCGTAACGAACACGTTCTAGAAATATAGATTTTATACGGTATGGTTCCGTTTAGAGTGTATTTATATCCACTCGAGTTACTCGCTGGTGTCTTTCTAAGAAGAGCTACGTATCTGCACCGGCACCTCCACCAAATTATACAAGCTCCGCTGACTTTTTTTTTGTATTTACGCAAGAATTCAATAGATTCTTTTAAGGTGGCACTGCAGGGTCACTGAGTAACCTAGGGAAAAAGCATTTTTGTCGGTTCCTGTTTACATAAAAATGTTGCTTTTGTTTTCTATCTTTTATCCAATACTCCACTATTTCCACTATTTAGCTACAATATTTAATAATCCGAATCACCCTCGGGCCCAAGTATTCCCAAGTAGTTTGCATTATCGCTGCTCTATCGTAATAAATAAATAATAAATATATCATAAATCATAAATAAGTTGTAAATAAATCCCTTTGATAAGTCCCTTCGATTTTGACTTTTTGACATTCTAAAGTTCATGAAGAGCGGAATCGAATTGTGTTGGTTTTAGTAAGACTGAACTTCTATCCAATCTTATTTTCGGCTATTTAGTTGCAACATTTGATAATCCGAGCAATTTGATAATCCTTGACTTGACTTTCGGTCCCAATTGGTTCGGATTATTGACGCTCTACTGTACTTCGCACCTTTTTGCACTACTCAGCTGTTTATCTCAAATATAGTGGGTGTTAAAAATAAGTGTAAAATATAGATAAAGTATACTGGACTTTTAATGTCCACACACCTGACACCGTTTAGGTACTGCATAGAGCCTTAATATATTATAGAATATATAAATAATTTGTATGTAAAACATTATTTGAACAATACATTTCCGGGCATGAGTTCATTCAAAAATTTTCTACAATGGTCATACAGACCATTCATACAGCTTATATATAACAACAATTATTATTAACTAGTTGACTTAGTATTGTCGCCAGTGGCGTAGCTACATATTCAGCGCCCTGGAGCAGAAAAATCTCAGCAAAATCTCAAAATCTCTTGTGTTAGGAAGAGGTCTGGCATTTTCAATTCCAGATTGAACCAAAAAAGGTTTTATGTTAAAAAACGACTTTATATATTATATAAAATCCTTGAGGAACTCAGTTTAGGGTTTTATGACAATAAAAAAAAAATTTGTCAACAGCTGGCTGTTTTCCAATTCTAACAAATTAAAATAATCTAATTATTCTTCAAATGTATTCCGATGTGCTTGTAAATTTAAAAAAATATTCAACAATAGGAATTAGCGGGTTTGTCGCTTACCGCGGCATTTGTATCTCCGAGATCAATGCCCGGTCTGAACCGTAACCCCAGGCGTACTACATTTTTTTAACGTAAATACGAATCATGTTTATTATCAATTTCTCAGAAAATTTTATTCTTCATAAAAGCTTCTGGACTGTCTTAAACCTAATACGCAAGTATTAGAATTTAATTATCTCCTTGCATGTACCGGGTGTTACCAAAACTATGAAAAACCATTAAGAGTAAAGTACGTTTATGCTCAAAGCTATGTAAAAATGTTATTTGAAAAAAGTATTTCAAAATATTAGAATGTATTAAATACGAAATTATAGTCACCTTCGACGTCCCATATACCGAGTGTTCATGCAACAACGAAGGAGATTATAATTTGACTATTCTTTATTCAGGTACTTATCTAATTATTTTACTTCGAATAAAACAATATATACTGCAATGTTTAACCTTTCCATGACAGTTTCTTCAGCATACCACTTCCATATCACAATGTTCGACTTTTGGCATATTAATCAACTCGTAATTGATGAGATGTTCTTTAATCCCAAAAACAAGTTTGTGCGGTCGTGCACTACCTGTATAACGATTGAATTATGTTTCGAATGTTATATCACAATTATTGTTATTACTTTGAATAAAGCATTCGATTATTGCACATTTTTCATACTATTCAAACGGAATTCCGTAATTTTGCATTAAAATAAAAGAATGAAATTTTACTAATTTCACTGATTAGTAGTGTCAAACTACTAGTGACATATACCTGCTCAAAGAAATCTCGAAGAGGATAATCATAATGCCTCTGATATAAATTAATTTCATTTTATTCAATAAAACGTTACTTTTGGAATATTTTGGACCAGCATGTTATATATCGTTGAAAAGATTTATGGGCCTAGCCAATACAAAGATTTGTGGAAAAAACGGATATAGTAAGTATATTATTATGTTCTTACATAATTATTTATACAGGGTCCTGCAACTAAGCTCCCGTCTTCTGTAGCTCACTTACTCATTAAGCTAAGAATTTGACATTTTGCAGGCTTACCCTGTACTTCAAGGTACAATTCAAAAAATTATTTTTTATTATACAGGATGTTCCAAAAATGTGCAACGCCATGGTAATATATTTTTTTAAATTGCATGCTATACATTTTTCTACGCATTTGGAAGCCTTTTATGGCTGCCTACATATCACCAAAATTCTATTAAAATCGGTTGAGGGACCGCAGCGGAAAAAAATAAAAACCAAAAAAAATTGATTTTGCATCGTAGGCTTTAAAAATCAATAAAAACCACAAACTGCACCTCGTTAATAAAATTTTGCGACGTGCTTATTAAGTTAGATGTAATAGTCTCGTTAACCAAGTGACATTGATCCAAATTATACAGGGTGACCAAAATCGAGTGTCAAACTTGTCAAACTTCAAAGCGCGCTATTGTTCTTATTTTAAATTGGAACCCATAATTTTTTTTAGGTAAAACTATGCGGAATTAAAGAATAAATATTGTTTCTGAATACAACCCCATCACAATTCCCAATATTTTAAAAGTTATTCACCAAAAACTCATTTTTCAACGTTTCCAACGGCAATTTTAGGTAATAAATATCGTACGTGGCGTTGAAAAACAATTTATTACATAAAATATAACGCAGAGAGGTATTTTAGATTTTACTGTACTTAATTAAGTAGTTATTCAATTGCTAAATTTACTGCAAAATTTACCTATAGCCACATTTCCGTCCTTACCGCTATGGGTAAATTATGCAGTAAATTTAGCATTTGAATAACTACTTAATTAAGTACACTAAAATCTAAAATACGTCTATTATTTTTTATGAAATAAATTGTTTTTCAAAGCCGCGTACGATATTTATTATCTAAAATTGCCGTTGGAAACGTTGAAAAATGAGTTTTTCGCGAATAAGTTTTAAAATATTGGGAATTGTTATGGGGTTGTATTTAGAAACAATGTTTATTTTTTAATTCTGCATCATTTCACATAAAAAAATTTATGGGTTCCAATTTAAAATAAGAACAATAACACGCTTTGAAGTTTGACAGGTTTGACACTTGATTTTGGTCACCCTGTATAATTTGGATCAATGTCACTTGGTTAACGAGACTATTACATCTAACTTAATAAGCACGTCGCAAAATTTTATTAACGAGGTGCATTTTGTGGTTTTTATTGATTTTTAAAGCCTACGATGCAAAACAATTTTTTTTTGTTTTTATTTTTTTCCGCTGCGGTCACTCAACCGATTTCAATAAAATTTTGGTGATATGTAGGCAACCATAGAAGGCTTCCAAATGTGTAGAAAAATGTATAGCATGCAATTTAAAAAAATATATTACCATGGAGTTGCACATTTTTGGAACACTCTGTATAATAAAAAATATTTTCTTGAATTGTACCTTGAAGTACAGGGTAAGCCTGCAAAATGTCAAACTCTTAGCTTAATGAGTAAGTGAGCTACAGAAGACGGGAGCTTAGTTGCAGGACCCTGTATACACAAAATCCTTGAGAGACTCAGTTTAGGGTTTTATGACAATAAAGAAACAATTAGTCAACAGCTGGCTGTTTTCCATTTCTAACAAATTAAAATAATCCATATATTCTTCAAATGTGTTCACATGTGCTTGTAAATTTAAAAAATATACAACAATAGGAATTAGAGGGTTTGTCGCTTACCGCGGCATTTGTATCTCCGAGATCAACGCCCGGTCTGAACCGTAACCCCAGCCGTACTACATTTTTTTTACGTAAATACGAAACATGTTTATTTTCAATTTCTCAGAAAATTTTATTCTTCATAAAAGCTTCTGGACTGTCTTAAACCTAATACGCAAGTGTTAGAATTTAACTATCTCCTTGCATGTACCGGGTGTTACCAAAACTATGAAAAACCCTTAAGAGTAAAGTACCTTTATGCTCAAAGCTATGCAAAAATGTTATTTGAAAAAAGTATTTCAAAATATTAGAATGTATTGAATACGAAATTATAGTCACCTTCGACGTCCCATATACCGAGTGTTCATGCAACAACGAAGGAGATTAAAATTTGACTATTTTTTATTCAGGTACTTATCTAATTATTTTACTTCGAATAAAACAATATATACTGCAATGTTTAACCTTTCCATGACAGTTTCTTCAGCATACCACTTCCATATCACAATGTTCGGCTTTTGGCATATTAATCAACTCGTAATTGATGAGATGTTCTTTTAATCCCAAAAACAAGTTTGTGCGGTCGTGCACTACCTGTATAACGATTGAATTATGTTTCGGATGTTATATCACAATTATTGTTATTATTTTGAATAAAGCATTCGATTATCGCGCATTTTTCATACTATTCAAACGGCATTCCGTAATTTGCAATTAAAATAAAGGAATGAAATTTTACTAATTCCACTGATTAGTAGTGTCAAACTACTAGTGACATATACCTGCTCAAAGAAATCTCGAAGAGGATAATCATAATGCCTCTGATATAAATTAATTTCATTTTATTCAATAAAACGTTACTTTTGGAATATTTTGGACCAGCATGTTATATATCGTTGAAAAGATTTATGGGCCTAGCCAATACAAATATTTGTGGAAAAAACGGATATAGTAAGTATATTATTATGTTCTTACATAATTATTTATACAGGGTCCTGCAACTAAGCTCCCGTCTTCTGTAGCTCACTTACTCATTAAGCTAAGAATTTGACATTTTGCAGGCTTACCCTGTACTTCAAGGTACAATTCAAAAAATTATTTTTTATTATACAGGATGTTCCAAAAATGTGCAACGCCATGATAATATATTTTTTTAAATTGCATGCTATACATTTTTCTACGCATTTGGAAGCCTTTTATGACTGCCTACATATCACCAAAATTTTATTAAAATCGGTTGAGGGACCGCAGCGGAAAAAAATAAAAACCAAAAAAAATTGATTTTGCATCGTAGGCTTTAAAAATCAATAAAAACCACAAAATGCACCTCGTTAATAAAATTTTGCGACGTGCTTATTAAGTTAGATGTAATAGTCTCGTTAACCAAGTGACATTGATCCAAATTATACAGGGTGACCAAAATCGAGTGTCAAACTTGTCAAACTTCAAAGCGCGCTATTGTTCTTATTTTAAATTGGAACCCATAATTATTTTTAGGTAAAACTATGCGGAATTAAAGAATAAATATTGTTTCTGAATACAACCCCATCACAATTCCCAATATTTTAAAAGTTATTCACCAAAAACTCATTTTTCAACGTTTCCAACGGCAATTTTAGGTAATAAATATCGTACGTGGCGTTGAAAAACAATTTATTACATAAAATATAACGCAGAGAGGTATTTTAGATTTTACTGTACTTAATTAAGTAGTTATTCAATTGCTAAATTTACTGCAAAATTTACCTATAGCCACATTTCCGTCCTTACCGCTATGGGTAAATTATGCAGTAAATTTAGCATTTGAATAACTACTTAATTAAGTACACTCAAATCTAAAATACGTCTATTATTTTTTATGAAATAAATTGTTTTTCAAAGCCGCGTACGATATTTATTATCTAAAATTGCCGTTGGAAACGTTGAAAAATGAGTTTTTCGCGAATAAGTTTTAAAATATTGGGAATTGTTATGGGGTTGTATTTAGAAACAATGTTTATTTTTTAATTCTGCATCATTTCACATAAAAAAATTTATGGGTTCCAATTTAAAATAAGAACAATAACACGCTTTGAAGTTTGACAGGTTTGACACTTGATTTTGGTCACCCTGTATAATTTGGATCAATGTCACTTGGTTAACGAGACTATTACATCTAACTTAATAAGCACGTCGCAAAATTTTATTAACGAGGTGCATTTTGTGGTTTTTATTGATTTTTAAAGCCTACGATGCAAAACAATTTTTTTTTGTTTTTATTTTTTTCCGCTGCGGTCACTCAACCGATTTCAATAAAATTTTGGTGATATGTAGGCAACCATAGAAGGCTTCCAAATGTGTAGAAAAATGTATAGCATGCAATTTAAAAAAATATATTACCATGGAGTTGCACATTTTTGGAACACTCTGTATAATAAAAAATATTTTCTTGAATTGTACCTTGAAGTACAGGGTAAGCCTGCAAAATGTCAAACTCTTAGCTTAATGAGTAAGTGAGCTACAGAAGACGGGAGCTTAGTTGCAGGACCCTGTATATTTATTTCTTCTTACACTTACTTCACTTCAAGTATCTGACAAACTTTAGTCAGCTTAAGACTACATATAGGTCAATAAACATTTTGGTAATGTTCTCATTGCAATTTCTTCGTACACAAACAACGAAATATATAAAGCGTAACTGGAAACCTACGAAGGATCTTAGCACTCTACAAAAGAGACTTACGATAACTGTAGCGCCGTAACATCGTAACGAATTGCATTAATTTAAAAGTGTTTGTTGTTGCTCGCAACTGCAATAGATCCAAGAGCGTGCGGAGAGGAGCACAGCTTTTCCTTGTTATGTATTTAGGTCGAGTGCTTTCGCACGAAACCAATTTAAACTAATGTGCCCAGGCTTGTAATTCATTATGCTTCCGGTACATTCGGAACGATTAACATAATTAATTTTCCATAGAACGTTGTCAGTTATAGTTTGGGCCGAATATTCACTCCAGCGCCACTATACATGTGCCAGGGCAGGCCCTAGGCGGTAGGCAAGGTAGGCAACTGCCTACGGCGGCAAAGTTTAGGGGCGGCAAAACCAACTGAACTACAATAAAAAGGGCTCTAAAATATTGCCTGAATCTAGAAAATAAAAGAATAGTAAAATACAATCAAATACAATCGAGAATTGACATGCTTCAGGCCCTTCTTATATTTTAAGATGCATAGCAGACAATAATAGACATACTTAAATAAAATAGCTCATTAGCTTTTAAAAAGAATTAGGATCAATTAGGAAAAATAATATAAAAGTGTACTGTAGTGTAGTGATTCTATACAAAAATCAAAAGAGAAATATAAAATAACGATCCTTTTGAGTTTTTATGCGATATCCACAAACTTAAAGAAAATCTTATAAGTAAAAATGATTTACTGGCACATTCCAAAGATATAGAAGCCGCTTTAAAAGTTGGCGAATCCTCCATCTTAACGGTTTAGCATTTGCTGCCGAAATGGTAAGCTAGTTAATTTTTATTTGGGTAGACACATAATTTGCCCGCCTATAAAAGTAATATTAAAATGTGCTGAGTCTTTGATGATATTACTATTGAAGTTATTGATATTACTATTGAAATTAATTAAAAACTAACAGTGATTGAAAAATTCCCCATGAAATGCTTGCATCAATATCTACGAAAATATTACTCTTAGCAGAACAAATTATACATCATATTAAAGATAAAATTTTGATGAAGATTTGGGTACATGATAAGCAAAGAATTACTAAAAATATTGAAAGATCTAGATTTGGGAAAATGTAAAGAACGGAGATATGTCAATATCTATTCTGTCAAAAACGACAGAAGTTTGCTGATGACAGATGACTTAGCAGTGTAGATATTGACACAATATTTCGGTTCTGAAAACCCATGAAAACCCGTTTTTTAATCTTCTCCCAAATCTACATCTTTCAATATTTTTAAGTAATTCTTTTCATCTTTAATATGGTGTACATTTTGTCCTGCTAAGCTTAATACTTTCGGATATATTTGATGGAAGTAGTTCATGACAAATTTCACTGATAATCACTGATAATTTATAATAAATTTCAATAATAATATCTTCATTCAGTAAACATTTTGATGGTATTATTGGTACTATTTTCATAGTTGGGCGAATTAATTAAGATGTTAAATAATTTTGCGTTCATAGACCTTGTTTCCAGAAGGTCCAGTTGACGTTTTTAAAAATTCATTACCTCCCTTAACATTGGGCCAAATTTAAACATTGCTTAGCAGTTTTTTTCTAACCCTGCTTATAACTGTTGCTACCTGACCGGGCGATAGACAGTTTGCTAAACTAATATTAATAAAAAACTACTTAAGAATCATGTCTACTTAAAATTGTCTTAATGGGTTAGCAATGAAGGCCACTGAATATGAATTGAGTAATACATTAGATCTGAAAGAAGTTACTCGCGATTTTGCAGAAAAAAGGTTCGAAAGAGCTAATTTTAATTTAGGGTTAAACTTTGTATATTGTACTAGTATTCTTTACTTTTTGTTGTTTTAAAAGTATTGTTTGTACTAGTATAATCTCCAAAGGTTGTGTTTTTATTACAAATAAATTTCGTAAATATTGTCTGAGTGCTGACTGTATTTTTCTGGATCATGATTTTTGTATAAATCTGTTTTGGCGGCAAAAACGCTACGGTCGGCCGTGCACCCAGTATTATTTCAATGATTTGCAGTTGGTTTGTTATAAAAGTAATTAATCAATTGAGCTACTATTTTGTAAGTATGTAATTAATTAAGTATGTACAGGTGGGCCAAATTCGATGTTACTATAGGAGATATCAGTAACTATGAGAGATATCGAAAAATGTGTAAGATCGTCTTTTTTTGATAGAAACTCAATGGTGAAAACCAAAATTAGCTATCGTCTTTTGTTTTCGAGTATTATTATCCTATTAATCTAAGGCAAATTGCACTGCGAGATGTGCACTGTCAAATATTGGTACCGAAAATATGAACATTTAATGCCGAGTCGTAACATCGCACATCTGGACTTGCAAACACGTTGCAAGGTCTCGAACGCATCGGCTGTCTCGACAAAAACTTGTAGTTCTGTGGCCGTAAAAATATTCTACGCCGATATTGGGCAGACTATTTGAGGTAAACATATTAATGCCGCATGAATGCACCGGTGAAAAATACATTCTTATGCCTGCAAGAAATAGTTTTCGGGCTATAGAATTCTTAATACGTTTTACTTTCGACAAGAAAATAATATCTTGGTACGTAGTGTGTAGGATGTTGGTTTTCGCTACATTACTAAAACGCGTCTTGCAAAATATAATAAAAAATAATACACGCAAGGACTCATGATGCATGAATTTATTATTTGATAATAATTATTTCAATCATTTACAGTTGGTTTGTTATAAAAGTAATTAATCAATCATCAGGGGGGCGGCACTATCGAGATTTGCCTACGGCGGCAAAAACGCTAGGGCTGGCCCTGCTCTCACCAGCAAACTTTTGTATTTTTTTGACAGATAGATATTGACATAATATCACTGTTTTATACCTTCTCCGAGATCGACATCTTTCAATATTTTTAAGTAATTTTTCATTTATCATGTATACAAATCTTCATCAAAATTTAGTCTTTAATATGGTGTATAATATGTTCTGCTAAGCTTAATAATATATGTTCGGAGATATTGATGCAAACATTTCATGGCGATTTTTCAATCACTGATAGTTTTGAATTAATTTCAATAATAATATCAAGGATTCAGCAAACATTTTGATATTATTTTCAAATGCGGGCTAATTATGTGGATGCTCAAATCTAAGTCCTTTTTCCATATCTTTGCAAAGGGCCAGTGATTCATTTTTACTTAATATAAATATAATATGTTCTTTCAGTTTGGGGGATATCGTATAAAAACACGAGTCGTTGTGGCTACTTTACTTTCTCTTTTGATTTTTGTATAAGTTCAACTACACTTTCATATGATTTTTTTTATTTCGTTAACTAATTTTACAGTTTCTCTAAAAAAAATCATGGGCTATTTTATATAAGCTTGGTTATTATTGTCTGCTGTGCATCTTAAAATATAGCTATTGCCAGAACTCTGACAATTCATGTTCTATTTAATTTTATTTTACTTATCATTTATTTTCTAGATATCTTCTATAAGTTGAATATTTTTAAAGTCTTTATTTGCTGTAGTTCAGTTAGTTTTTCCGCCCCTAAATTTTGCCGCCGTAGGCAGTTGCCTACCTTGCCTAGGGCCGGCCCTGTCCCTATGTACTATTTTGAGCATCTCTGGCATTATTGATAATTTCAAATTTCGTAATCGCTCGACAATAACAATGTAAGTTGGCAAGTTGTTTAATCTTGCGAAGTTAGCGTAGCTGTTGTGTCTGTAATGGTGGCGGCGGTGGCATAGTTAGTGATGCAGTTATGAGATTGCTTCCTATAAATACATGAGGGTGAACCTTTAGCCGGTCCATGGCGTACGTTGATTTGAATTTCAATAGCGAAATTGTAACGAGCGGATTTGCTGTGGAACTTTGATGCATTTCAGAACGGTTGAACGAAGTAAAACGGATTTATTTGTCTTGTTTCGCGCATCAGTTGGTCTAATTTACTGACATTCTCTGCCATTTGTCGGCATTGGAGTATTGCTAAATGCTGATGGTATATAAATTATACCGCGTGAACCAATATGATGTTTTGGAGGTGTAAGTTCGAGACACCTTGTGGAGAAATTAAGGGGGATTTCGTTTTTTTTCCTCTAAAATTACAGCTTTTTTTAGAATTTTTTATTGGCGAGAATAGCTATGCAATAAATCTGAAATGATCTGAAATAAAAATATCGAATAGCGGCCTACTTGATACAGTACTTTATATTTGAGGAAATGGTGATTTGTCAAATTCAAAATATTGATTTAAAACAAAATCTGACGTGGTCAGGCACATTACGTAATCATACAATATATAAAATTAATAGTTTAGCTGCATGAGATTCTATTTGATCGAGATCGTTTGTGTCTGCATTAAAATAACACAAGTTAGTAAGGATTTGACAGATATTTTGACAATACTGACAGTAGGTATTGTAAAAAAATCAGCGTTTCACAAATCCTGGCTAACTTTGTAGTTTTAATGCAGACACGATCTCGATCAAATAGAATTTGCTCATACAGCTAAACTATTAGTTTTACCAAAAAATGTGTTAGACATAAATTACACAAAATTTCCTCTACTTTAAATTATTATTTAACTATTTTGACGAAATGACAGAAATGGCAGCTCATTTGCAAAATCTTTGAAAAATGCTTAGAGAAAACATCCAGTTCCTTTGGACCCTTTTGAACCAAAAACTTTAACATACTGCGTATGATAAAGTAAAAATTGACAATGTTTTCTCTGTAAAAACAAAAGTACATAATGTGTTGCATATTTTTTTATTGCATATTTTTATTGCACTCCATTTAATGAATACACTGTGAAAGTTTCTGAAAGAAATTTGAAAAATTAAGGATTCCAGTGTCAAAATTCAAGAGGCACCCCGAAGCCGATTATATCTCGATTATATGAACCTTTTTTAACCACCTCGAATACCTCTATCTTTTAATGTTTTTCAGGAATTCCTGTCTGTAGTATAACCACATTTATCCTCTTTGAAATGACATCATTTATTGTGATAATAATAATAATAATAAATTGTCTGTATTTGCTCCAAAATATACATCAATACAATAAAATAACAACAAAAAATGAAACAGTATAAGTTTTAAGGAAACGCAACATCAATAACGTAAAACAAGACTAAAGAAAAAATAAAATTAATTCCTAAAATAACCTAAAGTAGAGCAAATGATGGCGAAGGCTCAACATAAAGTTGCTTTTCAGCTTAACCATGAAAAAAAAAATAAATAAAAAAGCTATTAAATTCTATGTCTTACTTTAACTTGCGTTTTGCGCATTAACTAGATGCTCTCTTAAAAGTTTCCTGAACATTTTGTCGTTTTTTCCCTTAATAAATTGCGGTATGTTATTATAATTTCTGTGTGCCGTGAAAGTGAAGGATCTCTGCAACAAGGCTGACTTGTGACTGGGGATCGTTACATAGTTTTTATTCCTAACATTAATGTTGTGTATGTCGCTTCGAAATATGATTTTCTTGTACACATATAAAGGCTTTTTAGAAAGTATAATTTTGTGTATTAGACATCCGATTTGAAGCGTTCTTCTATTTTCCATGGATAGCCAGCTTGCATCTTGAAGTTTGTGAGAAATTCTATCAAATTTTCTAATACCGTAAATAAAGCGAAGACATGAGTTTTGGATGCGTTGTATTCTTCTCGAAGTATCGGATTTTCAGCAAGGACCATATATTTCATTGGCATAATTAAAGAAACTTAAAATTAAAGTATCACAGAGCATTTTCTTGATTTTAGTATTAAACAAACTTCTATGTGGATAAAGCCATTTTAGACCGATACAAGCATTTTTGACACATTTTTGAATATGTTTTTCGAATCTAGGAGAATTGTCCATGACTAAACCCAGGCTTCCGGGTTATGCAGTGTGTCAAGATTTGTTAATGCTGACGTTTCGCGAACCATGTTGCTCGCTTCTTCAAAGCTAATTGAATACTGGATACTGAATACTCAGTATTCAATTAGTATACTGATACTGAATACTCAGTGTTCAATTAGCTTTGAAGAAGCGAGCAACATGGTTCGCGAAACGTCAGCATTAACAAATCTTGACACACGGCATAACCCGGAAGCAGTTTATTTTCTAAATGATTCTGGCCGTGAAAGCCTACGTACTTATTTAAGAGATCAAGGTTAATGAAAAAGAACTGAAGATAAAATTCGCTCATACCTACCCAACGGTTACCGATTTTATCAATCTAGTTCAGAAGTTAAATGGTTGACATCTAAACTAGTTTGATTGCACTATAGTTAATCTAAAAATACAGGGTTAAGGGTTTAGTAGTTATTTGAAGTTTGTAGGTCCCGTGTTCGTTTGTCATACGACTGCATAAATAGCAAAATATCCTTAAAATAATGATATAAAATTGTTAATATCTTGATAACGGCAATAGAAGGCTAAATCTGGTTAAATAGGTTATACATTACCTCTATCACAACTTAAACACATTACATCAAACTACCAAATGCTCTGCATTCAGAGCAATATTAAGGTTAATATCATTAAAATCACAAAAACTAGTAACATTCGGTCAGTCACGCAAAACCTACGTGGATGACAGTTTGCCTTACCACCATTGACAAATACATTTAAAATATTTGATATAAAATGGAATTTATGAGTCCTAGATAAAACGTCGTATTTGACTAGCACATAACGACTCGCTCGCATGATTACACGCTCACCTACGGCACGCGTATAATCTTCACGTTCGCGATTTATATCCTTATTATTTGCTCGTCAAATAATCGACTATTATTCCGAAATAACTTGAATTGAAGCTCTTAATCACGGCAATAAGACCTTCTTAATGGTACGTATATACCGTCGAAAGCTTCGAAAGCAGATGCAACGCAGTAATTTTACGTAATAAGTAAGTGCTCGTTTGGAAAGAGCTGTAATTGAGAAACAGATTGCAACGGTGTTGTAGGTATACTTTGAAGCCGACATCGACGCTTTTTGTTTCAGTCGCTCTTTGAAGCGTTCTGCTGCGAAGCTAACAAAAGCCTCTCACAATTTCCCAGTATGGAAAATACCGCCGCCCTATTGACGCAGGTAAACCAGAAACGTTTGTACCATAATGTCCGCCCATTTTTTTCTTTTATGAGACTATTCATCACAAACTGCATTTGCGAGCATTATAAAGTGATTTTTTGTTTGTGATCGAGTTGATTTAATATTGCTCCATTCAATACAGTTTAACCAAATAAAATTAAAGAAAAAAATAAATATATTCGTATATAATGTTATTATAGGTATTTAACCAACAAGTATATTAAATTGAGCGATTAATGATAGAGACTGTTTAACGCGCGAGCGATTAGCGAGTGCGTTAATTGTCGAGATATCGTTTGAGGTTATATGACCATTTATGTAATTTGACACTGATAGTTCTGGGCTGTGTGCCTTGATAATAGATAACGAAATGTTTTGATTGGATGGTTTTATTTTACGTATGCTCTCTTGGCTATAATGAAATCGTTTGATAGATATATAGCTTTTGATTATAGAGCTCTTTTAAAAATTATTTTCTATTCAGCAGACATAGTCGTAAAGAAAATATCGACGGAAATGGTTCATAACAACGATATAGATCGCAAAATCGCACATACGTTAAACTGTTGGTACGTCGAAACTCCATTTGCAGTGTATAAGGATTTGCTGAAATCTATTCTACTATCTCATATGCAGCTATAAACTGCATATCTACTACTTGGATATATATTATACAACTGCATAAATTGAATCTTGTCGAACTTGCTGATCCGTTATGAGGAAATAGTTTTAATTTGTAACTTTTTGGTTTGTAAAATTGGTAGCATTGAGGTCAATGTTAAACGTAAAAAAGAGTTTATAAAGAGACAGTGCTGGGATATTTGAACAAATATTTTAAAATATTTGTCAATCATGGCGAGGCAAACTGTGAGTGTCGGAATTAGGGGCAATTGTTAAATATAAAATATAATTAATTTATTTTGTTTTTTGCCCTACTATACGTAACAATTGGTGTGTTGTTTTTGGGATTTAACGACCTTTTTCAAAAATTTTTTTCTAAAAATTCCTTAATTTGTCTGAATTTGGGGAGTTTACCTTACGACCGTTTGCACCTTCATACTGGTAGTATTTCCGTACGTCCCAATTCTAAAACTCTGCACCGCGTTCGAAAAATGGCTATTAATAATAAACACGCATGTCACAGTTTGCAAACTGCTTTCAATTTACAATTTCAGGTGCCATTTGCGCCATTTCAATTTCACTTCCAAAAAGTGGACAGGATATTAGCATTGTAAATTTGTCGAACAAACGGCATATATTACCAACCGATCCGCAGCGTGCTTTTTCAAAACGGCCCCCAGTCGTCATCATCATACCCAAAACGCATTCGCGCCAATTTATGACGGCTCATCATGATACGAACGCGCGATAAACAGTTTCCACTCACTTTCGCGAATGTATTTGAAATTTGAACCCGCTTCCATTTGCAACTGGCATATATCTATCACGTGGTGGACAGCTGGTGGACCAAATTATAGAATATTTGACTACCATGTTACCAATTTATAGGCATAATTATAGTAAATTGTAATAAATTTAATGAGAGTTATACATACGACTACGACTAAGATCGGAAATATAATTTCATATGGAAATGTTTATTTTGATGAAACAAAAAAGAATTGCTTAAATGTTGTCTTGATATCGTAGAAATACGGTACAATACGTTCCATATTGAGATTATCAGCTTGCGAAATGTTGTTGATATTCTCATAAAATCTAAATACTGCAAAGCTTGGTCATTTTGGTATAAGAAAAGGAAATAAGAAAAAGAATGCATATATCACGTGCAAAAAGTAATGGCATTCGTCCACGCCATTTGACAAAAAACAGTTAGGGCCTCGAAGAAAAAGGAAGGTTAACCTATAAATGAGCTATTAATTTGTAATGGACTAGCCATTCGTCGTAATCATGATTCAATTGATAAAATGAAGAAAATAAATCTCGGCGATACTGTATCATACATTCTGACCGATGAAATGCCGCAGCACGAGAATTGTCCACCTGGTGATTTCATTTTCACTTTCAACTTTCAACTGACAAAGTAATTGTGGATATTGCAGCAAGTATAGCCATATGTGTTGTCAATGATGCATTATCCAGCCTTATGAAGATTATGGAGGTATTATGTATAAACATCGAGCTAACTGCAATAATTTCTGCGCGAAGGCTGACGCACGGCGCATCATGCTTCGGAGCCATCGCTGACTTCTGCTGCAAAACAGGCCCGTCTGTCATCAAAATCAAACAGAAAGCAACAAGAGGAGGAATATGTTAATTTAAAAAGATAATTAGATGGTCCAGACATCGGCGACTATAGTAAAATATAACAATTCTATACATCGAAGTTACACAATACTTTAAACGGTGTTTTCTCAAAACAGCATTTTCAAACTGGCCCAAACGATAACTTAAACTGATCTCCGTCAATTCACTTGAAATTTTATATGCAGCTTCAGAACAATATTATCTAGGGAAGTACGTACGGATAACGATAACTTCGAATCTTTTTTGTTATAAACAATTTTTAACATAATTTTGTACTGAATAGTGATATTTGTGTTCAACGTGCGCCATTTAGTTTTAAAGGGGAATTTTCTAATTTCCATACGTACTTCCCGAGATAATCTTATATAGAGTCAATTTCGTTTTTGTTTTTATGGCTAAGTGAAAATGTCGACTAACACTGATGTTTTATTTATTTTACTTTATTTAATTGTGAATATTCCTCAAATTATGAACAATAAATGGCTACAAAGACCATTTGTAATTCATTTACTATATTGTAATACATATACCTACAAAATCAGCCATTTTCTCTCGCGCTAAAGTGGGATTACAACATACTACATACCAAGAGATTATTTTCTTGTCGAAACTAAAACATAAAAAAGAAATCCCGTACTGACACGAAAACAATTTCTTTTAACTAGCTAAATCTTTCTGAAACAGTAAAAATTTACCTTTCTAAATTACCACAATGGACATTGTACAGCTTTAATTAATTCGCAAACATCCCCCTCGACCGACAAAGATGGATAATCCTCCACCTGTACCCCACGCGCCGTTACAAACGACGATGTTAGGTCTTCCTTTTCCCACAACATTGAACACTGAATACACTGAACGCCCTCCGAACGTCAAACTGTAAATTCAGTGAACCGGAACGTTCTGCGAGAGGAAGCTTGTTTGCTTTTATTATATAAGATGGCGATGGTATTAACAGATGATTCAGTCCACATCGCTTGTCGCCAGCCTCGGCACAGTTTAAGGAACGCTTTGAGTTCACGCCTTATTATTTGCGCAGAGATTAAGTAATTGATTACACTCGTGGTGTTCAGTATTCCGGCATGCGTATCCCAGGTATAATGGCTTTGAAGGGTTACTAATATACCCATCGAGGTGGTCATCAAATTGGCAATAATATTCGGTGAAGTTTTCCTAACTAAATTTGAACGTACTCTCGCAGTTTTTTGTTCTGTTCCGTTTTCGCTTCCTATCTTATGTCTCTAGAATGATATTCTTTTGAGCTATCTTCTTTTTTATTAACAAATATTCTCTCCAAACATTAGATAATAATGTTACAGAAAACAGTTTCTTTTTACTTTATTTGGGTGTTTCAGAATAATGATTCTTTTAATGGAGATGGCATGAGTTCAACTGTTATCTCCAAAGGTGGTGTAGGAATTATTGATTATTGAGAAGCAACATGATGGTGGTGTAAGTTCAGAGACACCTGTGGACCAATTAAGAAACTTGGGCAGTAGAGTTTGTCATTTTTTGCCGGTTTTATGAAACATTTGAAACCCGGTTTTTATATGTACAGAAAACGGTCTTAAAATATAGCGGTAATTACAAATTTCAATTTTTTCTTTGAATAAGTAGAATATCGTAATCTGCGAATGCAATGCCGCAAGAATTTTTCAAATCGACCGGTTAGTTTTGGCGAAATCGAGTCAACCACCCAACAAAACAACGTTTCGAGATAACTGCGCTTAAATTGTAGACGTGTAACGGTATACCCGAACTTTTAATTTTGTCCACGCATATTTTATCGATATCTCCAAAATTATTAGGCTTATGACTTTAGATCGATCGGTATTTTACCTACGATATCTAAAATTTTTGAAAAAATATTATTTAATCAAATTGAAAACTATGTAACGCAGCACAATATACTACCTGACATACAGTCGGGCTTCAGGAAAGGGTACAGTTGTGTAACTACCCTCTGTAACATAACAGATGATATAATAGACCAGATAAAGGGAAACTCACATGCCTTATCTTATTAGACTTCAGCAAAGCTTTCAATACAATTAATCATTATCTTTTACTGGCAATACTAACTTCGATAGGATTTTCTCAAAGTGCAACGGCCCTAATTCAAAATTTCCTTTTAAATAGAAAGCACGTTGTCCGGTTTAATAAAGAGGACTCTGGAGTAAGAATATTAAATAAAGGGGTCCCACAAGGGTCAATTTTAAGCCCTTTGTTCTTTTCTATATATACTAGCAAACTGGCAAGGTTAGGTCTGAAGTCAAATCTATATCTTTACGCGGATGATACTCAACTGTATCAGTCATGCAAAATAGAGGATATCCATGCCACCTCCAACGTCATAAATACAGACTTGGAACTTATAAGTCAGTTTGCTAAGAAACATTCGCTGCAATTGAACTCTAATAAGTCGTGTGCAATCATATTTGGATCAGAAAAGAACGTTTGTAAATATAAAAGAGATTTCGTTTTTAACATCGATGGTGTCGCCATTCCAATTTGCGGTGAAGTAAAAAATCTGAAAAACTTGATCTCTTAATTGACTTAATGGTAGTATACACAATTTGTGGCCTTGCCGTTGAAAGGGTAATTTTGATAACCTTTCTTTGTGGATGGAAAGCGAATTGGCATTTTTATTTATTTGTATTACAATATCCATTCATATTATCTTAATTTTGAATTTTTTCATCGAGAAAAATAACTAATTTTAATTCAGTTAACAGGGACAGTAAGTAGATGTTGTTGGGTATTTTTTATTTTAAATAGAAATCTGTTCTGAACATTGCTCATCATGTAGGTTTAAGGTAAACCTCCCAAATTCGTACACTGTTCTAAATTTTTCTAAAATTTTTTTGAGAACAATTGTGATATGCAAACCGCGACATTTTCTGGGCCATTCTGTTGCAAACTGCGACATGTCCATGTTAACAAATTGATTTTTAGTTTTGCGATTGAGTCAGATTCGAGGTATGATGGATTAAAATCTGACAGGAACAATTTTTTAATGGCTTTTAATTAATAACATATTTTCCTATTTACAATCCAATTTTTAAATATTTTTGTGATCTGTTGTTTTTTGCATACACACCCCTCAAGTTTTGAGTCAGTTCTGTATTTTTTTTTTCACAATTGAACCTCTCTAAACTCTTAACAACAAGCAGCAACATTCAAAATTCAATTTCATTCGGTCTAATCTTGGTTCCCGGTTATATTACAGAATCGTATCCATATTACAAATAATAGGAGTTTTTGGCGGCTAATTAGCGTGAAGCAGTGGTATACAAATTCTGGAGGGTGCGTTTAACCGAGCCAGTCGGCAAAGTGAAACAAATGTCTGACAATTTCTCAGGGCGGCCACCCCTCGAGTGCCGCTGGTGCGTCGGTAGGCTGCGAAAATTTCATTATGTACAAGGAGTATCAGTCAAAAGTTGATTAAATTTTAACAGATATATTTGTACATCGACCGCCTTAATTGCTTTAATGAGTTACGAACTGGCTTAGTGGGGGTGGGAGGGGGTGGGAAACCAACCTTAATAAGGGTGTTGTACTTACGGTATACCGACCCCAAAAACTTTCTGAAGCGATGAGCTGGTTTTACGCAATTTGCTACTGTTACTTTATCGTCACATGGTCACATAATACAACGATGTAGGTATCATAAACTCAACATTATTTAATAAGTACAGGTAACACAAAACGCCATTTTTCGCAATTTTGATACTTGTCGATATCGTTGTTGTTTGTTAAATCAGACGAATAATATTTGCACGTTCTTGAGGCACTTTTTCGATTAGAATTCAGTGGAATTCACATATTTCAAATATCTCTAATTGTTTTGTAGATATAACATAAAGCTGTGTTTTTTAAATGGAAACCATAGCTGGCTATGACTGAAATAAATAGAGCCTTTTTTCCCCTTTTCAACGATATATAACATTACGGTCCAAAAAAATCCAAAAGTAATGTTTTATTGAATAACATGAAATTAGTATATGTCAGAGAAATTATAATTATTGTCTTCGAGATTTCTCCGAGTAGGCGTATGTCACTAGTGGTTTAACACTACTAATCCGTGACTTAAGTATTGAATTTGCATTCTTTTGAATATTTATTTCAATTAAAAGTTACGAAACGCCGTATGAATCATATGAAAAATACGCAATGATCGAATGCTTTATTGAAAGTAATAACAATGCTGAAATTGCATCCGAAACATACTTCAATCGTTATCCAGAAAGAACACGACCTCACAAATCCATGTTTGAGAGATTAAAAGAAAATCTCATCAATCACGGGTCATTTAGTATGCCAAGACCCAAACACTACCATATTAAAATTGCTGAAGAAGCTGCCACCAACACAGTTGCAGTCGCAATTGCAGATCCCTCAACTTCAAGTCGTGAAATAGAAACTGAATCTGGGGTATCAAGACGTCGAGCTTCTTCATCAAAAGATAAAATTAACTAATAGTTGGCCATTGTGAAATATATTATCCATCATTAATATATTCATAAATATATATATATAGCCGAAACTGAAACCGCCGCTCACAGTTTAGAGACCGCAATTTAACCCTTCCTGAATATTTAAAGTCATAGCGTGACATCCAGGATGCCTCATGAATAGTTTATAAAATGAAACGTACGATTTCAATTTAATGCTACATCGTCTACTCTACCGCTTGATTCGGCGACTGCAAAGCCTATATTACGATCTCAGCGAGAACCGCTAGATCCATATGAACGACATGGGGGATTATCAAGCCTCGCAGCTATTAGGAAACAAAAATGATATTTGCATTTTCACGTTTCGCCGCATATTTTATACGCATAGGTAATCGTCATACCTAGATATTTGCCTTTCTAGGAGAGTGAAATGAAACTGCTGGGGTAGTATCTTTCTTGTTTATTATTTTTTAATACTGAATTCATAATACCTACTTGTTACCGAAAATTAGGGATATTTTATTAACTTAAATCAACGGCAGATTTCCAATTACTTAGTTTGTCAAATTGTGTTATGATTCTGAATATAAAAATTGTGAACTGACTCGTGATTATGAGAAACCGAGATATTGTCAAAACCGAGATATAATTCAGAATTGCTGATAACGTCTTCCTTTAGTATTTTTTTTTTGTTCAGCTATTGTTCCATTTTTAATGTTTTTCTTTACATTAACCAAGGTTGCATAGATTATTTTCAAGAACCGTATGGTGGCTTCATGTTGAAGATAATAATTATTAAGTAAGTACGTAGGCTTTCACGCCCAGAATCATTTAGAAAATAAACTGCTTCCTGGTTATGCCGTGTGTCAAGATTTGTTAATGCTATTGCATGTTAATATTAATGCAATGGCATTTTCTAAATAATAATTATTATTATCATTATATTATAATATATTAAAAACAATTTCGATAATAATAAACAAACTGTAGTATTAAAAAACTTGATTTATTGCAGTTACAATTAATAATTATTGTATGTATTATTGCTCCTTTAAATGTTCTTCAATCTTTTATAATAAATGAAATATTCGCTTAGACAGCCACGCTAAGACATTCGCTCTTCAGACAAAAAATAATTTCAAGTATACACGGCGCTAACTTATTTATGTTTTTACTTTATCATACGCAGTATAATAAAGTATTGTAATCATGCCGAAAAAAAAAATGAGATTTTAGCGGAAATAGGTCTTTTTGGGTCCCCTGAACATTTTTGACCAAGGTACAAAAAAATGTCTGTGTGTGTGTGTGTGTGTGTGTGTGTGTGTGTGTGTGTGTGTGTGTGTGTGTGTGTGTGTGTGTGTGTGTGTGTGTGTGTGTGTGTGTGTGTGTGTGTGTGTGTGTGTGTGTGTGTGTGTGTGTGTGTGTGTGTGTGTGTGTGTGTGTGTGTGTGTGTACCCACTTTTTGTGGAGACGATTCCGGAGGAACTACTGAAGGTATCGGGACGAAAGTTCATATTTAAAAGTTTTATTACTAAACTTAGAGCTGAAAAGCTTTTGGTTCAAAAGGGTCCAAAGGAACTGGCTATTTACTCTTAGCATTTTTCAACGATTTTGCAATTGAGCCGCCATTTCTGCAATTTGGTCAAAATAGATATATAATAAATTAAAGTAGAGGAAATTTTGTATAATTTATGTTTATAAATTTTTTTGGTAAAATTAATAGTTTAGCTGCAGGAGCAAATTCTATTTGATCGAAATCGTGTCTGCATTAATAGCAGGTAGCCAGCATATTTTGAATCTTTTGACAGTATTCAGAACGTCAGCGGTTGCGAAACGTCAATTCAACACGCAAATGCATGGAGAATGCGAGAACGCGCGCACATACAGTGCAACAATATTAAAACATCTTGGTGTCAATGTGTATTTCGATTGCGGATAGCCATGTTCGTATGTTTTCGCGAATAAATACAAGAAAGATTGTAAGACGGTATGGTAACATTAATACTTATTTGAGCATAATTCTTTATGAACTTTTGTAGTTAGCACTGAAGACGGGGTAAAACCCGAAAATATAGTATGCTAGAAGCCAATATAATATATTAATCATCAGAACCAATAACCTTTTTACTTTATCATATGTAGTATGACAAGGTGGTTTAGTCTTAGCATTTTTGAAATATTTTGCAAATAAGCCGCTATTTCTGGAATTTCGTCGAAATAGTTAAATAATAAATTAATGTAGAGGAAATTCCGAATAATTCATGACTATGAAATTTTTTGGTAAATTAAATATTTTAGCCGCATGAGCAAATTCTATTTCATCGGGATCGCTCGTACTGCAATAAATTATAAAACACTAGTATTATAACTAGTTAGCCAGGATTTGTCAGATATTGTGATTCTAATGATAGTACGTAGTGTCAAATGCTGATGTTTTGACATTACATACTGTAAATATAATCAAAATATCTGTCTAGTTCTAGTAGTTTTATTTTAATGCAGACGTGGTCGATCTCGATCAAATAGAATCTCCTGCAGCTAAACTATTAATATATGGTATGATAAAGTCATGTGCCTGGCCACATCAGATTTTTTTTGTTAATGGAACACTAGGTATATTATTGATTGCAGTTTTTGATAAAGATATGTATCCTAATCGTTTTGACAATTTATATTAGGCTATTATCAAATATTTCTCAGTGAAATTAACGTCAAAAATTTGAATTTTTTGAAAAAAATTCAACGTTTGTAACCCCGCACAAAAGAATCGCCCTAACTACCATGGTTTGCGCTAATTAACCAAAAGCGATGAGACAAGTGGACTGTAGGACAAAAGACCGCATGGTAGCCGCTTATGACGTACCACGGGAAAACCAGAACAACCAATAACCACCAATAACACCAGTAACACTTGAACGACAAACACAATGAATAACCAAGGGCCTTAGCACAATATATGAACTAGAACGTGTTGATTCCAAACCTCACACGATCTCAAAATCTATCTGAGCGACACATTGGCTCGTCGAGTACGGAACAGCTGGGCGTCAAACAACCAACTGCTCCCACTATGAAGTCAGCCAGCCTGTACCAATCCAGCAAAAGTGAATTATCATGGCAAACTCACCGCAAAACAAACACCAGCGTCAACAACCATCTCTCGGTGCGATAATATTGACTCCTGTGTCAACTACTGAACAACAAAAATTAATTTAAGTAACGTGTGTCTTACTCCTGAATCATTTCTTCATAAGTTGTATGACATTTTTTGCCTCTCGGTGTAAACATGAGCGCGAGAGAAATAAGAAAATGTACCCGATATTTGCACTTTTAAATGAACGCTCGTCTTTCCAATATTTTTCTCGTAAACCGCTTGACAGAAAATATGCAATATTTTGTACAGGTTGCATTTAGAGCCTCTTCTATAGATTGGCGTTTTAGCTTTTTCAGTTTTTGTGTAGTAAAGGTTGCGAACAAGATTTTCATGGAGGTGGATATCTCAGTAATGAATATTATTAGCACGATAACGGGATATGCACGTATTGCACGTATACAATCGTCATATTTTATTTAATACAACTGTAGAACGCACAAGGTCAATCGTAACGGTAAATGTAAACGTAGCTGGGACACTGAAAGATTATTTAGTAATAATACGATACGATCAGAACAATTTCATTGCGGAATTTTGAATAGTAGTGCGAGGTAAATATAGACAATAAATTTAGATGTACAATTAATTATATCCGCATCTCGACTGCCTCGTACCAAAACCTACAAGCGAAGCAAGCCAAACTGCGCAAAATATCGTTCATGTTTATTTCGGTCTTAAAAATTAACAAATAGTTGGAATGCTATTAAATTCAAGGGATGTGTATCGCAGTAAGTAAGGATTATTTGCATGTTAACTGCGTTGTCCTGCTAACATTCGTTACTGAGATATCGACTTCCATCAAAATCTTATTCGCAACCTGTATTACATAAAAACTGAAGGAAAAAAAGCCAATCTATAAAAGAGACTCTGAATGCAACCTGAACAAAAACTTTTAAAAAAATATTTTGAGAGTTTTGTAGAAATGATTTAGGAGTATGACATACTTCAAACACAGGTGTCAATACTACCGAAGCAAAAATGGCAGTGACGGGTCACATTGTCATAAATTTAAAAATTCTTCTCTTCATGTAGCAGCTTTTAGTAATGACATTCTGACATAATTTGTGGTTGTGATTTCCTTCAAAGCCAAAGAATTAGTAATTTATGTTACATATAACAATTTTGGTGTGGTACATAAATTATGTACCACACCAAAATTGTTTGAATAATATTTATCATCATGGTGATCCAACGCTTTGGCAAACTAGATCGCTTGACTTATCCCCGTTTAAAAATATTTTTAAAATAATCATGGAAAAAATAACCACTTAAAATCACCAAAACAAGTAATTTTTAAACTTCATCAAAATCCTCCAATCATTACATTCACCGGGGAACGAGCAACCAGCGAAACGAAATTAGCGATTCGTCAGAAATAACTTCGTCCTTCGACAAAGCTGCTTGGTGCCGTTTTCCTGTTTTTCTTCGCTACCACAGCGAGCGCCAACAAAATAAAAGAGTAATTAATCAACTTAAAACAATGATTAACTTTCAATTAGTACTACAAACTGTCCTTAATGTCTCTCTTGTTTTTTCTTGCTTCGTTTGCTGCCGGTTCCAAACCCTTCGCAATAATTTCCGCTGGCAGTCGCGCCGTTGCACAGTGGTCAATTTTCCGGTTTTAGCTGATCAAAATTATTATTATTTTTTTTTCGGAAATTAACTTCAAGTAGTCCTGAGATAAGCCGAAAATAGTGACAAGTCTTATAGGGGATGTTTTAAGGGTATTGAAATATATGTTTGGTGTGAAGATTCTGATATCTTGTGACTATGATAATATTATATGTATTTGCAAAAATACAAAAAAATAGGGAAAAAAATCTAGCACTTATGCGGTAGGTTTTGAGGGTGGTTTAGATATATATTTAGTTTTAAAGTAACGAAATCTAGTGAGTATAAAAATACTGCACCTGTAAATATACGAAAAATAGTAAAACAGAATCTAAGTAGCAATGAGGTTGTTTTTGATTGAGTTAATATTGAGAAAAAGTACTAGTTATCACTATTTTCTGTGAATCCTAGAAAACTGTAGAATACTTATTTAGGTATGATGGAAAGACGTATTTTGAAAGTAGAAATTTCATTATTGGTGGTCCAAAACTAGAAACATAATTAAATAAGACGATGTTTAGTTCGTCATGATATTTTATACAGGATGGTTTGTGAGATATTCATTATAAAGAGAGATTCATTATAAAAGAATACAAACTAAAAATACAAAACGATTTATTCTTCATTTATAGGAATGTAACAACTTCGGAACAGTAGGAAAACAGAAAAATATTGAAAAGGTTTGTTAGAACTAAAATAATATACTTGGGATATCTAACTTAAATTAAAACGTAATTATGTTGTTCGAAATGCTGCCCGTTCTGCTCCAAACATTTTAAAACTCCTCGCTGTACTTCTGTCATCTTCGTTTTTCGGATTTCTTGTCGCTGTCCAAAGTCCATTAATGGCGGCTACTACTCTATTAGTAAATTCTTCTCGAGTATTAACGTGTGGAATAGACCTGACTTTTCACCTGACCCAAGAAATAAAAGTCTAATGGTGTTAAATCTGGTGAGCTTGGTGGCCACCGCCAGAGTGCTGCCTGATTTAGTGCCGGTGCATCGTCCATTTGATAAAAGCAGTCGCGTAAAATATTGAGGAGAAGAGTTTCGCAACAATTGTTCACACATCCACGCAATATTTCTAAATATCTATCACTATTTAAATTTCCGTTGTAAATTCCGTATCTAATTTCGTACCCCATTATTAAATGGAAGTATTCAAAATGGATTTTAAGAAAAAACGACAATATCTGAAAAACTATTAAAAATAGATAGGGGGAATCCTAATATTCATTGATAGGGTATAAGATTTCCTATCGAATGGCGGATCGGTATACAGGGTGTTCTATTTGAAAAAATGAGTTTTTTACGTTTGAAAATTCAATTATATGTTAAGAAAAAATGTTAAGAAAAACAGTGTTAAAATTTATCAATTGTAACACCGAAAACAGTGCTACAATGTGTACCCACAATGTGAATGCAAAGTAGAAAAAGTAATTTTTCACGACTAGATTCGCATCATCGACCACTGTGCGTCGTCGGCGGCCTGAAACCACCGATGGCGAACAATCGACCTTAAAGACAAAGGATTGGCTGTATCGAAGACGGCGTTATTCCCGTCTTCACTCTTCTCCAGTTCTCCGATGCTGAGGAGGCCGTGACTGACGCCTCGGGCGCCAAATCGCACACACGCAGACAATGGGAGGACGGCGACGTCTTCGTCGGTTGTGCGGCGCGAGACGTCTGCCGACGACTTGAAGAGTTCTTCATCAATAATCTCATTTAACATTGTCTGTTATGTTTCCAGTTGACGGGATATTGAGAAATTTCCTCGCACACTTTATCGAATCCATTGCCTGGTTCGGTGTTAGCGTTAGCTACCTACGGTGGTTTATTTTTGCGTCGGCAGATGGCAGGTGCGGTGTGGGAAAAGGTGCAATTTGTACGACGGTGGAGGAGAGTTATACTATTGATGGTTGGTGATTTAAAAGAAATGTAGGGATTGGGTATTATTGAATATTGAAGTATTTTTGTACTAGAAAATGGTGTGGTATTAATTAACTAGTATTGCCTGGATTTTCGAACTGATTTTTACAGAAACTGAAAACTAAAGAAAGTGATTAATTATTTGATTAATTAATTGTAATGAGGCTTTTTTGCCGGTTACATAAATTCTTCTCTTCAGGTGCTCGGATAACCAGACTTAGTTAAGCTCACGCTGTAACAGGAAACGTAAATCTGCTGTCAAAACTGCAAAAAATTGGGGTTTTCTTAAAGTTATGTCTCTAAAGATTGCCGATTCCAAATATCATGTCGGCAGATTGCACAATTAGTATTTCAAATATTTGTCACAGTACAGTTTCTAGTCTTAAAAACCTAGTCAAATGATAAAATATTATATATTTGTTTTAAAATAGCCAATCTAAGTACAAACATGAATAAAAACTGATGCGTAAATACGCCAAGCACATTTCTTATGTATATGTCGAAGGCAAATGGTTACTTCTGGCAAAAGGAAATAGGCAAATAGCATTTGCCTAGGCAAAATCCTTTTGCCTAGGCAAATGCTATTTGCCATGGCTACCTCATGTTCGATTCATTCGCTATTTCATTATAACTCGTAAGGAGTTGATAATTTGTAGTAGTGCTTAGTTGTAATAAATGATTTTGTAGAGATTTTCCTGATGAAGTACTTGCAATAAAGTGCAAAACGTCGAAAGAAATCTGACTGCAATTACCACTGGCTCATGACCCTTCTCCCAGATATTACTTATTGACTGCTAATAGATATTGAGTCTGCATTTATATGATTAAAGCTATTTGCCTAGGCAAATGTATTTGCCCGAGCCGCTGTTAGGCAAATACATTTTGTATAGAAATCGATCGGTTACGTTTCGCTACCGTAAAGTACATTCCGTACGGGTACAGAAGTCCGTAGCGTCATCAATTAATGGAGGTAATTTTTTTTATGTGCCGACTTGATTCATACGGAGAAAATGTGATGACGTAAGCGACTGGTTTTAGCGAACAGAACATCTCCATTAAAAAAGGCATTATTCTATCCTGAAACACCCAAATAAAGTAAAGAAAAACTGTTCTTCTGTAACATTATTATCTAATGCTTGGAGAGAATATTTGTTAATAAAAAAGAAGAAACCACAAAAGAAAATCATTCTGAAGAAATAAGAAAGGAAGCGAAAAAGGAACAGAATAAAAGTGTATAAAAGGACATATTTGTTTAAAAAAAGTTGACGTAGTCATTATCACCACATAAATATAAAGTCTACAGTTAGAAATGTAACAAAAATTCTTTAATTTGTCTGAATTCGGGGCTATTTACCTTACATCTTAATTTGTTTAAGACATAATCGTCTAGGTGGCGTATTCGTCGGTTCGTTATGCACCTACTCTGTCCCATTTGCACCGATGCGCTACATAACTCCCCCTGGTGTGCAGTCTGCGCGCTGTGCGCGAGGCACACTTTCCAAGATTTGGAAGTTATCAACTTTAGAAGTGCAATCTTGTCGCAACTTTATCTCGTTACATTTCGACAGTTCCCGTGCAGAAACTTCTGGGACATGTGTATGATACAGCAGAGCGCCGCGCGCCGTTCGCTGCTACGAGCTGCCGAAGTAGTAGGTATCTCTGTTTTAAGATAAAAGCGGTGTACATCGGAATGGAAAACCTCCAGAAAGATTTATGAATTCTCTATTCTCCCTCCCCCCCTCATGTTATAGACTTCTACCGATATGTAATGGTGTGGCGTATGTAGAATGTCACCTAACAGGTACATTTTAACTATTACAATAACTTATACTTTTGATAGTACTTTGGTAAATTAAGTAGACTATGAAGTTAGGAATGTGCAGTTATAAACCACGTGTTTAAAGCGTCTTTCATGTTTGAAGCAAGGGCTATATTTCGTTCTTAGGATATTATCTATGTTAATTAAAAGTGTAATAAAAACCAATTTCCTTTGCTAATAATGTTATTTCAATGAGTACCGGTTTCGATCAGGTGATCATCTTCAACTCAAATTTACAAAACATAATTAACATCAATCAGATTTGCAGACTTTTTTGTTTGTAGATTTGAGCTGAAGATGATCGCCTGATCGAAACCGGTACTTACTGAAATAAAATTATTATTATTATTATTAGCTTTTAATGTCTGGTAAGTATGTACATGAAATTAGAAATTAGACCTAAAATTAATGAGGCAACAGTCAAAAATAGTAAATCGAGATATACAATTTAAAAAGGTTCTCTTTTTAAGCTGTGTGCCGAAAACGACTGTTATCTCTTAGGAATTTGTCCTTGAACTACTTGCACGATTTAGTTTATATTTGACTGGTGTCTCGGTAATTATAGGTCTTATGATGCCCAAAATATGGGTGAAAGTACTTACCAGATATTAAAAGCCATAACAGAATCTGATGTAGTCAGGCACATGACTTTATGAAAATATACAGCACTGTTTCCCAACGTGCATATACCCCGCAGGGGGAGCAATTGACGTTTTCAGGGGTGTAATTTGAGAGTTCGGCTTCTGTTTACTACTATTAATTTCACCCAAAAATGTCATAGACGTAAATTATACAAAATTTCCTCTACTTTAATTTATTATTTAACTATTTTGACGAAATTATAGAAATATAATTATTATTATTAACGTTATTTATTGAACAAAATAGGGCTTCGTTCTCGTGAGCAGCAGCACTCGCCTACGGCTCGTGCTGCAAACTTCGTTCTCGTGATGGCTTACATTACTTGCTCATACTACTATATTATTCTAGGAGAAAAATAAAAAGATGTCTACCTATGTTGTTACAAATAATGGAAGTATACTATTATTTGTTAAATTTTTTCAAATCATCTATGAGTTGATTTTTCCAAAGCATTGCCTTTATAATAATAGTTTTTCATCTATCATATGGACGGTTTGATGTATTGTACGTATATTGACCCGACACAGTCAGAAACCTGTAAATATTTTTCATATGTTATAATATCGATTTCAAGTGAACAAATTAATGTTTATTTTATCAAATCGCTCATTATTTTTTTATTAATTCCATCATCTAAATAAGTTCTATTTAAAAACTAGTTTATAAATATCCTAAAAAACCAATTGTTCGTTTTTCACGTAAAAATTGGACAGATTAGTTAGGAGTAACACAATCTGTCCAGAGGGTTGAAGATGACTAATGTAGAAAATATAAAAAAAGAATTTCAAATCTGATGTGATGTTTTAACTGTTTTCTTGCGTACCGGTTTCAGGAATATTCCCGTCTTCAGCGCAGTCGTCCTGAGTACATAAGATTCATGAAAAACAAATATCTTCAAAATTTTGGTTTTTTAGTCCGGTCCTGGGATGTTATGATTTTCCTATAAAGAACCTATAACTTGCTTTGTTCCATACGGGTAAAGCGTCAGTGTTATTTCAGCATATTTTATTTAATTGACGATAATCCTAGCGACTATTAGCATACCAGTAATTACCATGCACAACGGGAAAATCATAAGATCCCAGGACCGGACTCAAGAACCAAAATTATGAGAGTCTAGACGATTGCGCTGAAGGCAATCCTTGTCAATATAATGTAGAAAACGCTGCAAATAAGTTTTCTTTGTCAATTTTGTTTTAGCAACACGTCTAAGTTATCCAATTCTTCATTTAAAAATGCCGATTTGACCTGGAATTAAACACATCCACGTGGTTAACGATTGTTGGAAATTAATCATTTTTTACCACTATCGCATTGACAATATTTTGGAGACTGTGGCGAACTTAATATAAAATTATAAACCCCTAACCACAACAAGTATTTTAGAACCTAAATACGTATTTCAGCAACTATGTTGCCATCTTCAGTAGAACCTAAAAAGAGGAAAAGAGAGATTAGCACTTCATAGTATCTTTACTGGATATTGTCCAAGCAAATCACTAGTGGAAGTGACGTCCATGTTAAAAATTACCCTATATATACCCATTTGTTGTTCACACCTCAGTGAATTTTGATCATTGAAGCGTAAAAAACAAGTTTTAATTAAAGCAGGTCAAACAATGGCGAACTAGGTATAGGACCCCTGTCTGAATTTATTAATTTATCTCTATTCAAGTGAATAAAGATATTTTCCAAGCTGTTTAGTTCCCTATTATTTGACACAGCTTTTACAAGTTTTAAGTCATTTACAACTACTTTATGGCCTGTGTCTAAAATATGTTGAGCCACACTAGATTTTTCAAAACGATTATATTTAAAATGAGCTACATGTTCTTTGAACCTAGTTAAAATTGTTCTTCTAGTCTGGCCTACGTATTCTTTTTCACAGTCATGATATTTGATACAATATATACCAGATTTATCAAGTACATCTACCTTATCCTTTGGGTTTCCAAGAAGATTTTTTATGCTATTATGAGTCGAATATGCTATACAGAGATTTTGTGTTTTAGAAATACTTCTCAAACCCCTTGTATATGCACAATCGAACGGTATTTTAACATATTTCTTCTTTTCTACAGACAAAGTGTTTAAAGTAGATATTTGATTTACAGACATTTTTTGATTCTGCTTCTTAATCATTCTATCAAATATTTTCTCAGGGTACCCATTATGTATGACAACATTCTTAATAAACAATAATTCTTGCTGATATCTATCTGCGGACAATGGAAATTTCAATAACCTCTTTACTAAACAACTAATATATGACAATTTTTGTTGAAAAGGATGCTGCGAATTATTAGGGATAAACCTGATTGTGTTAGTATCTTTCCGATACACGTCAATTTCTATTATATTTTTGCTATTCCTGACTACCGGAGTATCTAAAAATGGAAGTTGGCCGTTAACTTCTTGTTCTACTGTAAAGTTAATGGTGTTGAATTTAGAATTCAAAACGAGAAGAAAATCTTGAATACTGCACTTCTTGGTGTCAAATATGGCAAAAATATCGTCGACATACCTAACCCAAGTCTTAGGGAAATATGGTGCTATAGACTTTACATTGGTTTCAAATCTGCTCATAAACAAGTTGGCAATAAAAGGTGAGAGACAGTTACCCATTGCAGTTCCCTCAAGTTGCTCAAAAAACTTTCCGTTTATTTGAAAACAATTTTGAGACATACAAAGGGCAGTCAATCTTACATATTCATCTATTTCTGACGGGTCAAAGTTGTTATTGCTCAATAATTCCCTAAGAAACTCCAAAGTTTCCGGAATAGGCACACTAGGAAACAGTGAAGCAACATCAAATGAAATCAACAATTCGCCATCCTCTAATTTTACATTGTTAACCTTATTGATAAACTCCAATGAGTTATTAACAGAGAAGCTTGGTTGAGGAACAGATAAATTGTTGAACGCATTCGATAACCATTTCGCTAACTGGTAAGTAGGTGAGTTAATACCTGATACAATAGGTCTCACTGATTTACCAGGTTTGTGAACATCATATATTAGATAGATATTAAATAAGTCCCTTTGTTTACCAAAGTTCGTCTGCAATACTACTTATACACTTTCAATGAACTCCATTGTTAAATACAAAACAATTAAAGGGATAAGCCATCTTATCAAAGCACTTGTTGGCACACATTGCTCGCTCTTCGAAATCGCCAAGCACCGTACAGATGCAAAATCGCAGATAGTAGCCTTGTTTGCGTTCCATTATTGATACTTTCCCCTTGCCGCTTAAGCCAATAAAACTGCATTACACGCAAGAGCTCCTTCGAAACGGAGTTAATCCTGAACTAAACCCCTTTTAATTGTCCGATGGCCCCCTTTGAAGGCACGCCTATGACTACGACTACTCTACTCCCTTGCATTATTAACTAAGACATCAAACGTCAAAGGGAGGGAGGGACACAAGGGACTCCGCGCACAAGCTTCAATTTACACTGCGAGCGGAGATGCACTATGCAATTATATTTTTGTGTGTGTCGGGATTTGTTCGTATGAAATTGTAGAGCCAATTATATGGGTATTGTGACACTTCTTCGGTGGTCTGCGTGGTCGACTGGATTTTGTTCGGTGTATTATTTATGTAGGGGATGAAGGAAGGGGGTTAAAATCGATATGCAACAACCCTGAGTTGGTTGAAACTTTAAACGGAAGAAATGCTCCTTTTGTTTGGGGTTGTCAGAAATAAGTTTGATGAAAGTTGAAGAAAAGAAAGCTAACAAAACCGGTTTTGTATTCAATGTGACGTAATGGATTTCTCTAAGTATGATGAAATGAAAGGTTGAACCTTGAATAATAACGTTATAACATGAAATCCGATGTGACAACTCTACGAAGAGATAATATCTCAGCGCCAGATTTGAAAGAAACATTGTACTACACCACTTCATACAGTTATCAAGTCTTTTGAGAGCATAGAAAAGTGGAGAAAAGTAGTTTTTTACTCGTTTTGGGCACTTTTTTGTATGTTAAATGTGACTTGATAAAATTTGGTCTAAATGTAACATGACAATTATAGCCATGGGCGCAGTTACAAAATCGCAGTTACAAAAATGGTCCAGGGGGGGCAAGATTTTTTTTAGTAATAAAGGGTGACGTAGTGTGAATGACTATGCTATTAATTTTTTGTTGCGTTTTCGTTTTGTTATTTGTTGTAAATGACATTGTTAATAAGAGACCTTGTCCTTGTTTTTTAGTTAGTATCCTAAAATGACACACAACAAACGCGGAAATAAAAACTAATATAAAAAATACAGCCCATATTGTTCGTTAAACTTAAATTGAATTCACCCACAAAAAATATCCGTTGCGTTGATGGTTGTGTCATTTTTTACACATTATTTTATGTTTTTAGCCACGGTTGTGACCCCTGTAGTGAATTGCACAAAAATTTGCTGCGTTTCTATCGTTTATTAATGTGTAAGTAATAATTTTTATTGAGAATTGTTTGTCATTCTATATTTTCTTCAGAAAGGTTCATTACTCTTAAGGATTTTTCATAGTTTTGGTAGCACCCGGTATATGCAAGCAGATAATTTCAGTCATCTAATATTTGCATTTCAGAATTATGATGATCCCGAAGTATTTATGAAGAATAAAATAGTCTGAAAAGTTAATATTACATTTTTTTTCATGTGTAATGTTCTTTCACTTTCACTTTCTGCCGAACATGGTATGCCTTAGGGTGCTTCCTATTTCTTACTAGTTTTTAAATGTTGTTTTAACTATTGTGTTTTGTCAAATTATTAAATTGGACATTAGCTAATAATTGTTGGGAATTTATGATAGTTGTATATACTCTAACACAAAGCTAATAATACATTTTTTGAGAGTCGGTAGCAATGCCTTACTTAGATCATATAAGATTTTCAAGGGGTAGTCCTTGATAAAATAAATTTATAATAAAATACGAACCATTCTATACCTTTTCAACTTCAAATTGAAAGTGAACAATTTCAAATTGGGAATAAGAAACACATTCAAAGTGGGAATCAAACAATTTTAAAGTGAGAATAAATAATTTCAAAATGAAATAAACAATTTCAAATTTTGGATAAGCAATTTCAAATTCAGAATGAACAATTTTAAATTGGGAATAAACAATATCAAAATAAATTAAACTAATTCAACTTGGGAATATGCAATTTCAGATTGAGAAAAAGATAAATTACAATTGTATGGTTGTGAGTATTTGAATATAAAAATAATGCCGCACATCAGGAAAGTGGATGGTGACGATGTAAAGAAAAACAGATTTATGCGTTATACAAATAATAATGGAACCAGAAAACTTTACCAAATACATTACTTAGTTCACTTAGTTTAGCAGTTTTATAGTTTCTTTAATTTCCTGATGAAGCCTTTGATTAAGGTGAAATATTGAAAATTTAGAAAAAACTAAAAAGAAACTTGAATTTAAAAGGAACACCAGTCTGAATTTTCTTATTCCCAGTTTAAAATTGTTTATTCCCAAGTTGAAATTGTTTATTGCCAATCTGTAATTGTTTAATTCATTTTGAAAACGTTTATTCCTATTTAAAATTGTTTATTCTAAATTTGAAAATGCTTATTCCCGATTTGAAATTGTTTATTCCCAATTTAAAACTGTTTATGCCGAATGCTAAGTTGTTCAATCTCAATTTGAAGTTGAAAACGTAAAGTATGTTGGCTAAAATACCATAAAAGAACATAAATCGATCAGCATAAATCTTTGTTTGCGCTGAATATGAATACGGACTCAAAAGTTGAGTATCAGTTCAGGTTGTTTTCATGCAGGTTTTAGTTGCTAGATTTTAATCTAGACAATGTAACGCGTGGGGAAATTTGAAAAATATTAGACAAATTAATCCGCATGGTCCTAACTAACCCCATAATAGACCGAAATGTTCATTTCTCAACAAAAAGTAATTCTATATAAATAGTTTAGAATATCCTAAAATTTACATAGCCAATGTCAGAATTTTCATTTGACATATAGGTTGGTTGCAAATCAAGAGTAAACTAGCTTTCTCAAGAGTTTTTCATTGGAAGAATTGTTTTACTTTCAATTTGATGCTCAGATATCTCATTTGAATGTGATGATTTTATTGTAGGTCTGCATTTATTATTAAAAAGTTCTTATTAATAATATGTTATTAAAAAAAATCAAGTTGACAGCTTGTTAGTCTACAGGTAATTTAAAATTATTCCACCACTATCGGCAGTTTTTAATCCATACTTCACATAGAAATGTGCGCTAATTTCGACACTTCTTCGTTTGTTTCATCTCGTTTCGTATATGGTGGTGGACTGCGACCATATTTCCGTCTAGTTACTTATGCAAATATCGCCTCTTGTTCGCTTTTGCGCAGGGGTTCGCCAGAACGACGGTCATCCGCAACATTTTTGCCACTCACTATCCGGTCGCCCTCGCCGCCGTTTATGCACAACTCACCCTTATAATTTAATTACCTACCCCGAACGGTCCCCTCGTATAATTTGGACGTTTGCTTTAGATTTTGTCCGGATTAAAAAAACATTCTGTCGCCTCCGTTTGTTAGCATATTTACTTGTCACCTCCAGTTTTGTATACAGCAGAAAAACATTTACTATTTATTTTGAATAATTTGTAGTATTGTTGTGCATATTTTTATTTACGTAAACAGTTTACAGTTTATAATAAATAACGCTTTATACATTTGTATATTTATATATTTATTTGGGGGCATTAGAAGAGGAAATATATGAGATTTTTGTCGAAAAAATACACTTGACGTTCTTATGAACCCATGTCATTTCCACTAGACGTTTTCTGGGTGCTAAACAATATTACGAAATTGGAGTATAACAAACGTTGTACATGTATTAATATTTAATGACGAGTCTATACGTATAGCTTCTTATGTCATATAAGTAAATGGCATATCAAAAAATGGTAGAAATCTCGAAAGCACTGTATCTAAATAAAAATTGGTGACTTTTATTGTTAATCGTTTTGGCTCTATATATAAATATGTCTTCTTGTTAAATCGTCTACTTTTATTGCATATTCTATTAATCAAAAGCTAATTATGATAATTAGAGACCGTAGTTATTGGGCCACACTTGAGCTCAGAACTCTAGTGTGTATACATACGTGGTTATTGATTGATTGGCTAATATGTAGCTGGATATAATGAATAGAACTGATATACAGTCTGTCCCCAAATGGACCTTACTATACTTATTATAATGGATCAAAATTTGTATTTTTAGAGAATAGGTAATTACTTATGACGAGTTTTAGATATGCTAAAAACGCCATATCCATAGTTCGAATATTGATTTAACATACAGGGTGGTTGCAATATAAGAAATTGTTAAATTGTCTCAAGAGAAACTATCAGTTTTTCACAGTTAAAATATAAAATGTCATTAAGAAGAGTTATTTTAAATTTAATGTAATACTCAGGTATCTGTTTTGTATATGTTATATCAATTAAAATATTCTATCATTTGTTTTAATCATTTATCGTTTGACCTGAAGTGAACATTATTATTTACAACAAATTAAATGGACAAGCGTTAATTTGAAATCGCAAAAATCTAATTTTACTAATTTTTAAAACACTCATAAAAAAAGCAAATATCCACTATAATGCCCAGTTTTTCCATTTCAGTATCTATAAACTGCACTTTAAGTTTAAACCAAAGTTTTGATTAATTTCGTGTTTGTCAATATTAGTTTAGTACGTAAACTTTAGGTTAACAAAATTTTAATAAACGATGTTGCTTCACGAGGTAAAGCTTGTGATATGCACCTATTTGCAGACGATACACTAATATCAATTGCAGGAGATAACTTACCTGATGTAGTCGCGACATTAAACTCCGAACTAGTATCGATATCAAATTGGTATAAAGAAAATAAATTATGTTTGAATGTATTCAAAACAAAAGCTATGGTATTGGGAAATAGAAATTCGGTAAATCTTACACCAGACATAGTTATCGATAACACAGTTGTTGAGATAGTGGACAAATTTAAATATCTAGGTGTCATTTTAGATAATAGTTTGAAATTTACGAGTAATATGGAATATATAGTTAAAAAGGTGAGTCGAAAGATTTGCTACTTAGGAAGAATATCTAATAAACTTACATTAAAAGCTAGAATATCTTTGTACCATACGATTATAGAACCATATTTTTACTATTGCAGCAGTATACTATTTTTGTGTACAGACAAAGACATTAAAAAGATTCAAGTACAACAAAATCGAGCACTCAGAATTTTATTACAAAGCTCCAGATTAACCAGTATCGAGTCCATGTTGAGTAAATTAAATTTTTTTAATATTAAACAAGGAACGGTATATCAGGCACTCACGTTGGTATATAAATGCATAAATAATAAACTCCCAAATTATATGAGTAATTATTTAACATACAATAGTCAGCAGCATGAATACAATACTCGGCTAAAAGGACCTCTTCAGATTACCAAAATATACAAAAAGCAGCACACAAAATTCATTTTATTATAAAGCACTGAAGATGTTTAACACCCTACTAAGTGATATAAAAAACAGTAGTTCGCTAAGTCTTTTTAAAACATCATGTCGGGTTCATGTATTGGCTAATTTTAAGTAGTTGATAAGTTTATTACTTAGGAAACCAAATTTATTGTGATTATTAGCTTCTTTTCACTAAATAAATATCATTATTATTATTATTATTATTAAGTTAAACGGTGTACATCCACGGTTTAAACTGTACACTGAACATAAACTAAAATAGTACATTTAAGTTAGTTCGGCTTTGTTTAATATATTATCAGGATACAGTCCATCTAACAAATCATTTTGAACTTTGAAGAGATGTGGGGTTTTTAGTTGATTCAGGTTATTAAAGACTACACTGAGATTGTTTTGCATGCTTCGTGACAATGAAATTGCTACTAAAACATCAGGGAATCAATTCAGAAAGCAAAACATGTGATCTAACACACTAGTTTAATTTAATGTTCCATATATGCACAAAATCAGCATTCATTATTTATACAAGGAATCGTTTCCAAAATGTGATACTTTTTAGTTTTAAGAACTTTATCTGAGTACCACAACCTTAACCATTATGAAATTTATCTCTCTAAACAAGCTCAGCACATAAGTTCTTGCAGTTGGACCAATGCAGTATTTTATCAGACAAAACCCATCACTCTTACCATGATAATCACTATTTGAAGTCAATAAAATTGTAACCAAAATCTCTACCATTAAATTGTAGCTGGCTCACTTTAAATACGATGAGAAACTTACTCATAAGTAAAACTCAAGTCTCAATAAAAGAATAACAAATATTTATTTGCAATTAAAACAATGAAATGAACCGCTAAATCTACCAAATTTTTTAGGAGTGTCAGACTATACAAAACACATTAAATTAAAAACTACATTTTAATATTAAACAAGCGGGAAGTGGACTGGTTTGTTTTACATCTCAAACCGCCCTTTTTACCTTCTGGATGCGAACGAATCTACGCCTCAATTATTTATTAAAACTCCCCTCCTCCTTGACTCCATATTTAGGAGAACAATACACGATAAGTCAAACCAAAATAAAACATAGATAAGACGTAAATATGCACGCTAGTAGTAAAATACAGATTTCATGACAAACGCATAAATCTGTTATCAAAGTAAACCCCTATATGTATGGGAATAAAAACCATTAAAAAGTTTCACACGCGATAAGATTACGCGTTGTATGTCTCTCACAGACCAACGCGCGCTAACATTTATTCCTTTTGGTAATATAAATCAACACCGCGGCGCAAACAAAGCATGTAATTGACAATTCTTAAGTTTTTAATTAATTTTGATACTCGCCAGCGCCGTCGTCGACTCAGAGGCTTTACAAAATCGCAAAGTAATTAAGTTCTTATTTTATCCGTCCCCGCGTACAGTTAGGGATAGATTATACGTTAATATCTCTCTCCAGAAAAATGAATATAAAGCAGCAGGAGCAGCAGCTTAATGCACCCACCTTTTTAATTGAAACCGGGATCTGCCAAGAAAGACCTGATCAAGTATTCATTACATCATTAAAATTTACACCGTCGCACTTTTGTGACGATATCGATTCGGCTTCGTTAATGATGCGGATCGTAATTGTAAAGTTTCGCGAACTAAGGCTAAATCTGTAAATTATACACAGTATGCTTCGGAATACACGTGGGTGTATTGTGAGTTTGTATAGTATTGAAGTCAGATTGTGTGTTTAATAACGATTTTTTTGCATTTTTGCGTGTGTTTTAACTCTATTATACACATATAAATATTTTTGTTTGACGTTATTGTGTAAGTCACGCTTCTATGATATTGGGTTGAGCTAGAAGAAACTGACGTTGAGTTAAATTGTCTTATATTTGTTCTAAGGTTCCCTTTTTATAAAGATGCACACAACTTCTAATATACAGACAACATACACACACACATATGGGGCATTCTTTCTGAAGTGTCCCAATCCAAAAATTAAAAGTGCATTTTAAAGCATTTTTCATGTACCTTTTAATGTTTACAAACAACAAATTTAAAAGGCAAAAATCAAACACCTTTTTTTAACAAGTCATTTTGTATTTCGATCTTTGACCCATTTGGGTATTTTTAATATTTTTTAAAATAGTTTCGTTCCAAAGCTGAGATTTTTTCCTATACAATGAGTGAAGATGAAAGTGGGACAAAAGTAAGTCAGTAACATCTTATAACATGTACTACAAGGTAGGTGTATTTCAAGACGAATTGCTTTTTCTGGTATTTTGTGTTATTTTGTATTTTTATCTCCTATTTGTGTTGTTTTTGTCTATTCTTGTTTCTTTTTCAGCTGAAATGGAGCAAGTAAAAGGGGACTTCGATTATTATATTTGGTGGAATAAATGCATAAATCGTTTTAGAAAACTTGGGCACACATCATCTGATTTACGTGGTATATCACTTAAGTTACAAGAACAGTTTCCGTTTCGCTCTAAATATTCGAAAATTAATAACTAAGTAAACGCAGCACCCGCGGTAAAAACGCCATTGTCAATTATTGCTTTTAGAACTTCGACTCCCGACCTATGATTCCCGTCAACGCAAGCTGTTTTCAGAGGAAACATATTCGATGCAAAATCATTATCTCTATTATGATCAGATTCTACGATTTCCGACTCATTGTCACAAATGTCCATTTCAGAAGGAATGATATAATTAGACGGAGCTATATCAAGAACAGAAGAATTTGACTCTGCATTCAAATTATCTGTCTTTAATGTATAAAGTTCTTTTCTACATTTAGAAGAAATTTTCGAAGACTTTGATATAGATGGAAACTGTTCTTGTAATTTAAGTGATATACAACGTAAATGAAATGATGTGTGACCAAGTTTTCTAAAAGTATTTATCCATTTATTCCAACAAATATGAAATACGAAGTCCCCTTTTACTTGCTCCATCCATGTCAGATAGAAAAAGAAACAAGAAGAATCAAAAACAACACAAATACGATATAAAAAAATCCAGAAAAAAGAAATTCGACTTGAAACCGACCTACCTCGCCCTGCTTTCAGAGTGAAGGTTTTTCTGTGGTTTTCCTGTACTCCTCGGCGAATGCTGAAAGCCAAACAACTTAAGACGTGCCACAGACGCGGGTCGCAATAATGATAATTCGGGCCTGCCGATGCCCCCGTAGTGGCGAAAGCTGTTGGGGGATGTTAAGGCATGGATTATTATTATTATTATTATTAACTGTTGCTGAAATAGACAAATGGGTGACCTAGCTTTCTCCCAAACTCACTTTTGTCCCACTTTCATCTTTACTCTGTTTATAGGAAAAAAACTCAGCTTTCGAACGAAACAAGCTCATGAAAAATGATTTAAAATGCACTAAATAAAAATCTAATCAAATCTATAAAGGTTTATTGGAGTTACACTAACCTAAAAATGACCGTGTCACTCAAAACGTCCAAACTTCAACCCCTAGTAATTATCACAATTTTTTTTTCATGAGCTAATATTTTAGGTATTTATTACTGTTATAAAGTACAATAATTCTCTAAAGTTTCAACTATATCCTAAAACTTTTTATTTTTGGATTGGGACAAAGAAAGAATGCCCCATATACACACATACACAGACATACACTACTACACGCTCACACTGGCAAGCGTGAAGTGTTTAACCGCTCGAAAAATATCCAAGGAACATTTTCACATTTAGCGCTACGTGTATCAGGCGGAGGCAGCTGATTGCCAGGGGCGTGCATCGAAATTCAATTCCCATTCACAGCTTTATCCTCTTTCTTGAGAAAACAAGCCTGCCGAGAAATTCCGTTCCCCGCACCACCGGCTTCAACTTGTTCTCTCTTTTTACTCTTTCGGTCTTTCGCATCCACAATTAAGTTTAACTCTGTGCACTGCCGTAAAAGGAATTTAGAATAAAAAAAAAACGCTCAAATTTATTTTATGTATTTCTATACAGAGATACATACCTTAGCACACTACACACACACACACATATACGAGGTCATTATAAATAATTGTAGTCGAAGTAGGCCATGATATAAAATGTAAAGAATCTTGGTAGCCGCTCTGTTTGAATGGAATACCACTGTTCTACAAATGTTAAATTGGTTGCATAACCTATGTCAAGTTTGACACTTGTTTGTGTATAGCGGCAAAAATGTATTAACATGGGAATGGTCTACTTCGACTACTATCATCTATAATGACCCTATACTTACTTAATCTAGGGGCGAAAGTTTTTTAAAAAATTCTGATGCTGTCCTTGATTAATATGCTACAACTCATAAAAATTATAAAGCTGTATATATTGGCGTTTTCTCGATTTTTCCAAATTAAGAAGAATTGGCACTGTTTCTGCCCTGTAAATTTCGTTCGTTTAACTTTAGCAATTAGTTACTCCAGAAATAATCCATAGATTTCAACGAATTAAAAAGTAAATTAAATATCACCTGCTGAATGCTAGCTTTCAATGTGCATTTTTGTAAAATCATTGGATTAGTGCTTGACCCACAAAAAGCTATGCTATGCAATGCCAGCAATTCCTTTATTAGAAGAGCTAGAATAATGAAATATAGACTATATGCTACCTACTAATTCATAGGCTTAAAGCTTATTACATAATCATTGTTTATCTTGCATTTTCCCTACAAAAGATCGAATTGAAGCATCTCATGATTGCTGCAATTTACGCGGCGCTCTTCGGTCTTTGTGGCGAGCGGGGGAAGGGATCGACAGCGACGCTGCCAGTGGTGGTGGATCGCACGTGCATTAGTTAATAGAACAGTGTTTACGGACACAATATAACGACACGGCGATTATGCCTCGACAAAGAAATTTAGATATCCGGCGACAGATTACCGAATTAAAAAATAATGGCAAAATGAGTTAATAAGATAACAGAACCATGAACAGGCATTTGGAAGTCCCATGGGAATTCTTGGCAATTTAAATCGGGTGTCGGGATTACCATTTAAAAGTAATGAGTGATCGGCGAAATATTCTACGTGTCTACAAATTTACGATGCTTAATTTGTAAAAGTTTTTTTGATATTTTTAAGTTTTATACGCTCAGAGCTGACGTTTGTAGTATATTTAATATATCTAGAGTTGTATTTATTTTATATTAAATAAGAACGTAGGCTTTCACGGCCAGAATCATTTAGAAAATCAACTAGTTCCGGGTTATGTCGTGTGTCAAGATTTGTAAATGCTGACGTTTCGCGAACCATGTTGCTCGCTTCTTCTAAGCTAATTGAATACTATTTTATATTGTTTGTGCATGTATTTAAATATTATTAGTAAATAAAGTCTTGAAATTGTTATAGTAGTTTCAATATTTATATAACAAAATCAGGCATACTTTTTAAATATTTTTTGGATTTATCAAGCAAATTTAATTTAGTATTCACCACTAATCGAAAAATCTGCTAACTCCATATTATTAGATCTATCCGCTTCCATCAAAATCTTGTTTACAACCTCCAAAACAAAAACTCCAATCGATAGAAAAGATTTCTCTCGTACCGGGTCACATCTTATAATCAAAATTATGCAAAAATTAAGAATTTAATTGTTAGATCAAATTACTACCTTGACAAGTTATCGTTCTTTTTGTGTATTGATAATAAGCTGCCCCGGTTCTCTCTGCTGTGCCGGTTCTCTCCGACATGACAGCACCGCGAACGCCTCCCTTCCCCGCAGCACACCAAAGACCGTAGAGCGTCGGAATTCACGCGGAGATTCAGCACGATCTTTTGTATGAAAAATGCCAGATAAACAATGATTAAGTAATAAACTTTAAACCTATGAATTATTGGGTAGCCTATAGTCTATATTACGTTATTTTAGCTCTTCTAATAACGGAATTGCTGGCATTGCATAATATAGCTTTTTGTGGGTTAACCACTAAACCAATAATTTTACAAAACGGAATATTGGAAGCTAGCGTTCCGCAGGCGATTCTCCTTTTTAATTCGTTGAAATCTATACATTATTTCCGGAGAAATTAATTGCTAAAGTTAAACGAATGAAATTTACGGAGCAAAAACAGCGCCAATTCTTCTTAATTTGAGAAAATCGAGAAAACGCCAACATATATAGTTTTCGGTTCCTTATAAGTTGTAACATATTAATCAAGGACAGCATCAGATAATTCTGACTGAATTTAGAAAAATATATCCTAATCACTCTGAATTTATAACACCTTTTTAGTGGTATATTAAATGTATGGAGTAATAACCCTTTTTTACTTTATCATACGCAGTATGTAAAGTATTGTAATCGTGCCAAAAAAAATGTTTGAGATTTTAGCGGAAATAGGTCTTTTTGGGTCCCCTGAACATTTTTGACCAAGGTCCAAAAAAATGTCTGTGTGTGTGTGTGTGTGTATGTATGTCTGTGTGTGTGTAAACGATTTTTGTGGCGACGATTCCGGGGAAACTACTAAAGGTATCGGGACGAAAGTTCATATTTAGAAGTTTTATGACCAAACTTAGAGCTGAAAAGCTTTTGGTTCAAAAGGGTCCAAAGGAACCGGCTATTTACTCTTAGCATTTTTCAACGATTTTGCAAATGAGCCGTCATTTCTGTAATTTCATCAAAATAGATAAATAATAAATTAAAGTAGATGAAATTTTGTATAATTTATGTCTATAACATTTTTTGCTAAAATTAATAGTTTAGCTGCAGGAGCAAATTCTATTTGATCGAAATCGTGTCTGCATTAATACTAAGTAGCCAGGATATTTTGAAGCTTTTGACAGTATTTGGAACGTCGGCGTTTGCGAAACGTCAATTCAACACGTAAATGCATGGAGAATTGCCATGAGGAGCTAGGTGAATCAATATTGAAACAATATTGAAAAACAATATTTCGAGTGCGGATAGCAATGTTATGTTTTCGCGAATAAATACAAGAAAGATTGTAAGACGGTATGTTAACCTTAAAACTTATTTGGAATATTGAGCATAATTCTTTATGAAGGACTGAAGACGGCGTAAAACTCGAAAATATAGTATGCTAGAAGCCAATATAATATATTAATCATTAGAACCAGAACCTTTTTACTTTATCATCCGTAGTATGACAACACTCCATATTTAGAAGCTTTCTGTTGAACCAAGTGTCCAAAGGAACTGGAGGTATAGTCTTAGCATTTTTGAAAGATATTGCAAATAAGCCACTATATCTGGAATTTCGTCGAAATAGTTAAATAATAAATTAAAGTAGAGGAAATCTGAATAATTTATGACTGACATTTTTTGGTAAAATTAATAGTTTAGCTACATGAGCAAATTATATTTCATCGAGATCGCTCGTACTGCGTATAAACTAGTTAGCCAGGATTTGTCAGATATTGTGATTCTAATGACAGTAGGTAGTGTCAAATGCTGATGTTTTGACATTACCTACTGTAAATATAATCAAAATATCTCTAGTCTAGTTCTAGTAGTTTTATTAATGCAGACATGGCCGATCTCGATCAAATAGAATCTTATGCAGCTACACTATTAATTTTATATATGGTATGATAAAGTCATGTGCCTGGCCACATCAGATTTTTTAGGAACGTAAGTGTTTAGTTACTGATTTGGGTAATGTTTATGTTGGTAATGTATTTGGTAATGTTATGTGCGTATGGAGGGCGACCTTGTGTGTGTGTGTGGGTGGATAGGGCACTCGACAAAAGAGTTACAGCTTTCTGCGTTTCCCCTACGGACCCCCTGGTACTTGAGTAAAGTGCCAAGGCTACTTACTGAATACTCACGGTTAGATAAATGCCATCAGGGTTGACGCAGTCTGAACACCGAAGCTAGGCTCGAAGCACTTGCCCTGAAAACCCGGATTCTAAAATTAGTAACCGAATCACTAGGGTAAAATTGAATCTGAAACCAGAAATTGTAAAATATCTCTAATTTAGGAAACTCAATAAGAAAAATTTAGTGAATGTCGAAAGTAATTGAAATTAACAGTCATCAAAATGTTTTTGTTTTAAATTTTAGGTAATATAAATTTCATTTAATTTTTATTCAGTACTTACAAATTATTTGCGCAATATATAAAATGAAACGTGCATTTATTGTAAGCATTTGATAAAATATTTGAGCAATACAAAAAACATTTGACCAATACAAAAAATATTTTAACAATGCAAAAAATGCCTTGAGCATTTAAAAAAATAAATGTGCAATATATTTATATGTGCATCAGAATAAATAATTGTACGTTTATATATTTGGATGTTCCTTTCATAATATGTTTGTGCACTTAAATAAATAAATGTGCAATACAATCGTTACCTCTATAAAAATATAATGTGCCTCTCAAAAAATAAATGATAACTAAAAAATATATATCTTCAATAGTTTAAATAAATCAACATTTGAAAATTTGGTAAGAGCATTCAATAATCTAAATTGTGCCATGAGAAAATTATAATGCGCCCTGGAGAGATTATAGTGTGCATTAAGTTCTGCAACCCGTAGCGCATTTATGTGTATCGTACAGCTTAGTCCTGTCGTTGCTCTGTGGTTTTGGTGTCAGCTAAATAAAACTTTATACTGAGTCATAAAAATTGGTTTGACAGGGAAGTGAACTGTTTTATTTTCTTTGAATAAATCAGTTCACAGTGTAAATATAATTCTAGGTACAATCATAACAATATACCAAATCGCGCGCGTTTGAGGAAAGGCGATTTTAGTAATAGTTTAAACACTTGTAATATGTAGAAGAATATGTGTGTTGTATCATATGTATCCTACGTCTTGTTCTACTGCTTGTTGTTATACTTGTTTATTTTTATTATTTAAGAAACTGTCGTAATACGACATATAATAAAAATTCTTTTTGCACACGTAGGTATTTAGTAGAATTAAATGTTGTACAATTGTCAATATTTGTGTTCCTTTTGGTTGCTATGATAATCAACATTGATTAATAGTAGTAGCTTTTGGCTTTTCCGCTGCATTTCAGTAGATAAGTACCATTACGCCGTATGTTTCGTTTCAAATACGGTTATTCCGTATACAATTTTAACTTGCTATATCTAATCATTATTAGTTTTATAAAATGAAACATACATAACACCTGTGCGGGGTTTTTATACATACAAAACATACATAACATTCCAAAAACAATGTAATATTTTTACAATAAACAATTAATGAAAACGTTTGGTTTCTAATGGAAAAAAATTCTTTTCTAAATTACATAAAGATTGGTTGTGATTTCTTGTAAAATGGAGGTTTACTCTTAGCATTTTTTCAACGATTTTGCAATTGAGCCGCCGTTTCAGTAATTTGTCAAGATAGTTAGATAATAAATTAAACTATAGGAAATTTTGTATAGCTCATGTATGTATATAAAATGTTTTGCTAATATTCACAGTTTAACTGTTTGAGCAAATTCAATTTTTCTTGTCTGCATTAAAACTAGTTTGCCAGGATTTGACAAATATTTTGATTCCTTTGACGGTATGTAGACGTTAAATTTAGTAACAGTCACCCATTTAGTAAATACGAAAATATTTCTCATTATAATATTTTTTATGTACCTAGCAAATTGTTATTTATTTAATGCTCAGTATGTATTATTTTAATGCACAAGTCAGCCATTCTAGGGCACAATATGAATTAAAGATTGCTCATTATTAAATTTTTTATGTACCATATTCATATTTATTTAATGCTCAGTATGTATTATTTTAATGCACAAGTCAGCCATTCTAGGGCACAAAATGAATTAAATATTGCTCATTATAAAATATTTTATGTAACATATTCATATTTAGTTAATGCACATTATTTCTTTTCTTAATGCACAAAGTATCTATTTTAATGCACTTATCTATTTAAATAATGCACGCTTAAATCGCACGTTTTTATTTAATATTTTAGTTGGATAAAATAAGGAATCTACAACATTGAACTTTATTTTAGGACATCCGGTTTGTTGATTTGACATTACATTTATCAACCCAGAATCGTTTCTAATTCTACCAAGGTTCTAACGGTCACAATATAACCTAAAAGTTTGACTGATCTTGATTTTTGCATTAATAACAATTGAACTCATGCCATCTCCAATAAGAACAATATTATTCTGGCCTGAAACACCGAAATAAAGTAAAAAGAAACTGTTCTTCTGTAACATTATTATCTAATTCTTGCAGAGAATATTTGTTAATAAAAACAGAAAGCAACAAAGAAAATCAAAAACTGCAAAAATTACTACTATTGTTATCCCGTCTGTTATATACTTTTCATCCGTATAATAAACAGTAACATTTTATTTTTTTTAAATTCAAGTACTATGTGACAATCTCTATGAAGTTCTTTACAATGCCTTGAAAGAATAATCAAAATCGGTCTAAGATTACAAAAGTTATTAAACATCAAACTATAGCAAAATATTAGCCACGTTATTATAGTCGAAATCATCAATGAGAACTCGTAGTGGGCCTTGGTTTTTTGCGCGTACGAAGGCAGGCATACGCGTTCGTCCCCACTCCTTTCAGTCGGTACCGTGGATGGGACTACGTTTTGACGTTTCTAGATTCTGTCGAATTTTCGGTCGGAATTTGCGCGTTTTTCGGGAGTTTTTGATCTTCGTATCGTCTGTTTTTGTGTCGCGTAGTGACCCTCGGTGCCAGGCGGTGCATTTCTGAGAATTCCAGCGAAATTGTGAGTATTATAACCTAATAGTCTGCGTTTTTTGGTTATTGCGCAATGTTGTGAAATTGCAACGTTTGTATTGGCAGAACGAAGCGACCGTTGTGGATAATTCTACCACTACGTACTTATTAGAACTAAGCCATTTCTTGTGCTTTTTTGAAATTGAAACAATAATGTAGACATTGTTTGTTCTCAATTATTGCTGCTACAGTATTTGCTCAATAGATAATACGTGTTATACATAATAATTAATAATGAATGTCTAGATACTGATCTGTCTCACAGGTGCAAATGTCATTTAAGTGTAATGCATAAAAAAGACAAAGATTAATGATAATAAATATATCTGGGTGTCGGCAGACGAAACAGCTAACATATTTGCTCGTTTTGTCGTAATCGTTGCCTTAAAAATTTTACGTACAAACATTGTAATAATTTTCGACGACAAATAGCCTCGTTCGATCTTCTTAGTGTGAAGAAACTACAACTAAGGTTTTCCCGTTTAATTATTGTTTTCAATTTTCTAATATTAAATTTATGGCTGTCTTAAATGAACGGTTAGCAAGCAAATCTGACTGTTGGTTACTAATAATCTAAATACATACATCCAAGTCATCACAAAATTGTTGCTTAACGATGATTTCTAATATGTACCTTTATAGTTTTGGTAACAAGTTTATTTCCACCTTTTATATTTTAGGGAAACTGATAGTTTCCGAAAATATCGAAATATTCACCTCAACCTATATTTTTTTATGTCTTTTTTTCTATTTCTCAAGTGTTTTCTTATGTATTTCGTCTTTTTTATAATCCGAACATCAGATATAGGTACCAAAATTATCAGCAATCACAAAACAGCAAAAATTACTGTGCACAGATAAGACGTTATCGTGACACTGATTTGGTCACAAGAGATGTGAGATATCGTTTCAATTTTGTTTTCATAGATTCCAAACCAAGAAGTCTGCGTAACGCAAATCTAAGACGTGATGGAGACGTTCCTGGTTCGTTATCTACAAAAGCGCTTTGAAATGTCCATATAACGTTTTGTGACAAAAGAAAAACTGGAATAAGTGTAATTATTCATTGAAGCTCTCGTATTTTTCGCTGAATGTACATGTAATATTATAATAACTTCTATAATCAAATAAAAAAAAAAACAAATGAAGAATTCCACAAATTTTATTTTGCAGAACAATATTGCTGTTAATATTGGTGTTAAATAAGACAGAAATAGTGCGTCATCTCGGAAGCCGTTGGAATAACTCATATTTTAATGATTTTTTTTTGAAAATGTTACAAATTTAAAGCACTGGAACTTTTACACCTAAAAAATTGTTAGTTTTTTTTTTTACAAATATTCACATTTGTCAGATTATTATTAAATTGTGCATGGTAACAATCATAGCATGTATTTACAAAATGTTCCGAAATCGACTATCAAAGGATTTGATCCCCATTAATGATCTTCAATTTGTCGCATGACAGAAAATTATAGAACAACATTAACCAAAGTTATAACATTTTGCTAAAGCAGAACAAAGTAATGTTCAGTTGAAGCCACACAACATAAGTACAATATCGTTATTTAGGGGTTCTTCACCTCAGAGCAAAACATTTTGTATTTATGAATAGGCCTACCGCATCTCATTACCTATAATTTAGTATATGGTGGAAAGTTATATAATAATTTTTGAAAAAGTTATAAACATGTTGTTATCGCTGCCAACCAAAATATCAACTCCCTCCACTTGGTTTCATACATAATATCGTAATGTGGAGACTTTTCAGCTTTTAATGTAATCATTTAAAGTATAATCCCAATCAATTACCCACATTTGGCCTAAAAGAAAAGGATTTAAACAGTTTTTGTAAAAGTTATAAACATTTTTCTGTTGTAAAGATATGTAATTTGTACCGCAATACTCAAATCAGTAGTAGACAAAATTACTGTTATTTAGGGGTTGTATACCACAAAGAAAATTTCTCAGCGTAAGTGAGTAAATACAACGATTAATTACCTACGAATTTGTCATATGAAGCAAAGATATGTAACAATTTTTGTTTCCATTTCCTATATATTTAATTTTTGTAATAGTTATAACAATTTTTCTGTAGCGTTTTTTGTAGTATATCTGAAAGCTTGCATAGAAAGTATATGCAAATTATGGTGATTTAAAGGTTGTATGCTACAGAACGGGAAATAGTGACTAACTAATTGGGATAGGTAGTCTACATTTTGACGTATGGAATATCGTCCGTTCAGTAATTTTTAAAACGTTATGAACAATTTTCAGGTATCAACTTTGTGTTTCTTTAGCTGTCGATACTTAATATTGTTACAATACTAATCGGCAAGTCGCTCGGTTGCCTGTTAGCAACGGACTTGTTACTCCTAAATCATCATTATTTTCTTTAACTCTCAATAAGTATCGAAAAGTTGTAAAATGAAAGCATTTTTTTTGAGCTATCATTATTCAATGATTAACCCACAGAAGCATTGCACACTTTGAATAATTGGACCAATAGTGGCCCACCAGAACCAAACAGAACGGTCCTGAAGTTATGTTTAACCGGCCTCTTAACCAGGTGCTTAATACACCTAATGGCCAATATTCCCGGAGTTCAATTATTGACGTAAATTCATCCACCAGCACAGCTCAAACTAGTTAGATTGACGACGTCGCTCCTAACTACTGATTACTTCAATTAAAATCTACATAATGCAGAATTGTCGTTATTTACGTTATTATGCAATGCAATCACGCCGTCCGAACAATATGATTGAATCAATATTATTGTGCGGGGCAAGATTGGCTGACGGCGGGCGCTCCTAGTTATCGGGATAGTTTAGCTCCGGCGAGCACAATGGAACAGGTAAGCGCGTATGTAAATGTTGCGGCTTGAGACGAGACCAGGATAATGGACTCGGTAATCCTCGCGGACGGATTAGAATAAACAGTTTCGGATTTACATTCGCAAGGTTCCCGGTACCGGTATACGGGGTACCGCCGGCTTTTATGCGTTTCTTATACAGGGAAACCGTATCTCAGCCGAACCAGAGAGCGCCTAGCCCTGCTGTTCGGAAGCCTGGGCTAGGAGAAATCTTCGTTGGTGTGAGTGCGTATGTGTCAGATGCGAAATAATACGAATCGAGAATGATTGAAGTCTTAAGAATGATAATTGAAAAAGATATAGTAGTAGAAACTGGTGGTTCGTATGATGTTTTGAAGTTTAAACTGTTTAACTTATATACCTCATTTTATTTTTGTGTTGGATTTGACCAAACAGTGAGTTTGACACAAAAGGCAAGTGGACAACCTCGACGTTTGGTAACCTAATTAACGGTAATGACGTATTTGGGCAATTGATATAAATAGCAGTATAGCGGAGTATCAAGGAGAATTATTATTTGTCTGTATTTGCGAGCGAGACATCCGACACCTGTACGAGAAGGCAACGATCTGTCATCTCAGCTGTTTTCTTAGTGTATCTGGAACAATTATATAATAATAATAATAATAATAATAATAATGATGTTTATTTAGTTAAAAGAAACTAATAATCACAATAAATTTGGTTTCCTAAGTACCAAACTTATCAACTACTTAAAATTAGCCAATACATGAACCCGACATGATGTTTTAAAAAGACTTAGCGAACTACTGTTTTTTATATCACTTGGTAGGGTGTTAAACATCTTCAGTGCTTTATAATAAAATGAATTTTGTGTGCTGCTTTTTGTATATTTTGGTAATCTGAAGTGGTTCTTTTGCCGAGTATTGTATTCATGCTGCTGACTATTGTATGTTAAATAATTAGTCATATAATTTGGGAGTTTATTATTTATGCATTTATATACCAACGTGAGTGCCTGATATACCGTTCCTTGTTTAACATTCAAAAAATTTTATTTACTCAACATGGACTCGATACTGGTTAACCTGGAGCTTTGTAATAAGTGTGAGTGCTCGATTTTGTTGTACTTGAATCGTTTTAATGTCTTTGTCTGTACAAAAAAATAATATACTGCTGCTAATAGCAAAAATATGGTTCTATAATCGTATGGTACAAAGATATTCTAGCTTTTAATGTAAGTTTATTAGATATTCTTCCTAAGTAGCTAATCTTTCGACTCACCTTTTTAACTATATATTCCATATTACTCGTATATTTCAAATTATTATCTAAAATGACACCTAGATATTTAAATTTGTCCACTATCTCAACAACTGTGTTATCGATAGCTATGTCTGGTGTAGGGTGGTCTGCAAATAGGTGCATATCACAAGATTTAACTTGTGAAGCAACATCGTTTATGTACAAATTAAATAAAACTGGTCCAAGAACAGAACCTTGGGGTACCCCTAAGCTGTTTATTAATTCACTTGACTCATTTATACACGCATGTAAAACCTCAGTGTGAGTTTTATTTACGTACACCCTGGCCTGGACCCTTACCAATCACGAGCTACGCAACAATATTGATGTGAACTCAAAAACCAACTTGGAATTATGTATTCACACAATTTCATGTTCCCAAGATAATGAGCAGATAATGATGATATAACGTCTTGACTGTTATTGTTCCTTACTTTGTATTATCTACGCACTATGAAGACTTAATTTTTATATGAGGTTTTGGAGCATAATCAAAACCCCAAATGCAATTATTTTACCCCATTCAGATCGTAGTTAGGGAAATATCTATCTTCCTAAGAAATTGAATGGGTCCGTCTGTTTTGAGAACCAAAAGCTTATTTTAAAATTATCAGTAAAACATATTAATTAAATTTGTGCCATAATAAGAATTAGGGAATAAAGGACCAGACTAACAATTTTTATAGATATATTAAACAGAACTTAAGCAGAAAAACAAAAACAATTTATCAATTAGGAACCAATATGAAGTATTGAATAGTTATAGTCTATTTGATATTTGTGCAGTGCCATTAAATCCTTAGAATAGTGTCTACAATGTTTGGTATTTCTTTCAGGTGACAGGAAGGATCCAGGTATGAAGATTGAAGACATCAAACGCTCCCAGAGATGACATCCATAGATGGAGGTGATGAAAACCTCAAAAGGTAGAAATATTATGTTAAATTTTATTACTGTTTGCGGCTTTATCGGTCTTAGTGACGCTTGTTCTCCGGTATATATTTCTCAATAGGTCACTATATAGGATGAGTGAAGTACATACATCGAGAATTAATCTGGTTCTGCATGTCATATTCTAGTTCTTATTATAGCGATGCATGTAGTGATAATTCCACCAATTTAGCTCATAGTAAGTAACCATTCTAGTACAGGAAGTCTAATCTGGTCTTAACGCGTCTTTACATGCTCAAATATAGAACTTTCTTATGCGACAGTATTTGGATTTGACCATTTTCCATTGGTCAAAAAATGTATGCTCAAAAGATAAAAATTGTCAATTCCTCGTTGAGGTGCTAAATTAATTGCCGTTCTTTTTAGACAATAATCCAATGTTTTCTTTTATGAAAAATTTGTTTTTAATCATTATCTTATGACGCTATTAGATTTTCGCAAATTTAGTATATTTAAGATTGTTTACCAATAAAAAATATAGCACATAATAAAGCTCGCATATAAACATGTGTTCTCGCCTACCTACGGTTCGAGTATAAACTACATACTCGCCATTTATATCTGTTATGTTCTGATTTGAGTGAAATACGACGCTTTATCGACTTCTAATATTATTATTTGACGGGCACATAATTAAGCATAAAGATCGCAAGTATAAAGTAGTTCTGTACACGAACAGTATTTTCGATTTTAGGTAAAAGTGTGAAGATTAACGTTTACTGTGAGACCATTTTGACGTCTCTAGGACAATGGGTTCAGCTGATATAAATTTCTAAAAATTGCCAAAATAGCGGCTTTTGCAGTTTCATCCCAATTTTTTGTCGAAAACCTTGCGAGTTAGAAAATTTTAGAGCCTACATTAGTTTTCAGGGCAACTAGTTTTAACCATAAGGCTATTTTCACTAAAATTATCAATATTTTACTGTTTTCTATAGAGTTGCTTTTTTCTAACATTTTCCATGCCATTTAGACAATTAAATGATCTACCAAATTCAGTAAGAAAAAATGGGGCTGCCTTTTAAAAAAGTTTCGATGACGGCATTAACAATTGATGGTCGGAAACTGCACTTTTTACGGATACGTGTATTTTCATAATTAAAACTCGACGTGTTCGAGGACTTTTAACCTTTAAAACCCTTTAAATCGAAACCTTTAAAGATGTAATGGCCAGAAAAAGTAGGACAGCTTACTGATATGGGTCAAATGTGCAAAAAATAGCTTTGATTATTGTTAAATAATACAAAGCAAGAGAAAAAAACTGATTAACAATGATTTATTAAAAATCCCATTTTCTCTTAAGTAGCAGCTACATCCTGCGCAAATCGGAAGGGGGCAGTTTTCTAAATTTAACTTGCTGTATGGGGCAGGGTGCCCATTAGGGTGGTTCAAAAATACATGTCAAATTTTTTTGTATTGCTAGAAAGCAACGATCCCCCAAATCTTGACTTAAGGACTCACTGACTTAAGGATTTGTAGAGGACTTTCCAAGGAAGAATTTAGTGCACTGGAAACTACACTTAAATGAAAAAAATTCCGTTCTTCAAATTGATCCTTAATCATTTCAGTCTCTTGTTTCTCATAGAAACTATTACTATAGTGGAATGTTTATAAACATTTGTCAGTTAATTTACATTTGTTTAAAGAAATTCTATTTTTTAAATAATTCGTTTTCTCGAAAATCAGTTTGAATTCTGTTTTCGAAATGGTTGTGAGTTCGAAATGGCAAATTATTATTTAGGAACAACTTTATTAATTAAAAAATTTCTTCCAAGTGTTTAATCAATCAATTATTATTCATTTTCAACTTTTTTTCTATTATGGTAGTAAAGTCTATAGTCAATAAAAGAAGAAAAGTCTTTAAATTTCATGTTCGAGATATATAATAAACCTGAAGAAATGCCCTAAAGAGATAGCATTTGTTTAAACAAATGTGGGTTTATTAGATAATATAAGCTAGATACCTCGAATATTAAATTTATTAGTTAATTTCACAAAAAAACTGACTTTTCTACCATAATTAGAAAAATAGTTGAAGATGAATAAATTTTAATTGATTTATTAACCAACAGGAAGATTTTTTTAATGAATAATGTCACTCTAAGATAATAAAATGCCATTTTGAAAACATAATTCGTACGGATTTTTGAGAAAAGCAAATTAGTTTAATAAATATAATTTGTTTAAACAAATGGAAATTAACTGACAAATGGTTATAAACATTCTACTAGACTTATAGTGATGATTTCTATGATAAAATGGAATTAAATAATTAGAACCGTCAATTTTCTGAAAAATGTAAATTTTCCATTTGGGTAGTCTTCAGGACACTATGGGGGTGGGTCTTCCTTGGAAAGTCCTCCACTAATCCTATAACTATAAGTTTTCCCAAACCCCGAACAATTGACCGAAAAATACGAAGAAATGTCTTTTTCCCCTGTAAATTTGAGGCCTCGATAGGCATTAAACAAAATTTCAAAAAAATACGTGTCCATTTTTTTGATTTGGCAATGATTTGGAGGGAATCGTTGCTTTCTAAATAACAGTAACCACCCTAGTGTCCATAAGGAAAAGAGTGCTATGTAATACTTAAACATAATACGTACCAAAAACTCAAGAGGGGGGGGGGGGCAGCAGTCCCCCTTGCCCCCCTGGATACGCCCATGGCTATTTCATTAAATATTTAGTCATTCCACCATTTTAATTTATTGATTTAAATGCATGTTGTTAAATTCTACATATTTTATATATTTTATAAACTATTACTACATTTTTAAAGTCAGCAATGCAAACACCAAACTTTCCATTATATCAAAAAATACAAAATTAATATTAATTATTACTGAAAACCGATAAAAAATATCCCAACGTGAGTTTGCAATAATGGTCTACTGTCTATTGATTTGACACATTTTCCTAATTATTTTGTGATGCACTGTCTATTTTAAAATCCTTTCTACCTTTTACATTGAAAACTTGTTAGATTTTCTTTTAGAAATTAAATACAGAAGAAATATAGAATCTTCTCCTTTTAGAATTTGTTAAAGCTAGTACTGAAAGCTGAAATTCGCAACGCGTAGATACGTCCAAACAATAATTTTTCAGCGTTCATTCCTTCTTGAATTCTCCGCGACCACAGTGCACCAGAGTATTCCACTACGAGTTCTGGGGCACATTCTGAGACATTTTAATTTCCTAGCTTGGCGGTCTTCGTCGGTGCTCAACCGTAAATACGAACTATCCTATCCTAGCAGAGCGAGAAAGACAGAACACAAAATTACCGGTCATCTCGTGCCGGCGACTTCGCCATATCTTCTCTCTTTTCCTCCACGTCGCTCGCGGAGACCCGCTAATGTCTTATTTATATTCGTTGAATATTTCCACCTTAATTATTGCGTTTTGAATTTTGATTTCAATTGAAGTTCTGCGTCAAGTGCGCGGGAAGCTTACCTTACTTACCTCTTAGACGGCGAGACCGCCTGAAAGTCGCGCGACGTCGTCGCTGAAACGGATTAAAATAATCATTTTATTCATTGAGAGCCCGTTTAATTTAAGGTATTAAAATTAATTAAAACCCAGCAATTAATCTTCTGGCGCGAGGGGCTGAGATGCGCTACCCTTTGCGTCTTAACTGGGGAGGTTTTGAAACGACCGCGATTTCGCGCTTGATGTGGAACTGCATATTTGCTGCAGCGGTGTTTTATCATATAAAACACAGGTAATTATTTACCGTTATACGCAGTGGGCCAAAAGAAAAAAAAAAAACGGTACAAATTTTTAATCACTCGTATTTCCAATAATATTTTGTCAAATCAAATATTTGTTTAAAAAACGAATTGCCTGTAGTGTGAAGATTGAAACCGTACCATATTCGCAATAAAAGGACATTTAACAATTTACAATTTAATGTGAAATACAAGCTGTAATAAAATTAGTAGGCAATGAATTTTTTGTTCTTTTGGTCAAAAGGGACTGCAGAGATTTTATTGCATCGAATACAGGGTGATTTTTTTTGTATACAGGGTGAAATTTTGAAACATCGTTTTTTGCTGTTTTACTGAAAAAGAAGAAGTGGAATTGCGAATATGGTATGTTTTCAATCCTCACAACATAAGCAATTAGTTTTTCAAAGAAATGCTTGCGTTAATTTACTTAAAATCTTTGGAAATAGAAGTAATTGAACATTTGTACCGTTCTTTTTGGCCCACAGTGTATATGTGAAAGGTAAAGTAATACAAAAAGCTGTTGTTCTACTTTGCATTCACAATGCACACATTGTAACACTGTTTTCGGTGTTACAATTAACAAATTGTAATACCGTTTTCAGTAACTTTTTTCTAAGATTGGTACACATCGATATCAAATGCTATTGAATGCCATATGTCAAACGTACAACACATAACCACACAGTGCCTCTTTTTAATGGCTTGTAATCGCATAAACTGCGAAATATCAATATTCTATACATGTGTGTAGCCTGCTATAGTATGGCCAAAGGATTGGGGTTTCCTTAATTTTGCTGTGTTCATCAAAATACGCCAGCATGACGTTTTTGGTTATGTTTTGCGACTCTGGTAAGTAATCGTCATCATTCTTTTCAACTAAACATCGAAAGGTACGAAGGTACCTTCTTAGCACTTGGTTTGATAACTTAGTCCTGAAGATGCCTCTTGGAACAGATCGCGAAACGTCGACTTCTTGAAAGTCCTTAACGCGGTTTCCACCCGGAAATCAATATATTATAAGATATAGTTAAATGTTAACTATAAGAGCACAAGATACTTTCTTCTGAACTTCTCTAGACTTGCATTCTGGAGTATTGTAATGCGTGTTTGTACTGTTTGTAATAAGTTGGCAACCATGTTTACAATAGCAACGATTGTGAAAGTTCCATAACATCGACTAGAAAACTCAAACACAGTTCAGTTTGAATATTTGTACAAATAACTTAACACAAGGTCTTTAGACTATATCATTTACTGAAATATGATATAAAAATAAGATATACCTATAGGATCACTTTTGTAGATTTACTCAAAAAGCACCATAATATCCAGGTTCTGAGCCTAGGGTGTTTTGCCATTTATTTTTTTTAGTTTTGTTAATATTAAAAAGAGCGTCAATTTCTTTCTCTCTTCGTATTACATTTTACTCAAAGCCAGTGTTGTCAACTTGTGTTATCTCGATGTTTGGCTATAGTTTTTACGCGATTTTCTTTTATATTATGTCATATCACGTTGAGACAATTTTTTGTATTTAGTGTCTTATATGATTAGCAACAACAAGAAAACGGTTTTAGATTAAAGCGTATGTCAGCTGGCTTAAACTTGTTTGAATGAGATGTAATTTTAAGAAAGTCGACACAGAAAGTCAATGTTATTTTATGCTTTTTCATTAGGTTGTCTTCAGATATTTATTTATTTTTCAAATGCCACGTATTTAAAATATTCTGTGCATTTTTAAAATTTTAAAGTAATATTTAGAGGTTTGGTACCAGCAGTCAAACTTAATATTGTCACTTTTAAATAAATAAAATTTATATTTACTAAAATTAAAATATATTTCAGTGATGCATTGACTCCAGTTTTTTGAGGACACCCAAAATACGTTCTGTATTAAATTTCTCTAAAACTGGAGATAGCTTACAACTTTTGACATCTCAGATTCTACAGAAAAAGCCACATACTATGATCTAAGTAGTCTTTTGACGAAAATATTTCGCAAGAAATGGAAATCTGCCGTTTTGTGGCATCTGCACTGAAAAGTTTATAATTTTTTTAAATTATGGTTTGCAGGTTTTCTAAAGTGAATAAACATATATTTATTATTTTGTCAGATAATAAGACTGCTAAAAAGATTCCGATTGAAAAAATAAATGCGTTCCCAAATAATGGATATAATAATTACATCACGTTGAGAGCATTAACATAAGGAATCACAAATTATGTACTTATCAGCACAAACCTCAGTTCCTCAATCACTTTTCTCTGTTCTTAACTTGAAAATGTAACTTTTACGTGAAACACTACTAGCAACCGAAGTTGGATTGTCAAACAATTTCAAATTAAAATTTTTATATAAGTGTGATGTATCATGCGAGTCAAACAACAACCAAACTGCTTTTCACCAACTTTTATTTCTAGTTGTAAATTAAAAATTAAAAAAGGTCAAATGAGAGCACTATATTTCCATAATTTTTCGAATTCCTCACTAAATTGATTGCATACGTATTAGCAGTATTCTAAAACTAATTGTTTTTTTAATTATTGCATCTTTGTCCAATACAAAAATAAATACAAAAAGTATTTCTTAACTACTGTCTCATTGGTTAAGATTTAACTTCAGCCTACATAGAGAACTCGATCATGCCGAATTAGCATTTTTTGGGATACCTAAAACTGTTGTTTTGTCACATTCAAGTCGAAAACAATAGTAATTTCACGTTCGAAAAAAAAAGATTTCCAAAATGTAACAACATACATACATAGGGCGTTCGATATTCCCTCACGGGCATCCAAATCGTTTCTCAGTCCCCCACTCCTGTGGATAAGGCCAATAAACAACTGTAAACTTTATGTTCGTGAATTGTAGCTATTTAAATAATACTATAGATACTATTATTAGTTCTATTTTAATAAATTTACCTAAAATAAATACATTTTAACGAACAAAACACCCAGATGCAGCCACTACAGCGTATTACTGAAATCGCTTATTATATTATGTAGCGTAAAGCTGTAGTAACACCACGAAGTTAGCAAAGAATGTATTAATTAATATCGTCTTAAACGGTATTAGTTTCTGTGTGTTCGGCGGCAGATTCAGTAAGCCATTATAAGTACAGTTAAGCTCGCTCTCTGTACATAAAATTACACTGCGCCTCCAGTTTTTAACGAAGTGCAAATTAAATTTTATTTACTCCCTTGCTACTTTAGACCCATTATTCGTTCTTATAACGTAGACTAGTTTAGTTTTATGTACTTTGTGTAGACAATACAGGGTTGTAATGCGCAGTAATTCTGATGATATTAATTAATATCTGAGATGAGGGTGTGACCCAAAGGAGATATTATTTAGCGTTGTGGTATCGTAATCGTAAATTTGTGATTGTGGGATAACCGCATATTGGTACACTTGACCTTTGGCTCCATAACTACATGGTAACTCACGGTTGCTGCAGTGCATATAATTTGTACTATAATTGCATCCCCTAAAATGGATACTATGTATTATGGTGTGGATTATTCTAGTGTGCGTCTGTAAAATATGCAGTGGGATATGAAATTTAGAGAGATCATAACCTGCAAAATGGGTGTTATATCGCTTACATTGCCTTTTATTTACATTTTGAACATTTAGACAACATATGCAAAGTTGTCGAAATACATGAAATACTCACCTAATCAAGTAATAGTTTTTTTAAACTTAGATTTTACGTCGTTTATCGGTGGTTGAATGTTATTATTTCGCTTCATGTGCGATTACGAGCAAAGTAGTTGGGATACAAATTATTATTATACACGTTTATGGATCAGATACATTGGGTAATTAATTCTAAAAAGTACAGCACTCTATCTATTTTAGTTTGTTCAGGAGAATTTTTGAAACTTAGATTTTACGTTGTTTATCGGTGGTTGAATGTTATTATTTTGCTTCATGTGCGATTACGAGCAAAGTAGTTGGGATACAAATTATCATTATACACGTTTATGGATCAGATACATTGGGTAATTAATTCTAAACAGTACAGCCCTCTATCTATTTTAGTTTGATCAGGAGGATTTTTGAAACTTAGATTTTACGTTGTTTATCGGTGGTTGAATGTTATTATTTCGCTTCTTGTGCGATTACGAGCAAGGTAGCTGGGATACAAATTATTATTATACACGTTTATGGATCAGATACATTGGGTAATTAATTCTAAAAAGTACAGCCCTCTATCTATTTTAGTTTGTTCAGGAGGATTTTTGAAACTTAGATTTTACTTTGTTTATCGGTGGTTGAATGTTATTATTTTGCTTCATGTGCGATTACGAGCAAAGTAGTTGGGATACAAATCATTATTATACACGATTATGGATCAGATACATTGGGTAATTAATTCTAAAAAGTACAGCCCTCTATCTATTTTAGTTTGTTCAGGAGAATTTTTGAAACTTAGATTTTACCTTGTTTATCGGTGGTTGAATGTTATTATTTCGGTTCATGTGCGATTACGAGCAAAGTAGTTGGGATACAAATTATTATTATACACGATTATGGATCAGATACATTGGGTAATTAATTCTAAAAAGTACAGCCCTCTATCTATTTTAGTTTGTTCAGGAGGATTTTTGAAACTTAGATTTTACGTTGTTTATCGGTGGTTGAATGTTATTATTTCGCTTCATGTGCGATTACGAGCAAAGTAGTTGGGATACAAATTATTATTATACACGTTTATGGATCAGATACATTGGGTAATTAATTCTAAAAAGTACAGCCCTCTATCTATTTTAATTTGTTCAGGAGGATTTTTGAAACTTAGATTTTACGTTGTTTATCGGTGGTTGAATGTTATTATTTCGCTTCATGTGCGATTACGAGCAAAGTAGTTGGGATACAAATTATTATTATACACGTTTATGGATCAGATACATTGGGTAATTAATTCTAAAAAGTACAGCCCTATATCTATTTTAGTTTGTTCAGGAGGATTTTTGAACCCTTGATTTTACATTGTTTATCGGTGGTTGAATGTTATTATTTCGCATCATGTGCGATTACGAGCAAAGTAGTTGGGATACAAATTATTATTATACACGTTTATGGATCAGATACATTGGGTAATTAATTCTAAAAAGTACAGCCCTCTATCTATTTTAGTTTGTTCAGGAGGATTTTTGAAACTTAGATTTTACGTTGTTTATCGGTGGTTGAATGTTATTATTTCGCTTCTTGTGCGATTACGAGCAAAGTAGTTGGGATACAAATTATTATTATACACGTTTATGGATCAGATACATTGGGTAATTAATTCTAAAAAGTACAGCCCTCTGTCTATTTTAGATTCTTCAGGAGGATTTTTGAAACTTAGATTTTACGTTGTTTATCGGTGGTTGAATGTTATTATTTCGCTTCATGTGCGATTACGAGCAAAGTAGTTGGGATACAAATTATTATTATACACGTTTATGGATCAGATACATTGGGTAATTAATTCTAAAAAGTACAGCCCTCTGTCTATTTTAGTTTGTTCAGGAGGATTTTTGAAACTTAGATTTTACGTTGTTTATCGGTGGTTGAATGTTATTATTTCGCTTCATGTGCGATTACGAGCAAAGTAGTTGGGATACAAATTATTATTACACAAGTTTATGGATCAGATACATTGGGTAATTAATTCTAAAAAGTACAGCCCTCTATCTATTTTAGTTTGTTCAGGAGGATTTTTGAAACTTAGATTTTACGTTGTTTATCGGTGGTTGAATGTTATTATTTCGCTTCATGTGCGATTACGAGCACAGTAGTTGGGATACAAATTATTATTATACACGTTTATGGATCAGGTACATTGGGTAACTAATTCTAAAAAGTACAGCCCTCTATCTATTTTAGTTTGTTCAGGAGGATTTTTGAAACTTAGATTTTACGTTGTTTATCGGTGGTTGAATGTTATTATTTCGCTTCATGTGCGATTACGAGCAAAGTAGTTGGGATATAAATTATTATTATACACGTTTATGGATCAGATACATTGGGTAATTAATTCTAAAAGTACAGCCCTCTATCTATTATAGTTTGTTCAGGAGGATTTTTGAAACTTAGATTTTACGTTGTTTATCGGTGGTTGAATATTATTATTTCGCTTTATGTGCGATTACGAGCAAAGTAGCTGGGATATAAATTATTATTATACACGTTTATGGATCAGATACATTGGGTAATTAATTCTAAAAGGTACAGCCCTCTATCTATTTTAGTTTGTTCAGGAGGATTTTTGAAACTTAGATTTTACGTTGTTTATCGGTGGTTGAATGTTATTATTTCGCTTCATGTGCGATTACGAGCAAAGTAGTTGGGATACAAATTATTATTATACACGTTTATTGATCAGATACATTGGGTAATTAATTCTAAAAAGTACAGCCCTCTATCTAGTTTAGTTTGTTCAGGAGAATTTTTGAAACTTAGATTTTACGTTGTTTATCGGTGGTTGAATGTTATTATTTCGCTTCATGTGCGATTACGAGCAAAGTAGTTGGGATACAAATTATTATTATACACGTTTATGGATCAGATACATTGGGTAATTAATTCTAAAAAGTACAGCCCTCTATCTATTTTAGTTTGTTCAGGAGAATTTTTGAAACTTAGATTTTACGTTGTTTATCGGTGGTTGAATGTTATTATTTCGCTTCAAGTGCGATTACGAGCAAAGTAGTTGGGATACAAATCATTATTATACACGTTTATGGATCAGATACATTGGGTAATTAATTCTAAAAAGTTCAGCCCTCTATCTATTTTAGTTTGTTCAGGAGGATTTTTGAAACTTAGATTTTACGTTGTTTATCGGTGGTTGAATGTTATTATTTCGCTTCAAGTGCGATTACTAGCAAAGTAGTTTGGATACAAATTATTATTATACACGTTTATGGATCAGATACATTGGGTAATTAATTCTAAACAGTACAGCCCTCTATCTATTTTAGCTTGTTCAGGAGGATTTTTGAAACTTAGATTTTACGTTGTTTATCGGTGGTTGAATGTTATTATTTCGCTTCATGTGCGATTACGAGCAAAGTAGTTTGGATACAAATTATTATTATACACGTTTATGGATCAGATACATTGGGTAAATAATTCTAATAAGTACAGCCCTCTATCTATTTTAGTTTGTTCAGGAGGATTTTTGAAACTTAGATTTTACGTTGTTTATCGGTGGTTGAATGTTATTATTTTGCTTCAAGTGCGATTACGAGCAAAGTAGTTAGGATACAAATCATTATTATACACGTTTATGGATCAGATACATTGGGTAATTAATTCAAAAAGTACAGCCCTCTATCTATTTTAGCTTGTTCAGGAGGATTTTTGAAACTTAGATTTTACGTTGTTTATCCGTGGTTGAATGTTATTATTTCGCTTCATGTGCGATTACGAGCAAAGTAGTTTGGATACAAATTATTATTATACACGTTTAATGATCAGATACATTGGGTAAATAATTCTAATAAGTACAGCCCTCTATCTATTTTAGTTTGTTCAGGAGGATTTTTGAAACTTAGATTTTACGATGTTTATCGGTGGTTGAATGTTATTATTTCGCTTCATGTGCGATTACGAGCAAAGTAGTTGGGATACAAATTATTATTATACACGTTTGTAGATCAGATACATTGGGTAATTAATTCTAAAAAGTACAGCCCTCTATCTATTTTATTTTGTTCAGGAGGATTTTTGAAACTTAGATTTTACGTTGTTTATCGGTGGTTGAATGTTATTATTTCGCTTCATGTGCGATTACGAGCAAAGTAGTTGGGATACAAATTATTATTATACACGTTTGTAGATCAGATACATTGGGTAATTAATTCTAAAAAGTACAGCCCTCTATATATTTTAGTTCGTTCAGGAGTATTTTTGAAACTTAAATTTTACGTTGTTTGTCGGTGGTTGAATGTTATTATTTCGCTTCATGTGCGATTACGAGCAAAGTAGTTGGGATACAAATTATTATTATACACGTTTATGGATCAGATACATCGGGTAATTAATTCTAAAAAGTACAGCCCTCTATCTATTTTAGTTCGTTCAGGAGGATTTTTGAAACTTAGATTTTACGTTGTTTATCGGTGGTTGAATGTTATTATTTCGCTTCATGTGCGATTACGAGCAAAGTAGTTGGGATACAAATTATTATTATACACGTTTATGGATCAGATACATTGGGTAATTAATTCTAAAAAGTACAGCCCTCTATCTATTTTAGTTTGTTCAGGAGAATTTTTGAAACTTAGATTTTACGTTGTTTATCGGTGGTTGAATGTTATTATTTCGCTTCTTGTGCGATTACGAGCAAAGTAGTTGGGATACAAATTATTATTATACACGTTTATGGATCAGATACATTGGGTAATTATTTCTAAAAAGTACAGCCCTCTATCTATTTTAGTTTGTTCAGGAGGATTTTTGAAACTTAGATTTTACGTTGTTTATCGGTGGTTCAATGTTATTTCGCCTCATGTGCGATTACGAGCAAAGTAGTTGGGATACAAATTATTATTATACACGTTTATGGATCAGATACATTGGGTAAATAATTCTAATAAGTACAGCCCTCTATCTATTTTAGTTTGTTCAGGAGGATTTTTGAAACTTAGATTTTACGTTGTTTATCGGTGGTTGAATGTTATTATTTCGCTTCATGTGCGATTACGAGCAAAGTAGTTGGGATACAAATTATTATTATACACGTTTGTAGATCAGATACATTGGGTAATTAATTCTAAAAAGTACAGCCCTCTATCTACTTTATTTTGTTCAGGAGGATTTTTGAAACTTAGATTTTACGTTGTTTATCGTTGGTTGAATGTTATTATTTCGCTTCATGTGCGATTACGAGCAAAGTAGTTGGGATACAAATTATTATTATACACGTTTATGGATCAGATACATTGGGTAATTAATTCTAAAAAGTACAGCCCTCTATCTATTTTAGTTCGTTCAGGAGTATTTTTGAAACTTAAATTTTACGTTGTTTGTCGGTGGTTGAATGTTATTATTTCGCTTCGTGTGCGATTACGAGCAAAGTAGTTGGGATACAAATTATTATTATACACGTTTATGGATCAGATACATCGGGTAATTAATTCTAAAAAGTACAGCCCTCTATCTATTTTAGTTCGTTCAGGAGGATTTTTGAAACTTAGATTTTACGTTGTTTATCGGTGGTTGAATGTTATTATTTCGCTTCGTGTGCGATTACGAGCAAAGTAGTTGGGATACAAATTATTATTATACACGTTTATGGATCAGATACATCAGGTAATTAATTCTAAAAAGTACAGCCCTCTATCTATTTTAGTTCGTTCAGGAGGATTTTTGAAACTTAGATTTTACGTTGTTTATCGGTGGTTGAATGTTATTATTTCGCTTCTTGTGCGATTACGAGCAAAGTAGTTGGGATACAAATTATTATTATACACGTTTATGGATCAGATACATTGGGTAATTAATTCTAAAAAGTACAGCCCTCTATCTATTTTAGTTTGTTCAGGAGAATTTTTGAAACTTAGATTTTACGTTGTTTATCGGTGGTTGAATGTTATTATTTCGCTTCTTGTGCGATTACGAGCAAAGTAGTTGGGATACAAATTATTATTATACACGTTTATGGATCAGATACATTGGGTAATTAATTCTAAAAAGTACAGCCCTCTATCTATTTTAGTTTGTTCAGGAGAATTTTTGAAACTTAGATTTTACGTTGTTTATCGGTGGTTGAATGTTATTATTTCGCTTCTTGTGCGATTACGAGCAAAGTAGTTGGGATACAAATTATTATTATACACGTTTATGGATCAGATACATTGGGTAATTAATTCTAAAAAGTACAGCTCTCTATCTATTTTAGTTTGTTCAGGAGGATTTTTGAAACTTAGATTTTACGTTGTTTATCGGTGGTTGAATGTTATTATTTCGCCTCATGTGCGATTACGAGCAAAGTAGTTGGGATACAAATTATTATTATACACGTTTATGGATCAGATACATTGGGTAGTTAATTCTAAAAAGTACAGCCCTCTATCTATTTTAGTTCGTTCAGGAGTATTTTTGAAACTTAAATTTTACGTTGTTTGTCGGTGGTTGAATGTTATTATTTCGTTTCATGTGCGATTACGAGCAAAGTAGTTGGGATACAAATTATTATTATACACGTTTATGGATCAGATACATTGGGTAAATAATTCTAATAAGTACAGCCCTCTATCTATTTTATTTTGTTCAGGAGGATGTTTGAAACTTAGATTTTACGTTGTTTATCGGTGGTTGAATGTTATTATTTCGCTTCATGTGCGATTACGACCAAAGTAGTTGGGATACAAATTATTATTATACACGTTTGTAGATCAGATACATTGGGTAATTAATTCTAAAAAGTACAGCCCTCTATCTATTTTATTTTGTTCAGGAGGATTTTTGAAACTTAGATTTTACGTTGTTTATCGGTGGTTGAATGTTATTATTTCGCTTCATGTGCGATTACGAGCAAAGTAGTTGGGATACAAATTATTATTATACACGTTTATGGATCAGATACATTGGGTAATTAATTCTAAAAAGTACAGCCCTCTATCTATTTTAGTTTGTTCAGGAGGATTTTTGAAACTTACATTTTACGTTGTTTATCGGTGGTTGAATGTTATTATTTCGCTTCATGTGCGATTACGAGCAAAGTAGTTGGGATACAAATTATTATTATACACGTTTATGGGTCAGATACATTGGGTAATTAATTCTAAAAAGTACAGCCCTCTATCTATTTTAGTTCGTTCAGGAGGATTTTTGAAACTTAGATTTTACGTTGTTTATCGGTGGTTGAATGTTATTATTTCGCTTCGTGTGCGATTACGAGCAAAGTAGTTGGGATACAAATTATTATTATACACGTTTATGGATCAGATACATCGGGTAATTAATTCTAAAAAGTACAGCCCTCTATCTATTTTAGTTCGTTCAGGAGGATTTTTGAAACTTAGATTTTACGTTGTTTATCGGTGGTTGAATGTTATTATTTCGCTTCTTGTGCGATTACGAGCAAAGTAGTTGGGATACAAATTATTATTATACACGTTTATGGATCAGATACATTGGGTAAATAATTCTAAAAAGTACAGCCCTCTATCTATTTTAGTTTGTTCAGGAGAATTTTTGAAACTTAGATTTTACGTTGTTTATCGGTGGTTGAATGTTATTATTTCGCTTCTTGTGCGATTACGAGCAAAGTAGTTGGGATACAAATTATTATTATACACGTTTATGGATCAGATACATTGCGTAATTAATTCTAAAAAGTACAGCTCTCTATCTATTTTAGTTTGTTCAGGAGGATTTTTGAAACTTAGATTTTACGTTGTTTATCGGTGGTTGAATGTTATTATTTCGCCTCATGTGCGATTACGAGCAAAGTAGTTTGGATACAAATTATTATTATACACGTTTATGGATCAGATACATTGGGTAAATAATTCTAATAAGTACAGCCCTCTATCTATTTAGTTTGTTCAGGAGGATTTTTGAAACTTAGATTTTACGTTGTTTATCGGTGGTTGAATGTTATTATTTCGCTTCATGTGCGATTACGAGCAAAGTAGTTGGGATACAAATTATTATTATACACGTTTGTAGATCAGATACATTGGGTAATTAATTCTAAAAAGTACAGCCCTCTATCTATTTTATTTTGTTCAGGAGGATTTTTGAAACTTAGATTTTACGTTGTTTATCGGTGGTTGAATGTTATTATTTCGCTTCATGTGCGATTACGAGCAAAGTAGTTGGGATACAAATTATTATTATACACGTTTATGGATCAGATACATTGGGTAGTTAATTCTAAAAAGTACAGCCCTCTATCTATTTTAGTTCGTTCAGGAGTATTTTTGAAACTTAAATTTTACGTTGTTTGTCGGTGGTTGAATGTTATTATTTCGTTTCATGTGCGATTACGAGCAAAGTAGTTGGGATACAAATTATTATTATACACGTTTATGGATCAGATACATTGGGTAAATAATTCTAATAAGTACAGCCCTCTATCTATTTTATTTTGTTCAGGAGGATTTTTGAAACTTAGATTTTACATTGTTTATCGGTGGTTGAATGTTATTATTTCGCTTCATGTGCGATTACGACCAAAGTAGTTGGGATACAAATTATTATTATACACGTTTGTAGATCAGATACATTGGGTAATTAATTCTAAAAAGTACAGCCCTGTATCTATTTTATTTTGTTCAGGAGGATTTTTGAAACTTAGATTTTACGTTGTTTATCGGTGGTTGAATGTTATTATTTCGCTTCATGTGCGATTACGAGCAAAGTAGTTGGGATACAAATTATTATTATACACGTTTATGGATCAGATACATTGGGTAGTTAATTCTAAAAAGTACAGCCCTCTATCTATTTTAGTTCGTTCAGGAGTATTTTTGAAACTTAAATTTTACGTTGTTTGTCGGTGGTTGAATGTTATTATTTCGTTTCATGTGCGATTACGAGCAAAGTAGTTGGGATACAAATTATTATTATACACGTTTATGGATCAGATACATTGGGTAAATAATTCTAATAAGTACAACCCTCTATCTATTTTATTTTGTTCAGGAGGATTTTTGAAACTTAGATTTTACGTTGTTTATCGGTGGTTGAATGTTATTATTTCGCTTCATGTGCGATTACGACCAAAGTAGTTGGGATACAAATTATTATTATACACGTTTGTAGATCAGATACATTGGGTAATTAATTCTAAAAAGTACAGCCCTCTATCTATTTTATTTTGTTCAGGAGGATTTTTGAAACTTAGATTTTACGTTGTTTATCGGTGGTTGAATGTTATTATTTCGCTTCATGTGCGATTACGAGCAAAGTAGTTGGGATACAAATTATTATTATACACGTTTATGGATCAGATACATTGGGTAATTAATTCTAAAAAGTACAGCCCTCTATCTATTTTAGTTTGTTCAGGAGGATTTTTGAAACTTACATTTTACGTTGTTTATCGGTGGTTGAATGTTATTATTTCGCTTCATGTGCGATTACGAGCAAAGTAGTTGGGATACAAATTATTATTATACACGTTTATGGATCAGATACATTGGGTAATTAATTCTAAAAAGTACAGCCCTCTATCTATTTTAGTTTGTTCAGGAGAATTTTTGAAACTTACATTTTACGTTGTTTATCGGTGGTTGAATGTTATTATTTCGCTTCATGTGCGATTACGAGCAAAGTAGTTAGGATACAAATTATTATTATACACGTTTATGGATCAGATACATTGGGTAATTAATTCTAAGAAGTACAGCCCTCTATCTATTTTAGTTTGTTCAGGAGGATTTTTGAAACTTAGATTTTACGTTGTTTATCGGTGGTTGAATGTTATTATTTCGCTTCATGTGCGATTACGAGCAAAGTAGTTGGGATACAAATTATTATTATACATGTTTATGGATCAGATACATTGGGTAATTAATTCTAAAAAGTACAGCCCTCTATCTATTTTAGTTTGTTCAGGAGGATTTTTGAAACTTAGATTTTACGTTGTTTATCGGTGGTTGAATGTTACTATTTCGTTTCATGTGCGATTACGAGGAAAGTAGTTGGGATACAAATTATTATTATACACGTTTATGGATCAGATACATTGGGTAATTAATTCTAAAAAGTACAGCCCTCTCTCTATTTTAGTTTGTTCAGGAGGATTTTTGAAACTTAGATTTTACGTTGTTTATCGGTGGTTGAATGTTTTTATTTCGCTTCATGTGCGATCACGAGCAAAGTAGTTGGGATACAAATTATTATTATACACGTTTATGGATCAGATACATTGGGTAATTAATTCTAGAAAGTACAGCCCTCTATCTATTTTAGTTTGTTCAGGAGGATTTTTGAAACTTAGATTTTACGTTGTTTATCGGTGGTTGAATGTTATTATTTCGCTTCATGTGCGATTACGAGCAAAGTAGTTGAGATACAAATTATTATTATACACGTTTATAGATCAGATACATTGGGTAATTAATTCTAAACAGTACAGCCCTCTATCTATTTTAGTTTGTTCAGTTGGATTTTTGAAACTTAGATTTTACGTTGTTTATCGGTGGTTGAATGTTATTATTTCGCTTCATGTGCGATTACGAGCAAAGTAGTTGGGATACAAATTATTATTATACACGTTTATGGATCAGATACATTGGGTAATTAATTCTAAAAAGTACAGCCCTCTATCTATTTTAGTTTGTTCAGGAGGAGTTTTGAAACTTAGATTTTACGTTGTTTATCGGTGGTTGAATGTTATTATTTCGCTTCATGTGTGATTACGACCAAAGTAGTTGGGATACAAATTATTATTATACACGCTTATGGATCAGATACATTGGGTAATTAATTCTAAAAAGTACAGCCCTCTATCTAGTTTAGTTTGTTCAGGAGGATTTTTGAAACTTAGATTTTACGTTGTTTATCGGTGGTTGAATGTTATGATTTCGCTTCTTGTGCGATTACGAGCAAAGTAGTTGGGATACAAATTATTATTATACACGTTTATGGATCAGATACATTGGGTAATTAACTCTAAAAAGTACAGCCCTCTATCTATTTTAGTTTGTTCAGGAGGATTTTTGAAACTTAGATTTTACGTTGTTTATCGGTGGTTGAATGTTATTATTTCGTTTCATGTGCGATTACGAGCGAAGTAGTTGGGATACAAATTCTTATTATACACGTTTATAGATCAGATACATTGGGTAATTTATTCTAAAAAGTACAGCCCTCTATCTATTTTAGTTTGTTCAGGAGGATTTTTGAAACTTAGATTTTACGTTGTTTATCGGTGGTTGAACGTTATTATTTCGCTTCTTGTGCGATTACGAGCAAAGTAGTTGGGATACAAATTATTATTATACACGTTTATGGATCAGATACATTGGGTAATTAATTCTAAAAAGTACAGCCCTCTATCTGTTTTAGTTTGTTCAGGAGGATTTTTGAAACTTAGATTTTACGTTGTTTATCGGTGGTTGAATGTTATTATTTCGCTTCATGTGCGATTACGAGCAAAGTAGTTGGGATACAAATTATTATTATACACGTTTATGGGTCAGATACATTGGGTAATTAATTCTAAAAAGTACAGCCCTCTATCTATTTTAGTTTGTTCAGGAGGATTTTTGAAACTTAGATTTTACGTTGCTTATCGGTTGTTGAATGTTATTATTTCGCTTCATGTGCGATTACGAGCAAAGTAGTTGGGTTACAAATTATTATTATACACGTTTATAGATCAGATACATTGGGTAATTAATTCTAAAAAGTACAGCCCTCTATCTATTTTAGTTTGTTCAGGACGATTTTTGAAACTTAGATTTTACGTCGTTTATCGGTGGTTGAATGTTATTATTTCGCTTCATGTGCGATCACGAGCAAAGTAGTTGGGATACAAATTATTATTGTACACGTTTATGGATCAGATACATTGGGTAATTAATTCTAAAAAGTACAGCCCTCTATCTATTTTAGTTTGTTCAGGAGGATTTTTGAAACTTAGATTTTACGTTGTTTATCGGTGGTTGAATGTTATTATTTCGCTTCATGTGCGATTACGAGCAAAGTAGTTGGGATACAAATTATTATTATACACGTTTATAGATCAGATACATTGGGTAATTAATTCTAAAAAGTACTGCCCTCTATCTATTTTAGTTTGTTCAGGAGGATTTTTGAAACTTAGGTTTTACATTGTTTATCGGTGGTTGAATGTTATTATTTCGCTTCATGTGCGATTACGAGCAAAGTAGTTGAGATACAAATTATTATTATACACGTATATAGATCAGATACATTGGGTAATTAATTCTAAAAAGTCCAGCCCTCTATCTATTTTAGTTTGTTCAGTTGGATTTTTGAAACTTAGATTTTACGTTGTTTTTCGGTGGTTGAACGTTATTATTTCGCTTCATGTGCGATTACGAGCAAAGTAGTTGGGATACAAATTATTATTATACACGTTTATGGATCAGATACATTGGGTAATTAATTCTAAAAAGTACAGCCCTCTATCTATTTTAGTTTGTTCAGGAAGATTTTTGAAACTTAGATTTTACGTTGTTTATCGGTGGTTGAATGTTATTATTTCGCTTCATGTGCGATTACGAGCAAAGTAGTTGGGATACAACTTATAATTATACACGTTTATGGATCAGATACATTGGGTAATTAATTCTAAAAAGTACAGCCCTCTATCTATTTTAGTTTGTTCAGGAGGATTTTTGAAACTTAGATTTTACGTTGTTTATCGGTGGTTGAATGTTATTATTTCGCTTCTTGTGCGATTACGAGCAAAGTAGTTGGGATACAAATTATTATTATACACGTTTATGGGTCAGATACATTGGGTAATTAATTCTAAAAAAGTACAGCCCTCTATCTATTTTAGTTTGTTAAGGAGGATTTTTGAAACTTAGATTTTACGTAGTTTATCGGTGGTTGAATGTTATTATTTTGCTTCATGTGCGATTACGAGCAAAGTAGTTGGGATACAAATTATTATTATACACGTTTATGGATCAGATTCATTGGGTAATTAGTTCTAAAAAGTACAGCCCTCTATCTATTTTAGTTTGTTCAGGAGGATTTTTGAAACTTAGATTTTACGTTATTTATCGGTGGTTGAATGTTATTATTTCGCTTCAAGTGCGATTACGAGCAAAGTAGTTGGGATACAAATTATTATTATACTCGTTTATGGATCAGATACATTGGGTAATTAATTCTAAAAAGTACAGCCCTCTATCTATTTTAGTTTGTTCAGGAGGATTTTTGAAACTTAGATTTTACGTTGTTTATCGGTGGTTGAATGTTATTATTTTGCTTCATGGGCGATTACGAGCAAAGTAGTTGGGATACAAATTATTATTATTTTGCCTATCGATCCTAATAAAATTTTTCTCGATACTACATCATAATCGAGGTTGACCATGTTCAGCATCAAGTTGGTGAGAAGGTCGACTCGAGGGCTTCACAAGTTTCGGGGAGGGTTCGGACTCTCGGGGCCGTATAGTGGCCCATAAGTGGAACGAGTGTGGGAAACACGAGGCCGGAAGTGTGCCCGAGTAGTGGTCAAGCGTGCGGTAATTACGATTAACGTACTCATAGATAGTTTCGGCGACAATGCCCAGAGTGCTGTTCGGAGGGGACCGACAAGAAATTTGCGTCCTATGATGGCAACGCAACGACGGCGGACGTCGGCGTCGGTGTTATAGACCTGAGGTGCTATTAGCTTAGAAGTTCTTCTACGTACTATAGTCGGATGGATACGGCCGGTCGCTCGGTGTGATTTATCCGCAAATATTAATTTAGCCGGGGATAATAGGCAATATAACGGCGCTGGGGTAAATTTGACGCCGTGCTGCGGGGCCATCTTGATACCAAGATAAGCTTTCCGGTCTTTGTGATATCGACATAATTTAGTATTTGATGGGAAAGGTCGCGAATTTTTTTTTTTACGTGGATGAGGAAGGATGTCTACGTCATGAGAAGAGTCAAATTTGTTTACCTATGTTCGTACTAATTTTGAGATACGTATGCAATATTTATTCATTTAGTTTTTAGGAGAAAGTTTTGAATTTTATGATTACCTTCATGCATATCATTTTAAGGGTAATAAAAAGATGATATAATCGATCCCAAAAACGCTAGTGAGCTAAGTACCACCATTTCTTTCTCTGATAAAAAAGTACTTTGGTGGAATAGAAGGCGTTATGTATTATCTGACAGTACCTACGTTGTTTTCTTTTTGTAGGGTTTTACAAAAGAAATACACAACGGAAATTGAATTAATTATTAATAAAATTTTACGGTAATTATGATTTTATTTCAATAATAAATCGAATAGACACCAAGTGCGACCTACTCCCATCAGGAATGCATCCTCTTTTCATAACCCGCACAGTCTGCAAAAAGAGAGAATTTGCAATGTTTTCCATATCTTCGCACCTTCTTGGGGTTTGTATGTATTAAGCTGTTCATAACAAATATGTAAGAATAATAATATGTAAGATGAAGAGGAATATGTAAGATTGACTGCCCTTTGTATGTCTCAAAATTGTTTTCAAATAAACGGAAAGTTTTTTGAACAACTTGAGGGAACTGCAATGGGTAACTGTCTCTCACCTTTTATTGCCAACTTGTTTATGAGCAGATTTGAAACCAATATAAAGTCTATAGCACCATATTTCCCTTAGACTTGGGTTAGGTATGTCGACGATATTTTTGCCATTTTTGACACCAAGAAGTGCAGTATTCAAGATTTTCTTCTCATTTTGAATTCTAAATTCAACACCATTAACTTTACTGTGGAACAAGAAGTTACCGGCCAACTTCCATTTTTAGACACTCTGGTAGTCAGGAATAGCAAAAATATAATAGAAATTGACGTGTATCGGAAAGATACTAACACAATCAGGTTTATCCCTAATGATTCGCAGCATCCTTTTCAACAAAAATTGTCTTTTATTAGTTGTTTAGTAAGTAGGTTATTGAAATTTCCATTGTCCGCAGATAGATATCAGCAAGAATTATTGTTTATTAAGAATGTTGTCATACATAAGAGGTACCCTGAGAAAATAGTTGATAGAATGATTAAGAAGCAGAATCAAAAAATGTATGTAAATCTAATATCTACTTTAAATACTTTGTCTGTAGAAAAGAAGAAATATGTTAAAATACCGTTCGATTGTGCATATACAAGGGGTTTGAGAAGTATTTTTACATCACAAAATCTCTGTATAGCATATTCGACTCATAATAGCATAAAAACCTTCTTGGACACCCAATGGATAAGGTAGATGTACTTGATAAATCTGGTATATATTGTATCAAATGTCATGACTGTGAAAAAGAATACGTAGGCCAGACTAGAAGAATAATTTTAACTAGGTTCAAAGAACATGTAGCTCATTTTAAATATAATCGTTTTGAAAAATCTAGTGTGGCTCAACATATTTTAGACACAGGTCATAAAGTAGTTGTAGATGACTTAAAACTTGTAAAAGCTGTGTCAAATAATAGGGAACTAAACAGCTTGGAAAGTATCTTTATTTACTTGAATAGAGATAAACTAATAAATTTAGACGGGGGTCCTATACCTAGTTCGCCATTGTTTGACCTGCTTTAATTAAAACTTGTTTTTTACGCTTCAATGATCAAAATTCACTGAGGTGTGAACAACAAATAGGTATATATAGGTAATGTTTAACATGGACGTCACTTCCACTAGTGATTTGCTTGGACAATATCCAGTAAAGATACTATGAAGTGCTAATCTCTCTTTTCCTCTTTTTAGGTTCTACTGAAGATGGCAACATAATTGCTGAAATACGTATTTAGGTTCTAAAATACTTGTTGTGGTTAGGGGTTTATAATTTTATTATTAAGCTGTTCATCTCGAGATAGAATCTAATGACACGGAGTGTTTCATATGTTCAATACCGATTCAGTTTGATCATACATGAGAGACGTAATATAAACGTCCCGAATTGCTAAAAGTTGCTTTTATCCTTATAAGGTAACTGCAATTCGACTTATTTTTACATCGGTCCAGAATAACAGTAATTAAGAAAATTCTAATAATATCTATTCTGGTTGACTAAAAATGCTTTATATTTTCATAATACTACAGTGTATTACTCTTTTAACCACTATTACTTACAAATTTAGGGGTGTCGGAATTAGGTACATGTAAATATAGCACGTCCTTAAATCAGACATATGTGTCGGAATTGTGTACATGGTTAGAAGTAATACTTAATATCTTTACACAAGAATATAATGTGTTTTACATCGTTTGCTATAATACAAATAATTATACGCATTTTTTCAAAAATTCCGACACGTGTGTGGCAGAATTATGGACGTCAATAATCCCTAATTAATACATCACCTTGGAGATAACAGTTGAACTCATTCCAATATGTTCAAATAATTATGTGTAATAAAAATCTTATGTAAATTATCACAAATTTGTGATACAACCGAGCTACTTTAAATTTGCTATGAAAACAACCAGAAAAAAAAACAATTTCAATAAATTAAATTTCTATTCTAGTATTGTAGTATCTGATTGGATTAAACATATGGCTTGTGCATAACAAATTACAGTAAAGCGTCGATAATCGGAAGTAATTGGGACTGAAGGTGATTCGGATTATCAAATTGTTCGGATTACCAAATATAACAACTAAATAGTAGCAATCTTAATAAAACCAACACCATTCGATTCCATTTTTCATAAACTATAAGTATGCCAAAAAGTCTAAATCGAAGGGATATCGAAAGGATTAATTTACAATTTAATTACGATTTATTTATGATTTATTTATTTATTTAATAGTGGAAGAAAATGGCTTTTCCCTAGGTTTCTCAGTGATTTTTTTTTATTTTTATTTGTTTTCGGACTACCGAATGTTCGGCTTACCGAGGTTCGGATTATTGACGCTCTACTGTACTCACAAACAAATGCTGAAACCATACGCAAAACAGAAATTTTATTTGCGAATTTGCCAGCGAATTTGTGGGCAAACATTTATTATTTAAACTGACAATGTAATTGTTTGTTGGACAACAAACAAAAAGTTATGACCACATAATTATAAAATGTAATTTCTTTGTTTAGTCAAAATATCAAAAAAATACTTTGTCCATTTAACAGACTTTCTATCTCTAATAATAACAAAATTACCCATAAGACATAGTGTATAATACAAAATAAAATTCATTCTCTCTGTCTCCGACTCCTCTGAAATTAGTCTGAACTCCGACTCCACAGCCGTGGTTGGGACTACTTTTTTCATCGAGTTATTGACCGTAAATTAACTGGACCGTCCCAAAATATATCATACCTGAACGGTATATTCTTCGTGTTGAAACAAAGCAATAGATACGCAAATGTGGACCTAATTTTAAACAATATCAGTTTAACGGTTCTATTGCATTTGATTGGTACGATGATATCTACAAAAATTGTTCGTTTATTGCTGTTTATAATTCCGGTTTGATTTTTGAATAGCCGTTATAATTGGTATGTATAATTAATACCTACATATTATTATGATAATTCATACAATACACCCATTTTCAATTCAGCTACAGCTGTAAATATATAATGGCTTTCCAGCTTCAATAATCTCTTATATTGATCTTGTCTGCTAATGAGATTAGCGCGGGTACAGTTTGTAATTTAATTACAACTGTTGATATAATAAATTTTAATGATGGCTGACGCATAAGCCATTTTAATTAAAGGTATAATGTACCAACACGGGTATCAATAGGCGAGCATGTCCCCGCTTCCAATAGAACGCGAGAGAGAGAGGGAGAGGATGTGTCTCTATTGTGCTAGGTACGTACATTATGTCTGGCATAATTATGAAATGTATGATAAACGCGCGGAAACGGCGGAAAGTTTAATACCGTTATACGTCGGAAAACCAAATTACAAATTATTGCGCTCAAAATCTGTGCTGGTAATAATAATTGATCTGAAACAATGACAATGAATTGTCGTTTCAATTAGTGTACAAGTCGATTCAGCGTTTGTTATTCTTAATTATGTTACCGTTTTGTTTTGCTACTTATGAATCAATAAAATACGTAAGTTCCAAAATTACAATAATATATAGTGTGTCCAGGACAGTCCGCATCATATGGAACTTTTTTATTATCCATTTCTCCGAAAATTTTGTTCTTTATAAAAGTTGGCGGCTTGTATGAAACCAATATGGCAACAGTCAAATATTTGAATTACGGTACCATATACCAAGCGATTCAGAATATGTGACCCGCTCGGAAGAAAGGGGTCTTGTGCTAAAATCGAGTTATCGAGATACACGCGCTTAAAGAGTACAGTGTTGCTCGGCGTTCTGCCTGGTGTTTGAAGGCGCATAACTCTGAAACTACTTATCAAAAAGAAATAAAATAAAGTTCGTTATGCTTCTTAGTAATTTCTACATAAAGTGTATGACTTTCAAAATATTATGTCTCTCGGTGTAAGCGCGACCGCGAGAGAAGTCTAAAATGGTACCCGACTTTTGTAGTTGTAATTCTTTTAAATTCGCACTCACCTTACCGATTTTTTTTTCTCAAAACACGCTTAGCCAAAAATATTCTAACCGTCATAGGTTAAAATACAGTATCTCATCTGCAGATTGGCCTTTGTGTTTTTTAAGTTTTACGTAATAGAGGGTGTAAACATGTATGAAAAAATCGAGAACGATTTTTCAATTTCCTCGCTCTCAAATTTATTCCTACGGCCGAAAAATTTTGATTGCTTTACATGTTATATAAAAATAAACCAAAATAATGACGCAATTAATCTCATCTTGTTCATTAAATCATTTTAGTGTGAACATAGACTCTATGTTTGGTTCACTCTACCTGTGTACAGCGGGCGGTTGTTAGTCCCGGCAAGTGCTGGCTGCACACGTGTGCACCGGCTGTTTATTTTGGATAAAATTGTAAGATTTCAGCATACCGTCAATACCTTAAAGTCAATAATTTATTCATAACACCCCTTCCTTCTAACGGCAAAAATCAGGTTTTCGCAAAAGTCTTCGTCAAAAGTCACCGGAATATTTTTTAAATCGTGAATTTGATAGTAGGTAGATGACTTCTCATGTAATTGTGCTGAATTAAGTCATTAAAAATCTGGAGATTATCGTTAATTACGGTCTTTTATTTAGTTATTTGCCCGGTAAATTATGCTTTTATATCCCTAAGTACCTCCCAGGCAAAGCACAAACAACAGCGCGCTTAGCCTAAGCTCGACTGCTTAGGAGGGGTGGGGTGAATTCACACAAGTTCTGTTAGAAGGTTTTTGAAATTAATTTATAAATTCCTGTAAATTACCAACTGCAATTAAAATTGTTGGCAAATTATTGGTAAATTACTGACGGTAATTTAAATTGATGGTAAATTACCACCGGTAATTTAAGCCGTAAATTACGTTAATTAGGAATCGGTAAATTACCATTAATTACGGTAACTAATTTGGTAATTTACGCGGTAAATTACGCTTTTACATCCCTGATCATGGAGCATCCATTCTGGAAAAAATAAGATAATTTCCCTAAATGTTTTGCTGGTAGGTCACACAAAATTTTTGTTCAGATCGTATTTTTTGTTTAATTAAAATTAAAATATTCAAAATCAATTGTTGATACGTTTAAAGATTTTATTAAATGCGTTGTTGATGCTTCGCATCCAAATAGCGAAGAAAGTTTTGTAAAATGGAGCAACTGGGTTATATTTTTACAGAAGTTTTATAGGCCTTTGCCACAACTCACGAAATTTCATCACTTCAACCTCAATGTGAATCAACAACATATTGGTTGCAAAGAATTTGCTAATTCTGCTAGTCAGCACGCAACAATTAAAAAATACAGCTAGAGGGTGAGCCGGAAGACATCCAAGCAACCGGCCTTTCTCTCCAGAGACAGTGGTACCTATTTAAGGAACTTCGGCCATTAATAACAAACCCTAAGAAAGCAGAAGAAAGCAGTGTTCATTAAAAAGCCACAGAAAGAGTTTCTCAAGAAACGGAGGCTATAAGAAACTAGTAAAGAAAATACAAAACATATCTTTATAGTAAAACAATTAATTTCATTCTATTACAATCTTCTATTACAATAAGCACAACTTTTTTTACAATACATTATTATTATCACAGCAATGTTATAGTCTTTCATTTCAAATATAGGTTATATCAGTTATTTAATTAATAACAATAAATAGCATAATTTATCGGATTTCAGTAATAAATTCGTGGTGCAAAAATACATCAAGAATTGTGCTTCTACTTCTATTATTTCGTATTTTTTAAGTTTTCTTTGATTTCGGCAAAATATCTTGGCAGGTTATTTTTTTAACAAATAATAAAAAAAATATCAAACTTACTATTAGAAAACACTTATTTTTATTTTGGTGTATTGTTTTTGATATTCTAATAACAAATAGCTTAGAAAATTGCCAGGAAAGCTTTCTTGTTTTGCGAGTATAATGCAACCGCCCTGAATCCTTCCGCGAAAAAGTAGTTTCGTTCATCGCTCTATAACTTCGCCAAATTTTATCCGATTAATCTCAAATAAATGGCATATTAAAGTATAGGATTCCAGCATTCCGAATCTGCCAAAACCCCAAAATCGATAATTTAGCAGTAAGACCCCTTTCTTCGGAGCCGGTCACATATATCAATTTATGATAACAGAAAAGTACCTTTATTTGTATTATTATCGATAAACTTTATTTGGAAATGTTGCTTAGCAGTAAAAATTGGATTCAATTATGAAGTCACACCTATGGCATCAGGTCAAATGTCATAGGTATGGTACTGATGCCATGGTCTTTTCTTTAGTGTACTTATAAATTTAGTGTGTTTTTTGAAGGTGATATTTGTTCAGTTTTCGTAAGTTATATGTGCTGTTGACTTCCTGCATTTGGTGCGAGAAGCAATTTGTTCAACCGAAGTAGTTCTATGCTCGACTACCGCTTGCAACACTGGTAAGCTTGCTTTCTTATTTTCGGCAATATATTGTTGTGGTGTTTCTTAAGGAGATTTTCAACAGACCCAGTCTACTTGAATTTTCTTATTATCCTAGAATTGGTTTAATCGGCAATTTGGTTTTCCGGGTGTTTTCATTGAAAATATCAGCAACATCGAGATAATCGCTTTTCTGTAGATGGATAACTACTATTATAAATATATCCAAAGTCATTAATATTAATTGAATTAAAAGTAACTCACGCTCACGTGTTAGTTATTGTATGATCTATTATTATCTACAGGGTGAAATATCAACTTTGCATCAGGAATATGAGCAATTTCGCGCTAGTTCTAAATAAACATTAGATATAATACAAAAATAATTAATAAAAATTGATTAAATTTTCAAAAAAATTGAGTAAAACGAACATTTTAGTGTCACTGGCATTGACTAATATTAGTTATAAATGTAGGAATTAAGTACGAATAGTTTCAAGTTCAAATAATATTATCATTAATTAGCATTTTTAAATTTGTTCCTTAAATTTGAACAGCTTAGATTGTAGCAATTTCAACAGTGCTTTTAAGCACTGTAAAAATATGTATGTAAAATACACGCACAGTATAATAACAGTATAATACAAAAATTGGGCAGATTTAATATAAGAGTCAATTTACTAATTATTTACAGTATGTATTATTTTGGAAAGCAAACAAGCACGCAGGTACGCTGTCCGAAATCAACAAAAAACTCCTACGTCGAAAGGCATTGCAAGAACAACCAAGCAGGCCGTGCTCCCCACCTCTCCGCGTAATCAGTCAAAACATCGGGTTGATCGCGTCGTTGTTAACTGTGTTTACAATTTCAAAATGTGCATAATTATTGTGTTAATTAAAACAGAAATGTGTTACCAGTGCCTTTGTATGACTGCCTAGCAACCAATTGAGATGAAGTATGACAACAATCGTCCACCGGTGAGTTTATTTTTGCGTATGATTAACGTCACTTCAAAAATGTGATAATACCGTATTGGATTGTTTGTATTGTTGCCGTTTGGCATATTACGGGTACCCCTATGCGGCATAAATGAGATATTTCGGTCTTATATTGTGTAATTTTTGGTTATTAGGCAGTGGATTTTGATTTATTAGTCCACTATATTGAGTTTTTAGCTAAAACGTAATAGCTATTACATATTTGCACAGATGTAGTATAAAATACGGGGGAAAATATATCAGCCCGACAAATTATGTATTCTCAACGACGAATTGTGCACGACAAAATATGTACTCTGCACGACAAATTTGGTATTCCTCACGACAATTGTTAACACGACAGAATATGTATTCAGCACGACAAATTAGGGATTCTTAACGATAGTTTAATTGACTAGCACGACAGATTATGTAATTTAACTTTTTCAAGCTGTTTGCGAAAATTATTTGTTATATTGATTTGATTTTTGAGTTTTAATGATTTAATTTTGGTTTTATACAACTTAATTAACAGCTTTAGTGTGGAATATGCAAAAATTAAATAAAAACTCAAATGAAATTTATAATATTGCATTTAATTAAAGAAACAAATAAACTATAATTCAAGTATAATAAATATATATCCGTACATTTCATAAAAAATAAACAAATATTTGAATTACTGTCTTGAATTATTGTGTATTTGAATATTTTTTCTTTCGATTTAGTAGAACATGTGTAATATTTAATACCTACTTCTAGAACTTTTTTGTTTAATTGTAGCCATTGATATGCTTCCGTCCAGTCCTTTAATGAAGTTGTTTGCTGTGAGTAAAATTGTTTATAGTTAGATGACATTGCATTCCGATTTTGAAAGCATTTCACATATTTACAAGTATTTAATTTGTCAAAAATTGGTCGAAGTTAAGTGACTATCCTGGCCAACAATGAACAAAATCGAGCAAGTGACAACAATTTTTGGTAGGGTTTTCTCCATAGACTGTTCGATTGTGTTTATTGATGGCACTTACCTTAGATTGTTTTTGATAAATTTAGTATCTACTTGGAAATACGTGCTCTGACTCAATAGTTCATTGATTATTTTTCTTATGTAAGTGGAAAAGTGTGATATGTAAATTGCTTGTAGTAAACAAACTAAACATATTTCCTTTTTAATATGATTAAATTAAATGTATACCTACTCAATTTTGTGCCTCTTGGGATATGGCTTAATATATTGTATCGATGAGGTTTCTTCTTTTTTATTAACAAATATTCTCTCCATTCTGGTTCTTGGTTCTGTTTTTGAATCTACGTATTTTTCACTAAAAAAAGAACTACCGTACAATTAAGTAAAAATACACAATTTTTATTGTTCTAGGGCATTTTTATTTCTATTGTATGACATCTGGTTACTTTATTTTCTTATATGGAAAGATGAATTTTCTAAAATCGATTGATAGTACTTTTTGTATGTGAAAAATATGAGAATTGCAGAAATTTAACCATATACAGGGTGTAAGAAAATTTCACTTCGAACATGTTTATAGTGCCTACTTACTTGTTTCTTAAAATCTAGCTTTTTAAATACATAAGGCATAACTGAAAAACTTTAAGGATTAGTGTAGACTGTAGAACTATTTTAGTACTTGCACTAAAATGGTACAAATAATTTCAAAATATACAGAAATATGGGCTAATCAATAGAAAAGAAATGATATTGACCTGAATTGTTGAGGTTAAAATAGACCAGACTAAAGTTGAAAAAAAAAAAAATATGGAAATAAAGTCTGGCAAACCTGAAAAAGATTTTTCAAATCGTGGAATTTTTACTTCGATGTTCTGAACTGATGAAATTTCATTGCAGCCTTTCGACATTTTTGACAGTCCAATTGTTAGAGACTGGGTCACGTTATTTATTTTTCAAATACTTAATACCGATTTGAAAGTATCAATATTCATATGTTATAAGTAGCAAACAAAACCTCTTTTCCTTTGTTATGTATAATTTTAATGGGTACTAGTTTCGTCGTTTAGACATCTTCACTCTAAATCTACAAATAGAATAAATAACATCACACGTGGTCGAAATTTACATGGTATCTTACGGTCAGTTTATAAAAATCACACGTAAAACAAAAATAAATGCGTTCATTGCAAACAACCAGACACGAATGACATGGGACACACGTATTGAAGTTGGCAGCACGATAGCGGACACCTGAGTTAGCAAATTTAGGGAAATAAAGTGTACATAAATACAGGTCTGTTATTTTTTTTGTTCAATAAGAGCATTACAATCTATTCATAATTGACTAATGAGTAACTTAATTGTAACTTATTTTACTAGTGTAACTTAACCTAACAGGCACCCATCGATGTCTCTCAGTTAGTCCTGGTATAGTGAGCACGTTTTTCTTACGCACTACGTAGCACTGACTCTGCTTTTGGAACTAACACCTACAACCAGCACTTACTCTGCTTTTATCACTATCTAACATTCACATTAGCTCAAAAGGCTTCTTTCTCTTGAGTCTTCTGACTAATGCGGTGTTGTCGAGGAGCTGGATGGCCTCAACGTTCACGTGATGGTGAAACCTTTCCTCGTGACTTCTTGCTAATTTTTGGATTTCTTTGCAAACAAACACCGTTTTAAGGTCCTTGTGGAGATCATCATTCTCTGGTCTGTTATTGGAAGTGAATTGATCGCTTAGTAAAGTGACATTTCTATTTCTTTTGTTTCGTTCTATTTCTAGTAGTTCTAACAGGGTCATCTTATAACTTTTTTACATTTGTGTATTAATTTTGGCTCACTGTAATTAATACAGTGTCCTGTATGTAGACTATGTTGATATAAATTTGATGAAGATCTGTTTTTATGCTCCGCTATTCGTTTAGCCAACCTCCTTCCGGTTTGACCGACATAAAGTGCAATCGTAACAGTTGACAGAGTAAACGCCTGACTCTTCCATGATACGTTGTGTGTCCCATTTCATTTGTCTCTGTTTGCTTTCAATGAACGCATGTATTTTTGTTTTTACCTGTGATTTTTATAAACTGACCGTAAGATACCATGTAAATTTTGACCACGTGTGATGTTATATATTCTATTTGTAGACTTGGGCTGAAGATGTCTAAACGACGAAACTAGTACCCATTAAAATTATACATAACAAAGGAAAAGAGGTTTTGTTTTCTACTTATCACATATATAGGTATATATATATATTCATCTTACCAACATGGAACGCTTCAAGTATCAATATTCATTCAATAACTTTAAAACTTTCATTTCGCCTACGTAGTGAACTCTATCACAACGTATTTTCTTACGGTTATCCCCAATATTGCAAAAAACACATATTTTTTTAACATTTCTACCCCATTTTTGCAAAAAATTTCAGTTTATCATCCCAGCTATGTATGTATGTATAACTGTTCACCAAAAGATCTCGTAGCATTGTTATTAAACTCACCCTGTATACCGTTTTGGCGAACTTAAGGACATAAATTGAGGTTAGCCGGACTGCCCCGGAGGCACCGGAATTATTATTGGGGTGCGCATTAGTGTTGCCGCTAGGGGGCGTTCTGCTAAATAGAAATACTTTGCATCGGGCTTAGTGTACAGTGTTAATCAGAGGATTTAATCAGTTTGCGGCGGGCGCGGCAGAGGGCGCGCGGGTCGCCCTGCTAAGTACGGGTTCCGATGAATATTAATAGACATATTACCAATCCCAATTAGGGAGGTATTGGCCCCGACATTTCCATATAAAAACAATTATTCCTTATCGTCAACGGAATGAAACCTCTGTACTAATGGCGAGGCGCTCTCTTTCCAATCATATTTTATCGGCATAAATTAATTATCCGCCGCGCTCAAATTGCATTTTTACCAAGGCGATGGACATTGCTGACGGCGTTTTTTGATTTTTTTCCACTCCGCGAAAATTTTGATTGGTTTTTAATATATTTCTAACTACACAGCGAAAAACATTACTTTGTAAATTATAATAGTGTTTATAATTTACAAAGGAATGTGTTTGCCTATGTAGTTAGAAATAGATCAAACCCCAATGATGAGTTTACGCGAAACGGGAAAATTCAAGAAATACCGTCCGGAAGTCCATCGACTTGCCAAAAAGGCTAAAAAAATAAAAGTATTAAATATCAACATACATAACAATTTGTTTGTTACAACTGTTGTTTGAAAAAATTCTTTTATTTCACCGTTATTAATTAGCACTCATGTCGATTTGTTTCGCCAAACTGTCCCGAAACTACGGCCCGCGGGCCAAATCCGACCCGTAGATGATTTTTAAATTACTACCTATATTAATATATGTCACATTAGGGTGGACCTTAGTTACTCTTAACGAAAAATTATTTTCAAAATTAAGTCCACGTCACCCCTGTAATTTGTTCTACATACTAAGAAACTAATTCCCTCCAAGTTTGAAGTCGATCGGATAATGGGAAGACGTGCCTAAAGGGCTTTGTTTATGCAAAAAAATGGGACATTAATAAAATTAAAATATACACACATTTCAATCCGTTACTCAATAGATATTATTCTAATGCTGTATTCTAATTATTATATGAACTAAAAAAACGTTATTTATATTATATTTATCAATAAACAGAAAATTGTTTAAACAAAATTTATTATTTTAATGTTTTTGATAAACAATTTTAGGGAATTGATAAAAAAAGGAAAAAATAAAAATAATCATTGTTTTGTTTATAAACTATTTAATAATTATTTCCGTTATTTACAAACGCATATAGAGACTTACGTACTAATTAGAACTTAATTATAACAATGTTTACTAAAAATATCTAAATTGTAGACTAATTGTAGACTAAAAATGTTTATTAAAAATAAATATATGAACAATACAAGAATTGTATAACAATAGTATTAATTATAATAATAGCAAATAATAGTAATACACAGCAACAAATTATGGAGTTGTTTAAAATTCGGCGTTTAGTGTTTTCTTATCTACTATTCGTTAAATGCGTAAATGCGGGCAAACCGCTTCACATCCAACGCTCCTATAGAAGTTTCTTTTCACAATAAAATGTGTACTATATATTTATAATAGATTTTAGATTAAAAAAAGTGATCTACAATACATTGTATACCACCAGCGAAAGGGTTTAAATAAAACTAAACACAACAAAATAAATTAATTAAATTACTAAAATGTACCTTGAGAAATTATTGATTGTTGAGCCTTTTCTGCCAGCATCTCTTTCCGTTCTGCCAAAGAGTTTTTCGCTGCTCCTTTTCCGCTAAAATGCGACCACCAGCACCCATCACGTCGACACGCCCTTTTCTGCTTCAACAGAAATATTTTGTCTTCTTCGATTGTCATCATTTGCAAAGCATTTGCATGGCCGATATCGAATAAATCGTTCAACGAATCAGTAAATTCGTGTTCTAGTTGTATTTGAGACGCAGTTCGGTGTTTTGCATTCCAATTTAGTGTTCTCCACTTCTGGTAAAGTGGTTCTAATTTGGCAATACTATGTGCAGTTAGCTTCACAAGGGATTCGTGCCTTTTGTCAACATGTTTCCTCTTCTTTTATAACAAGAGCCGCACTAGTGCGAAGATTCAAGTTAACTTTTCGCAAGTTATAAGAAAGCACTCTTAAAACCTGACCCATACTCGGCAATTTAGCACCAACAATTTGTTGTTCGAAATAAACCAATAAAAACAATTTATCTCGACTTCGTGTCTCCATTTCTTGGTCAATATGTAACTGATACACTTCAAACCCTTATACTGACAACAACTCAAACTCTATCCTAAAGTGAGTGTGCGTCTACTTGATAAAGGACAAGAAATAAGAAATATAAGTACGTAGGCTTTCACGGCCAAAATCATTTAGAAAATAAACTGCTTCCGGGTTATGCCGTCTGTCAAGATTTGTTAATGCTGTCGTTTTGCGTTTCGCGAGTATTCAATTAGCTTTGAAGAAGCGAGCAACATGGTACGCGAAACGTCAGCATAAGAAATCTTGACACACGGCATAACCCGGAAGCAGTTTATTTTCTAAATATGAAATATATATATATATATATATATATATATATATATATATATATATATATATATATATATATATATATATATATATATATATATATATATATAAGAGGCAGAACAATGTTTCGGACAGGGTTAAACTAGAAATTAATCCAAAGTAGTGTAAGAGCGTCGAGCGTAGACAGTGCGAACACGCGGCGTTGTAAAAGTCTTAAAGGATCGAATAAGTTACTTAATTAAAATAATTATATAAGCAAATATGGTTACTGGACAACCAAAGTAAGGTACCCTTGTATAATAACAATAACTGTCTTATTTAAATTGTTAAACTAAAGTCAAACATCAAATATGAGAAAAATTACTGACATTTTCAAACTTTCAAATCGATTGAGGCACCCCTTCCCGTGGTCGAATTAAGTTTTTCTTTTGCAGGACTTATTTTTATTCATAGTAGAACAAATTTAGAGGGTGACGTGAAAAAAATTCGATCATAAAAAAATAAGGTCCACCCTAATGTCACATAGTTTAATAAGTACATCACAATATGTTTAGTTCTAATAACGATTGGTTTAAATGCTAAAAAACCAAATTAAATTATAAAACGAGATTATTGCTAGATACCAAAAGTACCCCACAACTAATAAGCTTACATGCATTGGGTCTATAAACAAGAAAGGATTTGCTTTTACCTTATTCAAAATATATGGAATCTTTATTAATATTACTTTTATTATACACTCAGTTCCAATAAAAATTGACACACTCGATTTTTGACCTAACTTTAATGACTTACATTTTTCAACACATATTTAAAAAAATAAAAATTAAATTTGGTTAGTATCTGGGGGAAATCCCAACAAAAAATATACAATGTCCTTTCCAAGGCATTTTGCGTATTTTTTTGCGAAGAGAAAAACGTGTAACTCAGATTTCAAGTAACCAGATACTGTATTCCTGTAAAATTAAAAAGATGCTGTGCAAAATTACGGTGGTACTGTTGTAATTTCATAGGAAAACTGTGAATTGTATGAAAACAATACAGAAATATAGCTGGAATTTAATAACCAGCGACGTTACAGTTAATTCTTCTTTTACAGCTTTTATGGTAGTTTATTACATTCATTTACTGTAATTAACTGTTCTTTTTAATTCTTTCAAGTATTACCAACAGAAGGAAAAGGAAAATATAAATCAAACAATGCGAGAACGAAAAATACAAAAAGTACCTTTTACAAATAATTAAATAAATAAATTCTTTAAAAAATAAAAAAAAGATTATTGGTCGAAATAGAAAAATTAAGAAATATTTATTCTGATTAAAAAGTTTCATATGGACCTATTGATAACAAATTAATATTCCTTAAGAAGTTAGAGCCATTTAAAATACTGTTTTATAAATATTTTGTTATTTTTTAAGGCATTGAAAAATAAATAAGTCCTTATGAAACATTTTAGTCAGATCAATAATTACGTTCTGAAAGAAATGTCGGGAATAAACACCCAACTAGAAGATATTTCTACACACTAATTTCATCTATAACAGATGATCTCTATATTTTCTCTTAAAGTTTGTTAAACAACTCTGCCAGATTGTTGTTTTCTTCCACTAATGTATAGGAATAGCTATTTCTGTGAGACTTTCTTGACGTCTCTGGCGGGAACTCACCCTTCTCCCTAATTGATCCCACAAATGTTCTATAGGGCTCATATCGGGGGATCTCGCAGGCCACTGTAAGTGGTAGCTTCAAAGAACCATGACTCATCCGTAAACAAGACATTCGACCATTCAGGAATATTCCATTCTCCATAATTCTCAACAAAATTTCGTCGATGGCATGATGAACAGGCAATAATTTAGGTTTTTTTTAGGTCTCCTAGCTTTTAAATTAAGATCTGTTAGATGTCTACCCACTTACGTCATTTCACTAGAAAACTGCTTCTCGATATATTCAGAAGGTTCGTAATATGGATTGGTTAAAAAAAAAAAAGCTGTAATTCGGACAATTTCAGAGATAAAACAATGAATAAAAAAACAAAATGCCCGTAAAAGACGCGTCTTTCGTATAGAGTGTAACTACTTTCTATAACATTACTTGATTAACACACACGGTGAGTCAAAAATAGGAAAGAAACATAGTATCAGTTTTTAGTATCAAAATTGTCGTGATTTTAATCAAAATTGTCACACAAATTTCTGGTATGTACTATGCTGGGGATAGTTATTATTTCTTAGACGAAAATAAATAAAATTTTTATTGGACTATATCGATTGTTATCTTGTTTTATAATTGTAACAATAACAACGACTAGATCTTCTGATACATCTTTGATATGGCTCACGGTTTCTTTTTTACATTGTCACTTTTGACAATGTATCAAAGATGACAGCTCCGGATAGCGCACTGACAGTGTTCGTAAAAAGTTACATTAATCAGCACAAAATAGTAAATTATAAGCCAATACCGGAAATCAGTTACGAGGAGTCTGCATGCAAGAGGTAGGCTCAAGTTGTATGACATGCGAAGTGGACACTATTTAAGGAATTCAGGATCTAAGAAATAATATTTTATGTCAGTGACTATAAGTGCTGCACCATATTCAAAATGTACACATATCGTATTTAGTATAGCCCTGCTTTTTGTACTTATGAGTGAGACTCATGCATATTCGTACGACACAAGATATATATCTGTGCCACTTGACCACTATAGGTAAGATCCAAATGTGACCTTTTTGTAGCTATATCGTTTCGTGATGGTTTATATTGTACGTATTTTTTACAGTTTTACCAGAAATCATACATTCAGGTTGAGATATCTAGCAAACGACACTTTGTGGTGTCTTAATGGCCCGATATTCTTTTATACTGGTAATGAAGGTAACATTACGGAATTTGCCAACAATGCTGGTTTTCTATGGGAACTGGCCCCGTCATTTAACGCGATGTTGGTATTTGCGGAACACAGGTATTTATTGTATCTTTTGAATTTTAATCATATAATATACACGATACTCCAACTATTTATGGGATACGTAGAGTTATTTCTATAGATAGGACAAAATAATGTCAAGAACTTCAAGATTTTCTAAATTTCTGTTTTCTGTAAATCTTTTTAGTGATGTTCAATAAAACATGGTTTTTAACATGAGCTTTAGGAGCTGTCCTGTGATACCCAAATTTGTCTCTGATATGTCAAAAAACAAAAACAAACATTTTGGTTTTTATTTTTTAAGCTAGTGTAATAGATTAGACAGTAACTTTTAACTGCATGTTCTGTTCCTGTATTTTTCACTTTTTACACCGGATTTTAAAGTGGTATTTATATTTTAACTCCTGACACCAAAATTTCAGTTCATGGTTAATTGCGGTGGTAAGACAGGGCTTACCACCGCAATTAAACATGAACTGCAATTTTGGCATCTGTACAAAATAGAAGTAAATTGCACAGATATAAAAGATTTATTGTTTTTAAGAAATATATTCTTCTGAATTTACTCTTTTGGATCAAAACATATTTCTTTGACGCCAACAATATTTACTTCATTGAATACTGTAGTTTATTTGCTTGTAGAGATTAATTTATTTGCTATATTTAGTTAGGTCAAATAAATATACCTATTTGGATTAAAAAAATTACTTTCCTTTAAAGTAATATTATTGTTTTGATTTAAAAAACGTTTCTTCACACCAAAGAAATCTAAGTTTGATTCAAATTAATATATTTGTATACAAAAAGATATTTATTTCCTTCAAAGAAATATTTTTGCTTTGGCTTAAAAATAGGTTTACTTCCGCCACAGAAATCATATTTTGATTCAAATGAATATATTCTTAGTGTGACTACTGTAACACTTTCCACATCGGATCCCAAAATGACCCTATTGGATTTACTTGCCATATTTTGCTAAAATTAGCAAAATATGGCAAATATATCCAATACGGTCATTTTGATATACTACTAGAAAGTGTAAAATATTTGACATTTACGACAAATATCAATATACAAATATCAATATGTTGCGACAAATGTGGCAACATTGTCGCAACATATGTTGCTACATTTTACTTATCAAAATATATAAGATATATATATATATATATATATATATATATATATATATATATAAGTATTAATTACCCAACTAAAAGAAGTAAGAAGAAGTAAGATAAACGTGTTTAGAAACAATTTTTATCTCATCAACTTTTCGCGCAATGGCACAACGCAAAATCAAAACTTGAAACCAGCAAATATCATGTGTTTTGCTTCTTTCAAAAATCCTACCGGCTAAACTAGATAAGATGGAGCGTTGTAATTTTCAGTATTAATTACCCAACTCATCTGTAAGGTAAACGTGTTTAGAAATAATTTTTATCTCATCTACTTTCGCGCAATGACACATAACGTAAAATCAAAATATGAAACCAGCAAATATCATGTCTTCTGCTTCTTTGAAAAATCCTACTAAAAATCCTAATCATCAACTACTAAACTAGATAAGATGGAGCGTTGTAATTTTCAGCATTAATTACCTAACTCATCTGTAAGATAAAATGTTTAGAACTAAATTTTTGATTATGATAACTGCAACTTTTACTTCGCCGTTTTTTCAGAAATGATAAGCTATTACTCTTTTGCATTTTGTTAGTTGTTTATTGATTTTATTTGTTTATTTCATAAAACTATATATGCTTAAAACAATAACAGATTAATAATATGGTGACATACAGGCGGGATGTTAACCTATAATTAACCTATAATAATATTGCTTTGACAAAGTATATCGTTAAACATTTTCATTTGTAATATTTTTTATTATTATTATTATAGTTTTTCGTTTCTTAATCTATGAGTAATTTTCCTATCAAATAAAATTTATTTTTTCTTGAAACTATACCCAACTATTATTAAAGTATTAACTTACGTAATAACCTAATAAATATTGATATATATGATTAAATGCATACCGTGATTATCTAATAATAATAATAATGATATTTATTTAGTTAAAAGAAACTAATAATCACAATAAATTTGGTTTCCTAAGTAATAAACTTATCAACTACTTAACATTAGCCAATACATGAACCCGACATGATGTTTTAAAAAGACTTAGCGAACTACTGTTTTTTATATCACTTGGCAGGGTATCTTCAGTGCTTTATAATAAAATGAATTTTGTGTGCTGCTTTTTGTATATTTTGGTAATCTGAAGTGGTCCTATTGCCGAGTATTGTATTCATGCTGCTGACTATTGTATGTTAAATAATTACTCATATAATTTGGGAGTTTATTATTTATGCATTTATATACCAACGTGAGTGCCTGATATACCGTTCCTTGTTTAACATTCAAAAAATTTAATACTCAGCATGGACTCGACACTGGTTAACCTGGAGCTTTGTAATAAAATTCTGAGTGCTCGATTTTGTTGTACTTGAATCTTTTTAATGTCTTTGTCTGTACACAAAAATATTATACTGCTGCAATAGTAAAAATATGGTTCTATAATCGTATGGTACAAAGATATTCTAGCTTTTAATGTAAGTTTATTAGATATTCTTCCTAAGTAGCTAATCTTTCGACTCACCTTTTTAACTATATATTCCATATTACTAGTAAATTTCAAACTATTATCTAAAATGACACCTAGATATTTAAATTCGAAAAATTCTAAAAATAATACAGTAGGTATTTTATATACTAGCTAATTGGTTAATATAGGTATTATCGAGTTAATTTTACTTTTGTAACAACTCATTCAACATGCAACAAAATATTATCGACAATGATGATTTTTTATTTAGGAAATCAAGTCAAAAGTTTTAGGACCAGTTATGTTACGCCCAGTACATTATTACATTAATAATAGCAAATGGAAATGTGAGATTAACATTTTGGAAATACATCAAAATATACTTAAAAATAGGTAAAATGTAACCATTTGGTATTACTTCGAGGCATCCAACGTGAATTTCCAAACACGTTCCTAGTTCTCGAGACGCTGCTGGACGAAAAACTTGTTATTGCATAGCCATAAAATAATTTCTACGCCGCATTTTGTTCGAATATATGGGGAAAACATATGCCGTCAATGCTCCGCAGAAAAATACTTTTTGTACTTGTTTTCGGGTTATTTCTTAACACGTTTTCAAGTTTTCAACGCGAATATAATATCTTGGTATGTAGTATGTCTGCCAAAATATAAATACCTACATGTGTAATGAATTAATGATGTATGAATTTGTGTAATAATCATTATTTCGATACTTATTCATAGTTTTGGTACTCACTTCACCAATTATGTATTATAGTTTTACCTATTTGTTTAACCCAATGCTATTTATGCATCAATTGGTAAATTCGTGGTATATCCAGAATAAACACCAGTAGTTGTTTTACCATCATCTTATAGAGCATCAGAAGTGCAAACAGAAATATCAAGAAAATACCTCTACCAATTCTTTTAGATATTATGGAGAATCGCAACCATTTGGGAAAAGATCGCTTGCAAGCTTAAGTAGCGTTGGTTACTTGACCTCTTCGCAAGCGTTGGCTGACTTTGTCTATCTACTAACCGAGATACAAAAAGAAATGAGACAAAGGAACAACAATAGAACTCTCAGAGTGATCGCGTTTGGCGGTTCCTATGGAGGCATGCTAGCTGCTTGGTTACGTCTCAAGTATCCAGCGACGGTTGTTGGAGCGATTGCCTCATCGGCCCCAATATACCAGTTTTCGGGAATGACAGATTGCTCGAAATTCAACAATATAATAGTGGACACATTCAAGACTTTAGGAACAGACGCTTGCGTTAAGAATGTCAAGAAAACATGGCCACTGATCAGGTGATTTAATTGTGTTAGGACTTTCGTTATTCAATACTTATGAAATTAATAAAATAAATACAATTAATGCTTAAGTTTCCATAAATATTTGGAATCGACAAAAAAATGAATAAAAAGCTTTTAAAGTTTTAGAATTTTGTATATAAAAATTATAACTAAAAGAAACTATAAAAATTCTAATAATTTTATATTATATATTATATTATGTATATCCGAGAAAAATTAATATTTAAAATTTTAGTAAATAATACTTAATTTTCTACGTCAGTCTTAAAATTACAAATATTTAATTAGTTAAGAAAACATTTCCAATAAATCTATTTCATTGATTTTAACAAGACCTAAATTTTTTTCATTATGAAGCCAAATTTATTCATTCTCAAAAGCATGTTGAGGTAAAGCACACCTTAATTTACTAATTTTTTGCAATGAGAAGAACGACAACCTAATAATAAACATTTAAGTATTTTTTTGGAAAAACATTATTAAAAAATATCAACTAAATATTCCAAATTTACAAATTCTTTTGCCTAAATATAGAATTGCATTTTTTCCTATTCTTTTATATTAGAAAATATATATATATAATATATCCACCCGAATTTGTAATTTTTCTAAATCAATCTATAGAAAAAAATTTTACATCTGTCCTAAAAACATTAATATCTAAAATAATCTGATGTGGCCAGGTACATGACTTTATCATACAATACAGTAGTGTCGAACTCTGATGTGCTGACAATAATGTCAATAGAATCAAACTATCTGTCAAATCCTGTCTAACTAGTTTTAATGCAGTACGAGCGATCTCGATGAAATAAAATTTGCCCATATAGCTAAACTATTAATTTTACCAAAAAATGTTATCGACATAAATTATACAAAATTTCCTCTACTTTAATTTATTATTTAACTATTTTGACGAAATTACAGAAATGGCGGCTCATTTGCAAAATCTTTGAAAAATGCTAAGAGTAAACATCTTTTGCTTTGGAGCCTTTTGAACAGAAAGCTTTTCAGCTCTAAGTTTAGACATCAAATTTTTAAATATGAAGTTTCGAACCCACTAGATTTCCATAAACTTCACTAAAAGAAAAATAATCATTAAAAATTGATCTAATCAAAGTAGAAAAGAAGTTTCAATCACATTTGTACTGTTTGATGTAAATTCTGTTGGTAAAAAGAAAAACCGCATCCAAAAATATCAAAACATGTCCTTCAGGTAAAGGCAAATTTTTGTACTCTTCAGAAAAATTAAATGAATTTTTAATATCATACAAGTCATTATTAAAGGAGTTACTAAGAATTCTCAAAATCATGATGAGCTAAAGCACACCTTAATTTACTAACTTTTATGTCTCATTTATGTACGGAAATTCAACTTTTTAAATAATTACCAATCTAACATGCAGTAAAGGACAATAAGAACAAGGGTTGGCATAAACAACCCCAGAATTTAAAACCAAAGTCGTTTTATCTTTAATAAATGAAAACTAACTATTAATTTTAAACATTTAATACCTATTTAATGCAATTTTCAAAAACAAATGATGTAGAAGAGAAACAACATGATGACAATGAGAGGTGCGAGAACCTAATAAAAGACTTTTGGAAAACCATTATTCAAAAATATTAACAAAATATTCCAAATTTAAAATTTCTTGTGCCTCAATTTAGAATTGCATTTTTTTCTATTCTTTTAATGGAATAATATGAGAAAAAATTAATATATCTACCCGAATTTGTAACTTTTCTAAACCAATCTAAAAGCAAAATATTTTCATGTGGCCAAGCACATGACTTTATCATAGTAGATAGTAGTGTCGAATGCTGACAATGTGCTGACAATGGCTGACAATAGTGTCAATAGAATCAAACTATCTGTCAAATCCTGGCTAACTAGTTTTATTGCAGTACGAGCGATCTCGATGAAATCGAATTTGGTCATACAGCTAAACTATTAATTTTACCAAAAAATGAAATAAATTATTCAAAATTTCGTCTACTTAATTTATTATTTGGGTAACTATTTTGACGAAATTACAGAAATGGCGGATAATTTTCAAAATCGTTAATAATGCTATGAGTAAATATCTTTTGCTTTGGACCCTTTTGAACAGAAAGCTTTTCAGTTCTAAGTTTTTTTATTTCCGATTTAAATGCCACCTTAAGTAAATTATTAGTTTTCTCAAGGTATTCAGTTTTGGTATAATTACCGTAACCGAGCCCTTATCTGCTCTAAGAACCATAATAATGACAAGTCATAACAATAATGCTGCTTTACTTCAACAACATCTTTTGTTTTTACAACATAATTTATTTTTTCTCGGTTAGTGTGATTTTATTTTACGTTGTTATGAAGTACCTACATATTTTCATGCATATTGCCATTTTGCTTGCTTGTCAAAAGTTTGTTATAATTTTTATTAAAAAAAAAAACTTTTATTGTATATTTCCTGAGGAACCCCATGATTAAGGCATAATACTGAAAATAAAAAAATAAACTAAAAAAACTTGACTACGTTCATTATTTGTTTGCCGATATCCAAACATTTACGAAAACTATTATAATAACACGGTAAACATAAATTTCATTTATAAAATTCATGTTATTTTTACCTTATATCTGAAGGAATATATCGTCGACGGCACAAGGGATGAGGAATGTCTCGACGATACTGAAACTCTGCAGGCCGGTCAAATCCGAAAGGGATGTCAAGCTTCTTACGCAGTGGCTGAAAGACATGTACGCGAACTTGGCAATGTACAATTACCCGTATCCAAATAACGAACTTCCAGCGGAACCCATCAAGGGGTTCTGTTCGAAGTTGAACGTCAGGTGCATCGACGGAGAACCGCTGTTGAAGGCGTTGGGTGCCGGTCTCGGCGTTTATACTAATCATAGCGGTCGAACAAAATGCATCGATTTCAGCGAGACCAAGTGTCCGAACGAAAAGGCGTGGTCATTTCAAGTAAGTAACAAATATTTTATCGTGTTTCCTTTTACTGTTGATGAAAAAATTGAGGTGTTTAAGTGTTTAGACGATTGCTCAAGGTTACATTGCTACAGGTTGCTACAAAATTAAGGAAAATGCATTAAGTGTGTTTTCTAAAGATATCACAACAATATTTTGTAATATTTTCCTCACAAGAAAGCTAAATTCACAATCTAGATTTGATTACAAGGCTGGTTCAAATGAGCTGAATTTCGTCATAGTTATGGTGCTCAAAATCGTTAAAAATTGAGAGCAGAACTTAGCAGAACTATATTTAAATGCCACGGTTTGTTTGCCATGATAAAACTCTGAGATTTCCAATTACTTAATTTGTCAAAAATACTATAATCAAAATTAAATGACTGCAACCGATTCTTGTATGCCTTTTTTTCCAGATAATCTGTATCTAACAGATTGCTTGCGCTGATTTTCTCAAAAATCAGACTTAATTCACAAATTCTGTTCATCAATGTCAACTTTTTTAAACAAATATTTACTGACAATATTTTGGAGACTGTGGCGAACTTAATAATAAAATTATAAACCCCTAACCACAACAAGTATTTTAGAACCTAAATACGTATTTCAGCAACTATGTTGCCATCTTCAGTAGAACCTAAAAAGTGGAAAAGAGAGATTAGCACTTCATAGTATCTTTACTGGATATTGTCCAAGCAAATCACTAGTGGAAGTGACGTCCATGTTAAAAATTACCCTAATATATACCCATTTGTTGGTCACACCTCAGTGAATTTTGATCATTGAAGCGTAAAAAACAAGTTTTAATTAAAGCAGGTCAAACAATGGCGAACTAGGTATAGGACCCCTGTCTGAATTTATTAATTTGTCTCTATTCAAGTGAATAAAGATACTTTCCAAGCTGTTTAGTTCCCTATTATTTGACACAGCTTTTACAAGTTTTAAGTCATCTACAACTACTTTATGACCTGTGTCTAAAATATGTTGAGCCACACTAGATTTTTCAAAACGATTATATTTAAAATGAGCTACATGTTCTTTGAACCTAGTTAAAATTGTTCTTCTAGTCTGGCCTACGTATTCTTTTTCACAGTCATGACATTTGATACAATATATGCCAGATTTATCAAGTACATCTACCTTATCCTTTGGGTTTCCAAGAAGGTTTTTTATGCTATTATGAGTCGAATATGCAATACAGAGATTTTGTGATGTAAAAATACTTCTCAAACCCCTTGTATATGCACAATCGAACGGTATTTTAACATATTTCTTCTTTTCTACAGACAAAGTATTTAAAGTAGATATTTGATTTACATACATTTTTTGATTCTGCTTCTTAATCATTCTATCAACTATTTTCTCAGGGTACCCATTATGTATGACAACATTCTTAATAAACAATAATTCTTGCTGATATCAATCTGCGGACAATGGAAATTTCAATAACCTATTTACTAAACAACTAATAAAAGACAATTTTTATTGAAAAGGATGGTGCGAATCATTAGGGATAAACCTATTGTGTTAGTATCTTTCCGATACACGTCAATTTCTATTATATTTTTGCTATTCCTGACTACCAGAGTATCTAAAAATGGAAATTGGCCGTTAACTTCTTGTTCTACAGTAAAGTTAATGGTGTTGAATTTAGAATTCAAAACGAGAAGAAAATCTTGAATACTGCACTTCTAGGTGTCAAAAATGGCAAAAATATCGTCGACATACCTAACCCAAGTCTTAGGGAAATATGGTGCTATAGAGTTTACATTGGTTTCAAATCTGCTCATGAACAAGTTGGCAATAAAAGGTGAGAAACAGTTACCCATTGCAGTTCCCTCAAGTTGTTAAAAAAACTTTCCGTTTATTTGAAAACAATTTTGAGACATACAAAGGGCAGTCAATCTTACATATTCATCTATTTCTGACGGGGCAAAGTTGTTATTGCTCAATAATTCCCTAAGAAACTCCAAAGTTTCCGGAATAGGCACACTAGGAAACAGTGAAGCAACATCAAATGAAATAAACAATTCGCCATCCTCTAATTTTACATTGTTAACCTTATTGATAAACTCCAATGAGTTATTAACAGAGAAGCTTGGTTGAGGAACAGGTAAATTGTTGAACTCATTCGATAACCATTTCGCTAACTGGTAAGTAGGTGAGTTAATACCTGATACAATAGGTCTCACTGATTTACAGTAGGATTGGAAACTTTGAATTTAAATCTAGTAATATTTACTTCTAAAGATATCTGGCTATTCATTTTGAAAGAAAGTTGATAATAGTTACGTTATTTATATTATATTTTATTAGTTTAACAATTGCCCCTAATTCCTTAGTCTTCTTCAGTCTGTCCTCTCTCCCTCATCTCTATTTTAATGTTTCTTGAATTTTTTTATTCTGTTCCTTTTCGCTTCCTTTCTTATTTCTCTACAATGATTTTCGATTTTCGTTTGTGTTTTCTTCCTTTTTATTAACAAATCTTCTGCCCAAGCATTAGGTAATAATGTTACGGAAGAACAGTTTCTTTTTACTTTATTTGGGTGTTTCAGGCCAGAATAATGATCTTTTTTTAAATGGAGGTGGCATGAGTTCAACTGTTATCTCCAAAGGTGGTGTATTAATGCCAAAATCGGTACTCTCTGCTGCTATAGTAATAATTAGGGATTATTGATGTCCGTAATGTAGAAATATGTCTGAATTTAGGACAGTTTCTGAGTTTGTGACGTTTACCGTATGTATTATTGTCAAATTAAGTAAATGGAAATCGAAGACATATTCAGATAACTACAATGAAAAATTTATGGATTGTATTTTTTTTTAATTATTGGTTAGTTGCGATTATAAGCAAATGTTTGAAAGAACGCTTATTTGAAATTGTGAAAAAAGAAATACAGTGGTAGTTTCTAAGGTCAAATCACATTTTAAAGAACCCTACATTGTGTAAGCATGAATATATTATCCATATTTTTTATTTCGGGTTCTATATAGAGTATGTAGGAAATCAAAATAATTGATATAACATGCTTGTTGTGTTTCGTTTTTTTTACATGAGTAATTCTACTGCAAGCTGTTTTCCTTATAACTTTATCGGATTTATTGTCATAACAACAAAATTTACCTAATCAAATAGAATGGCATATTTTTGTTCTCTAAAATTAAGTAGAGTCTCCTTTTCCGAAATCAGATTTCAACTGTTATGACCTTACACACGAGTTTGTGAATGGAGTCCTATCAAGCAAGATTTTTGAAAAAGACGTGGTTAACATTTCACAATTGATTTTAGCAATTTTTGCGAATTTATTTCGACTAAACGCAAAAATCACATTCAGCGCAAAAAATCTACTCAAATCTATTGCTATTATATGTTGCTTTTCTTCTGCGAAAATTTTCTACTTTTTTGGCATTGCTGATTTCAGAATAAAACTTTCTTATATTTTGTCTTATATTTCCAAAAGATGCCATTCTGTAAGAATAAAGCATGTCTTAGAAAGGTTAGAAATATCGGATAGTTTTTAGAAAAACTTTCGCAGTACTCTAAATTTAAACCACAAGTAACGGGTGAATAAAAGCTTTCGCATGTCGAAATTCTTTATGCTTTTTGTTTTACAAAATACGAATTTAAAAATAATAAAAATTGTCAATATTGTTATTAGCTTACGTGCAAGTCGGTTGAATTTCTGAATTCTCTTAATGTTTGAATTAATTGTAGAAAAACCCGGCATATAATCGGTCATTTTCAGTCACTTTCAAGTTCATTTTAAATGTAATAGATTTGTTTCCTTCTGATTTGCCAAATTTGTCTATTAACTAATCTTTTTCTATTTTTCTCTTGATACATTGTAAACAAGGTTTTGTAAAATTGTGGTAAACTCATGGTAAATTGAAACTATTCATTCTGTAGTCCATGGGTGTATCAGGTGGGGGTGGGGGGCAAGGGGGGGGGGCAGCCCCCTGGCGTTTTGCTATTATGTTTATTAAATAGCACTGTTTCCCTTATGGACACTATGGTGGTTATTTTTATTTAGAAAGCAACGATCCTACCCAAATCGTTTCCAAATCCAAGAAAAGTGGAGTCGTATTTTACTTTCGAAATTTTGATTTTTAGTGCTGTTTATCGAGATTGAACGCTCCCAACCCACCCCCACAGTGCCCTGAAAACTACACTCAAATGAAAAAATGTACATTCTTGAGAAAATTTACCGTTCTAGTCATTTCATTCTCTTTTTTTCGCAGGGAAATCATTACTATAAGTCTAGTGGAATATTTATAAACATTAGTCAGTTAATTTCCATTTTTTAAACAAATTCTATTTGTTTAATTAATTCGTTTTTCTCGAAAATCCGAGTTCGAAACGGAAGTTTATATAATATATAACTTAGAGAGAGACATTATTCATTGAAAAATGTCTTCATATTGTTTAAACAATTAATTATAACTCATTTTCAACTTTGTTTCTAATTATGGTAGAGGCCAGCTTTTTTTTTGTCAAATTAACATTTGTTTAAACACTTATTTGCAATTCATCTAAAATTAATTTTTTATGTCGGTTTGACCAACTGTTATTCTCAACTGATTTCATTTATATTTTGGGATGACTTCCATTGTCTAAATTAAAAAAAATATTATTCGTTTTCAATAATCATCAAATTACAGTACAAATAGAATTTGTTTAAACAAATGGAAATTAGTATAATATGTCAAACTCTTCCTTGGGAAGTCCACTACAAATCCCTAAAGCAATAAATAAGTTTTCCCAAACCCCGAACAATTATTTGAAAAATACCGAAAAATGTCTTCTTCCCATGCATTTTTCCATGAAAATTTCTTACCTCGACAGGCACCATTAAAAGAAAATTCATCACAAAAGTGTTTGCAATGCATTGATAAACCAGCCTAATGGTGAAAGAATTTTGTTTTCATATAGCAAAAGAAATTTAGTTAACAGCCCCCCCGTTCCGATTTAAGCTGGATACGCCCATGGACTCACTGTAGAGTGTAGACTGTAGACTGTAGACTTTGACACTGATGATAGATTATCTTACTTTATGTTATTTTATTTCAGAGCTGCACTGAGATGATAATGCCAATGTGCATCTGCGACAACGAAATGTTCGAAAGTTCTCCATGGAACCTTTCAGCTTTTTCCGACACGTGCTATAAGAAACACGGAGTGCGCGTGGCACGTACGGATCTGGCCGCCATGGAATACGGCGGAAAACAGGTGAAATATACGAACGTAGTGTTTACGAACGGCCTTCTCGATCCTTGGTTCGGCGGTGGATTCCTGAAAACTCGCGGCTCAGCGCGCGCGATGCTCATGTCGGACACCGCCCATCATCTCGAACTGAAGGCTTCGAATCCTTGCGACCCTGCGTCCGTCACCGAAGTCCGTATGCGAATAAAGCATAACATAAAGTGTTGGCTGGGGAAGGATATAATAGATTGAGAGTATAGTACAGTAGTATTACGTCCCCGTGTGCATGTACTTAGTGGAATAAATAGAAAAATACTGCGATAAATTTTCTTTCGTTGAGATGTAATTGTTGTTTTAAGAATTGAATCGGTGGGTGGAGGGACAGAATAGGTCCAAAATCTGACATTTTAAACTAAGATAGCCATTTTGTATAAAATTTCTCGATCTTTTCGGAAATATGAAAAACATAATCATATATATTACCATATAATAAAATTATAAACCCCTAACCACAACAAGTATTTTAGAAACCTAAATACGTATTTCAGCAACTATGTTGCCATCTTCAGTAGAACCTAAAAAAAGAAAAAGAGAGATTAGCACTTCATAGTATCTTTACTGGATATTCTCCAAGCAAATCACTAGTGGAAGTGACGTCCATGTTAAAAATTATCCTATATATACCCATTTGTTGTTCACGCCTCAGTTAATTTTGATCATTGAAGCGTAAAAAACAAGTTTTAATTAAAGCAGGTCAAACAATGGCGAACTAGGTATAGGACCCCTGTCTGAATTTATTAACTTATCTCTATTCAAGTGAATAAAGATACTTTCCAAGCTGTTCCAAGCTGTAGTCCGTCAAATAAATAGTACGCTGTCCAGTTGTCCTAATCTTATCACCCGCCAAACTAGATTTAAACTCAAAGTTTCCAATCCTACTGTACCTAGATTATATGTTCTCCCCAAAATTCACAAACCTGGTAAATCAGTGAGACCTATTGTATCAGGTATTAACTCACCTACTTACCAGTTAGCGAAATGGTTATCGAATGAGTTCAACAATTTACCTGTTCCTCAACCAAGCTTCTCTGTTAATAACTCATTGGAGTTTATCAATAAGGTTAACAATATAAAATTAGAGGATGGCGAATTGTTGATTTCATTTGATGTTGCTTCACTGTTTCCTAGTGTGCCTATTCCGGAAACTTTGGAGTTTCTTAGGGAATTATTGTGCAATAACAACTTTGACCCGTCAGAAATAGATGAATATGTAAGATTGACTGCCCTTTGTATGTCTCAAAATTGTTTTCAAATAAACGGAAAGTTTTTTGAACAACTTGAGGGAACTGCAATGGGTAACTGTCTCTCACCTTTTATTGCCAACTTGTTTATGAGCAGATTTGAAACCAATGTAAAGTCTATAGCACCATATTTCCCTAAGACTTGGGTTAGGTATGTCGACGATATTTTTGCCATTTTTGACACCAAGAAGTGCAGTATTCAAGATTTTCTTCTCGTTTTGAATTCTAAGTTCAACACCATCAACTTTACTGTAGAACAAGAAGTTAACGGCCAACTTCCATTTTTAGATACTCTGGTAGTCAGGAATAGCAAAAATATAATAGAAATTGACGTGTATCGGAAAGGTACTAACACAATCAGGTTTATCCCTAATGATTCGCAGCATCCTTTTCAACAAAAATTGTCTTTTATTAGTTGTTTAGTAAATAGGTTATTGAAATTTCCATTGTCCGCAGATAGATATCAGCAAGAATTATTGTTTATTAAGAATGTTGTCATATATAATGGGTACCCTGAGAAAATAGTTGATAGAATGATTAAGAAGCAGAATCAAAAAATGTATGTAAATCAAATATCTACTTTGAATACTTTGTGTGTAGAAAAGAAGAATTATGTTAAACTACCGTTCGATCGTGCATATACAAGGGGTTTGAGAAGTATTTTTACATCACAAAATCTCTGTTTAGCATATTCGACTCATAATAGCATAAAGAACCTTCTTGGAAACCCAAAGGATAAGGTAGATGTACTTGATAAATCTGGTATATATTGTATCAAATGTCATGACTGTGAAAAAGAATACGTAGGCCAGACTAGAAGAACAATTTTAACTAGGTTCAAAGAACATGTAGCTCATTTTAAATATAATCGTTTTGAAAAATCTAGTGTGGCTCAACATATTTTAGACACAGGTCATAAAGTAGTTGTAGATGACTTAAAACTTGTAAAAGCTGTGTCAAATAATAGGGAACTAAACAGCTTGGAAAGTATCTTTATTCACTTGAATAGAGATAAGTTAATAAATTCAGACAGGGGTCCTATACCTAGTTCGCCATTGTTTGACCTGCTTTAATTAAAACTTGTTTTTTACGCTTCAATGATCAAAATTCACTGAGGCGTGAACAACAAATGGGTATATATAGGATAATTTTTAACATGGACGTCACTTCCACTAGTGATTTGCTTGGAGAATATCCAGTAAAGATACTATGAAGTGCTAATCTCTCTTTTTCTTTTTTTAGGTTCTACTGAAGATGGCAACATAGTTGCTGAAATACGTATTTAGGTTTCTAAAATACTTGTTGTGGTTAGGGGTTTATAATTTTATTATTAAGTTCACCACAGTCTCCAAAATATTGTTATATATATTACCAGTATGTACTGCTGTACAAGCACCGTACTTCACGCAATGTCTGGAAGAACAGAACAGAAGTCAAGGATACACGCGTTTTTTTTTTGACGTCACAGACATTTTTTAAGTGACAACCCTATATTTTTTTAATGGATTTGACAGATCTTTTAGTTTTCTTAATGGTAGCATAATATTTTTGTGGCCTTACATCAGAACATTTTCGAGAAAGAGGCAATTAAAGGTTATGAAATAAAAGTGACAAAATCTCCGGAACGCCTAGACCACTTTAACGAAATTTTGGAAAGAAGCATTTTGCAACCATGTGTAACAGAAAAAGTCAAAATATGCAGGGGTGTTCTAATACAAATTCAAAGGTTTGAGGTTATATCTCGGAAACTGTAAACGTTGCATCAACAATAGTAACGCCACTGACTTCACATTGTTCCACAATACTTAACTCCAAAAATTCGTTAAATTCTTTCGAGCCGTTCCAGAGATTTTGTTACTTTTATTTAATACCCTTCAATTATCTCTTTCTCGAAAATTTTCTTATGTAAAGCCATAACAATATGGCCGTTATGTGCGAGTCAAATACGACGTTTTATCTACGACTCATAAATTCCAAATTATCCAAAATATTTTACTTGTATTTGTCAATGATGACGAGGCGAACTGTCAGATAACTGTCATCCACGTAGATTTTGACAGACTTTGTCACTAGCGTTGTATAATGATGACAGTTCGTTCAAATAATGAGGTCATTATTTGAACGAACTGGCATTATTATACAACGATAGTGTCATTATAATCATTGGCGCGTATAATGATGGGGATATAATGAACTTATTATATGTGAGTCGTAGATAGATACATATAGAGATAGATAGATATATTTAATTAATTAGATCTCAAAAAATTAGTTACAGATTACGTAAAATTAACAAATATGCCCACAAAAAATCATAATTTGGTTAGTAGTTCCTCCAGGGTGTAGTATGCCTTCTCTATCAGAAACCTCTTGAGGGGCACAATCATTTTTGATCTTGGCTGGTTTCTGATCTCTTGGGATAAAATAAATAAATAAAAATAGATAAATTAATAGTTTAGCTGCATGAGATTCTATTTGATCGAGATCGATTGTCTGCATTAAAATAACACAAGTTAGTAAGGATTTGACAGATATTTTGACAATATTGACAGTAGGTATTGTGAAAAAATCAGCGTTTGATAAATCCTGGCTAACTATGTAGTTTTAATGCAGACACGATCTCGATCAAAAAACATTTGCTCATACAGCTAAACTATTAATTTTACCAAAAAATGTCATAGTCATACATTACACAAAATTTCCTTTACTTTAATTTATTATTTAACTATTTTGACGAAATTGCAGAAATGGCAGCTCATTTGCCTTTAGACCCCTTTGAATCAAAAGCTTTTCAGCTCTAAGTTTGGTCATAAATCTTCTAAATATGAACGTTCGTCCCGATACCTTTAGTAGTTTCTGCGGAATTGTTGCCACAATAATCGGGTACACACACATACAGACAGACATACATACACATACACACACAAAAAGACATTTTTTGAAGCTTGGTCAAAAATGATCAGGGGACCCAAAATGACCTATTTCCGCAAAAATGTCATTTTTTTCGGCACTATTAAAATACTTTATCATACTGCGTTGATGAAACATATTCTGCCCATAGCATTCAACATGAGCACAAGAGAAGAGCCCTATTTGTGGATTTTTGTTCCCTCTAAACCATTTCCCACAAACAGAATCAATTTTGATCAGGTAACATTTAGAATGTCGTCCATAGATTAGCTCTTGTTGGTGTCCTACGTTTTCATGTTATAAATGTTGAATGCACGATTTTTATGGCAGTTGGTATGTCAGCAACAAATATTCCTACCGCGACAACATTACTAAAACATGTATTGTATCTTCAGGCACCTATTTAAAAAGACTCACAGCCAAATTTGTGTACCTAAGATATTTTATCACGCAGCGTGGATACAACACCAAAAATCAATACTAAGGCATCACCATAACAAGGAATACACCTTTATCTATAATTTGATGTATAACATGTGACAATCGATACAAAATTAACCACACTATTGATTCGTCCAACTATTGTAATCGAATCACATTTACTCTTAGATGCACATAGACATTGCACGTGGTTTTCCACTTATGCTCCATAATTAATTCAAAGGTTTTTCATTGCCATACTTTAGCTATGTGCAAATACTCGAAACTGGCCAATTCGAATAACATGTTCATGTTCGCAGTTGTCGTTTAACATTCACCGAGCACTTCGAATTCAACTGCTGCCATCGGTGATGTTCGGAGCTTATCGACCAACCCGGCAAGGAATTATTCATTAAAATTAAGTGCATTACCGCGCTTTCAATATCCTATAAAACTTTATAAATCAGGCGCCAGCTGAATGAAACTATTTTCAATGCGGAATTTAAATGGAATTGTGAATTGCGGGCTGCGGCCAAGGCAAACGCTCCATGCTTCGACGATCTAGAATGCGCCTCGCCATTCCAGACTACTCATTAAAAGACGTCGCTGATGTCGGTATCACTAATTTGATACTTTTGACAAGTAGGGGGGGGGGGGCGGGGGGTGCACAAAAGAAATACAGGAATATCAATACTGAATTAATAACGTAGTCTTTAACTAACTACGAGCAATCCCGCTAGTATCAATCAATACGTCTGCATTACAGTAAAAAATATATTAACATATAGAGGAGACATACAGAAAGTTGTAAAGCTGGTGCCCAAATGTGTATTTTTTTTAAATAGCGTTTTTCGGTACTTGCAAGTGTATAAAAATTCATAATTCCGCCAATGGAATCCTTATACAATTTGTATGCAATTCGGACGAATTAGGTCTTTTTAGTATTACCAAATTCATATATTATAAAATACCAATCAAAACGATCCATAACCAGTAAGAAATCACCTTTAGTGTATGCTGCAGTACAAATATAAAAAATCTGATGTGAATCTATTCTATAGAGATAAATCGTAGGTATTGTCAAAGCATCAGCATTTGACACTACCTACACTACGTCATTAGAATAAAAGTTATTTATGTCACAATAGCCGAAAGTACGGAATACCGCGACGAGCGGTGATACGGCGCGTCACCGAAGGCGGAGTGTAGCCGTCGCATATGAGCGAGTCGCGCTATCTAGTTTTTGGCAGGAGCGACATCAACGTTTATTGTGTTGCTTTTTAAGAAATACGTATTAAAAAAAAAAAAAAATGATTTCTGTATAGTAAATGCTAGGTTGGTACCACTTTGACGAAAGGTGCGTTCCGATTGGTAGGTAATGGTAGCTAATGGCGGTGGTAGAATACGAAATTATAGTATTTCTTACATATTCTTACATATCATGATAATGACACATATTAGTTTGCATGTACATAAACATGAGTCACTAGCAATTTTCTATTGGAAATACTATAACGGCGTCTTCTACCACTGCCATTATCACTAATGAAAACGCACCTTAAAAAGGTAATTCAAATTCTGGCAGATTTATATTTGTTCATGACACATCCCTACCAACATACTAAAATAAAACTACACTCATCGCTATACTTTATTTATAATTTTCTCAATGTATCATTTTTAGAATTAGATATAAAGACGGGTTGATATTTCTTATCAACAAACAACCAAATTGGTGATCTTATTTTATTTGAAATTTGTATTTTATAATTTTGCGCACTACAGCGGCACGTTCCATAGTGGTTCTCCAACCTCTGATGAGGTCAGCTGTTTTCGAATGTGACAACACAAAAAAATATTTGTCAAAATCCTGGCTACTATGTAATTTCATATCAATGCAGATGCGACCGATCTCGATCAAATAGAATTTGCTCTTGAAGGTAAACTATTAATTTTACCAAAAAATGTTATAGGCATAAATTATTCAAAATTTCCTCTACTTTAATTTATTAATTAACTATTTTGTCGAAATTACAGAAATGGCGGCTCATTTCCAAAATCCTTGAAAAAGGCTTAGAATAAACTAAAAAGCTAAACTATTAATTTTACCAAAAAATGTCATAGGCATAAATTATTCAAAATTTCCTCTGCTTTAATTTATTATTTAACTATTTTGACGTAATTACAGAAATGGCGGCTGATTTCTAAAATTCTTGAAAAAGGCTTGGAGTAAACACCCAGTTCCTTTGGACCCTTTTGAACCAAAAGCTTTTCAACTCTAAGTTTGGTCATGAAACTTCTAAATATGAAGTTACGTGCCGATACCTTTAGAAGTTTCTCCGGAAATGAATTAACAAAAATTGGGTACACACACACACACACACACACATACACACACACACACACAGACATTTTTTTGTACCTTGGTCAAAAATGTTCAGGGGACCCATAAAGACCTATTTCCGCTAAAATCTCAAAAAAAATTTTCTGCACGATTACAATACTTTACATACTGATAAAGTAAAAAGTTAATTGTATGTCATTTACAAAGGTGTTTGATGAAAATTTATTATTGTATACAAAATTCTCTAACCATTTCTAGTAAACATACAAACATTTCCCCTTTCCAATGCCTGCAATTAAATCGGCTAGTTCGAAAACAGTACAAGTCCACAATTGGCCATTTTGAACTGTACTACCCAAAATGTTCACTATGGTTTATTCTATCGAATTGACCTAAACAGAACATGCTTGGGCGAAATAAGCAAGTCCAGAACAGTGCTTTTTTGCTCCCATATGCAACGCGTTTCTACTGAGTTTCTACTGTTATATCGTCGTAAATAGTCGTCAACTTCGTAATTTGCATGCAAATTGCTGTTCAGGTACGCCAAAATAATCAATATGAAGATCAATATCAAAAAGATAGATATTATTAAAAATCTAAGTAAAATATCAAAAGTCCTCAAGTATGTAACTGGTATGTAACTCAGTCACCGGAACACCTCATCCAACCCTAAACAATTTCAATAAAAGTCGTTTTGCTTTAAACAGTCTATCGTTTAAATATATTTTTATTATACTGGTTGTTCATTTTATTCTGGAAATTGGGTAATCTTTGCTTTTTCAAATAGAACACCCTGTTTATTTTTAATTTTTTAATTCTATGATTAATTCTAAGAATCTTTTGTTGGAATTATATTTCTATAAAATGCATCATTTTTAAATTATGAGCATTTAATCAATAATAGACAAAGCCAAGTGTAAACAAATTTAAAAATTATTAAACAATAAATTTTTCTGGGTTCAAACAAACTATAGTTTATTCTGGAAATTTGGTAACATTTATTTTTCTTCAGTTAGCACATCTTGTGCACTTTTTAAATTTTTTAATTCTAGGATTAATTCTTCGAATTTACTATCATTTTTTATTAATAGTCAATTAAGCAAAACTACTGAACTGCAAAATTTTGGAATATTTTCCCACATAAACACACAATAAATACATAAATACGTACATATAATTTTTTTTTTTAAATTTAGCTGTATGAATATTTAATTTAATTCTATTTCACAGTTTTGTTATTTTTCTTGATTTTTAAAAATTTTATTCGTTAATTATCAATTAATTGCCTATAACTCAAAGATGTTGCATTTTATAAAAATAACTCTTAGATATAATCTCGGTTTTAAAACTTTTTAAATATACAGGGTTTTGTATTAGAAAAAGGAAAGTTTCCACAATAAAATGAACACCGTGCATATTAAAAACATACTTAGAAGATAGCTTCTCAGAAAAAACCTTTATTTGATTTTTTTGTTAAATTTCGTACCTTTGAAGAATTATTTTAGTGTTCCGGTAATTTAGACGATAGCTTGATTAAAACCAAAAAACTGATGCTAGAAGTTTTCTTTGAAATTCTTTACTGTTGAAAAATTACTAAGCTGTCCGGGAATTTTACTACGTCTGTATAATCCGCTACTTTGAATTTATTTTGAAAATCTGACATGAAGTTTTTAGTCATCAATCTTCTAATATTAATTTTTTCATTTCCGTCGCCATATTGATTCCGCCATTTAGAGATTTAAAAATTGGGTATTGGATTTGGAGTCTAGAATCTTTAAATATCACGGCAAATAGGTTACATAAGCCACCGACAACTTACTAAATTTTCTGGTCGCCAGATTGATCCCGCAATTTGAATTAAAAAAATATGACAACTGGTTTGAAACCAAAACCGCTCTATATAAACAAATATTGTTAAAAATGTACGCTGTTCTTCCGTTCAAAAATAGTACATGTCCATGGTGATTGTTTTAATCATAGCTCTACTTTTGATGCAAATATAACTAAAATATGTGAAATAATACGAGTATGACGTTCTTCACTGTTCACTTCTTCACTCTTCTTCACAATTTAAATTGAACAGTGAAGAACGTCATACTCGTATTATATCACATGTCAAACATATAAATAAAATAAATATAATTCTATGTGAACTGTACTTTATATTTTGCCTGTTGGCACGAAACAGCGAACTATTCTTTTCAAGATATTGCACCTACAAACTTATGCATTTTGTTAATTTTCCCAGAACTCACTTTTTGGACTTGTACAGTTTTCGAACCGGCCTAATTCAATTATTCTCGTCGATGGCATCATATGAATCAACATTTCACTTAACCCAATTAAAATAATGAATGGTCGTTTGAGATCGCGCTCGCCGGCTCCTGTGGCTCGACATGCCCGACGTCACTCGCAAGGCGGGCACCAGCGTGCCTCCCGAATTCAGCCAGCCAGAGGTCGCCGCGCGCTGTGGTTTTCCGTATTTTCTACGCTACGGCTATGGGAAAGGAAAAATTTATGTCTCTATCGGGCGGTGCACTTCGCAAATTGAATCTGAACGCCCGGCACGTCATGCAAATATCATCTCCCATGGTACCAGCAACCAGCAAACGCTAGGTAGCCCGATTGCACTGACAATCATATTTTTAATTCTGCTATTCGTGGATTTCTTTCGGACGAATTAATTCTATTTGGCTGGTCTACGCTTTTGATCAAAAGAGCTCGTTTCTGCGAAAGGTGGCTTCATCAGGGCATCAATTTAATTTCGTTTTTAATGTAATTTGGTAGGTGCAGAGTATTATGGTTTTTGTTTCCGTTTGTATTTGATGTAAAGCCAAATGGAATATGGAAAATCCTTGGTTTTTACTAGCCTAATAAGTTGGTAATACCAACTTATTTGAGAAAATATTACTTCAACAATTTTTTATTGCTCATTTTTCAAAATAATTTGAACAACTGACAGTGAAACGACTGACCCCCGATTTTACCAATGAGTGATGTATGTGTGGCCTAGAAGTAAAACGGTTTAAGTGCAATTTTTGTGGTTCTGAGATAATAAGCGTTACATTAAAGTTGTACTTGAAAATTTCAGAAATAAGTTTGGAAAATTGTATGTATTATTATTTAATTATTATTCAGTCATAAAAATTATTCAGTCATAAAAAGATTGTAGCGAATCAAGGAATCTATAAATTCTATTGTTTAACTTACTTTTGTGAACAATTGTACATGAAACATTAGGTGGGTTTCAAATATGTTGGTTTCATTGAAAATCTTGTGCTGAAATTGCGGTAAATAAATGAAATTGTATTTATTGTTATGTAAATAGTACGAATAATAACTAACTTGGAAAATTTAAGTATTTACAATGGTGAAAAATGCTAAAGGGAAAAAGCTCCCCGGCGCATCCACCATTTCTGACAAAACTTCGTAACGCAATAACTTTGGTTAGGATCACGCTAGATACTTCAAATTTGTTTTACTGGGTAGTCCAATCTTCATTTCAGGCTACTACAGAATTCAATCACGTCGTAACATTTTTCTTGAGTGTACTAGAAGCAACTAATAAATTTAATTAATCTTATGGTTAATACGTTATCTGGTTATAACGTTATCTTTATTGAGTATTCCAATAAATCATACTTTTCTTATGTCCTTTTCTTCCAGCTATTGTTACATCATGTTTTCTATCTATATTTGTATAAAAGGCGTGATGGAGTGGTGGAATATATTCCAACAATGTGATTAGGTTTCTGTACTTTTATTTTGATTGATGTTTTATTCAAAGGCTCAGTATAGAAAACCGGAAACAGGAACCTCCAACTTTTGAGGTTTAATATTACTGTTTAGACTATTCTTGTATCCAAACACGTCTTTCGCTTTTATAATAAACAAAGTGGCAAATTGGTCTCCACATTATGTGTCATCGGTATCATGTTTAGGGTCCTTTATTATTTCATAACATGGTAAAAAAGACTAAACATCGTCTAAGGTATGTTTAAATGTAGTACAGTGTACTTAACTCATTTTTTAAAAAGAAAGTGCGCTTAAACCCTTTTACTTCCAAGCCCCTCATATATCGATGAATAGGTGTTGATCCAATATAATGTAGACATTTTGTCTCACGAATACAAATGGCTGTTTTGTTAACTATATTCTATTGGCCGGGTGCCATACCATAAAGCCGTCTGTCTTACTACGGGACATGTCCAATATCAAGACGAAGTGGCGCTGTTTTATGCAGTTTTCTCTTTAGTAATCCCCCATGTGGTAGTTCCCTGTAACATGTCGACTAAAGTTGTTATTGTGCGTAAATTGGTAGAAGCAAGTAGTGTGTTTGTTGTGGTTTGTAGTGAAATTAAGCCGCGTTTTCTTTCGTTGTACTGAAGAATTTTAATAATAAATAACAAAGTCGATCACGGTGCTTTTGCGTGCAGCGGTGCGGAGATTCTCGCGGGATTCATAATCCGCCACGGGCATCCAAATCGTTTCTCAGTCCCCCACTCCCTACTGTGCACAGGGCCAATAACTATAACTATATAAAATAGTATATAAACATAATTGAAATGTTCAAAACATTTAGTTTACAAATTTATTATTTTATTTATTTATTTAGAAATCCTGTCCAATAGGTTTTAAGTTAATTGTTTAAAAAAAATTATTTTGTCCTTTTTCATCATAACTCGTGCGTCCAATACACCTCAAGTTTTTAGGTTCGCCGAAACCATCCGCTTCAAATCTTTCGCTGTCATTTACGTATTTTTATTTTTCACATTTTCCAATTGATTTTGATAGTTAATTCTAGAGCACCTATTATCTTTCAGTAACAATTTCTTTTTGTATTTCAGCTTGTGCTGCAAGTCTTGCCTCCGCTTCTTCATTTCATTTATCGGTCAAATTAATACGCTTAGTAATAATTAACTACAAATCACTTACCATTTCCATTTCTTCATTGTATCTGTCATATGTGTTTGATTTTTAGATATTTAAGAGCAAATAAATGGTATTAGGTCATACGAAACTTTCAAACTTGCCATTTTCTGAAAAGATCCCATGTCATCTTGACAGAGGAATAGGCTAGCCCTTGCTTGAATGCCACTATAGTAAGCACAATCCTGATATTCCATTACGTTTTAACCACCTAACAAAAAAAAATTTATATGGGATATCTCAGAAACGAACAATGGCAGAAAAATGCAGTTAGCACGTAAGCAATCCTTTTATTGTGATACTCATCTATTGATGTATAATAACATTAAAGTTATTTGGCAATTTTCAAGACTGAAATGAATGTAATCGATTCTGTGCGCAGGATGGTACCCCTAGGGGAAAGGGGATTACGGGCTGGAAGCGATGCAAGGCTTCGCGCGACGATTTCAAACGATCAACTCTCACGACCGTATTCAATATTTTTGTCATTTTCTCGTTCGGTTTTATTTTTTAATCTATCGTGATTTTTTCTTTATTCGTGGAATAGTATGCATATTCTGTTTTGTGATTTATTATTACTTCGCAATATTATTTCTACCAAAAATAAGTTGTTGACGATATTATACAATACAATCTTGCCATATCTCTCTTGATACAGTGCTTCATTGCATACATTTACCATATCTTTAATTGTAAATGCATTGTGGCTTTTTGCACCTTTATTTTTTACGTATGCCCAGATTAATGCAAATTCCATTAAACTCGCAATAGGCTACAGGTAACCACAATAATTTTACTTCATTGCACCTGATTTTCTTTTGCTATTAAATGTACTAGAAATGCCTTCTCTTGATGGTGATTTTTGACAGATACAACAGCTGTGCTATAGTTAATTGAGGAAGAAATTTCTGACATTGATAATAAATTGTTTTACTTCCTTGGAATAATACTTCAGCATTTTTGCTGAAGACTTGCAAAAGCCACAAAGCAGTTACTCAAGAAAATAATAATTTCTTTTGTTATTTTATTAGTTTGATGTTTCCTGATCATATTAAACCGATAGTAGTCTATAAGATGGAACAGCTACTACCCATCTACTACTATTCGAGTATATCCAACCATTAAAATCATATCTTTCACACAGATAGTTCCTTATAAAACAAGACTGTCAAAAGCTTCACAAGTGGGACGTGGTACGGTTTTGAAAATAAAAAAAAACATAATCTTTCAGATTGTGTTACAGATTTTTTTAAAATAAGGGTAAATATCTCTTAATACATAGTTATAATTTTGCTCTACGAATACTTCTCATAACATCCAGGCAGCACATTATCTGTTTGGCGAATATCTACTGTATATGACTAATGCCTTTAGGTATTACCGATGTAAATCCTACCAGCGCATCTAAACCTTTCACAGCGTGTGCGTTTAAACTCCGCACATGTTTACACGAATATACATTACCCAGATGGAGGTAGCATGGTAGACTACGGTCGACGCCGACCGACGCCGCCTACGTCAAAAACTGCCACACGCAAATATATTTTACGACTTGAAAGTTTTAGTGCACGCGCGCCCTGCCTGATGGCGCTGGGTTTATGAAAAATTATTGCACGTACCGGTACATATACAACGCTAAAATACGCGCGTTCACTACTCGCCACGCCCCGTAAATTATGTGCGTCCGTGATGATTGCGCAAATAGCTGAATAAATCATCACCATTCGAATGATTTGTACCGAGCGGTTCGGAAATTTTCGACGGTGCTGATACTGGATCCGGGTACTACCATTTCCACTAATTAACTCGTATATACAGATTAAAATTGCTTTCAGGTTATGCTGTGTGACAAAATCCGTAAATACTGACGTTTCGCGAACCATGTTGCTCGCTTCTTCAGAGCTAACTGAATACTGAAGACCTACCAAAGAAATCTCCTTTATTTACTACTGTTTGTTGTTTTTCCACCTAACCGCGTTAGGATCGATTTCCAGACCCTACTGATGTCACTGCCGTCTTCACGATTGATGTTGTTGGGATCTTTGTAAATTTTAAGTCAAAAACCGAAATCCATTATGTGTGCCGACTCATGGTAATGTTGAGCAACAGCGGACTGTTGAATTTTACCTTGCCGGGTGTCTCTACAGTGCTTCTTCACTCGACATTCATTGCTTTGTCCTGTCTGTCCCACATAGCATGTCCCACACTCGCCTGTTATCTTGTATACCCCTGCGTTCTTCAGGAGTGATGTGGTATCCTTTGAGTTAGGCAAAAGATCCTTTACATTAGCTGGTGCTCTGTACCTTATCGTGATACCCGATTTCTTCAGTAATCTACCGATAGTTTCTGATATCCCACTTACGTATGGTAAGCAAGCAAACTCCTTTGATTCTTGCGGTTTCTATGGGACTTGTGGTCTTTTCTGTATGGACACCCCGTATGTCAGACTTGTTGTATCGATTCTGACGTAGGGCCCACTTCAAGTGTTCCACCGTCGCATGCCATCTTGGCTCTGTTGAACAGGTTGTTAACACTGCTCTTCTGTTGGGGAAGGTGGCGTGCAAGTACCGATCGGCATGTGTTGACGTTCTGTATACCAGCACATCCAAGAAAGGCAGCTGATTATCCTCTTCAATTTCCATCGTGAATTCGATAGAAGGTATGAGGTATGAGGCCAAATCACAAAGGTATCATCGGCATATCTAACCCAATGCTTGGCTTTATAGGGATTTAACCTAATGGCTTCTTCTTCAAACAATTTCATGAAGAAATTTTCGATTACCGGTGAAAGAGATGTGTGCGGAGAGGTGTAAAATAGGTATATGAGGGAGATTTTTTTTTACGAATTTTGTACCCAGAAAGAGGTAACTTATTTTTAAAATTATTCTGGCCGTGAAAGCCTACGTACTTACATATACAGCTGTCCACAAAAGTATGCCTCATATGCAATATTTCATTTCTTCTTTTTGTGTAATCGGTTGTGTGTATTGTATTGTAGAATTTTTCAAGTTGTGGAAAAGTGAGGAGCTTTTTATGTCTGGTTTTTATTCAAATAATTGTCAATCCAATGCTAGTTAATCGTATATGTCCTGTTTATTCAATGTGCATTACAGTATTACAGTCTGAGTATTTAAGTTTGAAAATGTCACTTTTCTCAGTTTTTCTCCTATTCTTTGTATGGGTTGCAGTAGTAATGTAATGTTACCTATGTAGAATTATATTCTGCGAAGATATTCTTGGGTTATGCTTCCCATTTCCTCATTTCCGCTTGTATCAGTCCTGTATGCTTAGTGGTGGATTAGGGTGCTTGCGAACACATCGGTCAAGCTGATCCCACACGTGTTCAATAGGATTCAGGCAGGAGTTAACGCCGGCTATTCCATGACCTGAATTCCTTGTAAAAAGTTACTGGTGATGCTACTGTTACTGTGGGTTTGCATTGTCCTGCATTAATTTTAGATTTTGACCGACGTCATATGCAGCTGGCGTTTAGTCTACCTAGAACCACAACAAGATCAGTTCTGTTGTCTATACTGATTCCAGCCCAAACCATCACAGATCGACGACCAAATCTGTCCACTTCCCGTATAGTAGCGGCCGCGTAGCGTTCACCAGGACGTCACATATACACGTACTCGACCGTCGTCGCAACGAGTTAAACGAAATCTGGACTCGTCTGTAAACCGTACAGGCGTCAGGTGACGAAGTTGCCAACACGTTTGCTTTCGCGAACTATTATATGCAATTGATCTGAATTTCTATGTATTGATGAGTCCAAAACGAACGAATTGGTTAAGCAAACTGCTGATCGGGTTACCCATGGCGTATGTTGAACAGAAAAAAAGTTTGATTTAAAACCATATGGAATAAATCAACGATATCTATCTACTATATTTAATCTTGCCATTGACCGAATGATTGGATTGTATAAGTTTGGGTAGTTATAGAAAGTCTTGTAAAACCATAGTTGCGTCTTTTGTGTGGACGTTTGTGTACAGTGTGATCATATCACATGATACCATAAAGGAAGTATTGGTTATTTTAATAAATTCTTGAAAAGTTTATAAAATAAAAAAAGCATTTATTTCATGTTATGGTCTGCTATCATTTGGTAATTATGTTGGCCAGCAAGGGCATTAGTAGTAATGTTTGACGTACTTACAATTAAATGTTGTTGCAACTGTATTTTTTATGGTCATTGTTAAAATTGGCTTTTCGATCAGCCTGACGATATCAAAAGACAAAATCGAGCTTTCAGTTTTAAACAACCTTTATAGAGATTCCTGTCCCATCGGAAAAGCATGTTATGCGGTTGGGGTGCATCAGCTGAAAACCGCACCCTTTATGTACAGCATTGACCGTTGTTAGCGAAATGTTCGGATTAATCGAATTTTATACTTAAGAGAGATACGCCGGCCCAGGTCAGCGGTTTCAATGGCGGGCAACTCTGCTCTCTGATGAATTTAAACGAAAATGGAATTCTCACCAGCAGGCGGTCGGGCCGGACGTACGTAGAAGCAGACCATCAACCCTCGGCCCAAAGGGTCTCCGCTATCCGCCTCTCCCGCCCCAGGGAAAGTAATTGTATTCGTTTAAATTGACGAAGTTTAGCGAAAAATATTTAATTAAAAGCGATAGCAGGTCAATCGATTAAAAAAAAAGCGAAAGTTAGAGAAGAAATTTTGGTAAGGCTTAGCATCTGGCCCACCAAGGGGCGTGGGGGTTGATTGAAGAGTTGTTTTAAATGTACTCGCTTAGAGCAATTTAAGTAATGATATGCGACAAATTAGAGGCTAATTTATTATGTTTTCGTCTTTGAACTATAGGCAACATCTATGGGCGTATCCAGCTTAAAACTTTTGCGTTATTTTTGTAATATATTAAGTCCCCAAAGACAACATTATATATAATTTTTGATAACTAATTTGACTTAAAACACCTCAAGTCAATAAGTTAACAATCTTTGAATCAATCTTTGATATAATTCACTTAGTAATTTTTAACTGTTTTCTTACCATAATTTCTTCAAATATACGTTTTTTTTCTACCAAATAGATTTACTGTAAATACATGTTTATCCAGAAATTAGTATATTGTTGCCTCTAATGACGTGGCTTCTTTTAATTATACAAAATAACACCCAGTGTAAGATTGTCTATTTAGGGAACACAGCGCTAAATTTTTGCTGGAGGTATGTCGAAAGACTAATAAATATATTAAGTTCCAAGGAGATGGTAAACAAATGTTTTAATTCGCTGGCTTTGAATAATAAAGGCTGTTTTTTTAGAGGCGGAGAACTTCAAATTGAAATTAAACACACATTTTTATTTTGATATTAATGAATTGTTTTTTATTTCAAAGATAATTGTTTGGCATGAATATTTAAATATGATTTCAGGCTGTATTTCGGCAATCATGCGTCGAATATTGGCTTCCAAGTGCTCAAGTGTTTCGGGTTTATCGGTGTAGATTACATATCCCCAAAGAAAATAATCTAATGGCGTCCAGTGACCAGTCGCCATTAATAAATTTTACAGGCAAAAACTTTAATTTGGTAAGTCTGTTCTCTGCAACAGCCAACAGCCAATTCTCGACTGTTCACCATGAATAGACTGACCCCAGAGCAACGTTTTCAAATTGTTCAAATTTATTTTGAAAGACTCCGGTCAATTCGAGAGGCATATCGGGCATTACGTGAGTTTTATGGTGCTCATAATCGTCCTTCAGAGCAAATAATTCGAAAAACTATTGATCGTTTTCGCAAAGAGCAGTGTTGCCAAATTAAAATTTTCGCCTCTAAAATTTATTAATGGCGACTTGACGCCATTAGATTATTATCTTTGGGGTTATGTACTATCGTGGCCATATATTATGTCCCTTCTTTTGACGTCCATTTTCTCGGAAACCTAGGGGCGAAACAATTTTAAACAATTCTGGTGCTGTCCTTGATTAATATGCTACAACTCATAAAAATTAGAAAGCTGTATGTGTTGGCGTTTTCCCGATTTTTCCAAATAAAGAAGAATTGGCGCTGCTTTTGCCCCATAAATTTCATTCGTTTAACTTTAGCAATAATTACTCCGGAAATAATCAATAGATTTCAATGCATTAAAAACTAAAATCACCTGCGGAATGCTAGCTTTCAATGTGAATTTTTCTAAAATCTTTGGATTAGTGCTTGACCCACGAAAAGCTATATTATGCAATGCCAGCAATTCCATTATTAGAAGAGCTAGAATAATGAAATATAGACTATAGGCTACCCAATAATTCATAGTTTTAAAGTTTATTACATAATCATTGTTTATCTTGCAATTTTCATACAAAAGATCGTGCTGAAACTCCGCGTGAATTCCGACGCTCTACGGTCTTTGGGGTACTGCGGGGAAAGGAGGCTTTAGCGGTGCAGTCATGTCGGAGAGAACCGACACAGCTGACAGAACCGGAGCAGCTTATTATCAATACACCAAAAGAACCATAACTTGACAAGGTAGTAATTTTAACTAACAATTAAATTCTTAATATTTGCATAATTTTGATTATAATGTGTGACCCGGTACGAGAGAAATCTCTTCTATCGATTGGCGTTTATGTTTTCTTCAGTTTTTATACAATAAGGTTGTAAACAAGATTTTGATGGAAGGGGATAGATCTAATAATATGGAGTTAGCAGATTTTCCAATTAGTGGTGAATACTAAATTAAGCTGGCTTGATAAACCCAAAAAATATTTAAAAGGTATGCCCGATTTTGTTATATAAATATTCAAACTATTATAACAGTTACAACAGTTTATTTATTAATAATATTTAAATACAAGCACAAACAATATAAACGAAATACAACTCTTGATATATTACATATATTACAAATGTCAGCTCTGACCGTATAAAACTTAAAAATATCAAGAAACTTCTACAAATTTAGCATCGTAAATTTGTAGACACGTAGAATATTTTCCAGATCATTCATTAATTTTAAAACCTGGTCCCTAAACCCGATTTAAATTGCCAAGAATTCCCATGGGACTTCCAAATACCTGTTCGTGGTTCTGTTATCTTATTGACTCATTTTGCCATTATTTTCTAATTCAGTAATCTGTCACCGGATATCCAAATTTCTTTGGCGATGTATAATCGCCGTGTCGTTATATGTATTGTGTCCGTAGACACTGTTCTTTTAGTAACTATTGCACGTGATCCGCCTCTACTGGCAGCGTCGGTGTCGATCCTTTCCCCCGCTCGCCCTAAAGACCAAAATGCCCCGCGTCAATTGCAGCAATCATGTGATGCTTCACCTCGATCTTTTGTAGGGAAAATGCAAGATAAACAATGATTATGTAATAAACTTTAAACCTATGAATTTGTGGGTAGCCTATAGTTTATATTTCATTATTCTAGCTCTCTAATAAAGGAATTGCTGGCATTCCATAATATGGCTTTTTGTGGGTCAAGCACTAATCCAATGATTTTACAAAAATGCACATTGAAAGCTAGCGTTCCGCAGGTGATTTTACTTTTTAATTCGTTGAAATCTATGGATTATTTCCGGAGTAATTAATTGCTAAAGTTAAACGAATTAAATTTACGGGGTAAAAACAGCGCCAATTCTTCTAAATTTGGACAAATCGCGAAAACGCCAACATATACAGCTTTCTAATTTTTATGAGTTGTAGCATGTTAACCAAGGACAGCATCCGAATATTTTAAAATTTTTTCGCCCCTAGATTTGCGAGAAAATGGACGTTAAAAGAGGGGCGATAGTACCTACTACGTGGGTGATTTGATTACTAAGTACAAAACTGCATAGAAACAGCGACACCTCGTGGCTATATTTTACACTGTTTTTTTTTAACAGTTTCTCTTCGCCTTGTACAGCATTATTATAGAGTGCAACTTGTGCAACAATTTCTCAAACTTTTTGAAATACTTTTTAGCTTATTTAAAATAATATTCGTAATACGGTGCGGTGTTATAGTTTGTTCTGTTGTTTTTAACACCATGGGGAGAACGTGTTGTACTAACTGCCAACCAATATGACGGTAGTAGTTATGTATATAGCATACCGTAGCGGTAACTTGATAAAGTTGCAAGAACAAAACGTTTGCACCGTGCGTTGCCGAACTGGTAATGTTATTCGAGTTTAGAATTAATTATGAGCGAATGCAAACTGTGAATAAACCAGGCAAGTTCGCTTGTATTTTCGTGTCATTTTCATTAACCGAGAAGATACAATACGTCGTGTTTACTATTAAGTGTAACATAAAAGGAATATCTAGTTTTACACATCCAAGTTAATTTGTTTGCGTGTGGTATGTTTATATTTCAGCGTCTGAAACGGTATTACGTTTTACAACATGCAATGTATCTACATATTTTCAGTTCTAATAGCAAGCTATGGATAAAATTTATTATAATCCTTTATCGAGAAACTTTTAGAAAGCTACTTAATATGAAATACAAAATAATCAGCGTCATTGGTGGATTAACTGAAATTCTCAATTTCAGTATTTCTGCTATAATTTATTTGATGAAATTTACTTAATTTTTACGCAAATTAACGAAACAATATGCAGTGTATCCAGGAAAGTCCGCATCAAATTGAATAAATTCTATTAACCATTTCTCCGAAAATTTTATTCTTTTTAATTATATTATTATTATTATATTAATTATATTATTATATTTGTAAATTTCGGTACCATATACCAAGCGATTCTGAATATTTGAATTAGTGATAATTTTATGACAAATATTAGTCAATGCCAGTGATATTAAAATGTTTTTTAAAACTATTTTTTATAAATTTGAATAATTTTTTTACCTTTTTTTGATTATTTTGGTAAAATAACTATTGTTTATTTAGAACTAGCCCAAAATTACTCGTTTTGTTGATGCAAAGTTAGATAATAATAGTTCATACAATAATTAATATTAATGACTTTGGATAAGTTTATAATAGTAGTTGTCCATAAATAGCAAGCGGTTAGTCGATGTTCCAGATATTTTCAATGAAAGATACCCGGACAACCAAATTACCCATTCAACCATTTCTAGTATAATCAGAAAATTCAAGCAGACTGGGTCTGTTGAAAATCTCTTTAAGAAACACCACTAAAAATATGTTGCCGAAAATAAGGAAGCAAGTTTACCTGTGTTGCAAGCGGCAATCGAGCATAGAACGACTTCGGCTTGACAAATTGCTTCTCACACCCAACGCAGTAAATCAACAGCACATAACATACAAAAACTGAACAAATATCACCTTTATGAACCAAAATAACTACCAAACTAAAGGCAAGAGACTACGGTATTTTTGACTTCATTATTATCGATAAACTTTACTTGAAGGCATTTTTTTAACTCAATAGACTGAATTACTTATAAATTACTTAAGAATGATGATGGAATATTGCAGAGATGATTGAAATATTGTTGACATTGACAATAATAACACTAAAAAACCTATAAGTGAAGAAAAACGTTTGACTTTGGGTATGTTATTCAAATTTATTTTATCGGTAATCAACTGCAAGCTAAGCTGTATTGTATTATAGGTTTCAAAAGTGCCTATTACTAGAACGGTATTTTTCTACTCTGCATTCACAGTGCACACATTCTAACACTCTTTTAGGTGACACTACAAGGACCGCATTTATTAAACAACTCATGCGCCAATTTGACGTCTTATAAAACTTGAAAATATTATAGTATTATTGTAGAAAATTTTTGAAGTCGACTTTTATTACGAGTAGATTTTAATTATCGTTGTTTATTACAATGGATTGTTTCACTTAAACTCTTAGCACGTTTTTATTGTTATTCTTTTTTAAGTATTCATTAATCTAAAACCTAAAGGTTTGTCTTCTGATTTTGTACTACATTATTATTTATTTATGTTTTGTAATGTTGTGATATAATATTTTTATGATCTGTTTTATAATATGTTCACTACAATACTATTGATCTATTTTCTAGATTCTAGATGTATATGCAGTAATATTTATATCCTTTGTAGCGATGTATAAAAATCGGGCAATTTTCTCGAAACGCAATGCATCAAAATATAAAATCCGTCTAAAATGGATAGATATATATCGCGAAATCTTATTCCAGGCCGTACGTACGTAGTTTTCGATCGTAGCCAGATAGGGAATATAAATTCGTGTACTATCTGCAAAGTCACATGTCATATTCTTCCGAGTTATCATTCTCCGAGTTCATGTAAATCCTGATTGAAAAAACATCCGCGAAACTTCTCTGGCGAGGGTTTCGTTCCTTGGACTTCGACCACGTCCGCACTCCGAAACTTTTCAATGTGTGTATCCTAGAATTTCAATTTGCCATCGCCCGACCTCATCTGCCATAATCAAGTCGCCGAATTGTGATGGGACTGAATAACTTTGTATCATGTCTGTCTGTCTTCAAACTTGAACTTAGATGTCATGTAACTTAACTATATATTTATACTTATTTACAACATTTGGATGCACGATAGTAGAAATAGACTATCGTCTTTTGATTTCGATTTATAACTAAAATTAGGGTTTTCTATGTACTATCGTGGCCATATATTATATCCCTTCTTTTGACGTCGATTTTCTCGCAGAACAATGGGCGAATAAATTTTAAAAAAATTTGATGCTGTCCTTGATTAATATGCTACAACTCATAAAAATTAGAAAGCTGTACATGTTGGCGTTTTCCCGATTTTTCTAAATTAAGAAGAATTGGCGCTGTTTTTGCGCCGTAAATTTCATTCGTTTAACTTTAGCAATTAATTACTCCAGAAATAATCCATAGATATCAACGAATTAAATGGTAAAATCACCTGCGGAATGCTAGCTTTCAATGTGGATTTCTGTAAAATCATTGGATTAGTCGTTGAACCACAAAAAGCTATATTATGCAATGTTAGCAATTCCGTTAGTAGAAGAGCTAGAATAATGAAATCTAGACTATAGGCCACCCAATAATTCATAGGTTTAAAGTTTATTACATAATCATTGTTTATCGTGCATTTTTCATACAAATGATCGAGATCGAAAGAACGATAACTTGTCAAGGTAGTAATTTTAACTAACAATTAAATTCTTAATTTTTGCATAATTTTGATTATAATATGTGACCCGGTACGAGAGAAATCTCTTCTATCGATTGGCGTTTATGTTTTCCGCAGTTTTATACAATAAGGTTATAAACAAGATTTTAGTGGAAGCGGATAGATCTAATAATATGGGGTTAGCAGATTTTCCGATTAGTGGTGAATACTAAATTAAGTTTTCTTGATAAACCCAAAAAATATTTAAAAAGTATGCCTGATTTTGTTATATAAATATTCACTATTACATATACTATTATAACAGTTTCAACAGTTTATTTATTAATAATATTTAAATACATGCACAAACAATATAAAATATATACAACTCTTGATATATTACATATATTACAAACGTCAGCTCTGAGCGTATAAAACTTGCAGATCGTTCATTAATTTTAAATGCTAATCCCGAAACCCGATTTAAATTGCCAAGACTTTCCATGGGACTTCCAAATGCCTGTTCGTGGTTCTGTTATCTTATTGACTCATTTTGTCATTATTGTTTAATTCGGTAATCTCTCGCCGGATATCCAAATTTCTTTGGCCATGCATAATCGCCGTGTCGTTATATGTATTGTGTCCGTAAACACTGTTCTCCTAGTAACTAATGCACGTGCGATCCGCCACTACTTGCAGCGTCGCTGTCGATCCCTTCCCCCGCTCACCCGAAAGACCGAAGAGCGCCGCGTCAATTGCAGCAATCATGAGATGCTTCAACTCGATCTTTTGTAGGGAAAATTCAAGATAAACAATGATTATGTAATAAGCTTTAAACCTATGAATTAGTGGGTAGCCTATAGTCTATATTTCATTATTCTAGCTCTTCTAATAAAGGAATTGCTGGCATTGCATAATATAGCTTTTTGTGAGTCAAGCAAAAATCCAATGATTTTACAAAAGTGCACATTGAAAGCTAGCATTACGCAGATGATTTGTCTATTTAATTCGTTGACATCTATGAATTATTTTCGGAGTAATTAATTGCTAAAGTTAAACGAATAAAATTTACGGGTCAAAAACAGCGCCAATTAGTCTTAATTGGGAAAAATCGGGAAAACGCCAACATATAACGCTTTCTAATTTTTATGAGTTGTAGCATATTAATCAAGGACAGCATCAGAATTTTTTTAAATTTTTTCGCCCCTATACTTGCGAGAAAATTGACTTCAAACGAGGGGACATAATATATGGCCACGATAGTACCTATTACTATTACTAGTTTCTATGTATAATAACTTTTGTGATTTATGATAGATTTAGATGATTTTTGTAACATATTGTAAACAAATTTGTCAATATTGTCACCAACTTTTCAGAACTTTATCCGATTTTAATTATTTTTCCAAATCATACCATAGCGGTAGTTACTCTATCGCAGGCACGCGCACAACACCGTGGGCCGGACATTTTTAGGGACTTATTGTTTTTTTTTTCATTATTGAAATTGTGATAATTATAAAACATTTAAAATGCATACCACTCCATTACAAAAAGTTAATAAATTCAAAAGAAAATACGAGGCTCGCGAAAATTATGAAAACACAAAAATTTTTTATTTTCTATTCTTCTGTCTTTATCTGCAGGATAAGTAACAGCAAGTGATGACGATAATAAGTTAAAAAAACTTGGTTTGAAAGGAAAATATAGATTCTCTCATAGATTTTCATATTTATGTTAAAATTAAAAATATCAAGTTAACAGCGTGCGATGTGATTAAGAAAATGTATTTATGGCAGTTTTCTTCAAGTACATTGAATCTAATTTTGATTAATGTTATTAATGACACACGTAGTGGATTATATGGTTACTCTAGCTACTACACATGAAATATAATGCAACCGGCTGAAAATTTTCGTAAAAACTGGAATTATTTTTTAACTTCATTAAATTGGAAGCTTTATACGGTTCGGGGTTTGAAATTTTTAAATCATCACCATAAACATGTTCCCTCTTTGTACCTGAATCCGAGGAGACATACTGTATATTTATTTAAAAGGAACTCTCCTAGCTTTAGTTTTTGCAAATTCTTCAAGTAGTGGACATTCATTGACGGCGATTTCGCCTTTAAACGGAAATAATTGCGAAACTATTCCATTTTCCTGGTAATGTAGATATTTATAAGTCTATTTAATTTAGCACGTATTTTTTACTACTGCGAATATAGAAGTTAAAAGAGGTAAAGTTAATGCAAGTCTGCATTTGGGAAAATCATCACTGTTTAATCATCATCATTAATTTATGACAATATTTTGGAGACTGTGGCGAACTTAATAATAAAATTATAAACCCCTAACCACAACAAGTATTTTAGAACCTAAATACGTATTTCAGCAACTATGTTGCCGTCTACAGTAGAACCTAAAAAGAGGAAAAGAGAGATTAGAACTTCATAGTATCTTTACTGGATATTGTCCAAGCAAATCACTAGTGGAAGTGACGTCCATGTTAAAAATTATCCTATATATACCCATTTGTTGTTCACACCTCAGTGAATTTTGATCATTGAAGCGTAAAAAACAAGTTTTAATTAAAGCAGGTCAAACAATGGCGAACTAGGTATAGGACCCCTGTCTGAATTTATTAATTTATCTCTATTCAAGTCAATAAAGATACTTTCCAAGCTGTTTAGTTCCCTATTATTTGACACAGCTTTTACAAGTTTTAAGTCATCTACAACTACTTTATGACCTGTGTCTAAAATATGTTGAGCCACACTAGATTTTTCAAAACGATTATATTTAAAATGAGCTACATGTTCTTTGAACCTAGTTAAAATTGTTCTTCTAGTCTGGCCTACGTATTCTTTTTCACAGTCATGACATTTGATACAATATATACCAGATTTATCAAGTACATCTACCTTATCCTTTGGGTTTCCAAGAAGGTTTTTTATGCTATTATGAGTCGAATATGCTATACAGAGATTTTGTGATGTAAAAATACTTCTCAAACCCCTTGTATATGCACAATCGAACGGTATTTTAACATATTTCTTCTTTTCTACAGACAAAGTATTTAAAGTAGATATTTGATTTACATACATTTTTTGATTCTGCTTCTTAATCATTCTATCAACTATTTTCTCAGGGTACCCATTATGTATGACAACATTCTTAATAAACAATAATTCTTGCTGATATCTATCTGCGGACAATGGAAATTTCAATAGCCTATTTACTAAACAACTAATAAAAGACAATTTTTGTTGAAAAGGATGCTGCGAATCATTAGGGATAAACCTGATTGTGTTAGTATCTTTCCGATACACGTCAATTTCTATTATATTTTTGCTATTCCTGACTACCAGAGTATCTAAAAATGGAAGTTGGCCGTTAACTTCTTGCTCTACAGTAAAGTTAATGGTGTTGAATTTAGAATTCAAAACGAGGAGAAAATCTTGAATACTACACTTCTTGGTGTAATTAAAAATGTAATTTAAATTGAGCCATGCTCTTATGAAACACCCTATACATGACATTTCACAAAAATTCAATAAGCAGTTATAACTGCGAAGTAGGCCTAATTCTAACCTTTACGTTGACGTAGAGTTACGTCGCCACAAACAATGAGAAATAATAAGCGTCCACTGGCTGTGACATTTTGACATAAAGTTAATGGCAATCCTGCCTGGGGCGCGTTGGCTAATTTAGTAAAAATTGAATTAATTCCGATTGCGTTTAAAGTTCAAATGCAAATTTCCCGGAAAAAGACACGTAAAGCACATCAAAACTTCAACTGATATTCAAACGAAATTGTTGCATGAGTGAAAAATCTATGAGCTGCGTTAATGAACAACAATGAACACAACAGCTTACTGCTGTTTGTATTTTCAATTAGGCAATATAAATGCAGAAACGAATGGGACTTTTCAGGACATAATATAAATTAATACTCGCGCTATAAATTTTCGGAACGTGTTGTGAAATGTTATGTCAGCGAAATAGACTATTATTTCGCGTTGCTTGAGCTAGCTGGGTCGCCCGTTTCTTAAGAGAGCATATCTGTGTACATGGCAATAATTGCGGACGTTCGTTGAGTCACACAAAGCCTGTCATAACTTTTGTTGGCCGGGGAAAAATATTTTTCATTACCGTGAAGCAAATTGTCAGCGTCTCCTTTACGAGTAGCGTCTTCGTTATTGAACAAGATTCATTTCCCTTGTTTTTTCGTTTACAATTTTCGTAGCCCAGGCATATTAGATTTTAACACTGAAAAAAAAAAATAAAGTGAATCTACAAAATGGTAAATAATTTCTATTTGATGCCCTCAACAACATATTAAAACTCTTACAAAATCCTTTCTCGGCGTCATTTTTTGGGGATATTTTACCCTAATCTACACTACCTTATCTGAAGTCATAACTCGTTCAGATATGGCATTTAGGGGTTTTAAAAAAACCCGCTGTATCCGAATAAGGCATTTAAAATGCAAAATTAAGAACGGCAGGATCAAAATAGCGGACCAGAATTCAAATCTGGCATAAACCTTGCAGAATTCAAACCGGTGGGATTATAATTACAGAAAATCACTGCAAAATGATGCATTTTGAATGGCGTTTAAATTTATGTGTGTTTAATGGTCGCTTTAATTGAAAAAAAAAATCAAAATAACCGACTTAAAATTGCAGTAAAAAATAAGTAAAGTATGAATGAAGAAAGTAATGAATTACTTTTGCAATATAAATGTCATATTCGGGTTCAGCGTCATTGAAACCCCTAAGTGCCATTATTGAAGCCACTATTTCACACAAGAAAAACAGTAATGTAGATACTGGATTGGACTTAATATTCAGAACACAAAATAGAAAGTACACGCCATATTTAGTTTAGTTATTTCAGTCTTTTGGTCAAATTTGGTCTAAAATGACTTGAGTATTAGTTGAATTTGATCATATCGATGCTTTTAATAATAATTAGGTGCCTATCGCCTTAGAATTTAGCAATAATAAAAAAAGTACGAAAAAATAGCGTATGAAAACGCGAATAATCGCAGTTAATTTGAAATAACTTTAAATCACACTTACTATTGTGTTGCTTGTTGACTATAAAAAATCCATGTAATAAGTATGGCAGATCTTATTATTGCACCTGTTTCACTGCGTAACCATCTACTTCATTTCAAGCTGAGATAATCATTTTGTGTAAAATTTCTCGATATTTCGAAAATAATAAAATTATAATTTTATCTATTACCAGTACTGCTGTGGAAGCAGCGTACTTCGTGCAATGAGTTGAAAAACAGAATATGCCCAGGACACAAAAAGTGATGAACTGATAAAACAGTTTTTGGTCCTACTTGAAACTTAAATTTGTAAAATAAATAAAAATAATACATTGCTTCTAATTTTTTTTTTTGGTAACTGGGCATCACTTTTTTATAAACCAAATATGATATTTTTTAAAATTCAATCTTAGAAAAAATTCCAACCCGCAACTAAGCATTTTCGTAGCATTTGCTGCAATTAAATATGAAAATCTGGAATAGCTAGTTTATTCTGGTTCTTTTACTATGTTGCTTAACTATGTTAAGTTTTAATATGTTTCAGGACTCACATCAATATTCTGAATTTCATACTAAGGATTTGTTTATCAAACATTTTTCATTTGAAATTTAAAATTACCTAAAAACTCTATTTAAAAAGTTTCATGAACATAACATTTTTGCGAATATTATATAAAATGAAAATGTCTAACGACACACTTTGGCAAAGTAGTGTTAACCTATTATATAAAATAGCTTATAAACTTGCCTACACCTTCACATTTCATGTTTAAAACCAATTACTACAGTACGCAGTACGTCTATTTAAAAAAAATCAATTTAGAATATTTTGTTGCCAAAAATGTCTACTAATTTTTTCTCCCTGTATATGTTTAAAACTGAGGAATCAACCCACATGTAAATAAAAATAATTAAAATCAGTTAATCGGTTACAGAGAAAATCAACCTTGACGTTGTGTCATTTTATTAATACTGTTCATGTTGTCTGTCTTTTAAAACGAAATATAATGAAGTGAATCAAAAACTACATGTTCAGTAAATATTACCGTGTCATTTCCGTTTATACCAGTTTGTTATGGCTGGCAAGCCCCATATGGAGCTTCAAACTTCAGACTTCAAGAAAGTCTAAATACATTTTTTTCATGCGTATTTATTCTGAAGGATTAGCTTACCAGTGACTGAAAGAATCATTAAAGGGGTTGGGGAAAAAATCAACTTTCAATATTTGGAAAATTTTTCACTATTCCCTTATTTCTTTACCAGTTCATAATTACACCAATCTCTAAATACAAAGTTTCATGAACATTAAAAGATAACCCAATATGTACTATATTGCTTCTTCCAATACCTTCTAATGACCTGTAGCAATATTTTCCAGTCTTTTTGTCCATAGTGGTGCGTAATAAAATATCTCAAATCATTATTTTTATATTCCCAATTCACCGATAGTGATTCATCACTTCTCCATACCCCTCATATTTACGACGACAATCAAATCGTCGAACTGCGTGGGCTCTACTTTACCGTCCGCCCTCACATCCGATATATCTATAGACCTACATTGAAAAATCGTACATAAAATTTTTTATATAGGAATCGCTAAATAATGCTTCCGTATTCCGCTGCAGGTATATGTATTTATGACTCTGCGCGTTTACTAGGGTCTTCCGCGACGGAGAGGCAAAGGTAAACTTGGACCGGCTTTCCCAGATATAACAAGACGTTTATATGGATTCCGTGTACTTAAGGGCTCTCGGGCAAATCTTGAAAATGTCGTATCACTTTATAGACCCGGTTTTCTGTCGTGCGGAGGCTTGGTTGAGAGGCTGTGGTGGACCGTCTTCAGCTTCCTCTTAGTTTTCACATCGAGCCTCCGGGGACCACAACAGGGAAACCGGATTGAGAAGTCTCTCGGCTCATATCGGACCGTTTTCTACCTTCGCAAGAGTGTAGGGTATGAACCGTGTTGAATACACAAAACTATATTATATAGTAACTGAATGTAACTAGGTTTTTTTTCTGGCTGTTTTCTATATCGTATTTTTTATGAAATTGTTGTATTTTACTAATTGTTGTTACAAACACAAACATGTTCACAGTCACACAAAAATTGAGAGCATAGATATTGCTTCAACACTTGAACATGGTTAGATTTTCCGATTCTAGCTTAAATTATTGCAGTCACCCAAATTGGTGGCGGCGCCGGTAAAATCTTATTTTCTGTTTTTTTTTAGTATAGTTGTCAGATAATGCTATTGTCTTAGGTTAGATGGACGAAACTTCATATTTAGAATGTTTCATGACTAAACTTATAATTGGTGGCGGCGCCGGTTAAATCGTTATTTTCTGTTTTTTTAAGTATAGTTGTCAGATAAAGCTATTGTCTTAGGTTAGATGGACGAAACTTCATATTTAGAATGTTTCATGACTAAACTTATAGCTGAGAGAACTTAGATATTGTAAATGGGCCGCTATTGCTGCAATGTCGTCAATATAGTTAAATAATAAATTAAATTATAAATTATGTCAATGACATTGTTTGGTAAGTTAAGTAGTTTAGCTGCACATATCGCACTTCAAGTAAAGAATAACATTTAATCAAATTTAATTAAACCGTTCAATCAGTATGATTATAAGAATTTATTAAAATGATCAGATCATATATTCAAAACAAAACTATGATTTTATCTCAAAAACTCCCCCTATGATCCTAGTAAATTATTTCTTTATTTTAAAGAGAGGTATACTCAACGTAACCGTTTGATTATATTCGTATTTTCAACTTTTCAACTAGTTGGATTTGGATATAGTGACTAGAAATCCAAATTAATCTATCAAATAAATAAACTACAATATTCAATAAAATCAAAAGAATATAACAGCTTAATAAACTTTCTTTAATACAATAGTTACAGTAGTATTATCGTGTTTTTCCCGTTACATTGAAAATGTCTATGAAATTTGTTGGTAAAATTAATAGTTTAGCAGCATGAGAAAACTTAAACTTTGAAAGTAATGCAGTTGACTCTGTTGTTCAGTCACCGCTCTTTGACAGTTTTGTCAAAACATCATTGTTTAGCACAGTTTGACACTACTGCATAATATGATAAAGTAGTCATGAACCTGGCCACATCAGATTTTTCCAAATCCGTAGTACTATTAGATTTATTTGGGACGGTGGTCAATAGCAGTGCTTCTAAGGGTTGCGTACCAAAAATTAGAATCTTAGGGGATGACTTTGAGTTTTGAAACACTCAGTTTATAATATTATACAGTATTTAATTGTGTTTTCTAGAAAATGACCTAATGTAAAACTTGCGAATTTTATCAATTTACATTGCAGTTGAGGAAAAATTGGCACATGATGTCCAATTTGAAGACCACAGTTTTTGTCAAAAAAAGGTTGCTATGGTAATTCTACTGCCATCTACTGCCACTATTGATACCTTGTTTTATTCTTCAGAGATTATTTAATAAATATAGAATTACAGACCTATTTCTTCGTAAGTTGTTTCTTTTCTTACTGATTTTATTGTTTTTTCATCTTCTTCATAGCGATTTTTCTATTACTTTTGATGTTTTCCTTTACCTGATGGTTAGTGTTTGGTGTTCTCTGGATATCAGTTTGCTCAAATCTATCACAGACAAATGTTCAGTTTTTAATATGAAAGACAACAAAGAGATTGTGATTTTTATTGCTGTCATAAAACAATCCTTTATTCAGGTTATATATATATTTTTTTTTAATAAGCATATTGTGCTTGACATATTGAAACTAATCTGAAAGATTAACCATCAATTTAAATCTGAATTCTTAAAACTAGGTACTTGTCGCTAATAGGCTATCGACTGATGTCCTATATTAATTTTGTCCTAAACAAGAAGCACTAACACTTCACGCACTGTGCTCTGCTTTTTCACATTTCACTGAGTCACTAGTTCGAAGGGTTTAGTTCTTTTTAGTCTTCTCACTAAATTCTGGTTGTCCAGTAGCTGCAGGGCCTCTACGTTGACGTGGTGGCTTAGGCGAGATTCGTGTTTAGTGGCGAATCTTTTTATCTCTTGGATGACTTGCGGGACACCTAGGTCACGATGTAGGTCACTATTCCGTATGTACCAAGGAGCGTTAACCATATTCCTTAGTACTTTATTTTGGAAAGTCTGGATTCCTTGTATGTTGGATTTTTTTGCGCAACCCCAAAGCTGGATGCCGTATAACCAGATCGGTTTTAGTATTTGGTTGTACACTCGTAGTTTGTTCTGAACTGACAACTGAGAGTTTCTTCCCAGAAGCCAGTAGAGTTCTCTATATTTGAGGCCAAGCTCTACTCTTTTCTTCTTAACATGTTCTTTCCACCTTAGTTTTGTATCCAGAGTCATACCCAAATACTGTGCAGTGTTCGCATATGGAACTATGGCGTCGTTAATCTTTACATGAGGTATGACCTCGATTCTTTTATTTGTAAAGTTAATGTGGACAGATTTCAGTTCGTTGAGCTTGGTCTTCCATTTTTTTGGTCCAGTTATACATTTTATTGGTAGCTTGTTGAAGATTCCTAGTAGATTCTCCAATAGTTGATCCCACTGCCATTAGAGCCGTGTCATCTGCGAATGTGGCGACTGTTACATTTTCCAGCTGTGGAAGGTCACTTGTATACAGTAGATAGAGAATTGGTCCCAACACACTACCCTGGGGTACCCCAGCTTTTACTTCCTTTAGATCCGAGTATTCATCGATTTGTTTAATTCTGAATAGCCTATCAGATACATAGGATGTTAGCAGCTCGACGTATTGTAGAGGAAGCATACTCTTTAGTTTGTGTATCAATCCTTCGTGCCAAACCTTATCGAAAGCTTGTGTCACATCCAGAAAGCTTGTTGAGCAAATTAGGTTTTCTTCTAATGCTTTCTCTACGATATCTGTTATTCTATGAACTTGATCTATAGTCGAATGCTTTTCTCTAAAACCAAATTGGTGATTAGGAATTAGTTCCTTTCTCTCAATGATAGGTTTCATCCTCTTTAGAAGCAACTTTTCAAAGAGCTTCGACATCATTGGTAACAGTGATATTGGGCGATATGATTTGGCTTCGTTTGGTGGTTTGCCTAGTTTTGGTACCATGATAACTTCTGCTACTTTCCAGACATGTGGGACGTATTTTAGTCTGAACGATGCATTTATTTTAGTCTGAACGATGCATTTATTAGATACGTCAGCATAAGGATACCTTTCTTAGATAATTGCTTAAGAACTTCTCCTGTGATAAGGTCATATCCAGGTGCCTTCTTTGGATTCAGGTTTGTCTTGATTTCTCTGGCAACTTCCTTTGGAGTAACTAGCTGTATGGCTTCTTCTTCATAGGTTATATGTTCATATGTTGTTAAGTATGATAATATTTATCTTCAAGTGAACTATCAGTAACTCTACGTTTGTGATTTGTATCCATATAATATTATATTAAATCAGAAACCTAATGAAGAACATCCATTTCCGAAACACGCATAATATAATTCCGTAGCCACTAGGTATGATTTATGCCGGCGAATTTTGAGGTGTCGTACGTGATACGATTAATTAGGAGATACTCGAACCTGTTCGATATTTATTGGCAGACGGTTCGGCGGGGCGGGGTTGAGCGGGGGGGGGGGGGGCGCTGCTCACGGTTACGGAAGCAAATCACGATTTTAATATTGAGGTCTGGGAAACCTGGGCGCATTGAATGAGTTATCACCGGTTTGGTTCTGACCGGCGGAGTGAGTCACGTAATCGCCAGTCTCAAAGGTTGTCTTCCGTGCCCTCAGCAAATTGATACATCTTCTTTCGGGTAATCGAATGACGGGCGACTTTCCACATCAAACGAAAAAAATCCAAAGAAAAAATATTGCTAATTTACATTTGTCAAGAAATGGTGTATTTGGTGACGCATATAGATTATTTTATTACAGATATGGAATTTATATATTATATATATATATATAATAATAATCTTTATTGGTGTTATTACAAAGAAAATTGTTTACACAAGTCAGAACAGAAAAAGAAAAACACTATGCACTACATATTTCTACGAAATTACAGTTAAAGTATTCATCGTAATTGAATATACATTTTTCAACCAAGAATTGTTTCATTACTGTCTTAAATCTGTTATTGGAGTAACACTTAATTGCTGGCGGCAGAACATTAAAAAATTTTAGAGCCCAGTAATTTGATGCGTTGCGCGACTTCTGCAATCTCAGAAAAGGTCGGCGATACTGCTGATTCTCACGAGTGTTGTACGAGTGAATTGCATTCGATGTCACAAACGTACTGGCATTGACCTTAGCGTACATTAAACATTCCAATATGTAGGCGGATGGAAGTGTCAGATCATTGAGATTTCGGAAGTGTTCACGGCAATCTTCCCTCCAACCGACTCCGAGTACTACTCTTATGCATCGGCGTTGTGGAGAAAACAATTTATTGCTGTAACCTGAATGGCCCCAGTTAAATATTGCATATGTCATCAAGGAGTGAAAAAAGGCAAAGTATGCAACCCTAAGACATTTTATAGAGATTGATTCTCTCAAGATTCTCAAATAATGAATCACCCTCGCAAGTTTTCCTGAAACATGTCCGACATGACTTTCCCACTTTAATTTGGAGTCAAGAATAACACCCAAGAATTTTACACTCTCATTATCGTCCGTACTGGAACGCGCTTCATGTCGCAATGTAAACAATACCGATAAGCACTTATCCTGATTGATGCAAAGCGCATTTGAAGAAAACCATTCTTTAATATCTCTGTCACATAGGTCAACTGTATTAAGAAGCTGTTCATAATCATCACCTCCCTTAATTACCGTTGTGTCATCCGCAAATAGAATAAGATCAGTTCCTTCAGTAGCACAATTAATGTCGTTGATATAAATTAAAAAGAGAATGGGGCCCAAAACTGATCCTTGGGGTACCCCATAACTGCAAAGTCTGTTCGATGAAATTGAATTGTTCACTTTTACGTGTTGGTAACGATTACTCAGATATGACTCCATTAACCCAATGCTCGATTTCGAAAAGTTATATTTCTTAAGTTTTTCTAATAGAACATGATGTGTGACACAATCAAAAGCTTTCGAGAGGTCATAAAACGTGGCAAGTGAATGGTATCCGCCGGTATATAACCTGTCAAGCGAATTTTTTGTGTACTATAAGCCAGAAACAACATAAAAATTGGTTTCAATATTTATACAAACAATATTGACGGATGTTAATTATTTATTTTATCTAATGTAATGTAAAGAGTAAAAATTTTACATTTTGTGACCCTACATTAAAAATTTTTCAAGAAAAAGGCAGTTGAGGATTAGAGTATATTGTCAACTTTTGTTGTGAGTGAAAAACGAATAGGCGCTTTTGTTTACTATGAGGCCCTTTTGAGGTAGTTTTTAGGACATTGTGTTCACCTTTTTCACTTTTGTGTCGAGCCTTACGTTAGAGTCCGTAGTCGTATTCATAGCAACTAATTCTATCCAAAACCATTCAGAATACCCATGTTCCACAGAGTTATCAATACATTGCAATTTTCAATCCATTTTTCTTAAAAAAATGGTATGAGACTATAAAATGTCCACTACCATTCAGGGAAATAATAAAACCTCTACCAAAATTACTAAAAGAATAACTGAAGGCCAAAATTTTTATTTTAAAAATGTATTTTTTCTCATGTTTCCATATTTTATGCGCTCGCTGCCCATTTTATGGCATATCTGATAAAATGTTTAGGGTAAATGATTTTTATGGGTAATTTCGTGTTAGCCAATTTTTCAATGATGACACTCTTATCAAGTAATCCATTTTTTCATATACCAGTATTATTATTATTTGCAACTCAAGCATGCGTTTCCTAATGTATTTTTCGATTTAATTTTGTCCTCGTATATGAATACTAAATTGATGAAGTTATAGTTTGTATACACCAGCACACGTGAGTATGTATGGAAATAAACATACACAGTATATATTTCAGGATTCTTGACAATAAACTTATTTAATTTTCAATTTTAGCCAAAGTCTATCTCTAATTTAAACAGATTGTCACGCAAAGAGCAAGTCCCTGTTATAACATGAATAATCGATTTCTCTCCACCAAATGACTGTTGGAATTCATTACAAACTGAATTTTAGATCAAAAACAAATTATCGATTTTTTCGCAAATAGAATGAGAATGCTTAATTATAGCTTTCAGCTTGTAATTAACCTTTTTCCCGGGGATTAAAAGAGACTTTTATCCTGTTTGTCGGCTTGTTTCCATGAGAATCATGGAATGTATTTTGCGGGAATAATAAAGAAGTATCAGTGTTTATAAAAACAAGTGTTGAATAATCATAATTATTTATTTTATAATTAGGTGTTAATAGTATCCAAATTCCCAAAATGAATGTAATTTTTGAATTAATTATTGTAACATTGCCTAAATTCGAATATGATTAAAAAAGTTCTTTAACCTCTTACATTTTTAAGATTCTTTCTAAACACAATATGAGTTTCCTAACAGTGGCCAATTTAGAGTTGTTCAAAAATGCATTTTTGTGATGATAGAAAGCAACGATCGCCCCAAATTGTTTCCAAATCCAAAAAATTTGGTCACGAATTTTTTTTCTTCGAAATTTAGATTTTTAATGGTGCCTATCGATGCATCAAATTTACATAAAAAAATCCATGCGAATAATTGTTAGGGGTTTGGGAAAACTCAAGATTATAGTTATACGACTTGTAGGGGACTCTTCAAGGAAGAATTTGACCTATTATACATATGGATTTCACGCCCCCTCCCCTCAACCCGCCCCCACAGTGCCATGAAAACTACCCTAAAATTAAAAATTTAGAATCTTCAGAAAATTGACTGTTCTAATCACTTCATTCTCTTTTTTCTCATAGAAATAATTCGTATAAGACTAGTGGAATAGTTATAAACATTTGTCAGTTAATTACCATTTGTTTAAAGAAATTCTATTTGTTTAAATTGTTCGTGTTTCTCGAAAGTCCGTCTGAATTCTGAGGTCGAAATGGCAGTTTATTATCTTAGAGTCACATTATTTATTAAACAATTTCTTTCTATTGTTTAAACAATCAATTATTATTCATTTTCACTTTTTCTAATTATGATAGGAAAGTCAGCTGTTTTGTGAAATTAACTTTGCGACATTTACTTAAACAAATGCCATTTGTATAAACAATTTTTTTTGCAATTCGTCTGAATTTATTTTTTTAAGCTAACTGTTATTCTCAAGTGACATCATTTATATTTGAGATTGTTTTCAATATTTCATCAAATTAGTGATTAATAAAATTGGTCGACTTTAGGAAAATTAATATTAAAAAAAAATTGCTCCCCAATTGCCCTAAAAAAAGATTTTTTTTAATCAATCAAATTTTTTCGAATACATGATTTTGAAAACGAATAATATTTCATTATTTAAACAATGGAAATCATCCCAAAATCTAAATGATCACTTGGGATATCTCGAACATAAAGTTTTTTTAACAAAAATGTTAACTTTTTTACCAGATTTAGAATTTTTTTAACAACATTTAACATTTAGCAATTTAAAACAGATTAACTATTTAATATACATTCTGATTGATACATTTGTGGGTTCAAACCTACTTAAAAACTTCCCTCATCATCATGAGTAATAGTAAACATTAGAAAAATAAGTGTAGAACATATTGACTAGACTTCAGTGTGAATCGAATAGATTATGTACCTTAAAATAGCCATTGTGATTCCCGAAAAACATTTTCGATCAGTGGAATTAATCGTGGTGACAATTTCTGGAAAAATAACCTCGGCCTGGATTTGAACCAGGTGCAAATATTTATTTAATTTATTTATGATTTTATTTTATCGTTGTTATAGCTCGTGTATTTAACAGCACAAGTGGACATAGAAATAAACATACTATGTTATATGGTTTAGGATGCTTAAAAATAAACGTTTCTAATTAGCAGGTTTCGCCAAAGTTTAGCTCTATATTTTACAGGTTGTCATGCGAAAAAAGACTCCCCTGTTGTAACTTCAAATATCGATTTCCATCGACCAAACGACGGAATTGATTACAAAGTGAATTTTAGATCAAAAACAAATTATCGATTTCTTCAAAAAAAAAAACGAAAAGCTTAATTACAGCTTTCAGCTTGTAATTAACCTTTTCCCCCGGTACTTATTATCAGCTCCAAAGAGATTTTTAGCCTGTTCATCGGGTTGTTTCCATTGGAAAGGTGGGATATATTTTGGGGGAATACCAGGAAAAAAAGGGAATACGTATTAGGCGTGACCTTAATCTGGAATGCCCGAAATCAAACCGCTCCTAGGGTGAGATTTCCGGGACGTCGGGACGTATGGAAATGCGGACGATATATTATGCGGTTAGGGGTACGTGTTACGTGGGTACGCATCACCCCCCTATCTATACACCGGTCACATCCGGCCGAGGGCCGGCCTGACTCGGAAAAACCTACATGACTAATGTCTTTCGGTATTACCGATGTAAATCATACCTGCACATCTAAACCTTTCGTTGCATATGCATTTAAACTCGGCAAATGTTTGCACATCAGAGATATGCAGTATTTGTCAAAAAAAGATTGCAACTTTGATATATTACGTGTTGTTTTATTCCAAGTTTAACAACGTACTAAGAATCTAGAAATATGTCGATTTTTATCAAACTAATAATATAGTAAATTAGGTTTAATATTAAAGTCGGTGCTGATGTATAATTATTTATTGTTTTCTTGCAGACTGGTTTGCAGTTGTTAATTAGTCTTCGATTCATTCTACAATAATATAGGAAAATACAAAAACAATTAGTTCCTTAATAATTGCTTATTATTATATATTGCGAGACGAGTTAAGATACGTTGTTGCGACAAATATAAACATCCAAGTAAATATTAATTGTTTTAAATATTGTTAACTAAGATTTATTTTTAATGAAACACTTTATAAAATAAGTCCTTTGTCGTGTTCAGTGTGCCCTTTCTCTCTCGTCTGTATTATGATGTTTTTTTTGTTTCTGGAATAATTTAGTGTATTTCTTGGCGCAGCTTATTATTCTGTTCCTTTTTCGCTTCCTTTCTTATTTCTCTAGATTGATTTTCTTTTGTGCTTTCTTTTTTTTTATTAACAAATATTCTCTCCAAGTATTAGATTATAATGTTACATAAGAACAGTTTCGTTTGACTTTATTTGGGTGTTTCAGGTCAGAATAATGTTTTTTTTTTTTAATGGAGATGGCAACTGTTATCTCCAAACGTGGTGTATTAATGCCAAAATGCCTACTCACTGCTGCTAATGTACTAATTAGGGATTCTTGATATTCGTAATTCCGTACTGGTGTCTGAATTTGACAAAATACTAACCATGTACACAATTCCGACACATATGTCTGATTTATGGAGGTGCTATAATTATATATACCTAATTCCGACACTCCCAAATTTGTAAATAATAGTGGTTGAAAGAGTAGTACACCGTATTATTATGAAAATATAAAGCATTTTTAGTCAGCCTAAATTGATATTATTAGAATTTTTTTTAATACTGTCATTCTGGAGCGATGTAAAATGAAGTCGAATTGCAGTTACCGTATAAGGAAAAAGTGAACTTTTAGCATAACACTGAATTATCAAGATTAGCTAAAATTTTAGGGTATATTCTGGTCCGTTAGAACATTGGAAGAATAAGAAACGATTGTGGGTTGATAAGTGTCCTAAAATAAGCTCAATGAAGCAGATTTCTTATTTTATCCAACTAAACAGAAATAATAAAATTATAAACCCCTAACCACAACAAGTATTTTAGAACCTAAATACGTATTTCAGCAACTATGTTGCCATCTTCAGTAGAACCTAAAAAGAGGAAAAGACTTCATAGTATCTTTACTGGATATTGTCCAAGCAAATCACTAGTGGAAGTGACGTCCATGTTAAACATTACCCTATATATACCCATTTGTTGTTCACACCTCAGTGAATTTTGATCATTGAAGCGTAAAAAACAAATTTTAATTAAAGCAGGTCAAACAATGGCGAACTAGGTATATGACCCCTGTCTGAATTTATTAGTTTATCTCTATTCAAGTGAATAAAGATACTTTCCAAGCTGTTTAGTTCCCTATTATTTGACACAGCTTTTACAAGTTTTAAGTCATCTACAACTACTTTATGACCTGTGTCTAAAATATGTTGAGCCACACTAGATTTTTCAAAACGATTATATTTAAAATGAGCTACATGTTCTTTGAACCTAATTAAAATTGTTCTTCTAGTCTGGCCTACGTATTCTTTTTCACAGTCATGACATTTGATACAATATATACCAGATTTATCAAGTACATCTTCCTTATCCTTTGGGTTTCCAAGAAGGTTTTTTTTTATGCTATTATGAGTCGAATATGCTGTACAGAGATTTTGTGATGTAAAAATACTTCTCAAACCCCTTGTATATGCACAATCGAACGATATTTTAACATATTTCTTCTTTTCTACAGACAAAGTATTTAAAGTAGATATTTGATTTATATACATTTTTTGATTCTGCTTCTTAATCATTCTATCAACTATTTTCTCAGGGTACCCATTATGTATGACAACATTCTTAATAAACAATAATTCTTGCTGATATCTATCTGCGGACAATGGAAATTTCAATAACCTATTTACTAAACAACTAATAAAAGACAATTTTTGTTGAAAAGGATGCTGCGAATCATTAGGGATAAACCTGATTGTGTTAGTATCTTTCCGATACACGTCAATTTCTATTATATTTTTGCTATTCCTGACTACCAGAGTGTCTAAAAATGGAAGTTGGCCGTTAACTTCTTGTTCTACAGTAAAGTTAATGGTGTTGAATTTAGAATTCAAAACGAGAAGAAAATCTTGAATACTGCACTTCTTGGTGTCAAAAATGGCAAAAATATCGTCGACATACCTAACCCAAGTCTTAGGGAAATATGGTGCTATAGACTTTACATTGGTTTCAAATCTGCTCATAAACAAGTTGGCAATAAAAGGTGAGAGACAGTTACCCATTGCAGTTCCCTCAAGTTGTTCAAAAAACTTTCCGTTTATTTGAAAACAATTTTGAGACATACAAAGGGCAGTCAATCTTACATATTCATCTATTTCTGACGGGTCAAAGTTGTTATTGCTCAATAATTCCCTAAGAAACTCCAAAGTTTCCGGAATAGGCACACTAGGAAACAGTGAAGCAACATCAAATGAAATCAACAATTCGCCATCTTCTAATTTTACATTGTTAACCTTATTGATAAATTCCAATGAGTTATTAACAGAGAAGCTTGGTTGAGGAACAGGTAAATTGTTGAACTCATTCGATAACCATTTCGCTGACTGGTAAGTAGGTGAGTTAATACCTGATACAATAGGTCTCACTGATTTACCAGGTTTGTGAATTTTGGGAAGAACATATAATCTAGGTACAGTAGGATTGGAAACTTTGAGTTTAAATCTAGTTTGGCGGGTGATAAGATTAGGACAACTGGACAGCGTACTATTTATTTGACGGACTAGTTTGGGCAGTGGGTTTTTCTTGATTTCCTTATAAGGACCATTTTCAATTAAGTTATCAATCCTATCAAAATAATCCGCTTTATCCAGGATGACCACCTTTTCCTCTTTTTAGGTTCTACTGAAGATGGCAACATAGTTGCTGAAATACGTATTTAGGTTCTAAAATACTTGTTGTGGTTAGGGGTTTATAATTTTATTATTAAGTTCGCCACAGTCTCCAAAATATTGTTATAAACAGAAATATGTCAGAATTTAGGACAGTGTCTGAATTTAAGACGTTTACGTTATAATATTTTTATTTCCGATATAAAGGGTTACTTAATTAGTTCTTTAAATATTTTTTTATTCGTGACCATGAATGCAAACGTTACTAATTAATTCATCTTACTCAAACCTTCAAAACTATATAAAAACATTCTTGTAAATTGCAGTGTGTACTTCAATCTTGCAGCGTTCGTGATATTCACATATGTGACTTAAAAATATACTCAACTCAAGCAGATTGCAGTTTGACAGTTTTAGATACCATTGTGTCTGGTGGTCACAGTTGTTAACCCCTTTACAACCAGGGTATGTATCCACGTATGGATATTTTTAGTCACGTCTGTCTGTACGAGGATATCCACGTATGGATATTCTGTTTCCGGAACATTTATTTAATTTTGTTCGGCATATATTACCGTCAATGAGCTAAAATTTCACATTTATGCATACTCTGGTGGTACCGGTGTTATAGGCAAAACTGGGAGAGCTGAAGATTACTCATAGATTTCAGCTGTTATTTTAGACATACGTTACAGAATATTTCTAAATATTGACGCGTGTTAAAACGAAATAGCATACTTTTCATACGTCTGCTGTATAATTTAAATGGGCAAGACAAAAAAGTACGTCTGTTCTTAGAACCATAAGAACGAATGACAGCGGTAGCAACCTAACCTCCAATTCGACCGCGAACGTGTGATGTGAACAAGATGTTTTCGTTGGTATGTTTTCACTTTGCTTCTGTTAAACATGCTAATGATGGATATATAAATTAGATAGGACAATTATCACAATTAAATGACAGTATTTTTAATAATTAAATATTAATCATGAACGAACTACCTAGTAGGCAACTTAATATACACAGCTAATAACCTATTCACGCGGTACGTTCATAACTTGGTTCATACGATTTTAAGCGATGAATCACCTTCAGCTCTCCCAGTTTTGCCAATCGGAAATCGTCAAAAGATGACGTAAGGTAAACTTACTTCTCCAAATGAATTGCCTGCATTTACAAGTAAGGGTACTACATGAGTTAATACTGCAACAAAAGAGTAGTCTTTGGCAAATAATTGTATTTGGCAAAATTTAGGTGGCACAAGAATGCAATACATATAAACGTCATGCTGATGTGGTACGACTGACGCCGAACGACTGAACTTGGTGGAAGACAGGTGTCGTTTGATTTTGTATCCATTTGCCAACGTCAGAATCAGTCATGAAATGCTCTTCAGGTTATGAAATTCATCTTACATTGTGTTTCCAATAATCTACAGTTGCATCAACAAGCTGTGAAGCTATTGTTTCCCACAAATCATACCTAAACTTGAATGAACCAACAAACGGCGACAATGCATTTGGAAAACCAGAAACAAAGAAAAACAATTAACGGTTCACTTTGGAATTTTGTTGTTGATGAACAAATAAATATACACTTCAATAATTTTGCATTTTCTCACTGTGTCCGAGTGTCATAGAACTGGCCTATTATGGGAGTAAATTATATTTATTATTTGTATGTTCGAATACAGATTCAGTATATCATTAGTCTATATAATCGTTTTCCCAGCATATTCTGCTCATGCTTTCATAATTCTGCTCTGGAATGCTGAAAAATTTTAATAAGCCATATCTAGTATAGGCAAGGCTATTTTGGCCAATATTGCTAGTTGGGGAGACGGTAATACTAAAGGTAAATACAAAAGTTTTTGGTACATTCATCATTCACAATTCTAAAATTTAATACCTCAATAATCTACCATTGATGGTCATAAATACAGGCAAATATTTCACTGTGTCCGAGTGTCGTAGAACTGGCCTATTATTGGAGTAAATTATATTTATTATTTGTATGTTCAAATATAGATTCAGTATATCATTAGTCTATATAATCGTTTTCCCAGCATATTCTGCTCATGCTTTCATAATTTTGCTCTGGAATGCTGAACAATTTTAATAAGCCATATCTGGTATAGGCAAGGCTATTTTGGCCAATATTGCTAGTTGGGGAGACGGTAATACTAAAGGTAAATATTAAAGTTTTTGGTACATTCATCATTCACAATTCTAAAATTTAATACCGCAATAATCTACCATTGATGCTCATAAATACAGGCAAATATTTCACTGTGTCCGAGTGTCGTAGAACTGGCCTATTATTGGAGTAAATTATATTTATTATTTGTATGTTCCAATACAGATTCAGTATATCATTAGTCTATATAATCGTTTTCCAGCATATTCTGCTCATGCATTCATGATTTTGTTTTGGAATTTTGAAAAATTTTAATTAGCCATATCTGGCATAGGCAAGGCTACTTTGGCCAATATTGCTAGTTGGGGAGACGGTAATACTAAAGGTAAATACTAAAGTTTTTGGTACATTCATCATTCACAATTCTAAAGTTTAATACCTCAATAATCTACCATTGATGCTCATAAATACAGGCAAATATTTCTTATTTTCTATTCTGTCTCTTGACGAGAGAATTTATGGAAACCCTAGTTCCAGTTATCTAAATGAAAGCTCTTCTATTTTGAGTTTCTGTTTTATTGTAGTACTATTGTTCTTCAGAGTTTTCCTTATGCAGGATGCAAACAAAATCACTTGGTTTCTTTTCTTTGCAATATGAGACAATTCTAACCTAAAAAAAGTCACTCAGCACACTGTCAAGACACACAATAGTTAGTTTTACTTGTTTCAAGAGTTCATTGTGTCAGTATAAGCAACACAGACCTTCGAAAATACCCAGCTGACCAATATAATCAAGAACGTTCCAAACATACTCGAGAAAACTCTGGGCAAGGCGAAATTGTTATCGGGTAGAACGAAGAGAACATAGGAGATAAGTTCTGTTAATGTATCGATAAATCTTTTTTCTTTTTTTTTTCGTTACCGTTTTCGCTGCTGCTGCTGCTGCGAGGGTATATGCCGGCGCGCAAAAGTTAAAGTTGCAGGTCGCGAAACTGTAACTACATGTTGTTAAGGCGGTGCCCCGCGGCCCAGTAGATTTATTATATTTGTCCCTCATGGGAGTTCGCTCCCGGGCAAGTTTATTGACAATACGGGGCCGCCGCTCTAGAGTATTGTGCGAGCCCAACCTCAATCTGTCCACACAAGGTACCTTAATTCTTCATATTGTACACTTCGTAACGTAACGTTAACCCTGGCTCTTATCTACGGATAAAAATTACATTTTTCTATAACCATTTTACTTCTTAAATCTGAAATCGTTCAGCAGTATGGCGAACGCAGAAGATTGTATCATGCCTCGATGATCATAGACTGAGACACCACACACATATTTTCGATTCACAAAATTTATTTTCTCTAAAGGTATCAATGTTTTACAATTGTGGTGTTCTCGAAAATTTTCTTATGTAAGGTCATAAAACGTTTCCGATAACATTTAAACAATTTCAAGATCTACCAAAATCAGTAAAAAGATGGGGTTGCTATTTAAAGTAGCAATTGAACGTCAAAAATTGAACATTTTACAAAAATGTATTTTCATAATATTTTTTTATTTATTATATTTAATATAAACATAAATAATTATATATTTATTTATTTATTTAATAACTTTTGTGCGAATATCAAAAAAGACAACTTTATTTGTTTTTTAGTAATACTTCGGTGTTTCTTCTTAAATAATTTAGTTAATAATAACCACGTTGTTTGACTTTAATGTGATGTACAATGTGTGTCGGTAATCCTTTTGGAGATATTGATGAAAGCATGTGTGGACAACATGAATTTTGTGGCAATAAAAAAGCAACAATTTTATGTTAGTTCAAATCAAATAGCTTTTGTCTGAAACAATTTATTATTTAACGGCTCTGAAAGGTGTTTATGAAAAGCAAAGTTTTGTAATTTTGGTACGAAGTTTAGCTAATATAGGTTGTTAATTTTTTTTTAAATGATAAACAAATTTACATGACAATATTTTGGAGACTGTGGCGAACTTAATAATAAAATTATAAACCCCTAACCACAACAAGTATTTTAGAACCTAAATACGTATTTCAGCAACTATGTTGCCATCTTCAGTAGAACCTAAAAAGAGGAAAAAGGAGATTAGCACTTCATAGTATCCCTACTGGATATTGTCCAAGCAAATCACTAGTGGAAGTGACGTCCATGTTAAAAATTACCCTATATATACCCATTTGTTGTTCACACCTCAGTGAATTTTGATCATTGAAGCGTAAAAAACAAGTTTTAATTAACGCAGGTCAAACAATGGTGAACTAGGTATAGGACCCCTGTCTGAATTTATTAATTTATCTCTATTCAAGTGAATAAAGATACTTTCCAAGCTGTTTAGTTCCCTATTATTTGACACAGCTTTTACAAGTTTTAAGTCATCTACAACTACTTTATGACCTGTGTCTAAAATATGTTGAGCCACACTAGATTTTTCAAAACGATTATATTTAAAATGAGCTACATGTTCTTTGAACCTAGTTAAAATTGTTCTTCTAGTCTGGCCTACGTATTCTTTTTCACAGTCATGACATTTGATACAATATATACCAGATTTATCAAGTACATCTACCTTATCCTTTGGGTTTCCAAGAAGGTTTTTTATGCTATTATGAGTCGAATATGCTATACAGAGATTTTGTGATGTAAAAATACTTCTCAAACCCCTTGTATATGCACAATCGAACGGTATTTTAACATATTTCTTCTTTTCTACAGACAAAGTATTTAAAGTAGATATTTGATTTACATACATTTTTTGATTCTGCTTCTTAATCATTCTATCAACTATTTTCTCAGGGTACCCATTATGTATTAATAAACAATAATTCTTGCTGATATCTATCTGCGGACAATGGAAATTTCAATAACCTATTTACTAAACAACTAATAAAAGACAACCGAGGCGTGCCCAACATGTACAAATTACTCTTACTTTTTTCAGGGTTTACGCATAAAATTCCTGGGCTATAAGTGAGAGATAAAGGCAAGATAGAATTCAAGATTCGAGATGCTTTCTAGAAGTAACTCTTTACAGGGTTACTTAAGTAAGTTGGGCCTTCAACTTTTCCTTCAATAACTGAACTCACATTATTATTAAATATTACAAAAGGCGGTTGCCACATCACAATATAAAACATTTAAAAATATGATCAAATAATCTACCAACGACATTGAACTAGCATGATGCTCTTCTTAAGATAAAACTGATGATATAATAAGTTACGATAATACACCAATTCAACTGATGACCTTCATGACAACAACGTTCGAGGATATCGCCTTTTATATTAACTTATCTGCACATGGCGATCTCTGAATGAAAATTCTATTAGAAATAAATTCTTTCCACTACCGTCTCCAAATATATATGTAAAGCAGTAGCTTCGAGGTCCTCACTGCATGGTCCGTTTCCACTCTTGCAGGAGTGTTATGCATTTTAACCGCTCCTCTCTCGCGCGCAAAGGAGAAGAAGAAGCCGCTTAGGCGACGCCCAGCTCCCGTTGCATAAGCGCAATTAAGGTCCTTTCAGCCGTTCTTATTCGCTGAATTTACTGTAGAATTAAGAAAATTACTGCGTCCGCGTCTGTGTTATTAACAATGCTCGGCTGTACAGCGCCCGAAATAAATTAGCTTGATGTACAAGTGCAATTCCGTACAGAGCACTTTTAACTGCCGTCGGAGAGCTGTTTTTATTGTCTTTACGGCGCTGCTGTGTGTCGTCGAGTCTTCCGCGAGAACTGATTAAAGAGGGCGTGCAACATTGTTGTTCATACGTGCAAGATATATGATCCCCGCAGTACGAGGAAGCAAACATGGGAATTACACATTCAATATTAGGGGTAAATATTTTCTCGTAATGCTACGTGACGGTGAATTATAGCATCAACCCCAATAAATGTGCCGCTGTTGGTGAAATTACGCTACTCACCTAATCAAGTAATGCGCTTATTTTAAAAGGTTGTGATTACAAAGTCATAATCCAAAAAAATCTAAATAACCAACGGTAGGTACTTAATTATTGTTTACTTGTTACTGTTGCTTCTAAGCAATGCAAAAACTTTTTAAATTTGACTAAAAAGCTGGAATTATTAGTTAGTGTCGTAACGCTGATCTGATTGTGACGATTCGTATTGTTGCGAAGTCTAGTTTAATTACATTGAATAACTGAGGCCAGATCATCCAACCCATCCAACCTGCAGACAGTTGCTTGGCTAGAAATGCAGACATCAGGCTTTTCAAATCGGAATAAAGACATTCCTTTGTGGCACGCGTTGAAACGTGCAAATTAACATTAACTTATGTCAAAAGCGATATGTGTACTGATATTGGTAGATTTGTTACTTTTCGAGAAGAAGACAGTTGAAAATTAGGGTATTAATGATAACTTATTTGTTTATGAAATGGGCAAACAGGTTGTCAATTGATTTATTTGCGCTGAATACGAACCTGAGCTTGAAAGTAGCATATCATGTCAGATTATTGCGCATTTTTCCTTCTTCCGGAGGCGTCCGCACATCACTTAAAGAATCCTTCTAAATACTTCAACATTTGTGGTAAAACTTCTGGTTTTAGATTTTTCCTTTCTATGAAGCCAGTTTGAGGTTTCTAGAAGAATAGTTTTAGGTTTACGTTTGTAAAAACCACCAAAATCGCGGTTTTTACATAAATTTACCTCATTTTTTTCGTTATTTTGTACGCGCTTATTATGTGTGCGCTGCAGATTGCAGAACTTAATGCACATTATATTCGTTGTAGGGCGCATTATAATTTTCTTATGGTACAATTTAGGTTACTGAATGCGCTTATAATATTTTCAAATACTGTGTTATCTAAATTATTGGAAATATATGTTTGTTAACTATCAAATATTTTTTAAGCTACTAAGTATATTTTTATAGAGGTTTATAGAGGTAACGATTATATTGCATAATTATTTAAGTGTACAAATATATTATGAAAGGAACATTAAATTAAATAAATGCACAATTTATTGACCATTTATTTTTTTGCATTGCTCAAATATTTTTTGTGTTGGACAAATATTTTTGGTATTAGTCAAATATTTTATCAAATGTTTACAATAAATGCACATTTTATTTTATTTATTTTGCATATAATTTGTACTGGTTAGGATGTACTTTTTAAGCTATTTAGAAGTTTGAATATATACATCGGATTTATAAGGTTCATGTTTGATCGCAAGTTCAGATCCTTTTAAGCAAATATTTGAAATACTTTCTTTATAATGGTGGAGTCAAAAGAGGTAAAGTCAATATAGTTGTATAATTTTGTTAGTACTAAAACCATTGATGCACTCCTTAGAAATACCACTAAGTATTTGAAAATATATAATAATAAACAATTGAAAAATTATTGACGATAGTCGTCAAAAAGAAATTTATGTTGTTTCTCTCATCTTTCAGCATTTTGGTATCAGAACTTATTTTACAAAAATACTATTCTAAAATAAATCACTAGAACCACAGAAAAAAAATCAAAAATGCTGTCGCTATAGTTCGTTAAACGTAAAATGAAATCGTTGCATTCACCCTGAAAAGTCTTTCATCAAACATTTTCTCTGATTTTCAACCAATATTGTTATATTTTTATTGTAGTTAATATGGTAGAAGTAATTCTTATGAATTTGCTAAAAGAGTTTCTAGGGTGTATTTATTGGGCCTAGCCCAGTATACGATGAATAATTATCGCCTCTCTATTGTTTTTTATTGTTACTTAAAGTTTTATCTTTTCAACTTCAACAACATTAGTTTTAATTCACTCAAGTTAATAAGGGATAATATTTAAAACCTAACAAATAAAAAATGACAACATTGTAAGTCTATACATTTGTAGGGATTGAACAATTCCAAATTGAGAATAGCCAGATTCAAAGTGGGAATAAACATTTGTAAATTGGGAATAAGCAATTTCAAATTTAGAATAAACAATATTCAACTGAAAAAGCAATTTCAAAATGAAATAAACAATTTCAAATTGGGAATAAACAATTTCATATTGGGAATAAGATATTTTGACACTGAAAACAGTCAATTTGGCACTAAGCGAATTCAAATTGGCACTGCACCATGCAATTGTCATTTGTCACATCATTGTTTACTTCATTTTGAAATTGCTTATTTCCAATTCATAAATTGTTTCTTGACAGTTTATAAATTGTTTCTTCCCAGTTTCAAGTTTTACAATTTCTATTTGAAGTTGATAAACTATAGACTGTTCAATGTTGTCATTGCTTGGGCGGTTTTAAACATTATCTCTTAATCTCTCGAGTGAATTTCAACTAATGTTGTTGCCTTTCAATTGATCTCGATTAAAAAAAATATTCGCTAATGACAGAATAGACTTGACAGAATAGATATTAATTTATTATTGAAATAATAACCCAATTTTCGAAACCATTATTTACGTGCATTGTTTGATGTAAGATTATTTTATATCTATTCCAACGCATAAAAGTATGTACATAACAAAAAAAATCGTCTTAATAAGTGGGGAAAAATCAATAATTTACAACTGATCTACTTATCTGGGTGTGATATAACGAAGGGGCAATTAATACAAAGAAACGAAACACCGTCTCCCCAATATACTTCACACAACACTTTATTTCGGTAAACATTTAACCATTCTTTTCTGACAGCATCCCACCGGACAATAATGGGACCAATTTGTCCCTCGCTGAAAGCACTCGCTTCGCACGTTCACTATGTTCTAGTGGCTATTATTGGGAACAGTACAGCGAAGTCCGTCTCTAGCACTTATTCTTTTCTTCCTTCGTCTAATAATACGTGGAACAAAGGTCGAGTGTAATTTGAAACATAGTAATAATTGAGCTTTGCCGTCGCACTTCACTTTCATGCTGAGCTTTTCAATATTTCCTTTAGTAGTTCGCCAGTTCGACGCGGTAGTTTGAAACTGTCCGATACACAAGTGGCAGTACTCGAAAGGTTAAACTTTATTGCACATATTGGATCGTTCGAACTTGACTTGTCCACGGCACGGAGACAAGATTGTAGACGTGCTTCGTTCAAGTTGCCCCAATAATCGTATCTATTCGCTCACTTTATCTAGCTGCATATAGCGTCAGTTGTGGAGGGATTCGTCTCAGGCGGGCACTGTCAGTTAATGATTTATGTAATGACAATTTCCGGCTGGAGAGTGCACTACGTACTGTCGGTGCTTCAACTTTAGAACTTTGCAGCCGATGTCATTAGCGAAGCGTCGATATTAACTTTTCATCGATAGCGCTACAACATAACGGTCTAAACTGTCACTGATTGAAAGATAGATAATAGAATGTTCACAACAGGAAAACAAAACGAAAAGGGAATAGAACCAGTTTTGATAAAACTTTTCTAAAGTAATATGCATTTTAACGATAACAATGAAGCGTTCAATGACGTTCAATGACATTGCGAAAAATAACAGAGACACAAAATTCTTAGTACTGGACTGTCCTATGACAAGATTGTAACAATCAATTCAATCGAATTGGAATTTCCATTTTGATTTTATTTTATTCTATATTCTAATTTCCTAAATTAAATTGGTTTTTGAATTTGTAACACATGCTTAAACTGAGGAATCATGTTTCTTCCAGGGGTGGCTGTTACCCTTAATAATTCTATTATTTAAATTTATTTGTTAAGATTTAATTCAGAAACAATTATAGTTCCTCACGTTTTATGTTTTTTTATGCTTCGAAATTCGCAATTCAGCTGCTACACGGAATTATTTATACTCATGAAGGGAGACTACATTAATGTGTGTTTATTTTGTTTATGTTAAATTTTGTTACAAATAGTAAAGTGTTTCTCATTTTTATTTATATTTATTTTCAATTCATTCTAATGGTTGATGTCATCAAATAATAGCTAATTTATTATTACTTTTTGACCGAAAATTTAACATTGGAACAACTAGAAGTGACATGTACTACAAATTTTGTATTCTGACCAAATCAGTAAAATGTACAGTTGTCAAATTAGACAGTTTTCTTCGGTTTCTCAAAAGCGCCTGATTTGGACTTACTCTGTTTTGCTATTCATCGGTTCCAATAAGCCCTTTAAAAGTCTTAATGATCGCATACAAGCTTTATGGCCTTAAAATTTGCGAGAAATGTACAGAAACTTAAAAATCGCAACTACATTTGTATTTATTTAAGGTAACAACTATGTGAGGCTTCAAATATATGGAGTAAATACTCGGTTGATTGAGGCATGTACTTTATTTTATTCTAAATTGGTGATTCAACGAAAGAAGTCTCTTTTGATTTGCAAGATAAATATTTTTATGTCCTACATGATCATAAAGTGACATTTTACATCTTTGATACTGGGGAGAAAACTGCTTCTTCTGCACTATGCGCCCCAAGAAGTCGTGCACCTTGTAGCTTTTTAAATGGTTCTTTCTTAACCTATACGCTGTCATTCTGACATTAATCATAGGTATGAAACATGCACCAACTGTCAAGTTGACAAGCCAGAATTACATGATGTCAAAATTAGCTGTACGATTTTTCTTTTGGCGCGCACAGTACATGGAATCTCAGAAACTGCCTCTTCAATTATTGCTTATTCTTGCCTAGAACAAATAATGATCAAGTATGTGAGATTCCATTTGATATTTACTGATTTAAACAGAATGTCCAGGTTGCTTCACAACCTCATGTATTTCAGGTTTATGATACAATAGAATTTTCACAAAATTTTACATAAAAAATAACAACCGAATATTTTTACATACTTACCGAATTTTAGAAAAATAGGATTATTATTTAGGCTTTGTAACGGCAATACTTTATTTATTGAAAATTGCAAATAAAAAACTCTCTAAGTAAATTAATTACTTAACAAAAGAATCATTAACAGAAAGAGTTTGAAAAAAAAATATCCATGGGCTCAAGTCAGGTGATCTGGCGGGCCACCTAATGGAATTTTTGTGATAATTTCATAAATGTGCTATACATGGTTGTAAAACATTTTCATTATTCTATTTAAATATGGAAAAATTCAATAAAGAGATAAAAAATGATGAATAACTCCCAGCCAACGCTGATGGACAAAAACATATTTTCATAACAAAAATAGCGTCAGGGCATGCTCTTATGTCAGTATACAAGTTTTCAACTTTCTATTTATCGTAATAGCGAAGTTATGCAAGAAAAGAGAAATTGGCAGTTTATACTTTTTCCGTAATAATGAAACTTTTTTTTGCAAAGTTAAAACTGCTCTGAAAAGGGTACACAATTTAGGGTGCCACTTATTTTTCAAACTTTAAAATTTATTGAGTACTCCCCCTAAACTTGTTCCTATGGGTATAAAAAGCGTCTCCTGAAAATTTTAGAGTGATCGGATAACATTAACCCGTGCCGACTTAAGCTTGAAATTATAAGCGTAATTACAAACAGGTTCTCATATTGTGCCCGGTGTAAACTACACCTTTACACTTTTACAGTATAAACGTCGTAGACCTATGCATACAAGGAAATTCTATTGCATAGTTAACACATTTTGCAATTTAAAAATATTTAAAACTTAGAATAGGGAATCCCTACTTGTACTCCTGCGCGGCTGGAACAGCTGACGTGAAATATCCATATAAGGAGGCATTGCATTCATAGCGGCTCGTTCCAGGGGGATTGTGGAAGAACAAACATCTCGTTTATGTTTGATATTCTAAAGTTTGAACTATTGGACATTAGAAAATGACTAACTAAATTGAAATTTGAAGCTTCCAATACAAGCAGGTGGAATGGCGCTTAAACGTATTCGAAAGCAAGGTGAATAAAGATGTACTGGTCCTCGGCTGCAGACACCATATAGCTGAAGTAATTTTCGCAACTGTATTTAAACATTTCATGCCATTCTCGGGTCCTAATATTGTTCTATTCCAACGACTTAAAGAACACTGGCCGAAAATAAATACCGATAATTATGTGAGTGGTTGCAGTGATTTAAGAATTTTAGGGGCAAAACCCAAACTTTGGCGCAGTACTTTTGTTCAGTATTTTTGTGTTGGAGGAAAAATGGCCAACAAATGATTACAAAGAGTTACTTTAGTTCAAATTGTTATTTTTAGGATATAAAAATAATTTTACATCTCTTGCATTTAAGCGACCTGGTGGTTGCCATCATGCTCGATAGATGGCCAAAGGAATATGTTCCCTTAATCTTTTTCGGGAACCATTTAAACTGACATCAACAGAGACAACAGCTTTATTAGAAATTAATGCTTTCATAATTATGTCAGTATTGGTTTGTGGCTCAACGACCAGAAAAAGCCCCATTACCAGAATTAAAATTGTCGAGAAGCTTATACCATTACCCAATTGAGAAGGTGGCGGATAGAACAGTAAAGAAGTTCATAAATCATTTATATTATTTAAAAGAGGAACGTATTCTCTTAGCTCTGTATGACAATGACGTAAGTAACGAGACGAAGACGAACATTTGTAAGCAAATTATCACCCAGGAAGACCATGATTATCAAAATGATGATTTTGATTATGATAATCAAGATGAAAATGACGTCGATGAAGATCAAGAGGATCACACTAATGACGTGCCCAAGAAATGTATGTTAAGATTGAAGGATGTGCCAGAGTTTCTACAGCACAAAGACAGTGACATTCTAATCCGACTGATAACCGGAACCTCCAGACATTTCTTTACCAGGCTTTTAATTTCCACCAAATTTTTAATTCAACTACACATTGAACGGAAAAGTTGTCGCTAGTTTATTCATGGAGAACAGGATGTAAAAAAATTTAAGGTTACAAATGATGCTGCCGAGAGAGGACTGAAACTTCTGACAGATTACAATGACAGCGCCAGCGTAAGGAAAAATATTGAGCAGCAAACATATTTTGTTCAGGTACCAATAAATCTACTAAATACTTTGAAAAAATTGATGTTTTTTCCCCTTTTTCTAAGCTATTGCAGACTATCGCAAAGAATATCCAGATGCAAAATTGCAAACATTGAAGAAAGAATAATTTTGTACTGTATTTTTTTTAAACAGTTTTTGGTTGTTCGTCATCTGAGGTAACACCAAAATCTTTGTAACACAAAAAATACTTGTTTATAAACAAAGTACGTGGTTGTTGGTAACGAGATAGCGTATTTTTTTCAGTTTAATGTTTCAGGCAAACTTTACATTGAAATCGGCACGGGTTAATACTATCCGATTTGGCTCAAATTTTCAGGAGTTCGTCATAACACCCAAAGGAATAAATTTAGGGGGAGTCCAAGTAAAATAGTCAAATTATATTTTTTTAATTATAAATAAGTGGCACCCTAGTACGCATTTACGTAACTTTGGTCTCATTTTTTCATGTTCCGTGAGCCATCCTGTATACGAGAATAACTCCTCCTAGTATTCGTGATCTTTAAGAAGCCATTTCCTTTGTAATGCAACGCTTTCCTTCGGCGGGGTTCATTAAGTCTCATCTAGCAACAATTGCGAGTAGATTGCATGCATCATCGCGTGGAGGTAATGGCTGACTGAAAGTCCACGATTGCATCTAATCAGCGCCCCATTTGACGGTGGGGCGACAATACGGCCGTCGCCTTGTAACCCAGCGCGCGAACTACTCCTAGATTGCTTGGTGTGACGGTCGACGTACTACGTACGTAGAAGACCGAACGAAATTCCCAAATCGAGTTTGGCAACAATTTAGAAACGGTTTAAGTGGAGCTCTGTATCAGACGGATAATTGCATCCGCGATGCACCTATTCGAGCAGAAGTGAAAGCAGTGCTAGCTAGGAGTATTAAGTTAACTGCATGTTGCTAATTATTTGTAGTTGTGTCGAGTATGTCTGTTTAGTTATGGGATTTAACACACCTTGAAGGTACTATCGTGGCCATATATTATGTCCCCTCTTTTGACGTCCATTTTCACGCAAATCTAGGGGCGAAAATTTTTTTCATAAAAATTAGAAAGCTGTGTATGCTGGCGTTTTCCCGATTTTTCCAAATGAAGAAGAATCGGCGCTGTTTTTGCCCCGTAAATTTCATTCGTTTAACTTTACCAATTAATTACTCCGGAAATAATCCCACAAAAAGCTATATTATGCAATGCCAGCAATTCCTTTATTAGAAGAGCTAGAATAATAAAATATAGACTATAGGCAACCCACTAATTCATAGGTTTAAAGTTTATTACATAATCATTGTTTATCTTGCATTTTCCCCATAAAAGATCGAGTTGAAGCATCTTATGATTGCTGCAATTGACGCGGCGTGCTTCGGTCTTTGGGGCGAGCGGGGGACGGGATCGACAGCGACGCTGCCAGTAGTGGCGAATCGCACGTGCATTAGTTACTAGAAGAACAGTGTTTACGGACACAATACATATAACGACACGGCGATTATGCCTCGCCAAAGAAATTTGGATATCCGGCAACAGATTACCGAATTAAAAAATAATGGCAAAAAAAGTCAATAAGATAACAGAACCACGAACAGGCATTTGGAAGTCCCATGGAAATTCATGGCAATTTATATCGGGTTTCGGGATTAGCATTTAAAATTAATGAGTGATCTGCAAAATATTCTACACGTCTACAAATTTACGATGCTAAATTTGTAAACGTTTTTTTAATATTTTTAAGTTTTATACGCTCAGAGCTGACGTTTGTAATATATGTAATATATCAAGAGTAGTATTTATTTTATATTGTTTGTGCATGTATGTAAATATTATGAATAAATAAACTGTTATAATAGTATATATAATAGTGAATATTTATATATCAGGCACACTTTTGAAATATTTTTTGGGTTTATCAAGAAAACTTAATTTAGTATCACCACTAATCGAAAAATCTGCTAACCCCATATTATTAGATCTATCCGCTTGCATTAAAATCTTGTTTATAACCTTATTGTATAAAACTGCAGAAAACATAAACGCCAATCGATAGAAGAGATTTCTCTCGTACCGGGTCACATATTATAATCAAAATTATGCAAAAATTAAGAATTTGATTGTTAGTTAAAATTACTACCTTGACAAGTTATCGTTCTCTTTGTGTATTGATAATAAGCGCCCCGGTTCTCCCAGCTGTGTCGGTTCTCTCCGACATGACAGCACCGCTAACGCCTCCCTTCCCCGCAGCACTCCGAAGACCATAGAGCGTTGGAATTCACGCGGAGTTTCAGCACGATCTTTTGTATGAAAAATGCAAGATAAACAATGATTATGTAATAAACTTTAAACCTATGAATTATTGGGTAGGCTATAGTCTATATTTCATTATTCTAGCTCTTCTAATAACGGAATTGCTGGCATTGCAATCCAATGATTTTACAAATATGTACATTGAAAGCTAGCATTCCGCAGGTGATTTTAATATTTAATTCGTTTTAATTTACGGCGCAAAATCAGCGCCAATTCTTCTTAATTTGGAAAAATCGGGAAAACGCCAACATACACAGCTTTCTAATTTTCATGAGTTGTAGCACATAAATCAAGGACAGCATCAGATTTTTTTAAAATTTCTTCGCCCCTAGTTCTGCGAGAAAGTCGACGTCAAAAGAAGGGACATACATGGCCACGATAGTACATGATCTCATAAATCAAATCGAAATCAATTACCCAAAAAAATAAGTAGAGGTAAAATTATGAAATGTTTAAAGGTTAAAAAGTTCTGAGAAAAACAACTTTAAAGATTACTCTGCATATTGTGTTACTATTGGTATCCCCACAACTATCAAATTATTTAATGGAATGAAAAAAGACTATCCATAAAAAAAAACTAAATCATACATAAAATATTAGCAAACAACTGAAATATTGTATTCTTTATAGAAACGTTTACAAATTTTATTACGTATTGAGATTTTTAAAGATTTCTTCAAAACTTTTCTATTTTAGAAATTCGATTTTAGCAAATTGATGAAACTAAATCACCAGTTTCTAGAAAAACTAGCATTGGAACGTCTTTTATAAAAATAAAAATATATATTTTTGCTAAAAAAGCCCGTCATAGAACCTGTGGGTTTTATTTCCACAACCACATTATTATTTTTAATTTTTTAAACGAGACATGGCAGTTAGGGCGATTCTCTCGTGCGGCGTCACATACATCTAATTCTTCTTGCATGTTTTTTCATAATTTTTATTAAGTGCTGACACAACTCGCTAAATTTAGAGATACGAACCCTCCGCCGTGTAGAAATGAATAAAAATCCCAAATGTTGGAACATTTTTATAAATATGTCCCTCGGGTATAAATTACACACACATAATTCACCGAGTCGTGACCCGCAGTAAAATTGGCGCTATCTAGATAGCCGTTTTTCAATTCCACCTCCATGTTTTTTTTTTAATTACGACATCGCGAAATTTATGATCGTTCATTTTCGTTCGTCCCGCAGATAATTCTGACGCTACCTATATATCTATCTAATTAAGCGGTTAGAATTTTATAAACATTATTATATTTGTGATAATAGACATTAAATGAACTTTAAACCAATTATTATCACTAGTCAACAAAATTAAAAAAAGAAAATGTACATTAGGTGCAATTTTTGAGTTCGGTGAACTCAAAAATCGCATTAAAAAAATCAATGGATACGTTTTAAAGATTTTTTGAAAAAATATTTTATATTTTTTCTGTAGTAGTTTGACTAATTAGAGCATATCTCGAGTTTGGAACATCCAATCTGGTCGCTCTGCACATCAAATTAAAGCCAATTGAATCGCCAATAAAAGTTGTTAACATTATTTTCCAATCGCGTCAGTAGTTTCAGTGCAATGGGCCACAATTGGAAAATGTTTGGCACAAATGAAAATCGAACCGGTACTTAATCGCCGGGCAAATGTTGAAGTCGTGAAAATATACTCAGTTTCGTATTTTTTACGTAGAGTTTATAGTTTTACGAAGATAACAAGGTATTTACGATGATAATCTATCGAAAACTAACGAAGTTATCATTCTTTTTCAATTGTTTTCTAATTGTGCTAGAAAAGTCATGTTCGTGATATCTAACAAACCTATTGTCTATATTATCTACTAAACCCACAATTGATTAAAGAAAGTCTATTTGTTTAAACAGTTTCTGTTTTCAATTCACTTAAAATTATTTTATTATATTTTGAGATGATTTCCATTTCCAAATATTATTCGTTTTCAATATCATTTATTCCAGAAAGTAATTTTATTAATCACATTTCTCTTTAAAAAAAATAATTGTTTGTTTAAACAATAGGAAAAGAATTGTAGAAAATGGTAATAAACTGCGATTTCGAACTTCAAAAACAAAATTGAAAAGAAAATTCAGACGGATTTTTAAGAAAAACGAATTGTTGTAGCAATAGAATTTGTTTAAACTAATGGAAATTAACTGACTAATGTTTATAAATATTCCAGAAGACTATTTACTAATCAGACTATAGTAATAATTTCTATGAAAAAAAAAATAATTTTCTGAGAAATTTACATTTTTTTCATTTGGCTAGTTTTCAGGGAAAAGTTTTAAGGGAAACACCAAAACACCAAAGGGGGGCAGCTGCGTTTGACACTGTTTGGCACTGCTGTATAGTATGATAAAGTCATGTGCTTGGCCACATCAGATTTTTTTATATAAAAACGGCGTACTTCTTAATTGCACGGTTCATTTAAGAATAATCTAAACCCTGTAAACTCATCCGTACTGACACATCACTGGCAGACACGAACGTTGCAGCGCACCAAGTTATGAAAGTGCGATAATAAAAATGCACCAATAGGAGCCGGACAGCTAGCTCTAAATAGGCAACGTTGGAAACTTTATACGTCTCTTAGATTAATGCAATAAGCGAGTTCATAAAAGGGTCCGAACATGAAAAGCTGTTCCAACTTAAATTGAATGTGCAGTATAAAACGACGTCGCCGGGACGGTTGCTGTGCTGCCTGAGCGTATTTTGCAATTTTGGCGTGCATCTTATAACAGGACGGGCGGGCGGGCGTGGAGCTGCATATACCGGCCCACTTAATTCATTAAATTTCGCAAGTTTCGTCCAGAAAGTTCCGAGGTAGCTCTACATTAATTTGCGAACATAAACATCAGTTTACAATAAATTTATTAAGTGGATACGTGAACCCCTATATTACGTGTTGTGTGTGTGTGTGTATTTTCAGCAGGTTTCGGCGGAAGTTAGACATGAACATGGTAGAGCGAACGTATCGGACAAATATGAACGAATATAGACGTTACTTGTAATGAGGGAGTTGAGAACTATGGAAGCATTTATTCATAAAGAAGCGTAAAACTGTTGGTTACTAAACGGTGTGTTTTAATACTACCAGGCTTTTCACTAATTTAGTGTTGGAATTAAGAATGTTGTCACTGAAACAACTTACACTGTAAGAACAAGGTAGCTAGTACATTATGTCAGAATTTACTTTCAATTATTTTGTTTTTCAAATGATTATATTATAGATTTCCTACTCATAATTGTCTTTTAACAATAAAATTTATGGGCTTTCAGAAGACAATTTTCGAGAAAAAGATATCTGAAAATTAGGATACTGTAAGCGAATAGGTGATTTCTTTGCGCTGCATACGTACGACAGTTATTTATCACGTTAGGTTATCTTTTTTGTTTTTGTTTTGTTGTTGTAGGCGCCCGCACACGAGATAAAGAATCATTGTAAATGCTTCAAGAACATTTGACTTTTTTTCTTAACAGACCCACTGTGGTTTGGCTATCGAATCTTGCGGGATTTAAGTCTAAAATTTTAAAACTCAAAATTTAATCTTCGTTACTATAATACCAGTACAAATTATTTGCCCAATATATAAAATGAAACGTACATTTATTATAAGCGTTTGATAAAATATTTGACCAATACAAAAAGTATTTGAGCAATGCAAAAAATGCCTTGAGCACTAAAAAAAGTAAATGTGCAATATATTTATAATATGTGCATCGGAATAAATAATTGTACATTTATATATTTGAATGCTCCTTTCATAATTTATTTGTGCACTTATATAAATGTGCAATACAATCGTTACCTCTATAAAAATATAAGGTGCAACTCAAAAAATAATTGTTTATTGAAAAAAATATACTAATATACTAATATACTAATATATATACTAATAATATACTAATGACTTGTTATACTGCTTGTTGTTGTATTTGTTTATTTTTCTTGATTAAGAAACTGTCGTAATATAATAAAAATTCTTTTTGCACATGAATTAGATTCTGTACAATATTGTGAATATTTTTTTTTCTGTTTGGTTGCTATGATGATCAACATTGTCTAATAGTAGTACGTTTTCCGTTTTATTTCAGTTGATAAGTACCATTACACCATACGTTTCGTTTCAAATAACATTCCGTGTACAAGTTTCAATTGCTATGTATTAACTATTAGTTTTATAAAATGAAACATTCATAACACGTGTGCGGGGTACAATAAACAATTAATGAAAATGTTAGTTTTCTAATAGTAAATAATTCTTTTCTAAATTACATAAAGCTTGGTTGGATATCTTGTAAGCATGACAGATGCCCCGTCCCCCCAAAAAATAACAATAGAAACCTATTAATTCGATTAATATCTAAGCAGAACAAAATACAAATTTATTAATTTGAGTTTGTTGAAAGGATATATACATAGGTATATTTTTACTTTATCATACGTAGTATGACAAAGTATTGTAATCGTGCCGAACAAAAATTTCGAGATTTTTGCGGAAATATATTTTTTTTTTCGTCACGATTTATCATACTTGGTAATATTAAGTAAAAATTAATAACAGTACTAATACATTTATACATTTCAAAGTTCAATCGCTAGGGAACGATACAAATACATAAACTACTGTTTAATGTAAGATTTTTAGTAAACATAATATGCCGGGTGACCCATTTGAAGTAAACGCCGTTTGAAGGTCGAATATCATTGACAGTACGCGCTATACCATTACCATACGAATCATCAAAATCAATTTTGATGCGCTTTAGATTTCGTGCTGAATATTTATTATTTTAATGCACAAGTTATTCATTTTAGGGCTCCATATGAGTAAAATATTTCTCGTAACATATTCATATTTATTTAATGCTCAGTATGAATTATTTTAATGCACAAGTTAGCCATTCTAGGGCACAATATGAATTAAATATTGCTCACTATAAAATTTTGTATGTAACATATTCATATTTATTTAATGTACATTATTTCGTTTTTTTAATTCACAAAGTATCTATCTTAATGCACATATCTATTTAAATAATGCACGCTTAAATCATATCGGGCACGATATGAATAAAATATTGATCATTATAACATTTTACATTTAACATATTCATATTTTTGAATGTTAATATGTGTTATTCTAATGCACACGTTATCCATTGTAATTTCGTATGTAACATATCTACATTTATTTAATGCGCAATATTTAATACTTTAATGCTTAAAGTATTTATTTTAAGACACATATCTATTTAAATAACGCATGCTTAATTCGCACCCTTATTTAATTATTATGTATTTATTTATTAATTGTTAATATTTATGTTTTACTTATTTCTTATTTGTTTATTATTTATTTGTCATTTATTTATCATTTATTTATTTATTATATATCATTTATTTATCATTCATTTATTATTTATTTATTATTTATGTATTGCCAAGAATGTGCCGATTTAAGGGCAGAGGCGAAGAAATTGATATGGATCGCGATTGTGTGAGTATAGACCGTGTGCAGAGAAGGCGGAACTTAAGTAGCCCAGTCGTCCAGTCTCCTGGTATCCACGATACTACAGTTTCTTTTGGGTTGCCCGATGTGCAGACGTCCTTAAACTGACACATATATGTCAAAATTTAACAGCAATGAGCCTATGTGCTAAAATGGTCTAGAAATATTCTTATCAGGGCTGCAGTTCAACTATATCACATGATAATGCATAAACAGAAGTAGAAGAAAGAGGAAGAAGTGGAAGATATAGAATTAATGATACCAATTCATCATCAAGGTCACCGTCGAATCCACTTGTGCACTCGAAGAAATATCAACATATTTTCAGTAGTTTTGGTTGTTATATACTAATTTTCGCGTGCATTAAATATATAACCAATACAGCTAGATAATCAGTTCGACCGTATTGGAAGATATACAATTTGTAAGAAGAAATTTCTATGAGACCAGGAAATGCAGCTCGGCGAAGACTTATGTAGAGAACCAAGAAATATTCTAATGATTACAACCGTGCTAAGTCTTTGGTTGATGTATGCCCATGACGAATGAGCTTAACGAACAGTAATTGCTTTGTTCGCGGTAACAGTTGGGAACTAATTTGGGCACTACTTTGTATTGGACCAGATGTGTCAGTATGCTGAGGGTGGGAGAATCATAGCGAGACATGCTCTTGGTCCAATATAAAATAGTACACAAACTAGTTCCTAACCGTTACCGCGAACAAGGCTAGTGGTACTTTTAAAATAAACAATTTTTGACGCAATAAAACAATTTTTACAGTAAGAATACATTCTTCTTCTTGAATACATAACTGTCAGAACAATCTAACCTAATTTTACTACCATTTACTGCCTATAGGTTGTCACTACTAACCAGTATACACTACTGTATACACTACGTATAACTGGAACGGACCCGCGCTTTATATAGACTGGCGAGTGTAAAAGTGTAAAAAAAGTGTAAAATAGATAGAGGTCTGTACTTTTTAGAATTAATTACCCAATGTATCTGATCCAGAAACGTGTATAGTAATAATTTGTATCCCAACTACTTTGTTCGTAATCGCACACGAAGCGAAATAATAACATTCAACCACCGATAAACAACGTAAAATCTAAGTTTAAAAAATCCTCCTGAACAAACTAAAATAGATAGAGGGCTGTACTTTTTAGAATTGATTACCCAATGTATCTGGTCCATAAACGTGTATAATAATAATTTGTATCCCAACTACTTTGCTCGTAATCGCACATGAAGCGAAATAATAACATTCAACCACCGATAAACAACGTAAAATCTAAGTTTCAAGAATCCTCCTGAACAAACTAAAATAGATAGAGGGCTGTACTTTTTAGAATTAATTACCAAATGTATCTGATCCATAAACGTGTATAATAATAATTTGTATCCCAACTACTTTGCTCGTAATCGCACATGAAGCGAAATAATAACATTCAACCACCGATAAACAACGTAAAATCTAAGTTTCAAAAATCCTCCTGAACAAACTAAAATAGGTAGGGGGCTGTACTTTTTAGAATTAATTACCCAATGTATCTGATCCATAAACGTGTATAATAATAATTTGTATCCCACCTACTTTGCTCGTAATAGCACATGAAGCGAAATAATAACATTCAACCGCCAATAAACAACGTAAAATCTAAGTTTCAAAGATCCTCCTGCACAAACTAAAATAGATAGAGGGCTGTAGTTTTTAGAATTAATTACCCAATGTATCTGATCCATAAACGTGTATAGTAATAATTTGTATCCCAACTACTTTGCTCGTAATAGCACATGAAGCGAAATAATAACATTCAACCACCGATAAACAACGTAAAATCTAAGTTTCAAAAATCCTCCTGCACAAACTAAAATAGATAGAGGGCTGTACTTTTTAGAATTAATTACCCAATGTTTCTGATCTATAAACGTGTATAATAATAATTTGTATCCCAACTACTTTGCTCGTAATCGCACATGAAGCGAAATAATAACATTCAACCACCGATAAACAACGTAAAATCTAAGTTTCAAAAATCCTCCTGAACAAACTAAAATAGATAGAGGGCTGTACTTTTTAGAATTAATTACCCAATGTATCTGATCCATAAACGTGTAAAATAATAATTTGTATCCCAACTACTTTGCTCGTAATCGCACATGAAGCGAAATAATAACATTCAACCACCGATAAACAACGTAAAATCTAAGTGCATGCGCAAGCAAAAGAGACAGAGCGATATGGTGGGCAATGCAAAACTTTTCCAGTTATACGTAGTATATATAGTTGCCTGCCTATAGGCTGTCAATGCTAACAAATAAAATCAATTTTGAGGGACTCACACTTGTGACAGTTAAACTGACACATACGTTTGTCAAAATTTAACAGCAATGAAAATATGTGCTAACATGGTCTAGAAATATAGATATCAGGGCTGCAGTTCCACTGTGTCACATGATAATACATAAACAGAAGTAGTAGAAGAAGGAAGAAGTAGAAGATATAGAAATAATGATACCAATTCATTATCAAGGTCACCACCGCGCAGGCCCCTTGTGCACTCGAAAAAATATCATCATATTTTCACTAGTTTTGGTTGTTATACTGTGTGCGAAAATTGTGATTATCGTAGTTTTGGTCCTTTTTGATAAATAGGGATAGTGACAGTACACATGAATCAATAAAAACGAGTTAAGAACCAGCAAATTTGAGACTATAATCCCCGGTATTATAAACGTAAATATAATCTACAAATATAATCACATATAATAGGTATGTACTATCGTGGCCATATATTATGTCCCTTCTTTTGACGTCGATTTTTTCGCAAAACTAGAGGCGAAAAAATTTAAAAAAATTCTTATGCTGTGCTTGATTAATATGCTACAACTCATAAAAATTAGAAAGCTGTATATGTTGGCGTTTTCCCGATTTTTCCAAATTAAGAAGAATTGGCGCTGTTTTTGTCCCGTAAATTTCATTCGTTTAACTTTAGCAATTAATTACTCCGGAAATAATCTATGGATTTCAACGAATTAAAAAGTAAAATCACCTGCGGAATGCTAGTTTTCAATGTGCGTTTTTGTAAAATCATTGGATTAGTGGTTGACCCACAAAAAGCTATATTCTGCAATGCCCGCAATTCCGTTATTAGAAGAGCTAGAATAATGAAATATAGACTATAGGCTACCCAATAATTCATAGGTTTAAAGTTTATTACATAATCATTGTTTATCTTGCATTTTTCATACAAAAGATCGTGCTGAAACTCCGCGTGAATTCCGACGCTCTTCGGTCTTTGGTGTGCGGGGAAGGGAGGTGTTAGCAGTGCTGTCTTGTCTGAGAGAACCGACACAGCTGAGACACCCGCGGCAGCTAATTATCAATACACCAAAAGAACCATAACTTGACAAGGTAGTAATTTTAACTAACAATTAAATTCTTAATATTTGCATAATTTTGATTATAATATTGTGACCCGGTACGAGATAAATCTCTTCTATCGATTGGCGTTTATGTTTTCTTCAGTTTTATACAATAAGGTTGTAAACAAGATTTTTATGGAAGCGGATAAATCTAATAATGGAGTTAGCAGATTTTCCGATTAATGGTGAATACTAAATTACGTTTGCTAGATAAACCCAAAAAAATATCTAAATAACATATCTATGAGTATATAGTGTATATACTTCTAATATACACACCGATGATTATGATAACAGTATAATAAGTACTGCCAAAGTATAATAATTAGGGGAGAGGTGTTTTGAAGAAGTACAATATTTAGCTTTGTTTGAAAGAGCGATTTACACCTAAATATAGAGCTCGAATTGATCATAATAGCATTGTTGTTATCAGAACAATGTAAATCAACAGTTTACAGTCTTTAGACAAAGTCTACATTTCTAAAAAGTAAAAACCTCAGAAATAATTTAGTCCGATTCCTTAACGATGCTTAACAAACTACTTTTTAAGTATCCAGAGAAATTATACAGTGCGAACACAATACGTCTACTAAACACCTTTCAGCTCTGCAAATATTTTATCATAAGTTCGTTTTTTACTATAAAAGATGATGCTTGATCATTATTTTCTTACCAGAACCTCCAACTTACAACAGCATTTTCCTGTCAAACCGGGTACTACCTCTCGTATTACAAAATATCGAGTTGGTACTGTCTCGCTATCTCTTCTATTGCCATTTCCTTGAACGTGTTAAATAACACGGCCCAATCTAAGAAATATACGGATGCCGAAGGGCCGGGAGAGAATACATTTAACTGCTCAGTTCGATCCGACGGAGCACTTTGTAAAAACACAAGCCCTGAGAACGTCTCTTTCTGGAGTTCGCCCGCAAAGAAAAACAAGAGTAGCTTTCACACCTTGGCAGTCACGTCCTTTTTTCCCTATTTCACCGCTTCCTTTATTTTCCGCCTCTACACATTTGTACATTTACGCGCCGCGCTGTACAATTTTAAAGGGTGAAAATATATTTGACGATAGTGGCGTTATAATGGATGCGGTAAACGCTGATGCACATTTTCTTTAAAAAAGAGAAACAGAAGATACAGAAAATTATATTCGTAGAATAATAAATTAAAACAATAAAAATCGTGCAAGCTGTTCAAATGTATCAAAGAAACATTTCAATTTGTTCATTTCACAAGAATTTCTCGATAAATTCAAAAAGTTAGTAATATCGCACAAGTTTAGAGATAAATCAATGAACAATAAACAAAATTTCCCCAAAAGATCCATCTTTCATATAGAGTGTAAGATCTTTCTATACCATTACTTGATTGACACAGAGGGTGAGTCAAACTGAAGAAAAAACCATGGTATCAATCTACTTCTTTCATTTTTTTGAAAGACAATAGAATTGCCTTCCAACAAACAAACAAAAAATAAAAATCGACCCTCTGGTTTAAAAGATATAAGACATTAAAATTTGCTCAATTTGCTTTCCCTATACCTAAATATTACCATTTTTTAGTTTTTTGATTTTACTAACGTTTTGGTGAGTTTCGCAGTTACGTTTAAAACTGAATATCTCGGTTATTACCTACTGAAACTAGAAATTTCATGTTTGGTGGTCCAAAACTAGAAACACAGCCAAATAAGACGATGTTTAGTTCATCATGAATCCTTATACTGGCTGTTCGAACTTTACACCACGATAATTGAATTTTCAAACGTAAAAAACTCATTTCTTTTCAAATGGAACACCTGTATACCGGTACGCCATTCGATTAGAAATCTTATTCCCTATCAATCAATATTAGGGTTCCCATATTTTGGTATAGGGAAACCTTATTAAAATGATGTATTTTGATACGAAGAAACCAAAAATAAAATTAAAAATATATCATTCCATTTAAAATAACTAAGCTGATACCGACTTCCGGTAACCGGACGTGACAGTTATTTTGAGAATATTTTAGCTGCAGAGCTCAGATCGAGTAAATTCTAATTCCGAAATTTCAAGTTTCCAGAATAGCAGAACATGAGAAACTTCTAATGTACTAGTTCCTTGAGACACCCTGTATGTGCGTGTAAACTTGTATAACTCTCAACGGCGACTTAGCAGTATCTATTAAACGTTAACCGTTATAGCAATTCTTTAGTAACTTTTTGCCCTTCGTAATAACTAATCAGTCACCTGCAAAAACGACTATTCTGATTATTATAAATTATTAGACCACTATTCTTAAGGTAAGTTCATGTTTCTGCCGTTTTGTTTTTTAGCTGTTTTGTTCTTATTTTTAGTTTCTGATAATTATTCACAATTAGATTTTATCGTAATTTTAACATAACCTTAGAAAGTTGACAGTAACTATAGAACTACCACATGTTGCCCGCAAAAATACACTAGCTTGTAATTAAGCGCTTATAATAACCACAATTTCTGAATTTATATGTAATTAACAGAGCCGAGCAGAGATCGGGCAACTCAAGTTTTTTCGGGGTTATTCCAGTGGCGGGTAGACCGAGAAGTGACTAGGGTCACGCGCGCAACCACAGCGGTCCTATTCGCTGTTTTATTTCTTTTCGATGCTGGTTATTGTACGTTTAGCCGTTAATAGTATGAAATATTTATATTGCATATTAAATTATATAGAATAAAAGCTTTGTGCAAAAACCTTGCAACATTTACATATATTTTTATATATTAATTATAGAATTATTAAAAGAACCTTCCCTTAAAGAGCAACTGGAATTTATTCATAGTAATTTTTCAATTTTAATTGCAGACATTAAATATTTCGAAGGGCGTAACATCAAAGTGAGAGAATCGATAGCAAAATTGACCAAAATAGTAAATAAATTGAAATCGGTTCCGGGAGAAATGTGTGAACTTTTAACTAATAAAGTTGACGTTTTATTAGATAGAAATCCCAATCTCAGAATAGTTCAAGAATTTTGTATGACAAATAATTTTACAAATTGCGAAAAATATCAATTACATGCGCATTACTTATGCCCCATTAATAAGCTGTAACGTTGAGAGAACCTTTTCGACTTTTAATAGTTATTTAACCAACAAGTATATTAAAAAGAGCGATTAATGATCAAGACTGTTTAACGCTCGAGCGTTAATTGTTGAGATCATAAATAGCCGTTTATTATTCGAGTTGGCTACAAAATTGTTTCGTCGATCGCATTCTTCTAGCGTCGTCTACATAGACTTTTCTTCGCCAATATCTTTTTAGATTATATGGCAATTTATGTAATTTGACAGTGACTGTTCTAGAGCGCGGTATGTTTTGATTGGAAGGTTTCATTTCAAATATGTTCGATTGGCCAATCAAACGTCGTCTTTACGTCGTGTGATTGGCTATAACAACTCATGCATTAATAGAAATCGTGCATTAATAGAGTTATTTAATTGCTTGTCCTATTCACTTAACTGACTTATAAAATTTAATGATCGACGGAAAAGTTATTTTAACTTCTAAAAGAACATCATTGACTATCAAAAATTTGGAGAAAGTAGTAATAGCAAATGTTAACAGTAATATCTTGTTAAATAAATAATTATTATTAATACAAATTATTGTTAAAATCATTTGATATTATAGGAACAAGTTATTTACGCACTATCCGCCCATCGAGTATAGTATAAAACAAAGCGTACGTCACTGTCGTCGCTGTACTTGGTCGCCTGAGTCATGCCTGAGCGTGCGATCGTTGAATCGCCGTAACTACTGTCATTCTTTCTCGTGGCGGCATATCGAATTATTTCATGGGCCAATGTTACTACGGTTTCGAGGTAAGCGGACTTCTTTGGAGTACGGTGTTATATTCGAAGGTGCTATTGCTAGACAAACGCCGCTCCATCATCAGGTGTCACCAGTTGCCCGATCTCTGCTCGGCTCTGGTAATTAATGATGGAAAGTAGAAAAAATGGTGTAAGTGAAATCAGGCCTTGAGTCTCCGCTGATGCCGGCGGACAACAGTTTTCGTCTACCTGCCTAACGTTGACTAACTGGTGCTGTTTTTCTGATATTGGAGTTTTATATCGCCTACTGGGGCGATTGCTCATTCTTAGCTAGTTCGTGATAAAGATAAGACGTGCATTGTACATAATATATACTAAAATTGTTCTGTTATTATTATATTTCGTCCAACTTGCATACGACTATTATTTATTTAAATTACGATCGATAACAATAGTATATTACACTCGTTTTGTAAGGCAACTTGCCGCATTCGTTCACTTAGGCAACTCTTGCGCCCATTTGACGTCTTATAAACCCCGTATAATGACACAAAAATGGCCGTATCAATATTAATAGTTTATTTTATAACTAAACATTATTCGCAAACGTCATTAGTCAATGACATTAAATGGCCACATTCTTGCGCAACCGCGGTAAATATGGCAATAGCAGAAGCGAAAATGCAACCGATTATGATAAAAACGAACAGGTATGGCACGTCTTTCACAAAGCACATGCAGCTGCCACAATATTTAATAGAGCCGTCACTTCCGTCACTTTGAGCAACGGTGTGCATACTTCAAATTTTGTCACAATTTTGTAGAACCGCACCATATAATTTTTCATGATTTCCCAAATGTGTTTCTTATTCCTAAAACAGGAGAATTGGCTCTGAGAAGGGAGAAGAAATTTTAGACGCACTTACTTATCACTAAACGAGGTAGAGGAACATATTTTTCTTATGCTTTACATTTTGACGTATGCAGTAATTTTGATAACGTCACGAAATACGAAATATCAAAACAATGTCAATGATACAATAGTCACAATATGACATGACAGAAGATGTATCGAATGATCGGCTTGATTTTTTCAGAAAAAAAAAATCGTTGGTAAGTGTTTGATGTACAAAGTAGAAATTATACAAAGTAATTAAGTAATTGTTTTTATTTATCCTTCTTTTTTATGTTTGCGATCTGAAAGCAGAATGACCATCAAAGCAACCAGGATAACAATCTTAAGAATAACTAATCCGATTACTACTGGTAAAATGATTCGCATATTTCTTCTAAGGCACAGGCATGGGCATCTTGCTTCGCGTTGTTCTTCGCGTTCAGGATCAATTACTCCCGGTCTCCCCTGATAACCTGTCATCCCTTTGACGTACATTTTGGATTTCGTTCTTCTTCCACCTCCACATAAATTTAACAGTGCCTTATACCTATATGATATATAAATTTATAAATACCGTTTCATCATGTGGATTTGGAATTATTGGCATAATTTTTATGTGACAACATCATTGTCATCGAACTGGAGTGCGTCCGTTCTATATGCCTTTTTTTGTAAAAAAAAGTAAAAAGGAGGTAGGTACTAAAGAATAGTGTTATTTTTATTTTGTCATATCTTTTAAAATATTGGCGATAAAAACTTTTTGAGTCCGGATTTCTGTGTCGATTTATTAAGCTTATTATATACAAGGTAATTAAATTGTAGATAAAAGTATTCTAACCAGAAAAATTCATCAAAAACATCCAAAACCCTTTTATATTCTCCTTGGTGAATGGATAAACAGACAAAAGATACGAGTTTGCTGCAGCGCGAGTTATTTATGCTTTTAGGGCAACTGGCTTGCCATCTACACATTTTTTTAACTTGGCGTGTGGCAATTTTTTCCTAATATGAAGTCAAGGAGGGGAAAGTTTTAATAAATAGGCCAGGCGTCGATTCGTTGGCATTCAGAAGAGATACAGAGCGGTTTGAGATGTAAATCAACCCAGTTGCAAGCATTCCGCTTGCTTAATACTAAAATGTAGTTTTTTATTACTTCCTTACTTTGTGTTTTATTTTAATTTAATGTGTTTTGTATAATCTGATAACTCCTCAAAAAGATTTGGTAGATTTAGAGTTTCAATTCATTGTTTTAATTCTTTTGTTTTAATTGTAAATAAATATTTGTTATTCTTTTATTCAGATTTGAGTTTTACTTATGAGTAAGTTTCTTTTAGTATTTAAAGTCAGCAAACCAGCTACAATTTAATGGTAGAGACTTTGATTACATTTTTATTGAGCTTAAATAGTGATTATCATGGTAAGAGTGATTGGTTTTGTCTTATGAAATACTGCCTTGGTCTTATTGCAAGAACTTACGTGCTGAGCGTGTTTAGAGAGATAAATTTCATAATGGTTAAGGTTGTGGTACTTAGATAAAGTTCTTAAAACTAAAATTATGGTTACTTAATAATTAGATTATACCCAACCGACGAACTATTACAACAAAGCTAATTATAACACTAAAGTTTTGCAGAGAAAATAACTTTATTCAATTCAGTTGTCATTTTTTGGTATATCCTTAAAATGTTTGAATGTTATTCACAGTGATACAAAATAATAACAGCTGCAATCAGTTATCTCGAATTTATTTCAGAAATATTCAAGTTGTAAAAAAAGCTACTGTGAAAACGTCAACATTTGGAAGATGGCCACTTTTTAATTAAGTACAGTTTAGAAACTTTTTTTTACTTACAATAAAATCAAATTTAACGTGAGAATGTGATTGTGATAAATAAAAATGTGAATTTCAAGTCTTCAAGTCTGCGGTTATTGTTAGTATTATTTTTTTTTTGGTACCACATAATATGTTTTGCAAAGGCAGGCAAAAATGTCGTTTCACATAGTTTTTAAAAAGGTCTTTTTAATTTGTGTAAATTTCTGTAAATTTCTGTGTTTGTAGCACAACAAAACTCCGTCTTCTTTTGAAATTAATGCCGTATTCCTTTGAAATTAATTTGCTTCGCCAAATTATAAAGCGACAAACGTTGACATCTTTGGAAAAGATCTTTATTTATTTGAAAATTTGTCTACCGTGAGAATTTAAAGCGGTGCGCAGTGACTTTTGTGACTGCTATAAATAAAACGAAACAAAACGCTGTTATTTGGATTGATATTTTAAAGACGCTTGAGATACGCACTCAGTTCATATTTAGTTTATTTTTCTGCTGATGTCAGTGAGGTGAAATTTAGTCATTTTAGAGAAATTTATTGCTATAAAAAATATAAAAAAACAACTCATTGAAATCAAGATTTCCTTTGTTAGATTCTACACTTAGTTCCAAAAGAACTGACGCACTTGATTTTTGACTTAACATTTATGTCTTACATTTTTTAAAGCAGTAGGACGATTTTATTTTTTTATGGTAGGCAATTCCTTTGTCTTTAAAGAAACAATTAAAGAGGAAAAAGTTTTTTCAATGTATCCTGGATAGTTGTGGAAACACCGGACTATGTTTTTCCATCATTATTGACTCTGTGTGTTAATCAAGCAATGGTATAGAAAGTGCAGACACGCTTACGTGCTGATGTGAAAGACGCTTTTTGTCGAGCATTTTGTCTTTTTTTTATTCCTTGATTTATCTCTAAAATTGTACTAATTAAATTTTTTACTTTATCATACGCAGTATGTAAAGTATTGTAATCGTGCCGAAAAAAATTTTTGAGATTTTAGCGGAAATAGGTCTTTATGGGTCCCCTGAACATTTTTGACCAAGGTACAAAAAAATGTCTGTGTGTGTGTGTGTATGTGTGTGTGTGTGTGTGTGTGTGTGTGTGTGTGTGTGTGTGTGTGTGTGTGTGTGTGTGTACCCAATTTTTGTTAATTCATTTCCGGAGAAACTACTAAAGGTATCGGCACGGAACTTCATATTTAGAAGTTTCATGACCAAACTTAGAGTTGAAAAGCTTTTGGTTCAAAAGGGTCCAAAGGAACTGGGTGTTTACTCCAAGCCTTTTTCAAGGATTTTAGAAATCAGCCGCCATTTCTGTAATTTCGTCAAAATAGTTAAATAATAAATTAAAGCAGAGGAAATTTTGAATAATTTATGCCTATGACATTTTTTGGTAAAATTAATAGTTTAGCTTTTTAGTTTATTCTAAGCCTTTTTGAAGGATTTTTGAAATGAGCCGCCATTTCTGTAATTTCGACAAAATAGTTAATTAATAAATTAAAGTAGAGGAAATTTTGAATAATTTATGCCTATAACATTTTTTGGTAAAATTAATAGTTTACCTACCTTCAAGAGCAAATTCTATTTGATCGAGATCGGTCGCATCTGCATTGATATGAAATTACATAGTAGCCAGGATTTTGACAAATATTTTTTTGTGTTGTCACATTCGAAAACAGCTGATCTCATCAGAGGTTAGAGAACCACACTATGGACGTGCCGCTGTAGTGCGCAAAATTATCAAATACAAATTTCAAATAAAATAAGATCACCAATTTGATTGTTTGTTGATAAGAAATATCAACCCGTCTTTATATCTAATTCTAAAAATGATACATTGAGAAAATTATAAATAAAGTATAGCGATGAGTGTAGTTTTATTTTGTATGTTGGTAGGGATGTGTCATGAACAAATATAAATCTGTCAGAATTTGAATTACCTTTTGAAGGTGCGTTTTCATTAGTGATACGTACATGCAAACATGTGTCATTATCAGGATATGTAAGAAATACTATAATTTCGTAATCTACCACCGCCATTAGCTATCATTACCTACCAATCGGAACGCACCTTTCGTCAAAGTGGTACCAACCTAGCATTTACTATACAGAAATATATATTTTTTTTAAATACGTATTTCTTAAAAAGCAACACAATAAACGTTGATGTCGCTCCTGCCAAAATATAGATAGCGCGACTCGCTCATATGCGACGGCTACACTCCGCCTTCGGTGACGCGCCGTATCACCGCTCGTCGCGCTATTCCGTACTTTCGGCATTTGTGACATAAATAACTATTATTCTAATGACGTAGTGTAGGTAGTGTCAAATGCTGATGCTTTGACAATACCTACAATTTATCTCTATAGAATAGATTCTCATGCAGCTAAACTATTAATTTTATATATTGTATGATAAAGTCATGTGCCTGGCCACATCAGATTTTTTTACCTTGCATATAACCAACTTTTTACTTTATCATACGCAGTATGTAAAGTATTGTAATCGTGCCGAAAAAAATTTTTGAGATTTTAGCGGAAATAGGTCTTTTTGGGTCCCCTGAACATTTTTGACCAAGGTACAAAAAAATGTCTGTGTGTGTGTGTGTGTGTGTGTGTGTGTGTGTGTGTGTGTGTGTGTGTGTGTGTGTGTGTGTGTGTACCCAATTTTTGTTAATTCATTTCCGGAGAAACTACTAAAGGTATCGGCACGGAACTTCATATTTAGAAGTTTCATGACCAAACTTAGAGTTGAAAAGCTTTTGGTTCAAAAGGGTCCAAAGGAACTGGATGTTTACTCCAAGCCTTTTTCAAGGATTTTAGAAATCAGCCGCCATTTCTGTAATTTCGTCAAAATGGTTAAATAATAAATTAAAGCAGAGGAAATTTTGAATAATTTATGCCTATGACATTTTTTGGTAAAATTAATAGTTTAGCTTTTTAGTTTATTCTAAGCCTTTTTCAAGGATTTTGGAAATGAGCCGCCATTTCTGTAATTTCGACAAAATAGTTAATTAATAAATTAAAGTAGAGGAAATTTTGAATAATTTATGCCTATAACATTTTTTGGTAAAATTAATAGTTTACCTTCAAGAGCAAATTCTATTTGATCGAGATCGGTCGCATCTGCATTGATATGAAATTACATAGTAGCCAGGATTTTGACAAATATTTTTTTGTGTTGTCACATTCGAAAACAGCTGATCTCATCAGAGGTTGGAGAACCACTATGGAACGTGCCGCTGTAGTGCGCAAAATTATAAAATACAAATTTCAAATAAAATAAGATCACCAATTTGATTGTTTGTTGATAAGAAATATCAACCCGTCTTTATATCTAATTCTAAAAATGATACATTGAGAAAATTATAAATAAAGTATAGCGATGAGTGTAGTTTTATTTTAGTATGTTGGTAGGGATGTGTCATGAACAAATATAAATCTGTCAGAATTTGAATTACCTTTTTAAGGTGCGTTTTCATTAGTGATAATGGCAGTGGTAGCAGACGCCGTTATAGTATTTCCAATAGAAAATTGCTAGTGACTCATGTTTATGTACATGCAAACTAATATGTGTCATTATCACGAAATGTAAGAAATACTATAATTTCGTATTCTACCACCGCCATTAGCTACCATTACCTACCAATCGGAACGCACCTTTCGTCAAAGTGGTACCAACCTAGCATTTACTATACAGAAATAATTTATTTATTTTTTTTAAATACGTATTTCTTAAAAAGCAACACAATAAACGTTGATGTCGCTCCTGCCAAAAACTAGATAGCGCGACTCGCTCACATGGGACGGCGACACTCCGCCTTCGGTGACGCGCCGCATCACTGCTCGTCGCGCTATTCCGTACTTTCGGCATTTGTGACATAAATAACTATTATTCTAATGATGTAGTGTAGGTAGTGTCAAATGCTGATGCTTTGACAATACCTACGATTTATCTTAATAGAATAGATTCTCATGCAGCTAAACTATTAATTTTATATATTGTATGATAAAGTCATGTGCCTGGCCACATCAGATTTTTTAATTTATCGATACAAGTCTCTAGTGAAATAAATTGAATCAGGACTGATTTCAAATTCTGGTTAAACCTTTCACCAGTCCCTCTCCACACTATTTTTTTTTCATCCACTATGTTAAGTCAAAACCTTGACTCATCCGTAAACAAGACATTTGACCATTCAAGAATAGTCCATCCTCCATAATTTTCAACAAAATTTCTTCTCACAGCACGATGTACAGGCAATAATTAAGGCATTTTTGTAGGTCTCTTAGCTTTAAATTAACATCTTTTTGACGTCTACATGCTCTACGTCTACAACACGAATTTGTTTGTAAACGTTTATAAAAATTTTTATTAGTTTATTTCACTAGAAAACTGTTTCGCGATAAATTCAGAAAATTGGTTATAAGCAAGGGTTCAAAAAAAGCTGTAATTCGGAGAATTTTAGAGATAAATCAATGAATCAAAAACAGGTAAAAAGATGTTCATCAGTTTTTGCCACTACAGTCTAGCATACATTTAAAAAACCACTTCTTTAATTTTTTTGAAAGACAAGGGAACTGCTTTCTAACAAAGACATTAAAGTTAGATCAAAAGTCAAGTGCGTAACTTTTTTTGTAAATGAATGTATATCAATATTCCAAATCCAATCAAATTCTGAAGTTTGTCTCTTTATATTCTGTAGGAAATTGGGGCATGGAGTATATTGTACAAAGTGGTTTTGTGTAATCTGTTTCACATTGAATCAGCCGAAAACTCATTCAGCCGATTCCGATTCCCAACAACAATTAGCGATTCGCACAATTGATCATTAGCCGGAGTGTTGAAAATGTTCCAAAGACGTTCCATTGCTCTGCCGACGACACGACGCCGCCGCGCCGTTTTATCAGAAATATGCAAATGGCACCGAGCTGATATAATCAGGACAGACAAGAGCGCTTCATTTGGGCACCGAACAAGTCGTCCTATCTCCGCCAGGGAGCGCCATACTAGCGCTAATTTTCGACGCCCCCGACCCAGAAATATGATATTTTCACACAATTTATTCCCACTATCTCGCGACGGTAAGCGAGCGCGAGCGAGAGAGAAAGAGTCATGACGTTAGAAGCGAAGAAAGGATTGATTATGGCGAAATGCGGGAAAGCGCTCTGGAATAGTTTTGAGTAGAAAGTCGAAACTGATGATAACTGAAGTGTAGGTACGCGGAATATTACCTCCAGCCTATTTAATCTCACACGTTCCAGCGGAATTCTATAGTTTTGCTAAATAATCTACACACTGAAATTAAAAATGAATTTTTCTACTTTGCATTCACAATGCACATATTGTAACACTGTTTTCGGTGTTACTATTAACACATTGTAACACCGTTTATAGTAACTTTTTTTCTAAGGTTGGCCACATTGATATCAAATGCCATATTACAAGCGTAAATGCACTTAACCACAAATTGCCTTTATAGAATCGCTTGCACTCGCTCAAACTGCGAAATATCTATATTCTATACATATTTAAACATGCGTGCAGCATAGGTTTGCCAACATTGTGCCTATGCTGACCAGGAGAAAAGTAATTATATTATGGAACATAAGTTAAATTAATAACAGTGTCGAAAACGATGAGATCAAGATGCTAATTACTAAGTAAATTAATTTATTTCAATTAATATCTACTATATAGTTTTCCCTCTTTTCGTTTCTGCCTCTTATTGTCGATTTTTTTACGATCCAACCAACATGAGACAAAATGCCAATATTACCACCTAAACCATGCATAATTTTGATATACTGAGAGCGTTTTCCCCCATAATAAATGTGTCTCTAGTCACAAATGATAACTATATCTTTCAGTATTTGTAAATATACCAAGTGATTCAATTTAGAGCCTCACCATGGGGATCTCGGTTATTAATGTTGATCAATTATCTGAAAAGAAATTTAAGCTATCATTTTTCATTTCGAAGATATCAGCAAAAAACTGCAATGTTAAGATATCGTTTTTAATTTTTTGTTCAATACCAAGAGTAGCTAGACTTTTGAAACAAGAGCATTCTACTTTTTAACAAGGAATGCAGTGTTATTTTTTAATTTGAAATAGCATTAATGATGGCGGCGTAACCATGGCCAACTATTGTTTTTCTTATGGGCGCCATGTTAATATTTTGGCATTTTCCGATAGGCGTGCTTTTTCTCATTTCCGCAATGTTTCTGTTTCAAATGTCTAGCTACATTTGGTTTTGAATAAAAAATTAAAAACGTTATCTTAACATTTCAGTTTTTTTGTGGATATGTTCAAGATGAAAAATGATAGCTTAAATTTCTTTGCAGGTAATTGGTTAGCACAAAAATACGAAACTTTGCCAAGTTTAAACATAGGCTCTATCTCCACTAATAAGCTAAGATCCCCATGGTGAGCCTCGAAATTGAATCACCCGGTATAGTCTAACAATAAATCTCTCCATGATTTAAAAAATACTGTTTTATTGCAGACCAGTATCATACAATTCTGTGCTTGGACAACTGAAACATAGATATTCAAATAATCAACGAAAGTTCAAAAACATATTTTGTTAATGTATCATTGTTGAATGTTGATTTCTGACAAGCAAAATTCCTACCTGTAAATAATACCCGTTTTTTTAAAAGCAATTTTTGATATTAGATTTGTTTTCTATGATTATCGAGGTATCTTCTGCGTTCGTCGTACCGTTACAGAATTCCTATATTCACTAGACATGTAACTAAATCTAAGGATGCTACCATTGCTACTTTCAAAGTTTCTCACATGCTCTCAAAATGTAACTTTAAATTGTTGTGAAAATTGAATTATAGAGTGCATCTTATTTTATTTTAAATATTTAGGTGTCGCTACAGTTTCTCAATAGATTCATGATTACCTTTAGTTAACCCGGAGAATTTAACTGAAAACTAGAGGTGGGCAAAACTCTTATATTTAAATAACAGTTGCAACTGTTAGCGTTATTTAAAAATAACAGCTTAAAATAACAGGTTGTAGTTATTTCTGTTATTTCTAAGTACTGCTATGTTTATCGTATCTTGTCATCGTTATTTAAAAATAATAGCTTAAAATAACCAGTAGTTATTTTTGTTGTTTGTAACGCTGCTTAAAGCAGCTTTATTTATCGTATCTGTGTAGGAATAACAGGTATTATTAGTTCATAATCATATATTAATCACAATGAATATACACTATGATGTGCCATCGTAATTTTACTCAGTATAATTTATTCTAATATACTACTTCACCGCCAAACACTTCTCTTCTGGCTATTATAATTATTATGCCACTACTACGTACTATTATGTTTCCAATCTTTCTCAAATGAGAAGATTTTTATTAATCCTCTAGAAATTATAACACGACGATACTAAATTTACTTCGTTTTAAAATTTCCGTAGCACCGCCGACCGACGTACATTTTCGCCCGGATATTTTTTGAGTAGCCGAGAATTTTTAATTTAATTTTTATCATTTGAAGTGCTCTCTCGGAAAGAGAGCAGCAGTACTTCTGCCATGGTAAAAGTTTCGGACAAAGCACGCAACAAAGTTTAATTACATGAAAGTGTTTCGCGCCAATAAAATGAAAACCCACCCTTTTCCGCGCTGTCGTCCACTTCCCCTCAACCATTTCCTCGTTTCTACAGTCCACACTCTACACTCTACACAGTCTACACCATAGCTGGTAGCCAGCAGCTCTCTTATGTCGATATTCACTTTTATTTGTTCCAGCGCTCTCGGGAATATAAAGTTGGCTGGACGGCTGAATGCACCGGCTCCAGAATGTATCCCTCCATGTTCGGAATAGTTCTGAGCGAGAATGAGTGCATATTTTACGTGTTACAGCCAAAGTGGAAGTACAACGCCAATATCTAGAATATCTAGATCGTTGCCTGTTATAAATACGGAACGGATGAACTGGTTCGAATGTGCGATCGAATTTCTAAAGGCACGACATATAAACGCGAAACGAAAGAAATTAGAAATAAAAAAAAATCGCAGACTTGAAAGGTGATTTTGAATTATGTTTGTTACCTACGATAATTGTTGTTAGATAACTGATGTAAACTGTATTTAGGAGGTTGAAAAATAGTATATGGGGGAAATATTCTGCGAATAGAGAAACAATGGGGTAGACTAAACAGGGAGAATGTAATGAAGCAGCTGAAGATTTAGAATCAGCTATTTGAATCCAACCATCACAAAACTATGTAGTCAAAATTATTTAGTATTGAATTTTTACATGCAAAATAACGTAAATTATGTATATCATTATTAAGCAAAATTACCAAACTTAATAATAATACATTATTTTCTTGTAATTTGAAGCAATTATGCAGAGATGATTTCCGAGTTATTTGATTTTTCTTTTCTATAGCGATTGTTCCGCAGAAGCCTATAGCAGGGTTACTTATTTACTGTTTGATATAATCTGCTGTTTTAGTATAAACATCTATTTTAATGATGAAATGTCTAAAATTATTGAGATAACAATTTGTATCCCAACTACCTTGCTCGTAATCGCACATGAAGCGAAATAATAACATTCAACCACCGATAAACAACGTAAAACCTAAGTTTCAAAAATCCTCCTGAACAAACTAAAATAGATAGAGGGCTGTACTTTTTAGAATTAATTACCCAATGTATCTGATCCATAAACGTGTATAATAATAATTTGTATCCCAACTACTTTGCTCATAATCGCACATGCAGCGAAATAATAACATTCAACCACCGATAAACAACGTAAAATCTAAGTTTCAAAAATCCTCCTGAACAAACTAAAATAGATAGAGGGCTGTACTTTTTAGAATTAATTATCCAATGTATCTGATCCATGAACGTGTATAATAATAATTTGTATCCCAACTACTTTGCTCGTAATCGCACATGAAGCGAAATAATAACATTCAACCACCGATAAACAACGTAAAATCTAAGTTTCAAAAATCCTCCTGAACAAACTAAAATAGATAGAGGGCTGTACTTTTTAGAATTAATTACCCAATGTATCTGATCCATAAACGTGTATAATAATAATTTGTATCCCAGCTACTTTGCTCGTAATCGCACATGAAGCGAAATAATAACATTCAACCACCGATAAACAACGTAAAATCTAAGTTTCAAAAATCCTCCTGAACAAACTAAAATAGATAGAGGGCTGTACTTTTTAGAATTAATTATCCAATGTATCTGATCCATGAACGTGTATAATAATAATTTGTATCCCAACTACTTTGCTCGTAATCGCACATGAAGCGAAATAATAACATTCAACCACCGATAAACAACGTAAAATCTAAGTTTCAAAAATCCTCCTGAACAAACTAAAATAGATAGAGGGCTGTACTTTTTAGAATTAATTATCCAATGTATCTGATCCATGAACGTGTATAATAATAATTTGTATCCCAACTACTTTGCTCGTAATCGCACATGAAGCGAAATAATAACATTCAACCACCGATAAACAACGTAAAATCTAAGTTTCAAAAATCCTCCTGAACAAACTAAAATAGATAGAGGGCTGTACTTTTTAGAATTAATTACCCAATGTATCTGATCCATAAACGCGTATAATAATAATTTGTATCCCAACTACTTTGCTCGTAACCGCACATGAAGCGAAATAATAACATTCAACCACCGATAAACAACGTAAAATCTAAGTTTCAAAAATCCTCCTGAACAAACTAAAATAGATAGAGGGCTGTACATTTTAGAATTAATTACCCAATGTATCTGATCCATAAACGTGTATAATAATAATTTGTATCCCAACTACTTTGCTCGTAATCGCACATGAAGCGAAATAATAACATTCAACCACCGATAAACAACGTAAAATCTAAGTTTCAAAAATCCTCCTGAACAAACTAAAATAGATAGAGGGCTGTACATTTTAGAGTTAATTACCCAATGTATCTGATCCATAAACGTGTATAATAATAATTTGTATCCCAACTACTTTGCTCGTAATCGCACATGAAGCAAAATAACAACATTCAACCACCGATAAACAACGTAAAATCTAAGTTTCAAAAACCCTCCTGAACAAACTAAAATAGATAGAGGGCTGTACTTTTTAGAATTAATTACCCAATTTATCTGATCCATAAACGTGTATAATAATAACAAAACACATTAAGTAATGCGTATTATTTCCTTCGTCAGTAGTGTTTCAAGATTATTTTAATGAAATTTGTTAATTGTTTGTTAATTATGGTACTCCCATATAGCCCACAGCACCTGTTTTGCTTATTTTGTTGAGATATACACTAAGATAAACATTATCAGGGTGCCTCCTATTTTTTATATATATTTTCAAGCTGCACCTGTTCAAAATATTATATCGGAATCACAATTGCACTATTTTTTCTAGAGTTAAAATATATTTAGGGGTTGCTATATGTTATCAAAGTTAAGAAAAATAAATTAAGGGGAGGTTCTCATGTAATCGCTTAAAAAAATAATTTCTTAAATGATAATTTTCGGTAACGCTTTAAATTAGGAATGTGAAATTTGGATACAGTGCAGAGAACGTATGGATCTAGGTGCTTATGTTGATTAAATTATTATATTTTAATGAATTCATATAAAAAGAGTTTTAAAAAATATCATGTTTCTACTTTTTCTTGTAGAGATACAACTGACGTGTTTTTCTAGATACGTGATCTTTCAAACTAGCATGCGCGAGTACAAGAACGCCGTACTGGACCTAATACTTCCTACAACATTGTTCACTTCTTGCATATAGTTTTTTATGACGCTATGGTCTTCTGTACACTAAAGTATGATAAAAATATGGAAAGAGAAAAAATATTGATATCTCTTACAATTTGTTTGAAAACCTGTCTCAAAGCTCAAAGTTGAGCTACTTTTTAGGTTTCTACATCAGATCCTCCCGTTAATGTATCTAAAAACTAAAAAGAAAACATTAATTAATCTTCCTTGATCATCTCTTTTGATTTTAGTAATCCGAAAATTTAAAATTCAATAGAAGAAAAAATCGCAATTTCTACCTGAAAAAAACTGCGAATTTACTCTAGTTTTTGATAAATCAAGAATAAATCCAGTAGACTAGAAAACACCAGTAAGCACACAGAAAAATAAGTAACTGGAAATCTGTAACATTGTCTGGTAAATCCATACAATAGTTAATTGCTTATTTTTTGATAAGTTACCTAAGTATTTGTAGAGTGAAAATTTATTATACTAAAAATTTATTTTTATTATGATAATAGGGAGCAACCCCCATTTGTGTTTTCTACAATTATTGTTCAAATTATAACGTAATTGTAAAATTGTAAAATTGTAAAAAAAAATATTTTTAAAAATTAAAGGCACAAAAATAATACTATAATAATATGTTTAGATGTCCTATTGGTTTGTCCCCAAAAGCAAAACATTATTAAATTAATTAGTCTCGTTACTATTATTGATACAATTCAACAGATTTCATAAAAATCCAAGCTTGTTCTAACTTGCACTCATTTTTCATCAACATTCTTCTACATCCTTTTGCTTCACTAGTCGAGTGCAATTCTTATTACATTAACTCAAAATTTACCATCAATAATCCACATAAATCTCAGGACGCGCACATTTGTCCCGAGACGTTGTAACTTGGCACCAGAGGGCACTTGTAGCGTCTATTCCGGCTTCGGTATGATTCATTACCACCAAAATCTGCTGTCCGCACTAGCATCCATCCGCAATGGAACGCGTGGCAAGGCACCTACCCCTACATACCCCTATATACCAAGGGTTGAACGCGAGCTCGTGCAGGAGGCACCCCTCCTCGCTAAGTGGCCGACTCCGTCGGACAGATAGTCACTTGTTTCCTTCCGATTCTACTCGCTTCCTGTCATTTATCGCCTTTTTCTCCGTCCGGGCGGGGTGCCTTTCGTGCTCTCCTTCCAAATGGGGTGCTCTGTGCCCTTCTTAGCCCTTCTCGTAGACCTACGCGCCCTTCTTCTAATGACTACTCTTTTCCATCCAGGAGGAAGTGGGGAGAAAAGAAACTACATACTTAACACGGTCGTCCTGCAACTTTTAACTGGTGGCGTTAGGCAATGAATGGGGTAGGAGAAAAAATGTTGCGCTGTTTATATGTGCGTTGAAAAAGTTCTCATGGTGGGCGTGGTAGACTAAGAAACGTTTGGATGGGGTACGAGGAGAGATGGGAAGATTTATTGGTGGACATTCGGAGAAGCTGGGTAACGACCCTTATTAAGATACAATTGTGATGCCGGGAACATTTAGAAACAAATTATAGGCGCATGGAATTGTTTGGTTTTGTCAATGAGTTATGTGCGTATTGTGTAACAAAGTGAAATTGTGGTTTCTTTTATGTTTTTCTATTTCAAGCTGGTCTAATAAATCTAATTTGTTGTTTTTATTGCATTTGTGAAGTACTGTAGGTTCATTCATAACAAAATACAATAAACCTACAGGACTTCACATATGTAGTAAAAACTACAAATTGGACTTATTAGAACAGCTTCAAATAGAAAGACATAAAAGATCACAATATCAGGTTCACTTTACAAGAAATTTTGATCTGAAGTTGTCTACTTTTTACCAATTTCCTCTATCTCTCTTCATAACTTCCTTCTGTATGACGTGTCACTTTGTCTTGCACTTTTACTTCTTTATTTTATTATCACCAGTTACCAATGTAAGCAGTTTAAAAAGCTTAAGGATCTGCACGAATTCAGAAAAAATATAAATCATTTGGCGCTATTTTTATTTACTGATTTTGCTCTTTTCTCGGATGCTTGAAATGCTGACTATTAAGGATTAATGGCTGTCTACCACATAGATAACAAAATCCCGAATTAATTTTTCAATACAATAAAATATTCCGCAGAATGTGCACGAAAACAATAAGTTTACTTCTTAGCCATACTACATTAATACCTTGTTTCAGTAATACATATTAAATTAAATCTCTTTTTGTTCAAAACCTCTTTTTACTTATTTACTTATTGTGTATAGTTTATTTCTATTGTAAGTATCAATTTCCTCAGTTATACCAATGTTTTGTATGACGTGTGTGTGCTAATAAGTACATATTTATATACAAAAATATATGGTATACGTATTCTTAAAACGAATTTTTGTGTGCTTTTTTTTCTCTTTTTTCATGCTTATTTTAAGCGCTATGTATGAATCCGCACACGATGGGGACTCATACGGTATAGGGGTTTCGGGACTGAGGTCAACCCTCTTCGCTAAGAAATCTAAACAGACACAAACCACATTACCGCTTTATTATTGAGTATGATACTACACAATAAAGTACAGTAAAGAAATGGTTAGTAAAGGAAATTTGATGTAATAAATATCAGAAAAAATTCAGTAAAAGAGACATCGCAGGTATTTCGTTTGTTTAACAATAATACACTACAGTGAAAATACTGTATAGATACAGAAATAAAAGTAAGTAAGTAACTATGTAGCAATACGTAAGTGGTAGGTAACTTAAATGTCTTTATTTTTACCATGCAGCCTGTTTTGTCTTTGATATTGTTGATATTTTTTGGCAATCCTAATTTTGGTCCTTTTGGTTTAGTAAAGAAAATTGAGTTTTCAGTAAATAGTAATTAGAGCACTGGTCCCAAGACACCATCCTGAGGCACACCGGACTTTTAGGTCCTTTTTTTGTGCTCGATTCGTAGACTCGTGCGCGAATATGTGTAGATTCAACGGTAGAGTGTTCAACGGATGAACCGGAAGTGCTGCGTTGCGTTGCGGCCGAGACATTTACATTTGGCTTGCCGACTTAGTTTTCAGCTTCCGACTTTATTGCTTCGGATCCGCTCGATTTCGCATAGAATTTCCAGTAAAAATTGTCGACCGGGACCGCGAGCAGTACTTACCTCCTTCTTCGGGCTGGAATTGATGGCCGGCAATCGTTAAGTCGATATAAATGTTTCGATCGTTTCAGTACCGAATGTACGAGTATCTGCAATTTTATTACGGAGTTATCAAACCGTCGCAGCACACCTTTGTAAAATCTCATACGTATGACCGGGTTATATTAAGTATACGAATTCGGCAAATCTATGGTTCTGTCAATGGCGAAAAATAATTTTACACCTGAAAATATAGGAAGCATCAATAATCTTCTTATTCTGGAGTAGTTCAACAAAAACCAGACAAATATTTGTTTTTATACAGGGTGAGTTATTAGTATCCCGGCGGTCAATAGCTATTAAATCGTTAGAAAAAGAAAAAAAAAATAACACAAAAGTTGTTCGACTCACCAGTTTCTATAACGTAAAATTATTGTCATTTATACAGGATGTTGCATATAGGTGTGACGGAAAGTATCTACATTTTTTTAAATGCAGTGCCCTGTATATTTTATTATTATATCAATACTAATAAATTTGTTTATCCAACCGCGCTATCCTATAGCTAACTGTCAGTGTTAATAGTTTCTGAGTTATTCAATTATTTCCCCAAAATATGCCCGTTACAGGATCTTTTTCAAAACTATGTAAAAACGACATTTTTGAAGATTTTGCCGTTAAGCTATGTCAGACAATAGTCAAAGCCAGTAGGTAGATAATAGTATCCAAAGATATTAGATTTACTGTACAGGGTGTTCACAAAACTTAGTAAATTTCGATGTTTTTCAAATGGCTTTTTGAGTTTTTGAAATGGAACCCTGTATATTATGTGCTAGTTGAATTGCCCCCCGAGTTCCCCCTAATTTATGTTAAGTATGCCATATATAATTTAAAGAAAACTGTGTAATATTATGTAATAATGCCATTATTTTTTTGTTATTTTTTGTTTGTCTCTCATTTGTAAATCAGCAATACTATAATAAATTCAACTTAAAAAACGGTAATTAAGTCTACTAGCATTTATTAATCATAGAAACAAGCAATAATTGAGATCTAAAGACAGTCAATAAGTTATTAAGTCATTTTGAACAACTTCCAAACATTAATTAAAATAATAGTTACTTGTTGTGCAATGTTTATTAAGTGTTTATAGTTTGTTTCTGAATTTGCTTCAAAAGGGTTACTAAGTAAGAAGAGATTTATTTTTTAATAAACGCTAATATAGTATTAAAGTTTTTTTTTTTTAAATTATATGTGAATATACTATTACTGATTTACAACTAAGAGACAAACAGAAAAGAAAGAACAAGAAAACAATGGCATGTTTACATAATATTACACGTTTTTCATTGAATTGTAAATTTCGTATGACATATTTGACATAACTTAAAGGGAACTTGATGGACAATTCAAGTAGCACATAAAACACAGGGTGTTCCATTTAGAAAACTGAAGGAAAAGCGATTTGAAAAAACGTCAGCTTTGCTAACATTTAAGTGAAAATAGTTTAACACTTATTTATAAAATCATCACTATATGAGCAATTTTCGATTAAAGAAAATACAGAAAACCCTGAACTTTAGTTTCAATACTGTAACGTAATCGAAATTTACGAAAACAACATTAAATTTAAGGAATTTTCTTTTAATATTAAACCATGCTTTTCTTTTGACTTCTACCTCAAATCATACCTTAATAACATAGGCCACATATACACAGTTTTACTAATTAAAAAAAAATAAATAAAAATCAGTTGGATATAATTTCACACCAGAAGCAACAAAAAAACAAACAGCCTATTTCCTATTTTTTCGCACATCATCGCGATCCACTAATTGCAAAAATTGCACTAATTGTAAAAAGCTGCGGCGCCGCTTTTCATAATAATTATTTTTCAGGCGCTTCAGTTAAAATTTGCGCGCAAAAAAGCCACCGTTCGACCGGCCGGATATGATTGAACAAACTCTCAAATTATCGCGCGTTTTGCATTCAATTAAAATAACGATAAATTGTCGAGTGTGGTCGTTTATAATTTGCGAGAGTGAGCCAGGCGGGGCCGGCGCGTCGCTCGCTTTGGGAACATATTTGCCGTGCACATTTACATATGTCAAATAAAACATTTACATAGATGTTAAAGTGCACTCTCATGAAGGCACATCGGCACACCGCCTGTTGTTTTTGGCCCGAGTGCATCACTTCACCAGACTTCGTATTTGCCGCTGTATTCTATGAAATGTAAACAATTGCCCGGCACCGGTATTTACACTCTTGTGACTCCCATATTAATAGATGAAAGAGGAACATACCAAATTTATATTCGCCGAATTCATAGCAAATTTTTCCAACTGATGATATAAAATATCTAAAAGTATTTTTTTACTACACACAGAGGAATGGTTGTCTAATGTCAAGAAAATGTCATTCTTCACATAATTTGTTTGTTTTAAGACAACACCTAAATATTTGATTTAAGAAAACGATTATTTTGATTAAGAAGGTCGTTGTTTTGAAAATAGTGTGAAGGATGATGACTTCTTTATCTGAACGAATGTCATCATTATAAGAACGCACTGTTATAGTCTGTCAAAACCTACGTGGATTGGAAACCGAAATATTAATATATTCAAAAAAGAGAATTAAAATCTCCAGTACCAAACCTGGTTACATTTTGTCTTAGTCACTTATAAATCCAGTACCAAACCTGGTTAAATTTTGTCTTAGTCACTTATATATCGACATAAAACTGCACATTTTTATCCAAATGTAACAAATCTTTGGACACCCTGTAACAACTCATCTTGGACCTAAATTGTTAAAAATTAACGACTTATTTCAGTATCTTTTACATCACAATAAATTAATAAAGGAATATCAAATATTCTCCTTTAACTGAAGCGTTGATTTCCATAAGAAATTTAAAAAAAAACTCCCACAGGTTATTTTTTATTATAGAAAATTATAACATTTCCATATTGATTTCCATACTAGTCAACATTTTTGAAATAGTGCATCAAAATTTATATTGGCTGACACAAACACAGAGAGTAACTGTTAACTGAAATTATGTTAGATATATTAGATACGTAGTTGAACGTCATAATAAATATTTCCTCGATAAAAAAAAATCTGATGTGGCCAGGCACATGACTTTATCATACAATATATAAAATTAATAGTTTAGCTGCATGAGAATCTATTCTATTGAGATAAATCGTAGGTATTGTCAAAGCATCAGCATTTGACACTACCTACACTACGTCATTAGAATAATAGTTATTAATTATTATAATTAGTCACAAATGCCGAAAGTACGGAATAGCGCGACGAGCGGTGATGCGGCGCGTCACCGAAGGCGGAGTGTCGCCGTCGCATGTGAGCGAGTCGCGCTATCTAGTTTTTGGCAGGAGCGACATCAACGCTTATTGTGTGGCTTTTTAAGAAACACGTTAAAAATAAATAAATGATTTCTGTATAGTAAATGGTAGGTTGGTACCACTTTGACGAAACGTCAAGTGTAAAGGTGCGTTCCGATTGGTAGGTAATGGTAGCTGATGGCGGTGGTAGAATACGAAATTATAGTATTTCTTGCATATCGTCATAATGACACATATTAGTTTGCATGTACATAAACATGAGTCACTAGCAATTTTCTATTGGAAATACTATAACGGCGTCTGCTAGCACTGCCATTATCACTAATGAAAACGCACCTTAAAAAGGTAATTCAAATTCTGACAGATTTATATTTGTTCATGACACATCCCTACCAACATACTAAAATAAAACTACACTCATCGCTATACTTTATTTATAATTTTCTCAATTTATCGTTTTTAGAATTAGATATAAAGACGGGTTGATATTTCCTATCAACAAACAATCAAATTGGTGTACTTATTTTATTTGAAATTTGTATTTTATAATTTGCCGCACTACAGCGGCAACGTTCCATAGTGGTTCTCCAACCTCTGATGAGATCAGCTGTTTTCGAATGTGACAACACAAAAAAATATTTGTCAAAATCCTGGCTACTATGTAATTTCATATCAATGCAGATGCGACCGATCTCGATCAAATAGAATTTGCTCTTGAAGCTAAACTATTAATTTTACCCAAAAATGTCATAGGCATAAATTATTCAAAATTTCCTCTACTTTAATTTATTAATTAACTATTTTGTCGAAATTACAGAAATGGCGGCTCATTTGCAAAATCCTTCAAAAAGGTTTAGAATAAACTACTAGTTCCTTTGGACCCTTTTCAACCAAAAGCTTTTCAGCTCTTAGTTAGGTCAGGAAACTTCTAAATATGAACTTTCGTCCCGATACGTTTAGTAGTTTCTCCGGAATCGTCGCCACAAAAATCGTTTACACACATACACACACACACACACAGACACAGATATTTTTTTGTACCTTGGTCAAAAATGTTCAGGGGACCCATAAAGACCTATTTCCGCTAAAATCTCAATTTTTTTTTCGGCATGATTACAATACTTTAGCATACTGCGTATGATAAAGTAAAAGCAAAACAACGCTCTTGAATTCGATAAAACATAAATCGACAAGTATAATCGATAACTGTTAAATTTTGACATAAAAAATAGAAAAGAATATTTATTTTACACAGCGAATGTCAGAATGTTTATTATTTCAGTGACAAAATTGCCTATTTTGAGTGTGTACAATAGGCACTAACATTCCTTAAATTCAAGGACGATTGATATCCTTTTACACAGCCATACTCTCGAAGTAGAAACTCGTGCCTTTGGGCACTCCTGAAACCGGTTACACTAATATAATGCGACAGGGGACTCCCCTAACTACATCAACTCTCACACAATAGATATCGTGCAGCATCCTCTCTTCATTTCCCTTCTCACTTCTTTTTCAATAAGCACAAACTTGCCACTTGCAAAACTAGAAGAACTCCGTTAGAATGGCAACTTCTTATTCTTATTCGGCGGGACGGGATCGCTTACCGAAGTAGTAGTTGGGTAGGACTAGTGAAACGGAGACTGAATTTTCTGAAATTTTATTGAAATTTTACCCATTCCGGGGTCTTATTAAATGAGAAAAGTTGGCCGGGTCGAAAGAAAGACGAAACGCAATTTTCATTAGAGTTAATTTGAGAGTATTGCAAGAGACAAAGACAAACAGTACGATTCGCAGCGAATTTTCGAGTTTTTATAGCGCGTATTACGAGAGAGAGTTCGTATTGAAGTCGTCGTTGAGATAAGTGCGGTTTAAGTTCTGTTATTACAGTTAGTTTATAATTTTGTATTATTAATTTGTGTAATATCTATTGACTTTGCTTAATAATGAGCAAAACCAATATGTATAGAGAAAATAACAAAGAAATAAATACAGCGTAATCCTACCACGAATCTTTTATTCTTTTAAATAACGGTTTCCTTCACTTTTTAATGATTCTTTAAAATAAAATAGATAATAGATTTTTGAAAGACTGAGTAATTGAAATTACTGTCTCATCAAGTGAGATTAAATTTGGTTGCTATACTATCCCAGCAGACAGTTTATTATTTATTACACACTTTAAAATTAGTCTAGTGATACTAAATTGAAAGAAAATTCAATATAACGTTGAACTACGTATTTGTAAACAAAATATCAGTTTACAGGTACTCTCTGTGTTTCTCCATACATTATTTGAATTCTGTGAGGTACATTTCCATTTACCTCGCGTTCGTTGGCATATAAATTGTGGCTTTTCGCGTTTGGACTCTTCGCTAGATTTCTGTGTAGGTACATCAAAGACTCTACACTGCGTTTGATGTAAATCGAATTCTATGCAATAAAATACTTCAATTTATGCGAGTATGTAGTATGTAGTACCTACCTATATGGATGAAAAATCTCTAAATCGACGTTATTTGTTACATTTCCTAGATTTCCACATGACATTTACTTTTGTATTTCTTGTGGAAACTCTCTAGTGGAAGTACCTCGATTGTTTGAAAATAACTGAAGGCAGTTCATGAGGGAAACCGATTTTGTGCCTTTAAAGATCAATTTTACATTTAAAATTATTAAATTAGGAACACAAAATTAAAAAAATTGAGCAAAAATTACTGGAAATTGACGTAAGTGCCATTATGCAATTTGGGTGGAGGCGCCGGTGTTCTAGAATTTGTATCGTTTTAAACTAATATTAGAAATAATTTGTTTAATTAAATTAATAAATTCCCAATAGTTACAAATAAATATCTTCAAGGCAACGATCCCAAAACCCAAAGATTTGGCAAAAATTACTGGAAATTGACGCAAGTGCTCTTTTGCAATTTGGGTGGAGGCGCCGGTGTTCTAGAATTTGTATCGTTTTAAACTAATATTAGAAATAATTTGTTTAATTAAATTAATAAATTCCCTATAGTTACAAATAAATATCTTCAAGACAACGATCCCAAAACCTCAACTCGACATAATATTATAATATTACAAGGAACGTGACAATCTACATCTTTCGCCGTTGTTACTAATAAGGCCGTTAGAAGTTGCCTTATGTCTCATTATTTTTTGTGGCGCCTTCGAGGGAATGGTAATGTTTGTTTGTTTTTTATTCGCGCCAAACGGCGAAACGCGTTGAACATTAGCATTTTTACGGCAGTTTCTCCTTTTTGCGGGCGTAAGTACACCGTTGTTTTAAATTAGGATACGGTGCCGAAAGTTTTTATTACTTATGAGTTTTATCCGTTTTTAGCCGGCGGTATTCCGCTCAGTGACCGGTTTCTCCCGCTGCGTTCGTGTACTAACTACAAATGAAAAAAAAGGAAGAAAAGAGCAAAATTATGTTGTTTTTATTATTGTAGCTTGGTTCGAAAACAAGTTCGTACGGTGGTATTACTTTTAGAAGTAAAACTAGATTGTATAAAGTTAATAGAATGAGGCAATTAAAGTTGTTATTTCGAAGACGCTGCGTTGTGATGGAAGTTATGCAACTATACGATGCCTGCAAGTACAGTTGCATAACTCCCAGGTTAACAAGCCATAATAAATGATCGTCGAGTCATATAATTTGGAATAAACGTTCTTTTTCAGTTATAGAGTCAACCTGCGAATACAATGTCACAAGGATTTTTCAAATTGGCCCGCTAGTTTTTGCAAAATCGGGTCAATCACCCAACAAATCAAAGTTCCGAAAAAACTGGTTTTAAATTGTAGACGTGTAAGGACATCCCCGAACTTAATTTTGTTCCCTCACATTTTTATCGATATCCTCAAAACTATTAACTTTATCACAATAAATGGTACGTCATTTTAAAGAGAATTAATGTAGGTGAACTTAAGAAAAGAATTTTTGAAAAAATATTGGAAGATGAACGTAGGACGTGGTTAAAAATGGTTCCGATAATCGAGATATAATCGGCTTGTTCGGGCCGCTCGAATTTTGGCTATGGAATCGTTAATTTTTGAATTTCTTTCTGAAATGTATACAGTATATTCTTTAGTTCTTTGTGCAATAAAAAATCACTAATATTTGAAAATTTTGCACTAGAATGTACCCTCAAGAGAAAGATAAAAATGCTTTATACAAAAGTTATTTTAGTCATTATTTTCCAGAAAAATATTTCCAATTATACAGAGTGTTGTATTGAAGCGTGATGGAAAAATTTACCTTATTCTATTTAATGAAACGCTCTGTATATTTTAACATATTATATTATTAAAATTGCGGTTGCGTTTCATAGAGAATGAAAGACATGCAAAAAACATCATCAAAGCTCGTATTTTGGAATACATATTATGCTGTTGTGTTTTGTTTCAATAAAAAATATCCAAGATTATATTTATGGACAATCATAACAATCATAAATTAGTTAATAAAACGTATACTAACGAAAAACAAGCGTACTAATAAAATAAAACTACAATGTGTCAGCGGATAACTATGAATAATAAAAAGTTTTACTACCTTAAACACGAACGGAATGAATTTAGTCTGGCTGCGATTCGACGGAGGGTCGAAAAATCCATGGATTTCTATCCTTCGCGAATAACGAAGAGCTGGTTTGTGTCGTAAAGGGGTCGTAACCTTACAGAATCATCAGAATGGCAAGAATCGGATAGCCGGAGAAGAGAGGAGAAGAGCATTCAATTTTATAACCGAGGGGATCCTTACTTATGGCCGTAAAATAATAATGGCACTAACTGGCTACGATCGGCGGGGAATATTCGTGTCTAACACTGCTGGTGGCACCACTCATCTATTTTGTTTCATTGCCGAGTGTAATCGCAGACGATTTCTTTGTCTGTACCCCATAAAAGCTGAAAAGTGGAGGGTTGGTTTTATTTTTAGAATGCTTCCGTAAAACTAAATTTTTTTATTTATTTTGAATCACTTTACACCACATTTTATAAGACTGGGCAATTATGGGCAGTGATTTGGCGCAGTCACACAGGAGTGTTTGATGTAAAATGGCGACCAACGTTATTTGTTTATTAAAACTGATTTAAAATTGACTTGATCTGTTCTATTATGTATTAGTACATAATAAAATTTTTGTATTTCAGTATTGGGTGTAGAAGAATAGGACGAAGTATCTAATATCGAGTTAAAGAACACAGTAGAGACACCCGACTAGGCGAAATTCAACAGCCCGCTATTGCTCAACACTGCCATGAATCGAGGCACAGAATAGACTTTGATGACGCGAAGATGTTGTCAAGGGTGAGTAAAATTATCATCAAAAGCTTATTATAATATTATTAATAATTAGCATGTGTCTCAATATGCTTTTTTTAACGAGGTTACCCTACACTTTAATTCCACGATTTTTAGGTTTTTTTAGGTATACAAATACCGAGAATATGGCTATGCCATCAGATATTTAGGTAGACTAGATCGTAAAAAACTAAAATAATATAATTAATTTAAAATCCCTTACAACACTTACACAATATTCGGTATTTCATTATTTATTTAATAAATAGTCTTATTTCATTACCATTATCAAAAGAAAATTGAATATACAAATTTGCCAAATTAAGGAATAGCGAAATGACACAATCAATAGAATATATAACTTCATGAAACTTAAACAATTATTAAAACAAATATATTCACATATAGTAGACAAATCAATTAGTATATTATTTGACGAGCACATAATTAAGGATATAAATCGCGAGCATGAAGTTTAAACGCGAGCCGTAGGCGAGCATGTAAACATGCGAGCGATTTATATCCGTTGTATGGGAGTCGAATACGACGTTTTATCTACGACTCATACATTTTTTAGTTTTCACAGACTTTGACACTAGCGTTGTATAAAGATGACAGTTCGTTCAAATAATGAAGTCATTATTTGAACCAACTGTCATTATTATACAACGCTAGTGCCATTATAATCATTGGCATGTATGTGAGATGGGTATTATATAGTCATAGATACGTGTGCAATGAACTTATTTTATGTGAATCGTAGATAAAATATATAATTGAATAAAGCGATTATTATTTATATTATTTATCCACATATAGCAGCCAAATTAAAATATATTTCATTCCTTTTTTTTAGGCCACTAATTCAACAATATGACTTCTACAACAACAGAAAAGAACAATTTTTAGTTTCAATTTTATTAATAACTGGTAAGGACAAAATAAATATATTTAAAAAAAAGTGGAATTTAACAACTAAAATGTTCTGATTGCAACGTGAAATACAATGGATGACATGGCAATATTTCATAATAAGATGTAATAAACATATATAATAGAATACTTCCAGTTTTAATAAACATTTACTGGAATATAAACATAAAACTAAAATTGGCAGAACCTTTTTGCATCATTATATTAAAATGGATTATTATGAAATTTTAGAAACTAAAAACATTAAAGATAACATAATAAATCTATATCTAAAAAAAATCTGATGTGGCCAGGCACATGACTTTATCATACTACATATCTATAAACTTGATAGTTTAGTTGCATGAGATTCTATTTGATCGAGATCGGTCGTGCTTGCATTACAATAAAGCAAAACATCAGCGTTTGGTCATGATACTTGTACATAAGAAGTTTCGTCCCGATACCTTATGTGCAGTGGCGTGCGGTGCTTTTGTTCATAAGGTGTGCAGTGAAAAATAAATACTTGTAAATGTTTAATAAAAGATAGAAGTTGCCTAAAAATTTATAAAAACGGTAAGTTTACAGTCAAAATCAAGTGCAAGAGGCACAAGGCATCAGATATCAGGCAACAGAATGAACCATCAGTGTTTTTTATGTTACAATTTTGCGTTGTTTCTTGTGATTGATTTGTGTTTTACTAGTTTTTGGCTAATGATGATTTATTGACCAAAACTTGTACATAAGTACCCATTCTTGCAAAATTGAGGGTGTTATTTAACTCCTATCCTTTAGTAAAGATATTTACTTATGTGCTATTGCTAACTCAATGCTCCTTTACGTATTTTAAAAACATTTATGACATTTGCATAAATATCCGTCTTAGATTATTAGTAACATTGATTTAAACCAGAAATAAAACTGACTGTAGTGTAGGTAAAACTGAAATAAATTTAATTTAATACGACAAAACTATCATCAATAGGCACAACAAGCATCATGTTCTCAGCATTATTGAGTTATTAAATAAAAATCATAAAAACATGGACACAAATAATTCAAACTTCGAGATCAACAAACACTTCCAAGACAAGTTTCCAACCGCCAAACGTCAACTGTGCATCGGAGCTGCTGCGCGCTGGAAATACGTTTGCCCAAAGGCGAATTTAAATTAACAAATATAAGCGAAAGACATAAAAAATCTGATCAGGCTTTCTCCGGATTATTTATTGGAGTTTAAAGAATGCATAGGTAAAAGTCCGATCAAAATTAGTTGGGTAGTTTTTGAATTACACCATTAGTAATTGCTTGCCGTTCGTCGGTGCGCCCCTAGCCGCTGCACGCTGGAGCGATATGGTTGCGTGTATGCCTCCTATATGCACCGTGTGCGTATCGGTTGGTAGTAAAGTTCGGACAGCGGACAAATAAATTGGTGTCTTCTGTATTCAATCTCTAGAATATACTTTAAATTTGTCGTTGGTAGAGTTTGCGAAGGCTCATACATTATTTACATACGTATAAAGCAGCTATGATTGTTGAATTCGCCGATTTTAACTCAAGTTAAAGCGGTACACAGTCTGGTGCACCGCTTGTGGCCGCACGACATGGCAGTAGTCGCAAAGGCGGGTGTCGGTCGGGACGGGAGCGCTCGGCTCTAGCAAGTAGCAATGATATGGTGTGGTGTAAATTACTTTAAATTATTATTACGACGAAATATTACTAAATATGTCAGTATATACATAATATATCATTTTTTGGCAGTACTATTTTTAATATTCTTCCTTCTTTATTCCCTAAAGCTTAGGGCGTGCACTGCACACTCTGCACGTATGGACGGCACGCCACTGCTTAAGTGGTTTCTCCGGAATCGTCGCCACAAAAGTTATTAAGTTTTTCTAAAACTGAATCTGTTTCAGTGACATATGAAACACTGCATTTTTCATACAATAGCATTTATTTGTTTTTCTAGTATGTCAGCGATTTACGATATGTAGAACGGTTTTAAAATATAGTACGACACATCGTAATCACATCAGCCTAGCAAAGTTTCTCGAAGACGGTACATGCGACGCGGGGTAACTAGGGGTTCCCCCCCAACCCCTAGGAGTGTGCATCTCGGACGATTACATTAAACTCAGCACTTAACTGCATAAAATTTCCCGAGACGACTTAAATTACGCCCCCGAGGGAAAACTGCGGCGCGGCGGCGGCGGTGGCAACGGCGAGATTACACTTCTGGGAAAAATCCGATTGGCGGCCCAATATTAAACCGAGAAATTATTGTCAAAATTTAATTCGCCAAACGTTTCCGAAATGAAATACCCACGCGGTTACATAATTTTGCGTTTAATTATTTTTTTTCTGCGTCCGTTTTCCTTTTTCTTTGGCTCTCAGGTCAATTATGCGCTTTTCCGAGAGGGTCGAATTAGGATCTTCGCCGCGGCAATTTCTATGCTTTCGGCACAGGTCACGGCGCTTTATTTGTTAATTATGTCCCGACCGATGTTTCATAATAAAGGCGCTCTCCTCGAAGTTTGTGCCGTTTTGGTTTTAATTCGGGATTTCATTTCGCCACTGAGGCTTTAAACGTCTCCAGAAATGAGCAATTTACGCGTTTAATAAGTGCAACTGTTTTGAATGTCTTTCAGGAATGTCTGTTGTACAACATTTACAACAAAATGTGTTTAAATTAAATAATGCGTTTGTTTGCCAGTGTAAGTAAAAATGGATAAGTGGAATAGGTGCGTATAATTGTGCCCATTCGATCGTGATCTCAAAGGAACCTTTCAAAATAAAAAATAATGAAAATTTTCCTTCATAAACCTGAAAAAAAATTAAATCTTTTGTCAATTATTTTGGTTCAGCAATAGATTGCACAGTCAATTAATATCAAAAATATTCGAAAAAATACTAAAAAACAAATATACATACATTTTGAAGGGAACAACTTGTTTAGTGAATCTCAGTTTGGATTTAGGCATGGCAAATCTACCAGTCTACCTATCAATACTCTTATAAATAAAGTCTTAAACAACTTTGAGCGCGGATACCATTCAGTTGCCACGTTTTATGACCTCTCGAAAGTTTTCGATTGTGTCACACATCATATTCTATTCGAAAAACTTAAGAAATATAACTTTTCGAAATCGAGCGTTGAGTTAATGGAGTCATATCTGAGTAATCGTTACCAACACGTAAAAGTGAACAATTCAATTTCTTCGAACAGACTTTGCAGTTACGGGGTACCCCAAGGATCAGTTTTGGGCCCCATTCTCTTCTTAGTCTATATCAACGACATTAATTGTGCTACTGAAGCAACTGATCTAATTAAGGGAGGTGATGATTATGAACAGCTTCTTAACACAGTTGGTCTATGTGTCAGAGATATTAAAGAATGGGTTTCTTCAAATGCGCTTTGCATCAATCAGGATAAGTGCTTATCGGTATTGTTTACATTGCGACATGACGCGCGTTCCAGTACGGACAACAATGAGAGTGTAAAATTCTTGGGTGTTATTCTTGACTCCAAATTAAAGTGGCAAAGTCATGTCGGACATGTTTCAGGAAAACTTGCGAGGGTGATTCATTATTTGAGAATCTTGAGAGAATCAATCTCTATAAAATGTCTTAGAGTTGCATACTTTGCCTTTTATCACTCGTTGATGACATATGCAATATTTACCTGGTGCCATTCAGGTCACAGCAATAAATTGTTTTCTCTACAACGCCGATGCATAAGAGTAGTACTCGGAGTCGGTTGGAGGGAAGATTGCTGTGAACACTTCCGAAATCTCAATGTTCTAACACTTCCATCCGCCTACACATTGGAATGTTTAATGTACGCTAAGGTCAATGCCAGTACGCGTATGACATCGAATGCAATTCACTCGTACAACACTCGTGAGAATCAGCAGTACGCCGACCTTTTCTGAGATTGCAGAAGTCGCGCAACGCATCAAATTACTGGGCTCTAAAATTTTTTAATGTTCTACCGCCAGCAATTAAGTGTTTCTCCAATAACAGATTTAAGACAGTAATGAAACAATTCTTGGTTGAAAAATGTATATTCAATTACGATGATTACTTTAACTGTCATTTCGTAGAAATATGTAATGCATAGTGTTTTTCTTTTTCTGTTCTGACTTGTGTAAACAATTTTCTTTGTAATAACACGAATAAAGATTATTATTATTATTGACGAGCTACGAGAAGAATTTGCAGAAAAGAAAGCCGGACGAATTACTTTCATATAATGAAAAAATCTTCACGTTTAGAAAACGTTTCGGATATGTTCTTATACCAAATTCGTGCAAAGTATCTATTTTAATAAAGTTAATAAATAATTCAATTTGTTATAAATACTTTAGAAGTTTTTAAGGATGTTTAGGCCATTAATTACCTAGATATTGGTCTAAATTTTATACCTAGTTTGTTGGGCGAAGTTGGTTTCCGAGATTTGAAAGTCTATTTCGATCTAGTTGTTTTTGTTAGACCAGCTGTTCCCTGTATATAGTTGAACCTGCTTGACATTGGAAGGGGTTATGACGGAGACAGCCGGTCTAGGTGATTTCCCGGCCGATTCATTCGCTTTAAAATATTCGCGAGAGCAAGTTGTCTCGTGGTGGTCGACAATTTATTGCTGTGGTTGATCATTTTTACTAGTCATAGATATCTGGTCTATTTGTTTGTTTAGTATTGTTCTGTCTTTGTCTAGTTGGTATGTTATTGGTCTAGTATTTGGCCAGATGATATAAACTACTTGTGTCAATGACATCATTAATAATAAAAGGAATTAGAAGAGAAATACAAGACATTACAGATACATTTTTATACACGTGACATTATAATGGTAGCTTATACCCGATTTTCTTTAAATTAAAAATTTCAAAATTGCAAATGTTCTTAACATAACTAATTTTTTGTCAATTAGATAGTTTTTCTGGCATTATATTGTTATTTTTCTGAACATCAAGACTACAAAGCTTTTTTTGCATGCTATCAATAAAAAGCTCATAAACATGTAAGAAAGTTTTAGAGGAATTTTTAAGTTATTTTGATTTCATAGCCTTAGTATGTTCTTAATTAGTTCGGTACATACGTTAAGTAAGAAAAGTCAATTTCTAAGACATTTCCGTTTAGTGCTTTGATTCTTATAGCTCAAATTAGTTGACTAGGAATACTAGTCAAGCTGGAGCATTGAAATATAACTCTAAGTGCTCAACAAAGTAAATTTAAAAGCGTCGTCTAATATGACACGTAAATATAGTTAAGTTTGTCCAAGTAATGTACTTTCTGTACATATTAAATAAAACTGGTCTTAAACCTGACCCTTGTAGTACCCCCAAACTGTTTTTTAACACACTTGCCTCATGTACACCAAACTTTAACTTTTGCCTCGTGATTTTTAATTACTTTTAAACCATTTTAATCCTTTTGCTCCGACTCCGCAACTTTCCATCTTTTGTAATAACTTTCTACGATAAATAATCTTAAATGCCCCTTTTAAGTAAAAAGAAACTGTAATTTTCCCATCTTCTAATTCTCCTTTTTTGCCAATACGAAATTTAAGGCTCGCATAAATGTTTAGCTCGAGAACCTCACTGTTGGTCAATAACAATTTCATTTTCATCCAAGAAATCACAAATTGTTGTAGAACAATAGCTGCAATAATTGAGTATTTTTGGTGAATATGCACATACGCACAATCTCCAGATCAGATAAAAATAAGTTCCACATTGTTAATAACATAACGTTCTTCTTAAAGATTATAGTTTTGGAATGCACAAACACTTTATGTACGTAGTAGAACGTTAAGATGGTTAGTTTATGCCTCTTCTGCTTGAGCTGAAGTGTCGATAAACCACAGCAACGCATTTAAAACGTTATTAAAGTTTATTTTCTTGTGCGATTCAAGTACGAAACTTCGTGCGGGAGACATTGTCGCTATATTGCCAGTATCTTTATTGTTAATAGTCACCCTAACCGTTACCCATACACAACTTAATTAGCCAGTTAACCGTCTCGGGTAGAGAAAGATATGCGAACGCAATGCTGGCGTTACAGCTTTCCCATTGCCGCTGCTGTTTCAGAGCAGCACACAGTGGACAAATATGCAAAACTAGACGAGAAAATTGATTAAATAATAGTATATTATAATATAAGTTTTATAAGACCAAAATTGGCGCACGAGTTGTTTTAGGCACGACGAGAGTAGCGAGGAGTGCTCAAATGGAACGAGTGCGCCAATACGTCATATAAAACAAATTGTTATATATTATTATTTCTACTTTACGACATTAATTTTATATTCATTTCGAAAATTGGACAGCACTGGAGTCAAAGCTTATACCCGATATTTCACCAAAAGAACTAATGACCGAAATCAAAACCAACCTCAGTTCGAAAAAAGCACCGGGACCTGATATCAGGAGCCCTGCTGAAGCAGCTACCGAGAAAAGCCGTGATAAAGTTGTTAAATTTGTTCAACGCTGCACTTAGGTTAAGATATGTGCCCTCATTCTGGAAAGTGGCTGAGGTATCATGATACCCAAACCCGGTGTTATAGAAAAGGCTCTTGAGGAAAAGAAAATTTGCTCGGTAATATTTTTAGACGTGGCTCATGCTTTCGATAAGGTGTGGCATGATGGACTCTTTGAGAAACTGGAACAGCAGCTTACTAGTGAATATACAGAACTGTTCAAATCATATCTGAAAGATCGCCACTTCAGGGTGAAATAGGATGACGAATACTCCTCGCTACGCAATATCAATGCCGGAGTACCACAAGGAAGTGTATTGGGACCACCTTTGTACTTACTCTATACTTATGATATTCCTGTTCCGGGAGAAAGCAGAGTGGCAACATTTGCAGACGACACGGCTATTTTGGCGATTAGTGACCGTGTCGAAGAAGCAACAGAAAAATTACAGATAGCAGCAAACAAAATCAACCTTTGGACAAAGAAATGGCGCATCAAACTAAATGAAGGAAAATCCACGCATGTAACCTACACCAAGAAGAGAGTTAACTATATTCCAGTAACCATTAATGGGAACGATATTCCATACGCGGATACAGCGAAATACCTTGGCATGACGCTGGATGCCAAGCTCAGATGGAAAGTACATGTCAAGAAAAAGCGGAACGAACTCTACCTAAAATTCCGCAAAATGTATTGGCTAATGGGAAGGAGGTCAGCCCTGTCAGTGCAAAATAAGCTCCTACTATACAAGCAATTATTAAAGTCAGTATGGGTGTATGGAAGACAGTTATGGGGATGCAGTAAGCAGTCCAGTATCAACCTCATTCAGAGGTTCCAAAATAAAGTTCTAAGGGCCATTGTTTGTGCACCATGGTAGATCAAAAACACCAATCTTCATCGGGACCTTCGCATGGAGACGGTAACTAGCGAAATATCAAAATTTGTTAAGAAGCACGAGGATCGTCTACTCCACCACGACAACTTTGAAGCCATCCAGCTGCTAGACAACAGTGCGCTAGTGCGTCGGCTGAAAAGAACTAAACCGTTTGAATTAGTGCGGGAGTGATTAAAAGCAGAGCACCCGTCGTGTATTCACAGTGATAGTGTAAGTGAAAACATCCGCCGTCTACTGGAGTGGTAAAAACTGTCAGACTAAAACAACTTGGGCCAATGGGCAAAATTGTAAAAATACTCATTATTTTATCAGTTTAGGTTAAGTGAAAATAACTTGTTAGTCATTGACTAGGTGTTATGCCACAAACACTCTGTGTTTGAACACGTTATCTATAGGATTGGTACTACTGTGGATGGATCTCGACGAGGGAAGTTTTATACTGTCGTAAAGGGGTGGCGGTGGGGAATGATGCGGCCGTGAAAACTGAAAACAAGTGTCGCGTTCGCGCATAAATTTCTTTATGGCGCCCATGCCTGAACTTTACCGCCCCGAATCGAGATTGAGTCAAATTGGAACAATCATTTGAAATTTCGCTAATTCCGACGCGACGTTGCCGGCTGGCTGGCTGGCTGGATGGCTCTGGCCGGGTCCCGGGCGTAAATATTTTATTGTGGGAGAGAGGGAGGATGCTGACAAATACGTCGCTGCCATGGCCGAGGCAGTAATACGTAATATAGCAACCGGATTTAACTCGCGGATGAATTTCTGACGACCGGTTTATTTATAACTGACGTAACTGACATGGCGCTGAGATTGTTGACGTTGGATAGATGAAACATAAATTACCTACTCATATGATCAGGATTTATTCTGTGAAAAACGGTACTCTATATTTAAAATACCAGCAAATGTAAGATAATGTAAAAAACCAGTGACATACAAACATAGATGGCAGACAGATGGACAATCAGATGTCATTGTTTTTATATTATTTCTGTTAGTGTGATCAATTGTTTCAATTGCTGTTTGCTCGAAAATGTTCTAAGGCAATTAAATTAGTATGCTACCGTTATAAACTAAGTCATCATATATACGATTTAAGAAAAACATCGCAAAATCGCAGAAAATTTAACTAAACATTTGCTTTTACCTAAAAATAAATAGTTTTTACTTTTTTTATTAAACAAAAAGTTGACGTATCGACAGAGTTTTATTGCAAGTAGACAGTAGTATAGACAATTGTAAGGAAAAGATAAGCAGGATCACTCCAAACGTTTCTTGCACCATCTTGGAGGACATGGAAATACGGCACGTTATAGAGTTTCTTTGAGAAACCAAATCTAGAACTAAATAAGTATAAATCCTGAAAATTTCAGCATAACAATATAAAAAATCTGATGTGGCCAGGCACATGACTTTATCATATAATATATAAAATTAATAGTTTAGCTGCATGAGAATCACTACGTCATTAGAATAATAGTTATTTATGTCACAAATGCCGAAAGTACGGAAAAGCGCGACGAGCGGTGATGGGGCGCGTCACCGAAGGGCGGAGTGTCGCCGTCGCATATGAGCGAGTCGGCTATCTAGTTTTTGGCAGGAGCGACATCAACGTTTATTGTGTTGGTTTTTAAGAAATACGTAAGAAAAAAAATGATTTCTGTATAGTAAATGCTAGGTTGGTACCACTTTGACGAAACGTCAAGTTTAAAGGTGCGTTCCGATTGGTAGGTAATGGTAGCTAATGGCGGTGGTACAATACGAAATTATAGTATTTCTTACATATCGTGATAATGACACATATTAGTTTGCATGTACATAAACATGAGTCACTATCAACTTTCTATTGGAAATACTATAACGGCGTCTGCTACCACTGCTATTATCACTAATGCAAACGCACCTTAAAAAGGTAATTCAAATTCTGACAGATTTATATTTGTTCATGACACATCCCTACCAACATACTAAAATAAAACTACACTCATCGCTATACTTTATTTATAATTTTCTCGTATCGTTTTTAGAATTAGATATAAAGACGGGTTGATATTTCTTATCAACAAACAATCAAATTGGTGATCCTACTTTATTTGAAATTAGTATTTTATAATTTGCCGCACTACAGCGGCAACATTCCATAGTGGTTCTCCAACCTCTGATGAGATCAGCTGTTTTCGACATGGTTTTCGAATGTGACAAAAAAATATTTGTCAAAATCCTGGCTACTATGTAATTTCATATCAATGCAGATGCGACCGATCTCGATCAAATAGAATTTGCTCTTGAAGCTAAACTATTAATTTTACCAAAAAATTTCATAGGCATAAATTATTCAAAATTTCCTCTACTTTAATTTATTAATTAACTATTTTTTCGAAATTACAGAAATGGCGGCTCATTTCCAAAATCCTTCAAAAAGGCTTAGAATAAACTAAAAAGCTAAACTATTAATTTTACCAAAAAATGTCATAGGCATAAATTATTCAGAATTTCCTCTACTTTAATTTATTATTTAACTGTTTTCACGAAATTAGAGAAATGGCGGCTCATTTGCAAAATCTTTCAAAAAGGCTTAGAATAAACTACCAGTTCCTTTGGACCCCTTTCAACCAAAAGCTTTTCAGCTCTAAGTTTGGTAACAAAACTTCTAAATATGAACTTTCGTTCCGATACCTTTAGTAGTTTCTCCGGAATCGTCGCCACAAAAATCGTTTACACACAGACATACATACGCACAGACACACACACACACACACACACAGACATTTTTTTGTACCTTGGTCAAAAATGTTCAGGGGACCCAAAAAGACCTATTTCCGCTAAAATCTCAATTTTTTTTTTCGGCATTATTACAATACTTTAGCATACTGCGTATGATAAAGTAAAAAATGGCGGAGATACAAGCAATCTACTGAGGGCCTTTATTTTCTTAACATCATTGGCTGGCAACTTCTGAAGCTCATAACTTCGGGAGTTTTACGAATATTTCAGTAAGTTTTTCAGGCAATCTTATTTAAACATACCAGTGATAAACATACCAGTGAAAAAATGTAATTGAGAACTCGATTATATTTCCTGAAAACGTGTATGTTGTCTGTCCTACAAAAGAACAAGAAATGTTAAGAAGTGTTATTGATAATTAAGTATTCACTTGTGATTTTTTAAAAATAATAAACAGTGATCAAAATTTCAACGTGATGAAAACGTTTTTGAACTATGCCCATACAAATAAGTGGTTGATTAATCAGTTCTAATAAAACAATACCTTGTGATTTCAGAGATATTTGTGGTCCGATCAAGATGGCGTTTTGATAAAAAATAAACTTTAGTTTTCCTCTGGTTTGATAGATTTAATGAAAATTAGTACATTTTGAGAATCGCTGAAAATCGTATAGTACACACAGAACAGAACGAAGAGGGAATTACCTAGTTCGTATACGCACAAGGGATTTTTGACTTCTACCAAAGAAATTTTGTTTCTTGGAATAATTACTAGATTTTAAAAAAATGTTACTCCATTGAAGTAAGTGAATATATTATATTATATTATATTATATAATTTTTGACACTAACGGCTGTACTTACACTGTGCAGTCTTCAAATATTTATTTCCTATAGTTACTTATACATTGCCGACGTTTCGCCCATTTCTTTGGCTTCTTCAGGGCTCGAATAGGGGCTAACTTATCGTGTGCCGCTATACCGTTTTATATTGTATCTTATAGATGTATATAGATGTATATGTATAGGGATATAGGGTATATTACTTATTGTGGTAATGTATATGTATTAATGTTGTTATATCCACACTACATGATAAAATATGTGTGATTAATGTATTCAAAGAGCTAACGTTTTGAGTGAAAAAATCATGTAAGATATGGATTTTTCACACTTATAGAGGAAGCTGTGTCTTTTTTGTCTTTAATTTCGCGTATTGCTTCTACGATTCTGTAAATTAATAGTTGTGAAAGGTCCTCAGAACTTTTACGTTTTTTTGCGTGTAGAACGTAGGGGATACGGATTTGCCTTAAGAAGTTACCTAACTTGATGCAAGTGTTTTATATTTTTAAAATAAATAAGTTTTCTACTAATCGCATTTTGCGGGCTTGTACTGCAACAAAATGTCGTGCTATTGACATTTCTCGAACAGATACATGTACGCTAACAAGTCACACATATCACAAAATGAATCTGTTACCCAGTTTATATACTTACCCAAAGATGGTGACATTTTACGATGAGACCGCTAAAGCGATATCTATTGGCATCCTTCATACATTTTTAAGCAAAACAATAGTTACTTAATGTTACATTTTCTTGGGTACTTCGTTAAAGAAATATGAAACTTTTTGAACTATAAATTGAATTAGTTCTTTCAAAACAATATTTGTTATTATGAAAAAAGAATTTTATTTGTCGAGAGTACTTATCTGAGAAGTTAAATTACTTAGATTGAGTAGGTATAATATACCTAACTAAAGCTAACTAAAGTTCAAGAAATTACGTTTTTTTCTTTGGAATTAATCACTTTTCTGTGTGTAATAAAAACACAAATAGCCTCACAATCCGAAACGGTTGATGCATACCGCTTGTCACGTCACCATCCTCGTCAACCACAAGCTTTTAAAGTATCAGGAACCCATCCCAGGCCTATGTTAAAAAATCACCACAAAATTATAAATTAAACCTTCCTTTCAGCGAATCTTTCCTTTCGCCACATTCACCCACTTCGAATCCCGGCAAAGTGGCAGTTTACATTCTACTCTAAATCTGGCGATCTGTTCATCACCTTACGGAATAGCCGCCTCCCTACGTTTTCCAACTCGAGCTCCCGCGATATTTCTCAATGTTCCCGGAGTGACTCAAGGTATTTAAATACATAATGCAGCGCCCAGGTACCACCCCTACCTTACCTACCTTACCCTACGCTACCTACGGCTATATAGTGCCTTCATGAATAAAACTCATATTCGGAGAGAGCCCTGCATGGACATTTAAAACGGGCTCGCATAAAATGCACGCGTCTCACTTTCGCGCACGTAACTACCCCCTAAAATGGGCAGAGGACGGAGGGATAGCACGTATGGGGGTGGTATTTTCGAGGCCGTATATCATCGGCCGCCTTTATTACACCGTCTCGTCCCCGTTCCCTCTTCCTCGCTATCCCGGAACCATCGCGGCTGAGTCCTCGCCAAATACGTCTTAATTTTTTTCACTGGGAATTCACAGAGGAGTCTCCGGAGGGTTAAATCCGAAGTTCTGCCGCTGGGACTAGTTTAAGGGTCGATCTGTTTAGATATGCGAGGAGGAGGAGTGCGTTTGATTTTTCCGAATGGTGTGACCCACCGGTCGTATTAAAAGGCTTGGTTTGAAAATTTGAATGGTTTTTACTTATTCAATAATATTGGTGTGATCATTAGATATGACTTAATACTTAGTTATGTATTTCTGTCTTAACTTACTAACCATTTTAATTAAAGTTTTTGTTTTTTTCCTATTAGTGAGTATACGAAAATTTGATGTGGCGTAACTCAAAAACGAGGGAAGTTTTGATATAAATAAGTTGGCCTTATTGGTCTTAAAATCTATTGATTTGTCAGATCTCATCATAAAATCTTCAAACAATAACATTTTTTCATGGAAATTTCAACGGTGCATGGAACAACGAACCCGCGACTAGTTAAAAATGTAATAGTAAACATGGTAAAAAATGATTATTTTTCCTTTTGGGCCCCTCGACTTAATGATAGCTACAATAAAACCAATGGAAGCAAAAATTTTGATGGAAGCCCTGCTATAAAATGTAAAGATATCGAGTTTGTAATCATTTATGAGGAGGTAAAGTTAAGTTGAGATGTAAAAGCCGAAGTCGATCGTATAATTTTTTGATTAAAATTTGCAAACAAAACCGTAGTTTTATTATATAGATTAACCATTTATGTTTTACCATTTTTAATGAAACACTGTATAAAATAAGTCCTTAGTCTAAAGCATTTCTAGTCAGCCTTAATATGATGAGAATTTTCTTAATTACTGTTATGCTGTAGCGATGTCACAAGAAGTCTAATTGAACATTGGTAGAATAAGAAACGATTTTGGGTTAATTACTGTGATGTCAAATCAAGATATGTTGGAATTTAGAACAGTGTCTAAATTTGGGACGTTTACCTTATTTGAGCGGTGAAATACGGCCAATCATGTTTTAAAAAAATAGGAAACTGCAAATGGTTTCAATCTATATTATTTTTTTTACATTTTTAACGGAAATTTTAAGGAAATATACTTTAATAGTTGGAAATCCTTATTTTCCAATAAACAATTATATTCCGATTAATATATATTTTATGTTACCTCAAAATATGACCATACCGTTGAGGTATCTACTCAAATGTTCCTTTTTTCTGACACATTTGTTCCGCTTTTGTACCAGAAATATCTCAGAGACTTTAGATCGATTTTATTTCAACTTTTTATCAGTTGCTGTATGGATTATTCGCTGGCATTTTATGAAAAAAATGTTGTTTTTTGTATTTGTCTTTTTTATACAGTGTGTCTCACTTAAGAGTGTAACACCTTCATATATTTTTTATTTTTAGTCCAATTCTAGTATTTTTTTTTTCGAATATAGAACACATTTTGCTCTATTTACTGCAAAAAAATGCCCAATTGCCTTCTTTAAAAGCAAAGCACCTTGTGATGGCAAAATAAATGGCAAAAATCAAGAAATCACTTTAGGGATTTTTTATCGAAAAATTTCACTAATAGTAACTCTTCAGAAATGCCCAAATGCCCTAAATCCAAAATTTCTGGAAAATGTAAAATCACAGTGCTTTGTCGTATTTAATTTTTGTCTGAATAATAATGCTTACAGTTGCCGAAAAGGTGGAAATAATAACATTAGTCTGTAACCTACAAACATGGCAACGTCTTATCTTAATTAAATACGACAAAGCACTTTGACAGTTCAGGTTTTATTTCAAACAAAATTTCCATAGCATACTTTCTTAAGCGCGGCTTCCTATGCAAATAAAATTTACGGACTTATTTTTGAAGAAAATTTCAATATTATCATGAAATTTTGGATTTAGGGATTTTCGACAATTCTGAAAAATTATTACGAGTAAAAATTTTCACTAATAATATAACAAGAGAGTGAGAATAAATTGAAAATAATTTGACAGATTGTTTGAAAACTTGTTGCCAGATGGCAACAAGTTTGCACAAAATCTGTCAAATTATTTTCTAATTTATGGAACTCTCGAGTTATATTTGACTAGATTTTTAGATTCACAAATTTTTACAATAAAAAAGATCAATAAAACTATCATAAAAATATTGAAAAATTTAATTTAATTAATTATTACTTACAATATATGAAAATATCGTTGACACATTGTGAATATATTAAAAGAATTAACAATTTAAATTAGTACAATGAAAAACGCAATTATTAAAAATATTTCGAGACTCATTATCTATTGGAGATTTGGAATTGCTTGTTATATTAAGTGTTTCCTCCTGCGTATTTTCTCTAAGATTATTTATTATATTTGAATGATGTTCTTGGTTCAATTGTAAGTATGGTTTAATCGAACTTGCAGAATTATGACCAGTGACCTTGATTAGTTCTTGTTCTCCTACACCAGCTTTTGAAAGGTTACTGACTGCACTTGATCTGGCAGAATGGTTAGTTATTTTTTTAGTAACTGTGTCTAGACCTACTTTTTCTGCGGATACTTTCATCCATTTTGAAATGGAATTTATTCCCACAGGAACGTTTTTATACCAAAAACCATGAGTTTGCCAAGCCGGATTTAGAGTAAGAAACAAGCGTTCGGTTTTAATATTTGCTTAACGTTTACTCATTAGTTTTTCAAAAAGACGAACAGGGCAAATATCTGGGTTATTTATGTTTGGAGTGAACCATTTACTATTAGCGCACCTTTGTGCTCCACCCTGTGCAGTTTTTGTCAAGATGGGATTGTATTCAATGCGGCCAGTGTTTAATCTTTTTATGTCGGTTTCTTTTTTAAAATAATGAACTAAACATTTCGTAGCTTCTCCTCCCCTCCAAGCTAGTTCATACGATGCAACGTGAAAAAACTTTCTTTGCAATCCACAAGGTGTATCGTCCGGGGTTCACACCCAGGACCAGCCGAAAATTCGTCCGCCGTCTTTCGGAAGAGACGAAAAACCGTGGGACCCGGCAACCAGTTGAACATCTCTGGTTGTCGATATTACTGTACAGTAGTGAGGGGAAAGCTCAAAGGGCCAACTGTGGCCTAGGAGCTGCGCGGAAAAAAACCGCACCCTACCATACATACATACATACATACAAGGTGTATCTTCGTCCCAATAGTTAAAAATTTGCAACAATTCTGTATTAGAAAGTGCCACAGAACTTTGTTTGTGCTTTTCAGGATGTTTTTGTAAAATTTTTCTATTTGCATCTCTTGCATTCCGAGCATTTCTGAATTCTATATCATGGAAAGGATCAACGGACCTGTTATACTTATTAAAGTAAAGTTCTTGAACTAATTTTGCCGTTTTATTCCACATTGTCTTTATTACTGCTTCTTTATAATCATTTCCGTCTTTTCTTTTCATGTTATAAGCCCAATCTTTTAAAATCAATGCCAGAGTAGCTGTTGTAGTAGATTGATCCAGAATATAATTTCTTTCTTTGTGAAGGTCTTAAATAGTCTCCATACAGATTGATTACTTATTAGAGTATTTTTCGAAGTAGTTTCTAAAATCTTTTTTGTAATTTCTGCATCAGAAAAGGTACTAAACCGATGACTTTCACCCATTTCGCGTTGACACAATTAAGTAATTATTTTGACAAGTATCCGACAGTTGCTAGGCAAATAAAAGCTACAGTGATTACTCCCGAGAATAATCACAAGAGATTTATTCCCACTATAATAATGACATAATTGGTTGAAACTTACCCTTGTGACAAATAAAGAAGCATTTCATTGGTTTTAAGAAACGTCAAAAAATAATCGATAAAATATCCCTAATGCGGTTTCTTGATTTTTGCCAATTATTTCGCCATCACAAGGGGCCTTGAATTTAAAAAATACTATTGGTTTCTTATACGTATGACGTTATATTCATCATTAATTCACATGAATCAGGTAAAGCAAAAATACCGGAGGCGCCGGGCGGTGTGTAGAATACCGAACTATTGCATTTGCATAACGGTTTCCCAATTCGCATTCGACACAATAAAAAGTTAGTTAATGAAAGGTCCAACGCATTGTCTGGCCCGCTCATTGTAACCGATATAATAAACTTCAGAAAGGTCATTGTCAATGTGAAACCGGTAAAATACACAAACGCAACACCCCAATGCCAAAAGCAAAGCGGGCTCGGAAAAAAGTAGAAACAAAACCCTTTTACGTTTACAGTATTCGCGAGCATTTATTTCTGTAACGTTTAACTGTGGAACCGTTTGTTTTGTAGCACGGGGGTGATTTATATGTGCCCTGGTATTTCGTTCGCTTCCGGAATCCTTCGCTCATTTCCGCAGTTTGGGCCCCCACGGTAAATTGCCTCAGGCTCGGCGGCAATTTATCTATTTTTCATCTAGTCGCTTAGTGCGGGAGTCTATTTCTAAAGTAGCGATCTGTCATTATGTTAGCAGCTAGTCTTTGTTTTCTACTTACGTAGTTGAGGGACCTTTATTGGTGTTTTTTTATTCTCTTAACGTGGTTCTCCCCTACTTATCAGATTCACAACTGAAAATCCTGAAAAGTTGTCAAAATTCCTACAGCCCACTATACCTTTTCAAGCTCTATTTGAGAAGAATGGATTACAATTTTAGATTTAGTAATTTCATCAATTTCAATTTGGTACAGAAATAAATTAAATTAAGGGATCTAACAATTTCAATTTATAATTAAACAAACTTCGTTTGGGATATATTACAAATTCAATTTGGCTGAAGACAAAATCAACTTGAATTTAAACTTTAGAACAAACGACATAACGGTAAGCAAAAAATCTGATGTGGCCAGGCACATGACTTTATCATACAATATCTAAAATTAATAGTTTAGCTGCATGAGAATCTATTTGATTGAGATCAATCGTGTCTGCATTAAAATAAAACTAGTTAGCCATGATTTGCCAGATAAATAAATAATTAAATAAATAAATAATTCGTTTATTAACATAAAACAATATTAAATGCAACAAAATAATATTTATATTTAGGGCGGAGATCAGCACACTTGTTTCCAAATTACCTTGCTCTTCCACTCAACCCCTTACGCAAACTAGAACTAAGACATAATTGTACCAATAATATAACAATAATTCCGAGAACTTATCAAAACAAAAACAAACAAAAAATTACTGTAGAGTCTAATTACACGTAATTGCAGCAAATCCAACTCAACTAAACATCGCACACCAAAATTTAAATTAAAACAGCCTCCGATGTGCGCTCAATGCCTAAAGTTCCCCCTGTTGAGCAAACAGACAACACTTCCCCTTTCCCCCAAAACTGTTAAACGATAATTTTTTCATATCTCCCCTGAGACCATTGTATATGTGACTGACCTGGTAAGAGAATGACTGTTTATACAGCTGAGCGCGATGGGCAGATGGAGCAAACAAACCCCTGAATCTTAAACTAAGGTTATGGACGTCCGTTCTACAGCGTATCTTCCGCATGAGGTATTGTGGCATCCTCTTGGATAGCAACTTATGATATAATATTGCTGCATGCAACACCCTAGTGTTATCCATGTTCAACCACCCCAAGTCGCCTAGCCCATTCGATACATGATCATACTTCCTCAAACCAAAAACAAACAGAACACATGCATTTTGGACACGCTGAACACGCTGCCTATCCGACGCCGTCAGGCAAGTTGTTAAATTGAAGTTGTTAGATCCCAATTTAAAACAAAATATCCCAAATTAAATTTGTGAGGACTCAATTTATTTTTTTCCCCAATTGTAATCTCAACGTTTCAAATAGAATTTGTTAAATCTAAAATTGAAATTGATTGTTCTCAAATTCACCTTGTAAAGGTATTATAATTATTTACTAATTTACTAACGTTGTTTATTAGTAATGTTATTTCTGATCTTTGATAGCATAAGCAACATCAATTGAGATTTTTCGTACTTTTTTCAAAACAAAGATATCAACTGTGTGAGATTTTATTACCTCAACCTTGAAACATTTACTAGATTTAATCTACTTTATTGTACATCTTTGACCATACAATATTGTACGTTCATAACGATGGAAATAAAAAGAACATCAGTGAATGCTAAATATTACTATGCGAACTGACTACAAAGCAAATTGTACGAAAGAGCATCGCAGAATAATGTGCCTTTACGGATCATTGCTTTCAGGAAACGGATATTTGAGGACCTTAGGGAGCGGTATAGGAGACCGTATATTATTCTGACCCCAATGGCTGCGTCGATATGACTTTTACTTAAAAAACACATTTCCTTTCACCGGATTTGTTTATTGTATTGGATACGATCTCTTTTTATGTAGATACTTTAACGGCACAGTACAGTTCTGCAATTTTTCATTTTAATATCGTTAAATTCACAAACAAATGATAATGGATATTAATTATTATTTTTTTATGCTCCGAATCGATCACTAAGAATAGCTTTATCTCTAAAATTGTTCGAATTACAGCTTTTTTTAACCCTTGCAACCAAGTTTCTGATTTTTTTTTTATTTTGTTCAAACACAGAGTTTGTGGCATAACACCTAGTCAACGACTAATAAGTTATTTTCACTAAACCTAAACTGATCAAATAATGAGTATTTCTACAATTTTGCCCATTGGCCCAAGTTGTTTGAGTCTGACAGTTTTTACCACTCAAGTAGACGGCGGTTGTTTTCGCTTATACTATCACTGTGAATACACTACGGGTGCTCTGCTTTTAATCACTCCCGCACTAGTTCGAATGGTTTAGTTCTTTTCAGCCGACGCACTAGCGCACTGTTGTCTAGCAGCTGGATGGCTTCAAAGTTGTCGTGCTGGACTAGACGATCCTCGTGCTTCAATGCAAATTTTGATATTTCGCTAGTTACCATCTCCATGCGAAGGTCCCGATGAAGATTGGTGTTTTTGATGTACCATGGTGCACCAACATGGCTCTTAGAACTTAATTTTGGAACCTCTGAATGAGGTTGATATTGGACTGCCTAGTGCATCCCCATAACTGTATTCCATACACCCATACTGGCTTTAATAATTGCTTGTATAGTAGGAGCTTATTTCGCACTGACAGGGCTGACCTCCGTCCCATTAGCCAATACATTTTACGGAATTTTAGGTCGAGTTCGTTCCGCTTTTTCTTGACATGCACTTTCCATCTAAGCTTGGCATCCAGTGTCATGCCAAGGTATTTCGCTGTATCCGCGTATGGAATATCGTTCCCATTAATTGTTACTGGAATATAGATAACTCTCTTATTGGTGTAGTTTACATGCGTGGATTTTCCTTCATTTAGTTTGATGCGCCATTTCTTGGTCCAAAGGTTGATTTTGGTTGCAGCTATCTGTAATTTTTCAGTTGCTTCTTCGACACTGTCACTAATCGCCAAAATAGCCGTGTTGTCTGCAATTGTTGCCACTGTGCTTTCTCCCCGAACAGGAATATCATAAGTATACAGTAGGTACAAAAGTGGTCCCAATACACTTCCTTGTGGTACTCCGGCATTGATATTGCGTACCGAGGAGTATTCGTCGTGATTTTAACAGTTCTGTATATTCAGTAGGAAGCTGCTGTTCCAGTTTCTCAAAGAGTCCATCATGCCACACCTTTTCGAAAGCCTGAGCCACGTCTAAAAATATTGCTGAGCAAATTTTCTTTTCCTCAAGAGCCCTTTCTATAACGTCGGTAATTCGGTGTACCTGATCGATTGTTGAATGTCGAGCTCGAAAGCCGAATTGATGTGATGGAATAGTTTGATTTTTCTCAAGAATTGGGTATATTCTCTTGATAAGTAATTTCTCAAACAGTTTTGAAATGGTTGGTAATAAAGATATAGGTCTGTAGGAGGTTACATCATTTGGCGGTTTACCGTGTTTGAGTAACACGATGACCTCACACTTTCCAGAATAAGGACACATATCTTAACCTAAGTGCAGCGTTGAACAAATTTAACAACTTTATCACGGCTTTTCTCGGTAGCTGCTTCAGCAGGGCTCCTGATATCAGGTCAAATCCCGGTGCCATTTTCGGAACTGAGGTTGGTTTTGATTTCGGTCTTTAGTTCTTTTGGTGAAATAGGTGGTATAGGCTTTGACTCCAGTGCTGTCCAGGTGATAGACTCTGGAAATTCAGGGGTATGAGTTTCATTTTTTCAAAACTTCCTTCATTTAACTTGTTTTTAAAGACAAAGTAATTGCCTATCTTCAAATCAAAAAATAGAAATCGTCCAACTGGTTTAAAAAATATAAGACGTTAAAGTTAGGAGAAAAATCAAGTGCATCATTTTTTTTGGAACCGAGTGTGTTTCTACTGCAACGTCAACTGATTTTCGGAGAGAAACTTCAAACTTCTTTTCTGCATAATTAACTGAGTTTAATTGTGTCTCTGTAAAATTTCTATACTTGAAACAATTTAAAGCCTCAAATTATATGCTAAATTTACAATAATCGCACCACTTACACTGCAGTACATACAGTTTTTAATAAACCACGAATCGTCGTTGTCGTATTACTGCTCTGGCGTGTAATATAATCAGTGGTTGTACGTCGGACGCAAAGACTTTTCGGCATCCTGGAATAATTCATGGCGTTCTGATCATGCAAATTATGAACCCTTGTAATAAATGTACATGTTGTTAACGAGAATTATGGTCGTCCGCATGACAATTAATCAGAACGTTGCTGTTTGCCGTACTGCGATTGTTACATATTAAGCGGATGACATAATTTATGAAATTTTTGGAGCGGCTAGCCGTGCATTACATTATCAGATGCGGTCAGAGCTAATGTCCGCCATTTGTTATGCATAAGTGAAGTCCAGGAAGACCTATGTGCATACCTATATATATATACTGCGTACAACAGAATTTAGTTAACATAAACGAGTCCATATATACAGGCTACAGGCTGTTTCAGAAATAACAGCTACTCTTGAAGGAGCATATGAACAAGGACGTAAAAAACATGTTTTGTCAATGGTCTAACTTGCCGTAGTCTTGAGAAAAATAATAAAAATAAAACGGAGTCCGACCCTGTTCACCGCAAGAAAATCGTCAACACTCTACCTCAGTTATGCTGCAATTGGTGACAAACTAAATCGTAACTTTCTTTGTTACACGAAATTCAAAACTATTTTCTAAGGATACGTTTTGACAATAACATCACCATGAACGTGATTTTGCATGTTATTATACACGTTGTAACGACAAAACATTTGACAGTTACCCCAGAACGTTTTAGTTACACCATAGGGCTGATAGAGTGTCCGAGTAAAATTTAAAAAGAGAAAGGGGCAGTTAACATTCTCTCATCAAATTTGCAGGGGATGCTTTCGCGTTATTAACCTCGAGTCATTACAATTTCCGGCCCTTCGCCGTCGGCTATTGTAAATCTCAATCAAACCTAATTTCGCAAAACTAATTTCGAAAGACAATTCCATCGACCTAAGGCGGTGGTGCCATCATAGCGCCAGTGTCGCGAAAAGGGGCACTTTTTTTAGATGGGAATTAGGGGGTGTGAGAAAAACATTATCTTTTATGGGCGCCTCTTCGCAGATGACAAATCGCTTGAGCTTGCGCCCACCAAAACTAATTGTTTATTCAACATTTTTGGAACGCTCTCTGCATTATTTATGACAATCAGTTTTATTAAATTAGCTGTTTACGACATAGTTAATTTCTTTAAATTATAATAGCTTCTTAGATATGCGTTTGTCATAAGTTATTTTCAATATTTTTGGGAAACTTTGTTAAGTTTGTTGTGTTTAATATACACTGCTCATATATTTATGCATATATTTAACTAAAGAAAATTACAAAAACTATGTTACCTCTTAGTTTCTTCGAAGCTGGTATTGATGACAGTCGGATTTTTTGTGGATTGGTGAGGTTTAATATAGTGTATGTCCTCCACGAGCACGAATTACTTCTTCAATCAAGGCTTGTGTCAGTTTCTGTATGGTTAGTGGTGGATTAGGGCGCTTGCGAACACGTCGGTCAAGCTGATCCCACACGTGTTCAATAGAATTCAGGTCAGGACTTAACCCGGCCATTCCATGACCTGAATTCCACGTTCTTGTAAAAAGTTTCTGGTGATGCCGGCGGTAAGTGGCTTTGCATTGTCCTGCATTGGGATGAAATGCTAAAGGGTGATGTCCTACCTCACCAACCGGAAGCAGTGCGTGTCAATTTCTGAACCATCTTTTGGTTCCATGATCTCGGGGTGTAGGTCTGTGTCGTTGGGTGTCCCACAGGGCTCCGTTCTGGGGCCTGTTTTATTTTTGATCTTCATAAATAACGTTCCTCTTGTCGATGCAGATGCTCGTTTTACTTTATACGCCGACGATATTACCGTCGTGGTGCTGGGTTCTAGTCGGGAGGAAGTGAGTGGTTTACACGAAATTGCCTTTGTCGGTAAGACCCACCTCAAGCAGTTTCATACCCTTCTTGGGTCTGCATATTGACAGCAATCTCAACTGGAGGGAGTCCAGTATCTTTCCAGCTCACAAATGCTTCAGTTCTAGCATGCCCAGGTGGGTTCACGCTTATCATATGGGGTTTGCTTTTGTGGTGGGTCATCACGCATTCGTGAGGTTTTTGTTGCTCAGAAGAGGATTTTGAGAATAATGACCGGAGTTGATGGCACTACATCGATCGTGTCGAAATATTTTTAGAGATTTTAACATTTTAACAGTGTGTTGTGTCTACATTTATGAACTGTGTCTCTTTGTTTCTAAAAATCAAAATTTTCTATTTACTCGTTACCGCAATTATTTAAATGTTTCGTATGCAAGATTCGATTTTAAGGCTAAATCTCCCAATTGTTTGGATCCTGAACTTAATTTGTTACCATCGTCCATTAAACAGTGTGAGTCGGTGTTAAGTTAGAAAAAAACAGTTAAAATCTTTACTGGTAGAGAGGTGTTAAGAGTTTTTTGTCATGTTCACTGTAAGCCGTTGCTTCCTACTTGTGCTTGTTTGTCTGCTGATTATGTTGTTTTATCTTTCGTGAATGTTATGCCTGTTTGTTTGTTTATATCTGTGTTTATTGGTGTACTTAAGGTGATTACATTGTTTTCTTATCTGCCTTTGTATATGACGTGTCCAATGTAACTATGTTGCCTTATGGAAATAAAGAGTAGTATTATAATTATTATTATTATAGTTTGGTTATGCTGTATAAGGGCGACAACACGAACAACTTGCACTTCACTAAGATGCCCCACCCCATTTTACTTCTAATGACGCTTCTAATCAACAAAAATTGACTACTGACTTCATTTGCCATCTTTAGTATGCTTGCATACGTGAATTTAAAGCATATTTGGCATTTTTTCCATTTTGTTGTGCGTTATTAATTTACGTTTAAAAGTAATGTATTTTTTTAGCAGTCTAGTTTCAAGTTATTGCAGATTATAGTTTAATTAATATAAGCATAACAATTTTGTACACAAAGACAAGCAGAAACAACAAAGCAGAAAGAGCGTAATTAATATAATGCTCTGCAATTAGCAGCTTGTATCTATAAAGGCTTCATTCTTATCTTGTCAGTGTCGTGACGTGCATTAATTATCATTTGTAGCCGACGCTAACTGCTATATTATAGGAAAACGGTCAGCTGCTGTTGACGTTCCTGCACTGTCGCGCTGTCGTATTTTAAAATACAAAACGTTGATCAATTAATAGATAGACTATATTGAAAATTATGCATCGATAACTAACGCCTTATCGTAAAGACTTGTTGACAGGCAAATGCAGCAGTTACCAGATGGGTTGATCGATAAATTAATTAATAAATACCTAAAAGGATGGGAAATTACCGAATTTTTCGACCTTATTATTATTTTATACATATTTTCAATCATATAGAGAAATCAATAACTTTTAAATATTCATATGGTAGATACAACATCGGCAAAAACATCTGATCTTAATTGAAAGTGGTCAATATGTAATAAAAAAATTTACAATTGTAACGACAAATGTAGCTACTACATATTTTATGTAACGTAGTTTCTGCTATTCGTAATAAATTTATAATCTGCTGGCCTGCGTTTATGTATACGTCCGTGTTGTATGTTTGCTATTCGGTATTGCGAACGGAAACAGTGTTTGCGTACACTATACAGTCTATAAACAAGATAGGGTTTGCGGTAATAGTTGCCTGTGTAAATTGTCATCGACATACCATATTACAATTGCTATTTGAGCAGAGCAATTTGTGATAAAACGTTAATATTTAGCTGAATGTTGTTGGTAGATTATGTTTGCCAAATTCTGAGCTCATGCGCGATTGAAAAGATAACCTACGTATTAATTTTCTAAACGCGAAATAGAATGTTGCTTGATACTAAAAAGTAATAACTATTTTAATATATGTCATATAATTAAACTTATTATAATTGAATTGTAAAATAGCATGGTGTAGTTGTGAGATTTGACAACTGAGTATTTTGATAATTAAAAACAATTTTTTCATTTCTAATAACATTGCATGTAAAATTTTCGCTTTAAATTCCTATTCCACAAAAATAAAACTATTATTTCTGAAAAGTGGGGTTTGTTAATAAAGTTTCGTTTTAACGAATATTAAAGAATTGCTACCACAAACTATTTGTTTTGAAAAGATTTATACGCTCTTAGGTTAATGCACATTACTAATTGTGGTATTGGAACCTCTTTTGAAAAAGTCCAACAGGATTACTGCAATTCCGACTAACGTCAAGGCAGTTTTATCCTTTGTTCGTTTCTTTTTACAGTTTGTAATGTGCCATTTTTCTTTCTCAGATAGTTGTTTGTTTCTAGTCTCATGGTAATGGAAGTTCATACGCAGTATGATGAAGTATTGTTATCGTGCCGAAAAAAAGATTTGAGATTTTAGCGGAAATAGGTCTTTTGGGGTCCCCTGATCATTTTTGACCAAGGTACAAAAAGATGTCTGTGTGTGTGTGTGTTTGTGTGTATGTATGTGTCTGTGTATGTATGTACTCGATTTTTGGGAAACGATTCCGGAGAAACTACTAAAGGTATCGGGACGAAAGTTCATATTTAGCAGTTTTGTGACCAAACTTAGAGCTGAAAAGCTTTTGGTTCAAAAGGGTCCAAAGGATCTGGCTATTTCCGCTAAGCGTTTTTCAGGGATTTTGGAAGTGAGCCGCCATTTCTGTTATTTCCTCAAAATAGTTAAATAATAAATTAAAGTAGAGGAAATTTTGTATAATTTATGTCTATAATATTTTTTGGTAAAATTAATAGTTTAGCTGCAGGAGCAAATTCTATTTGATCGAAATCGTGCCGGCATTAATAGCAAGTAGCTAGGATATTTTGAGACTTTTGACAGTATTCAGAACGTCAGCGGTTGCGAAACGTCAATTCAACACGCAAGTGCATGGAGAATGCGATGAGAAACAAGCGCACACGTACAGTGCAACAATAATAAAACATCTTGGTGTCAATGTGTATTTCGATTGCGAATAGCAATGTTCTTATGTTTTCGCGAATAAATGCAAGAAAGATTGTAAGACGGTGTGGTAACATTAAAACTTATTTGGAATATTGAGCATAATTCTTTATGAACTTTTGTAGTTAGCACTGAAGACGGGGTAAAACCCGAAACTATAGTTTGCTACAAGCCAATATAATATATTAATCATCAGAACCAATAACCTCTTTACTTTATCATATGTAGTATGACAAGGAGGTTTAGTCTTAGCATTTTCGAAATATTTTGCAAATAAGCCGCTATTTCTGGAAATTCGTCGAAATAGTTAAATAATAAATTAATGTAGAGGAAATTTTGAATAATTTATGACTATGAAATTTTCTGGTAAAATAAATATTTTAGCCGCATGAGCAAATTCTATTTCATCGGGATAGCTCGTACTGCATTAAAACACTAGTATTAAAACTAGTTAGCCAGGATTTGTCAGATATTGTGATTCTAATGACAGTAGGTAGTGTCAAATGCTGATGTTTTGACATTACATACTGTAAATATAATCAAAATATCTGTCTAGTTAGTTTTATTTTAATGCAGACGTGGCCGATCTCGACCAAAGAGAATCTCATGCAGCTAAACTATTAATATATGGTACGATAAAGTCATGTGCCTGGCCACATCAGATTTTTTTGTAAGGTAGCTAAATGCGTAAATATCTGCTACGAAAAACAACAATAGTATTTTACTAAATATTCAAAACAAATTTCGCCAGATCTTTTCCGAAAACCAAGGAACTACATCATCTATGTGGAAATAAATGATATAAATCGACGGTCTAAAACTCTACATATTTAGAATTTGTAGCCGACGGCTAGAAATTTTCTACCAGCATAGCGGCGGCGCTATCCGTATCGGTATGTAAACCAAAAATATTACAGCGAATACTTCAAACGTTCGTTCACTCATCGGTCTTCAATCCGGGATTCTTCCGGAGTTCGCCCTCCGGATAATTTCAATACACAGGGCCGTGTTTTGATTTAATATCGGGCGCGTCTCAAAGCGGCCCACATTCCCGCGAACTGCTCGTCCGAGAGACAGGCTCACTTCGGTGCACTTTATAGCGGAAACCGTTTTCAATAGCCGGTCGACCGGCGACCGGCTTAACCTCACGCGGCCGATCAAAGATTATCTAGAACAAATCGTCTTTCTACTGGCCAGATATTGCAATTTTGGCTCCGTTCGGTTCGTCTAGATTCTAGAAGATTGATTGGGGGGTCCTTCAGTTAAATGTTGGTGATAATTTTAACTTTTTCTCCTGTATCTCGAAACATAACATATCCAAAGAAAACATTACAGATTTATAGAGGGGGGTATTTTTCTGATATACAGATGATGGGGGGAGGTATAGTCGACAAGAGTACAAAAAAAAATAAAATAATTGCTTAAAAAAGAATATTTAATTTTAAAGTAAAAAAATAATTGATGTAGCGTCAACTTGATTCTGGGATTAAAAAAGTCAGGCCGTTAGCCACGTTCTACAGGATTGCAGATATTTTGCACTTTTTAATTTTGTTTCGTTTTCAATTTTCTTATACGGCTAAGAAAAAACGTCTTTGAATACGTCTTTTTACTATAAAAATACACATTTTGATGTAATGGAAATCCCATATTTGAAAGTTATTTTAATATAACATTTAATTGTCTTAATGGTAGCGGAATAAAATTTAACTGGTTAAGTGGACAACCGAAAAAATCAGGCATGCGGAATAGAAAAGATCTGCGAAAACAAATTTTTATGTATTAAAGTATGTAAACAAGATTTTGATGGAAACGGATATCTCTATAATGAATATTAGGACGATAATGGAATATGCACGTAAACAATAGCCATATTTTATTTAATGCTGGTGCAGAAAAACAATCGGAAGTTAATGTCATAAATAAATGCAATGTTATAAATTTCATGCATCGCGGACTACGTCAATCGTAACGGTAAATGGTAACATAGTTGAGATAGTACCAGCAAGATCATTTACTTAAAATTAGTTCTAAGTAATGATATTTTACAAAAACGGATTCAGACGGATACACTGAAAACGCCAATATATTCAAAACACAGGCGAGTGAAAGTCGATATGCTCAAAATATCGTTCACGTTTATGTCGGTCTTAAAAATTAACGAATAGTCGGAATGCTATTAACTTCATTTAAATTCAATTACTATAACAGTAAATAAGGATTACTTGTATGCTAACTGCGTTGTCCTGCTAAAGTTCGTTTCAGAGATATCCGGTTCAATCAAAATCCTGCGTACTACGTTTACTATAGAAAATATAGCAAATCTATAGAAGTGCAATCTGAACAAAACTTTAAGTTTTTGAGGTAAGGGATGTAGGAGAACAAATCGAAAAGAGGAGCGGTAATTTATAAACGCCCAAAATCTGGTACTCTTTTTCAATTCTCTCGCGATCATGTTTACACCAAGAGGCAAAAAAACGTTGATAGCCAAACACCTTATGTAAAAATGAAATAAGAGTATGACACCCCTTATTTAATTTTTTTCCGTTCAGTAGTTTTAGAGTTATGGGCCTCCAAACACAGGTGTAAATACTATCGATAATTCTTCAACGTACAATTTTTTTTTAAATAATTGTGGTTCAATATGTTGTCAAATTTACTTATATACATATAATAGAATAGAAAAGTAATAGAATAGAAAAAGTGTAACGTTCCTCGTGTCGGATCCCAAAAGGGCCACTGCCAAGAAGTAATTTTTGGACCTTTTTGTGAGTCGACTGCCATTTTATCTTTATTAATTTATTATTCCTATATTTATTATTGTTTCAGTTATAAACGGATAATCTGAAAAGTATTGCGAAAGATATTATTACTCATTATAACTTTTTAATTTATTAAATCCACAATTAAAATATTTAAAAAATATGTTACTGTCGCTTGGGTTCTTCCTATGTGAGCAGGGTTGCCAGGTCTCCGGCATTGCGTCGGAGTCTACCGCATTTGAGGCTGATCTCGGGTCTCCGGCAGGCATTCAAGCATCTCCGGCAAAATCAAACGTGAAGGAAATACTTTTACATTATTGTAAATAATATATCGTCGGCTTAAAGGTAAAATGGTAAAAGTTTAGTGACTTTTACTGTACTAACAATTTGTTATATTTTATTGAACAAAGTTAACAAAAGTTAACAAACTACTTATATTTACCGCTCACTAGCTACCCCCTCACCCTGTGTACGTCAAACGACACTTTTATTTTCTGTAGTTTTTGCAGAAAACGTTTGAATTTGAAAAGATAATTTTTGAATTTTTTCTTTAATATTTGAGACCAAAGGAGAAAAGTTACTCGGCAATTATAAATGTTATCTTTAGATTTTTAGTTTTTTAATGGAATTCATACTGTTTTTCACTTAGCTTAAACACTCCCCCTTCACAATGTAATTCAATTCATACTCACAATGTTAGAAACATCTAAAGCGTCTTTTCGATATTCTTAAGACAATCCAAGTGTTTCTCCGTTCTCGAAACCTAGAATAAGAGATATCGGTTACTAAGCAGGAGGAATATCGACGACAGCAATTTACTGCGGAGTTTAATTAACACCGCACAGCAAAAGGAATCATTATTATTAGTCCGGATCAGGGACAAATTGAAGCAGCTAGGCCGTGGGGCGGTCGGACGTCCTAATCCTAGGACAAATTGTATCTAATATTTAGCGCAATCCTCTTAGCATCCCAAGTCGGATCCGGAGGAGCGAACCGCCGACTCCGCTCCGTGGCCTGGATCCCTGGACAATGTAACCTCGGCATCGGAAACCACTCGATCTATAACGAACCCCACTAGGAAACAAATTGCTCGAAATTGATATTAGGGACAAATGTATTATAAAATCAAATCAATAACATGCGACGCTTTGAAAATCATTGATATAATACTAAATAGTCAATAAATAGTAAATAGTTATATCAATGCATTGATATAATACTAAATAGTGAGCCGGGATTTTCCAAATAATTTCAGTCTAATGACAGCACCGGTAGTGTCAAATGCTGATGTCTTGACAATATCTCACTATATCTACTACCAATAGTAAAAAGATCTCATATTGTGATACAGTGTACGGTCCTTGCCTGACGGCGTCGGATAGGCAGCGTGTTCAGCGTGTCCAAAATGCATGTGTTCTGTTTGTTTTTGGTTTGAGGAAGTATGATCATGTATCGAATGGGCTGGGCGACTTGGGGTGGTTGAACATGGATAACACTAGGGTGTTGCACGCAGCAATATTATATCATAAGTTCCTATCCAAGAGGATTCCACAATACCTCATGTGGAAGATACGCTGTAGAACGGATGTCCATAACCTTAATTTAAGATTCAGGGATTTGTTTACTCCACCTGCCCATCGCGCTGAGCTGTATAAACGGTCATTCTCTTACTAGGTCAGTCACATATACAATGGTCTCAGGGAAGATATGAAGAAATTATCGTTAAACTGTTTTAGGGGAAAGGTGAAGTGTTGTCTGTTTGCTCAACTTTAGGCATTGAGCGCACATCGGAGGCTGTTTTAATTTTTATTTTTTATGGGAATGTGCTATGTTTTGTTGAGTTAGATTTGCTGCAATTACGTGTATTTGAACGCCCTCGTCCCTATTCTCGTTTACACTAAAACCTGTACTAAAAATATCACTAGTAAGCAGTCGACTTATTACTAAACATTAGCAGAATTGCTTGTGTTGTAAATAGTGCAACTAATACTAATTAGTACTAAGTTCGTGTAAGTATGGCTATATTTTCCACGAATAGTGTTTAGTTTTGTGCAAATTTTAGTTTCACTGCATAGAGTTGTGTAAAAAGCAAACAAATAATTATCAAAATCTTTTTATTATCTTCTCTACAGAGTGACTGAACTTATCAATATATAAATAAATATGTATATATTGTATATAGGCACACAAAGAAACAAAACAAAACTGTTTATAGGAACTGTACATTCCTTGATTTTATACTTGCGAAATCTGCTATATTCTATGTAATTCTGATGTATTCAAACTACCCAGGATTTAATTTTCTATTGAAACAGTGGATACATCATTAAGCCTATCATGGTACATATATGCTATAAACGATAGTTGAGCGTACATTTTTTTTTTTGTTTTCAACTTGGTAAACGATCTTTCACCTGATGCCACCGAAACAGCACACCACAAAACGTTGTCTCAATTCAAAGCAACCTTTGTTAATCCAAAACAACGGTTGTTTTATATATACGCTAGAATATATATCGTTCATTGAAGAAAACCGTTGTTTTGTCCGGTTGTCTTACTTTAAATTAATACTATTTTAAATGAATACTATACTTACTTGACTTAGGAATTTGTGTTTTTTTTTTAATTGAAAGTTGAGTAGTTAGGTTAATCAGCTCACATTCTTGGATTAAACATTCACCTACTTCTTTTAAATATGCACTTGTTATTATGAAACCAATAATATTTGATATTGAACACAATTAACGTTTCCAAAGAAGAATATTGTTATCTTCTAACTATAGAGAAGGCACCCAGGGTCCCCTGTTAGTCTCTTTTCCATCAATACTAGAGCTGTTGAACATTTGTAAGTTGACGGTATAATACCACAATCACTGGTGCCGCATAGACATGGATGCGGTTATATACCTTTAGATTCATCTTCCAACGCGAAACTAAAGCTCCATCTGTAGGCATCCTTTACCTTATTTTCTAAACAACGACATTCTTAAATCAAAAGAATCGTTTTCTTAAAGCACATATTTAGGTTGTTTTATAAAGAAACAAGAGTCGTGTTAAAGTAATTTTTTTATAACAAATATGTGGATAACAAATTATGTTACGAATGTCATTATCTTAAGACTAGCCAAACATTTTTCTATGTGCATAGTAAGCACTAACTATTGATCTGTTGGATTGCTACCATTCGCAATCAAAATATTTTTGAAAAGATACTTTAAATATTATATGGATCACTAGGCTGATTTTCTGTAAAATGCTGCTTTAATGCATTAATTTCATTATACAAATCGGTGCCGTCAATGTCTGCAGCCTGATTTCTTGAATTATCTGATAGTTTGAGGTGCAAATCTTCGCAAAGCTTTTGGCAATTCATGTAATTAAATAACCTATTGTCATAAAAACCAAAGACATGAAAGCGATTTTAATTCTTCAAATCTATTTTTAATGAAATTAAGACCAATAATTAAAAAAATAATAACCGCGCTTTGAAATCAATTTAGGGGTTTAATAAAATTTCATCATTCTGTTCGTAATCAAATTGTTTTGCTCTTCTTTCCAGGCGCAATGCTTTTATAGATAGAAAAACTAGTTCAGTGTTGATTTTGCCAGCCACTTTGGTAGCTTAGGAGGTAATCACCTCTTGCACACCCGCTTACGGCAGGCCTGATTGTATAAAACAAATTTTGAAAGAAAATGATTACAAAAGAATCAAAATTCACAGAATCAGAGGAAAGGAATTGAAATGTTTTGAAAACTAATTAACAAACAGGAGACCAACGGTTGGGACTGGAGGAAATGAGTCAAGTGATTTGAGATCAAGCTCGGAGGTACCACAAGGATCTGTTTTGGGACCTGTTTTATTTAATTTATACATAAACGATGCTGATTTGCTCGTTAATCTTGTGATATGCTCCTTATTTGCAGGCGATACACTGGTGTCAATTGCATGAGATGATATGTAACTAAATACTGATGGCCTTTCATCAGTATTCAGTTAGCCCTGAAGAAGCGAGCAACATGGTTCGCGAAATGTACTACGTACTTTTTTAGGAGTATTTGTTTACACTCGTATGTACATTCATACAGTTTCCAGGTAACAATTGCGTTATTTTCCAATTAATACGATAAGAACCTTCCGTCATCTATTGTTCTTATACCAGCCAAATCGAATCGAATCAGAATCAGTTCTTATATAAGTTCATGATTAAATTTCACCATTCTTCTAATTGTAATCATGGCCAAAACATCTAACTGGAGTATTGGTCACTTCAAGATAATAATACACATTGCTCTGGTTCATTTAGTTATCTGTACTAGTGCAGAAGTTTATGCTGAAGCAACAGATTTAGAGTTTGGAGAAATTGCATTACCAACACGAAGACAACCAACATGGCGAAATGCAAACCATCATCATCAAGACTTTGATATGGATCGTGTAGATCCTGAAACTCCTATTACCCGAAAAATGTTAAAAAATCAGAAAAAACATGGAAACAAAAATGCCAGCAGAGATCCAACAAATGCATCACGATTGCCAGTGCTTGGTTTGCTTGGTTTGTAGATTAGAATGAGTTTTCAATGCTAATTTAATAAAACTTTGATCATGTATGTAATAAATTGTAGAATGTGGAACTTCTGCACAAGATAAACAGGAAATTCTGGATGAGCACAATCTTTTCAGGACGATGATTGCGCAAGGGCTAGTTCCGGGCCAACCCAGGGGAATAAATTTGAAGAAACTGGTAAGAAATTCCAATAATACAGTTAGAAGATCATAACAGTGAGAGTTAAAAGAGTGATAATAATTCCTTTTATGTTATTCTGACTATACTTTTATTTTTATCGGCGACTGTCTAGGTCTTTCTTCTTTTGAAGGTATTTGAGATTATGCTTTATTATTTTAATTTAAGATCTGGGATGACAAATTAGCAGTTGAAGCTGAGAATGTTGCCAAACTTGGTGGTATGCGGGGAAGAGTCCCAGTTAATGACAGTAAGTATTAATTAGATCATTTAATAAGCTCTTTTAAAAATAAATGAACCAGCTTCAGTGTGCGCTTTGACATTTCCACTGGTACACCATCTCAGGAACGCTTTATTCTAGAACTTGCTCTGACATTTGAAAAAAGTTGCTCGTACACATTCAGAATCAACCTTCAAGTTCATGGTTCAATTGGGTAGCACCAGTTACTACCAACCTTACGAAAAACAAAACAATGCTACCTTTCAATTTAACTCGTATTTACAATAATATTTAGTCAATTGTATTATTTCATGAAACGAACAGCCTATATTGTGAACATTGAAAACATAGATGTGATATTCGCAATAACAAATCGCTTTAATCCAATGTTTTGTACTTGTTTTGTACTCAGTTATCTAGCAAATATTTCAACCTTTAAACCTTCAAACAAAGGACTCTTTGGTAGGTGGGTGTCACATATAGCAAACCAAACGACTTGAATATAGCCAATCGAACATACAAAAAATGTTTTGCAATTATTATCTATTAAATGCTCGTGTGCAACACTCTTAACTAATACCTATCGTATGTTTCACTGAGTAGAAAAAATATTGAAAACAATAGCAAATTTGAGAATGTTGTAATGTCCAAAGTTCAGACAGTTGGGATATCCTATCAACATTTTATAGAAAAATAGTCCTTTGACTTTTGGCATTCTCAAATCAAATCAAATCAAATCAAATTTATTGTACATAAATAAACACATTTTTTACACTGAATAAGCCCATATCATTCCTCAGAAGCGGCAGGCAACTTAAAACATATTTTAAACAGAACAAAAACAAACTTAACTAACTTAAAAATAAAAAGTTCATACAAAGGAAGCGCGAGCCAATAACAGAAGCTTGTCAACGCTCATACCTGACACGCCCTACCAGGATCTTTAAAATGAGTGGGATTCTTTTGGACATGGATACCTAGGCAAGCCTGTTTGTATCCACGTGGTATTCTTTGTTAATTATATAAGTAACAGGTCCCGCATGAACCACACATACCCCACACAGCAGGACCCACACAACCCCTGAGAGATATCCAGAGGAGAGAGTTAAATAAGATAAAAATAAAAATAAAAAGAAACAAATTCAAAAACAAAAATAAACACCGCGTACTCAACATAAGACGTTTATTTGATCCAAAAACGTGGATAAATTCTGCTGGACATACTCTTTAGCTTGTGTTCTAAATAAATATCTGCTTTGTATCACCTTAATAGGTTGAGGAAGGACTTTATAAAACCTTGGACCCAAGAAGTCTATGAATCTTTGCGTACATGAGTAGATACATCTGGCGGACTCCAGATTAATAGATGCTTTTGATCTGGTGTTGAATGAATGATTAACCATAGTGAACCTACGGTTATTATGAACATACATGAGGGAGTCTAGAATATATAGTTGACGGATTGTGGAAAGTCCTGATCCAGAAAAAAGCAAATCACTCGGGTATTGTCTATTAAGATTAAACATGGTTTTTATTATTTGTTTTTGAGCGACACTGACGACCTTCAAATGCTCATCGTATATGCCTCCCCAAACAATATTGCAGTATCTAACTCTGGACTCCACAAGAGCTTTGTAAAACATTATTAAAAGATTTTTTGACAAAATATTTCGGGTTAAATAAATTCTGTAAGATATATACTTTAGCTGTTTTTGTAAATAATTTGCGTGTTGATCCCATTTCAGTGCACTGTCTATGAAAATACCTAAATATTTGATGACTTTTGTTTCCGCAATATCTGGACAGCAGCAGCTGCCTCCAAGATCACAAGCCTGATGTATTTTAAGGTTTGACAATTGGTCGTTTGGCATTGTTGAGAACTTAATGAATTTCGTTTTATCCATATTTAGCAGCAGACCATTTTCTTTAAGCCAAGTATCAATTTGTGTTAGACCCTCGATAGCATTACCTTTGACCTCATCCCACTCCCCTCCGTGAAAAAGAACCACCGTATCGTCTGCGTAGGATATGGTCTTACCACGGCCCGACATCTGACTGATCTCATTGATGTAAATAAGAAACATTATTGGCCCCAAAACCGTGCCCTGTGGTACTCCTCTTTTAATTGTTAGCGGTTCACTCAAGACATTCGATATTCTGACCATCTGCTTTCTATTTGAAAGATAATTTTTAAAAAGATCTAATGCCACACCTCTTATTCCAATGTGTTCTAATTTTTCCAGAAGTAAACTATGCACAACCATATCGAACGCCTTAGCCAGATCCAAAAACACGGCAAGAGTTTTCTCTTTCATATTCAAAGCTTTTATATATGGTATGAACAAGCTCATAAACAGCATTCTCTGAGTTCATTCCCGATCTAAAACCAAATTGACTGTCGGACAACACCTGGCAATTATCTAAGTATCTTGTAAGACGGACTTTTATACATTTTTCAAAAATTTTGACAAAGTGATTTATTAAAGAGATTGGTCTGTAATTTTTTATATTTGTTTTGTCGCCGCTCTTATACAAGGGTGTAATAATTGATGTCTTAAAAGAGTCAGGAATTATTCCCGTAGAAATGATTAAATTTATTATGTGTGTGAGCGGCTGGACAAGAGCTAGTTGATTTGCTTTTATTAATGCGGAGGAGATACCATCAGGACCGGCAGAACTCCTAAGCTTCAGGGCGGATACATGTCTTATAATTTCTTGTGCGTTTACTGGCATGAAATAAAGAGAGTTTAAAAAGTTTGAATTTACATTTTGGGTGCTTGGAGTCAAAAGTGCGGGTCCAATATTGTCGCATATATTTGTAAAGTAATCATTAAAACCGTTAGTTTTATCCTTGTTGTTTTTAAATTCTGTGTTATTATGAAAAATAGTTGTGTCTGAAAGACTGTCTGTATTTCGAATATCCCCTGAAACTTCATTGATTATCCCCCAGATCTTGCCTATATTGTTGTCTGCTTCCTCAAGTTTCCTTTTATAAAAATTTTCTTTAGTTGTTATTAACAAAGTATCAAGGGTATTCCTGTAAGTTTTAAACTCAGTTCGCAAAGTTACATCATCTTTATTATTCAGAAGTTTTCGTTTTAGCTTGTCTCTTTTGTGAATTGACGTTATAAGTCCATTTGTGATCCACGGTTTAATTTTACGCATTTTGTTCGAAGTATGTATTGCTGTCTTTGCCCGTTCTATGTGGTTATATAACGTATTATAAAAATTGATGGTACAAACTTCTGGATCATCTCTGGTCAAAACCTCCTGCCACCGCTCACTTTCCAGTTTTTGCTTAAGCTTATCGTTATCTATCTTTGTTTTTGAGTTGTTTTTGTTTGCACTTTTGACTCTTTATTTGGTTCCGTTATACTTAAGATTGGTGTATAATGGTCGGTTATATTTGTTGTTATTATGATTGGTCTGAGTACTAAGTCTTTTATGATTAAAGGTTTAGCTCGTACAAAAATGTGATCCAGACAGCTGCTGCAATTGCCCGTAACTCTCGTAGGTTCATTAATGTATGATTTAAATCCAAGGCTACTAAGTAAGGTGTTGTATTCTGTAGAAGCTGCATCACTTTCGGACAATATATCTATATTTATGTCACCTGCAAAAATGCATACATCTTCATTGTCGTTTGTCTGTAAGGTGGTGTGCAGTGCTCCGATAAAATCAACAGTATTTGTTGAAGGAGATCTGTATGTGCAAATGATCTTGAATAGAGTTGAATTTATCTTTAATTTTAGTTTGGAAAATACAAAATTGTTAATTTTTTCATGATCAACGGAAGGTGATAATTCCTCTCTGACATAAATAATTAGCCCATCCGATTTATTTAGGTTTGAGCCATTAAAATACATTGTATACCCCTTGATATTGTGCCCGTATGGTTCAAATCCCCATGTTTCGCTTAATATTATTATATCCCATGAGTAGGTATGTATTGAATTTAAAAATACTATGAATTCATTGTAGTTTTTTTCGTATACTTCGAATATTAGTATGAAGTAATTTCATGATTTGCTTACCAGTCTCGTCCCTAAAAAACTCTCACATTCATCTGTCGCCAGACACGCAGTGACTTCTCTCTCCTCTGTAACCCCAAAAAACGCATCGTGCATCCAACTACGCCCCAAACAATGGAACCTTGGTATTGTCAGCCGCGCCAAATCAGCAATATTAAATTCTTGCACAACTATCCTAAAACGCACCACACCCACATTGACTCCATTCTCCACACTTTCAGTTTTTTTTTCTTCTCTCTTTCACTCGCATTCATCTAATTATTATTTTTTTTTTCCTTATTTTTTTTTTTTTTTCATCTAATTATTATTATTATTATTATTATTATTCTCAAGCAAATGAATAGAACCGAAAACCGAATTCACGCGCGCGCCCAAACAGTCGGAAACAGCGGAGCAAAACCAGAAGACATTGCTCAGGAAAGCAATAATATAAACGCTTTAAATATTAACTAAAACTAACAAAAAAAACTATAAAAAAAAACTATCATGATAGGTACATTATACGAGGACTGAAGTAGTGAACAAAAAATATCAGCAGAGTCAAAGAGTCATCTGTATCCGTTTCCGTAACGCCCCCATCCAAGGAAAATCCGATCAAAATGATCAGAGCACAACTATAAAACATTGCATTTACGCCAACAAAACAAACCAGTATGACCCTCGCGAGATACTTGAGCCTTCCCAACAGAGCTCAATTATTTCAATTTTCAAACGTTCAATGGTTACAGAGATTCGAAATTCTAAATTTATGTCATTAACTGGAGTGGAAAAGTAAAATATTGTGTATCAGATACTAAATTCTAATTGTTGTATCTTTTATAGCTAGATTCCTAGTTGGTCAAAATCAATTTATACAACATTCCACTGAATCTGAAAGATCTGATTGGGTGAGAGCCATTACTACTTGGTTCGAAGAACACAATAACTACAAATTTGGACCCACCACTAAAACAAAAGAAGGTCTACATTATACACAGGTATATTGACATTTTATAGAATATGTCTGACTCAGTAAATATACAGTAATTTTTCATTCTAGCTGGTTTGGGCAGAAACGCACATGTTAGGCTGTGGTCGTTGCCATTTATCCACAGATCATTCGGTACATTTATTACAAGTATACGTCTGTAATTATGGCCCAGCGTAAGTAGATAAAATTTAGTTTCAAATTAATTTACAATAAACAAATTTTATTAATTTCAGAGGGAATAGGATTGGGGACGATCCATACGTTAAAGGGACAGAAGGGTGCCAGTTTTTATGTTAACTTTATAGAAACTGGATCTGATCTTAATAATATGTTATGGTATTCTTAATAAACGATATTTATCGGTCTGAGTAACGGTTGTATGTTTTTCGTTCGGCAGGAACTGACACGAGTATTGTGCGGAGGCATATCTACCTTTATCGCAAAGTTTAATGACTTGTACGAACGACGGTTCATTTAGTTCTCACAATACAGCATGTGCAAAATGTGCAGATTATGGCGGATCGCATCTGCTGTGATTTTAGGTATAATGTTGGCATATCCACTATCGGCTGGCGAATCTAATAGTCCAACTGAGGCCGCAAATATAACACAATATGAAAGACTGCGCGTGCGATCCAGAGAAATGAGCCTTGAAGAAACAACTGACAAAACAGATGCTAAAATAATTGAGCTAAGCGATGAACCAGACGTTGCAATGTACGATAATGGCGATTTTTTTGCAACCGTAACCACCGAAGAAAAAACAAAACTTGCTAGAAACGTAGTAAAAAGGGAAACAATTTCTACAACGGAGAAACCAAAAAAACCAACAAAGAAACCAAGAAAGAAACCAACAAAATGGACTAGAAAGATAACAACAACGAAAGCACGAAAATCAAAACCGAGTCCGAAGGCTACAAAAACAAAAAAAACTCCAAAAACAACAAAACCTCCGACAACCACAGCACCAACAGGAGCGAGTAAAAGGGTCATAAGAGATAAAAAAAATTTTGGCGAAGAGCTCGCAGAAAAAGCTGCAGGAATCGTCTCTAAAGCCGTGCCCACAAAACCGGACACAAATCCCGCAGAAAACGGTAAAACAGAAAAACTCACGATGCTGGAGGACCCGAAGAGATTGGAAAAACCGGTAGAAGAAGAAGTAATGCAGATAAAAGTGGAAATAAAAGCTATGGCGAAGGATCTGGCAGAATTGAAGGCAGATCTTCATCGCGCTATCAAACCCATGAATGTTACTGGGCTGACAGTTGTACATCACCCTGGACACGCTGTAACCGTTCAACTTGAATCTGCTCATGGAAAACCGGAAAGACCGCGACTATTTAATGCGGCACCACCTCGACCAATACCTGGAATGGAAATTCGAAGTTAGTATTTATTTACAGCCATTTCGTCACGTTTGGTAATCAACAGTAGTCAAAGAGATGGCAAAGTGATTCATAATAATCAGGCTAGAGCTTTCAGAATCTATGCCTTGTAGCGTAAAACAGTGGTGCCAAACTCATGCGTGGGCGCGGGCCACAAAATTCTGATCTGAACTTCGGCGGGCCGCGCACGAAAAAAAAATCAAAAAAGTGATTAACTGGTAACACAGTTTTTTGTCTGATTTGAATTTTTTCTTTTTAATGGTTCTTATACCATGTTGTTAATACCATTTTAGATCAATTTCATCAGTATGTCAATTTTTGATGTTTGATGACTCACATCAATATTTTGCATTTATCTATGCGTGCGCATGCGAGCACAAGTTCGGAGTTAACAAAATAAATAAAAATTCCATAAGGACATGTACCATGAACATTAAAAAATAATGTAAATTTTTTACAATTTAACGATAATCATAGAAAATAACATCACCTAAAGAAGAGAATGATAATTAGATCCAGGTGACGATAGTGAAGGGTACTTGGTTCAAATCCAGGCGGAGGTGCTTTTTTCCAAAAAATGTATCCTCACCTGGATTAATTATCATTCGCTTCTTTAGTTGGTCCTACGTTACTGACGCTATGTTTCGGTTAGGTTTAGTAATGATAATTAATACAGGTGAGGATAATGGAGGGTTCCTGGTTCAAATCTAGGTGGAGGTGTCAACTCTATGTTTAACAAAAGCTCCTAATTTATAGACCTGTCAATCATTCTGTGTCAAACTCCATCTTGCATTTTGAAGATTTTTATTATATTGCAGGCAAATTAACTGATTAGAAGCCAAAACCGTAGACAGGACTTTTATCATTGGAAACGATAAAGGGGCTCATAGTGAACGTAACAAAATTAAATGCAGGTCATAGGGTGGTATAGTGTTTACTTGGGAGGGTTGAAAACGGGTGCAACATATATTCTTGCGCTTTCCAGCGAACCTTGAGGTTCAATCCCAAAATGTCCTATACTAATTATGTAGATCATGAAAAAGTCTACCACATTTTTTTTACTATGACCTCAAAATTTCGGTTAAAAATGCAAATGGCAATGAAAAAACGAATTTTCTGTTTTTTTTATTTTTCATTATCGTAACAATAATTCAATTTTAATCAAATTTTGAGAAAGCGTTGTTTTTTTGTGTCTTTAGCAAGCATAAATTTTTGTATTATACAAAAAACAAGAAGTTTTTGAGATATGTATTTAAATTTTTCATCCAAAATCAGTTGTTTTTAAGAAAGAAATTCTGTGGTGAAACATTACCATACAGAGTTCTTCTAGTACTCATTTTGTTGTCTTTACATGTACTTATTGATACAGTAATAAAAAATGTTTACCAAAAAACCAAAAAAATTAATATTCGCATTTTTCTCGGAAGGTTTGAGGTTATGTCATATAGTAACCTCTACAAAAGTTATTGATTTTTCCTTGCCCTAGAACTTTTGTATTGGATACTTTTTGATTCTAAGACAAAAAAAACTGATTATTTTGCTTACCTATCTGAAGCTTTCCTCTTCTAACATAATGGTTATAGCATTAGTGCAGAAATGAGAGACAGTTCATTTGTATTTTTTCCGTACAGTTGTATGGTGTGTCCAGTTTTACAATTTTCTTACTAATTTAGACAAATCATGAACAATTACTGAAAAATTCACTGTAGCCAAAGTCCTTTTTGAGTTTTTTCAATTTTGAGCATGTTGTTAAATAGGGATTATTATTTTTATTACTGTATCAATAAGTACATGTAAAAACAACCAAAATGAGTACCAGAAGAACTCTGTACGATGATTTTTACCCACAGAATTTCATTTTTTTTAAACAACTGATTTTGATTGAAAAAACTAAATATATCAAAAACTTCTTGTTTTTTGTATAAAAAAAAACTTATTCTTGTTTAAGACATAAAAATGCTCGCTTTAACAAAATTTGATTTAAATTGAATTATTGTTGCGATAACAAAAATAAAAAACAGAAAATTTGGTTTGACATTGGCATTTGCATTTTTCTCGGAAATTTTGACAATTTATTTATTTAACAACCATATGAAAGTATACGAAAAATCCTGCTTACTGGAAATTGCCCAAGAAAATGCTTAAATGACTGGACTATCTATTGTTAGCACATGCTGTTCCGTTTTAAAAACCTCGACTTTTGTGACAAAACTTGTTTCTATAATTGAAATTAATTTTATAATGTGCATTCATTGGTGGAGGAGTTCCACATTCTCTTAGGACAGCTGTTTAGAAAATAAAGGCTTATGCTTTAGTGCTAACAGGGTTATTTTCAAAATACAAACATTGTATAGTAAAAAAACCGCGCCCTGGATTTGAACCAGGAACCTCCAAATTTCCGGTAGGGAAGTCTCCTAGTTGAGCTACCGAGGCAGCAGAAATCTATACAAATTTTTATGTAAGAACCATTACCTTTGAACTTACTGTCTGGTATGTTATTTTTCAGACTGCAGTATGTCGCCTGAAGATAGAATTGCAATAGTCAACAAGCATAATGAATTTAGACTACAAGTTGCACAGGGTAGGTTACCGAATCAACCAAAAGGCATAAATCTGAGAAGAATGGTAATAGTTACAGCATAAAATACAATACATGTACAGTATGTAGACTCTGGCTCAATATATTTTCTAGGAATGGGATGATGATTTGGAGAGAGCTTCCGAATATGTTGCAAGAACTGGTAATTTTGCACATATTACACTGTCCGATAGTAAGTAAAAATATATACAGTGTGTCCACATCATATTGAAACTATTATTTTCATTATCCATTACTCAGAATATTTTATTCTTTATAAAATTTCCGGGCTTGTATGAAACCAACACGACAACAGTTACTATATACCGAGCGATTCAGAATATTGGAATTTGTGATAAGAGTAAAGTACCTTCATTTTCATTATTATCGATAAACTTTATTGGGAAATGTGGTTTAGAAGTAAAAATTATATTCAAATATGAAGTCACAGCCACCTATCTTGAACATTTTATTTTTTTGTTTTTGTCTTACGTATGTCCATATCATTCTGAGACCATAGAAGAACATAAATATTGTCACAAAAAGTTCTATTTCAGCAAGGTTCCATTACGGCCAAAATCTGCACAAACATGACTCCACAGACTACTCGGATCCAAATTGGATGAGAGGATTGGAATCATGGTTTAGCGAACACAACGGCTACGTATACGGCCCAGTGCTAGATCACGATCCTAAAGGCCATTATACACAAGTACGGTACGTACTATTATACAGGATGTTCGGTTGAGCTATAGAAAGTTTGTCATTTCAAAGATATTTAAGCTATCGTCCAGGAATTTGAAATCAGAAGTCAATCAGAAGTCGAACAGAAGGCTGGTAGAGATTGGGGCCGATCGTCTGGGGTGCCGCAAGGATCTGTTCGTGGACCACTGTTAATTATTTATATATTATATAAAGCGGATTTTAAATGACCTCTTCTGTGCAAACTTTTCATCGCTATATCAAACACCCTGTATCTAAGTGTGGTCTATATTAATTACCAATGTCTTTTAGTTGGTTTGGGCTTATTCAATGTACATTGGTTGTTCTATGTGTCATATACATAACCACTTAGATCCGACTTTCCATGAAATGAATTATTACGTGTGCCATTACGGACCGAGGTAAGATTCGTTTTTTAGTTTTTGTTTTAACTTTGATATGATTTCTGTCTGTTTTTCTGTTCTAGTGGAAACTATCGTGGAGAATTGCCGTACAAACTAGGACCGTCTGGTTGTGAGAATCTTTGTTGAGCTTCATATACGTTAATTTATTGTGTAAATAACATGTCAGATATTGTCAAATGGTGGTGTTATGCTCGATGATGATAAAAAATAAAAATATTGTTATGGCAATGGAATAAATGATGCTAAATTTAATAATGATAATAATAATAATAATAATTAAAAACCTATAATACTGAATTAAGAAAATCGTTTTATCTGATGTAGAGTAGCTAAACAACCGGGCCTAAAGCACTACCTTGCGGCACTCCGGCTTTTATTTCCTTAAGGACAGAGCATGCATCACCTTGTTTGACTCTAAACTATCTCTCAGTCAGGTAAGATTTTAATAGTTGTGCAAACTGTTTCGGGAGGATACTTCCTAATTTTTTGTTCAGTCCTTGATGCCAGACTTTATCAAAAGCCACATCTAGGAAGACTGCAGGACAAACCTTTTTTTTTCCTCTAACGCATTTTCTATTATGTTGGTTATTCGGTGTATCTGGTCAATAGTAGAGTGCTTGTTTCGAAATCCGAACTGATGGTCTGGAACAAGCCCTTTGCTCTCAATTATTGGCTTCAATCTATTGGCTAGCAATTTTTCGAAGATTTTTGGCATGATGGGCAGCAAAGAGATAGGATCTATAAGACGTTGTTTCGTGTGGAGGTTTCCCAGGCTTCAGTATGATGATCACCTCGGCTACCTTCAACAGTTTGGGAACATACCTTACTCTGAAGCAAGCATTGACGTTTAGGTTAAGTGAAAATAACTTGTTAGTCATTGACCAGGTGTTATGCCACAAACACTCTGTGTTGAATAAAATAAAAAAAAACTTCGTTATTGATAACACTGCATATGACTACTTTATTTTTGTATACAATTGGCTCTAAAACTAAAAGCAAATTATCAGTACATTAGCAAGCGAGAAGTGAGCAATTGTTTTCAACAATCTTATCGCAAAATGTGTAACGTTTAAAGTGAAACCATAGAGCTTCGAACTAATAGTAATAATAATAGCGCAGAAAAATGACTCGTAAATCGTTTTAGTCATATTTCGAAGTTTTAATAGCCCAAATTATCACGATATATTTCATATAAAAGGAACCAGAACCCGCAGGTTGTTCTCAGTGCTCAGAATTAAGTAATAATGACCACTGTAGCCTTAATTTTTTGTTCGGTGTTGATCTACCAGTTGGGTACAGCTAATTCCGAATTTTATGGTAACTTTTCATTATTTTTGTTTGTCTTATGACCATATAGTTTTAAATTACAGAATGTGGAGTATCATCAGAACACCAGAAGATTGTAGTTGACGCGCACAACAAGTTTAGGTTAGAAATCGCAAACGGTCTGGTGAAGAACCAACCGAGGGGTGTTAACCTGAAGAAAATGGTAAGAAATCAACTTTCAATTTAAAGAAAAATATATAATTTTTGCTATTGTTATAGTCCTGGGATAATGAGTTGGCAATTGCTGCACAAGAACTAGCCAAAACTGGAGTATTTGAGCATTTCATCAAGCCAGATAGTATGTTTTGTCTAAAGAATTATTCATAGATTGATATGGGGATTACTTATTTTTAGAACGATTTGCGGTTGGTCAAAATTTATATACGTCAATGTCGACTGTTAAAACTTCGAACATAGAATGGCCGGAAGCGATTAAAGAATGGTTTATAGAACATGAAGACTATGATTATAAAACTGGTGTACATACAGGGGTTGTAGGACATTATACTCAGGTTTGAAATGTTATTTTAGTTAAACAAAAAAGACATAATTCCCTTCTGTTTTTGATATATACAATATTACTGTAGATGTTTATTATTGTAGCTCGTTTGGGCGGATACTAACCTTGTTGGTTGTGGATATTGCAGTTACAAGGATAAAACTGATAAATTTGCTTATAAGAAGCTATATGTTTGTAATTATGGACCAGCGTAAGTTAAAGCTTTAAATTACTTGATTTACGTAATAATGTTTGTTCGTATTTTCAGAGGAAATTATATAGGTGAGAAACCGTATAAAACTGGTACGTCTGGATGTGAAAAATTATGTTGAATTGAAAATTAATAAAGATGCTTGGTGATTTATTGCTTTATTTTTAATTGTGTCTTCAGGATGTTACAGGATTAACATCAATTGAAAACTACTCTCGTTAGATTACAATATTTTCATAATTTTCAGCTGGATATCTGAATAAACTTGAAAAATCTCTATTATTGTTGCATGTTCTTTCTTTGTTTAGAAGAGTGTTGAAGTAACTTAAAGAAATTTAAGTAAATGTAGAAGAAGGTTTATTTATACACATTCTTAGAAATTCATGGTGTTTTGAACAATAAATTTTAGGTAGATCAGTGAATTCAGTAGATCGAATCAATTGACAGCATATGCAGATGGATGTCTCAAGAAAACCGTTGCCACCGTCAATAACATTACATAACCAGCTATTAAGTACCAATTTCTGTATGTTCCTCCATATTTAGCATGATGAGTTTGCCGGCAAAATAAATTTTGATAGCCCTTTGTCCCATGTGTTGGCCTAACAACTACAATCTCTATGGAGACTGTTTCAGTGTTACCCAATTGTGGATTTTAGTAATAACTTTAGTTTACCCCCAAAACGTTCTTCTATCCCTAAGGTAAAGGTACTACTTTTGGAGGGAAACCGCCCAAAAGTGGGAGAAAATCCCGAATCGGGCAACAGTGGACTGCTCTTTTATATACTGGCATGTGATTGTCCAGGCAACTACAATATACTTAATCGGATATAGATAACATTATTGATAACATTATTGAAGAAAATATTATTGTATCGTCATTTCTTTTCTTTCAGTTCATATTAAAGATGATTCTCACATAAAATGTGTAACCTTGCGTCATAGCCAAATCTAAAGTACAGGTAGGCACTTTAAACATTTAAATTTTTTTAATTCGTTCAAATCTAAGTATTATTTCCGGAGTAATTAATTGCTAAAGTTAAACGAATAAAATTTACGGGGCAAAAACAGCGCCAATTCGTCTTAATTTGGAAAAATCGGGAAAACGCCAACATATACAGCTTACTAATTTTTATGAGTTGTAGCATATTAATCAAGGACAGCAGCAGAATTTTTAAAAAAATTTTCGCTCCTAGGTTTGCGAGAAAATGGACTTCAAAAGAGGGGACATAATATAGGGCCACGATAGTACATACCAACTGCAATATGAAGAGGTTATGTCTGGGTTTTTCACATTTATAGCTGGTAGCCAATGGCGAAACGAATCAAACTGCACTGGAATGTTGGAAAATTTTGAAGCAAAAACGCGCGAGATGCCGTTTTGCGTCGATTTTAACAACTCACGCAACGTAGAATAGTCCATGTCGGGCGACTCCAAATTTTCCATAAGCAATTAAGAAGGCACCCTTTCGAACGTGAAATGGTGAGTTAAAATGTTCCAATTCACTTTACTTAATATAGGCGAGCAACATAACTTTATCCACGCAGAAGTGAGTAGTTGTTTTGGAGAATCTTATCGCAAAATGTCTAATGCTTAAAGTGCTTCGAACTAATAATAACAACAACACGGAAAAGTGAGCTGTAAATCCTTTTAGTCATATTTCGATATTTTAATAGCACAAATTAGCACGATAAAAATCATAAAATGAACCAGAGGCTACAAGTAGCTCTCAGTGCCCTGTACTATTAAGTAACAATGGACAATTTAGCCTTAATAATTTGTACAGTGGGCTTCTACCTATTCAGTGTGGCTAATTCCGAATTCTACGGTAATTCCAATAATTTTTTTTTACTTATGACCATATAGTTTTAAATTATAGAATGTGGAGTATCATCGGAACACCAAAAGATTGTAGTTGACGAGCACAACAAGTTTAGGTTAGAAATCGCAAATGGTTTGGTAAAGAACCAACCTAGAGGTGTTAACCTGAAGAAAATGGTAAGAAATCGCCATTCAAATTAAAAACATATATATAATTTTTCTATTGTTATAGTCTTGGGATAACGAATTGGCAAATTCTGCACAAGAGATAGCTAAAACTGGGCTATTTGAGCATTTTTTGTGTGATGGTATGTTTTTGAGTTATTTACATATTTATATTGGAATTCCTTATTTTCAGAACGATTTGCGGTCGGTCAAAATTTATATACATCAATGTCGACCGTTAAAACTTCTAACATAGAATGGCCGGAAGCTGTTAAAGACTGGTTTATAGAACATGAAGACTATGATTATGAAACTGGTGCACATACAGGGGTTGTAGGAAATTACACTCAGGTTTGAATTGTTATTTTAGTTTTAAAAAAAGACATAATCCTCTTCTCTTTCTGATATATACAATATTATTGTAGATGTTCTTTATTGTAGCTTGTATGGGCGGATACTAACCTTATTGGTTGTGGATATTGCAGTTTCAAGGATAAATCTGATCAGTTTGTTTATAAGAAGCTGTATGTTTGTAATTATGGACCAGCGTAAGTTAAGGCTTTAAACTACTTGATTTGCGTAATAATGTTTGTTCTTACAGAGGAAACTATGTAGGTGTGAAACCGTATAAAACTGGTAGCTCTGGTTGTGAAAATTTATGTTGAAACGAAAATTAATAAAGATGCTTAGTAATTTATTGTGTATGTATTTTGCACTAGTTATAACAGCGTTTTGTTATTTGGGCAGTGTTTAATAAATTATGTCGGTATACAACCGAATTAGATTTTCTACGAAAAATGTCCAAAATTGGCACTGACCTTCATTTTATGGTGAATAGATGCAAAAATTACGTGGAAAAATTATTATTACAATCAACGCGTTGATAAGAAAATTAATACAATAAATCTTTGTAAATTACAATGGTATTGTGAGGAAATAAAAAGTAGGTCAATATTTTGTTATAGTGTTTATCATATTAGTATATAAAGGTAGTCTTGCTGCATGTGCGCAGTAACCAGTATCTAACTAGCAGGTAAGTTGCGAAAAATTATGTTTGACTTTTCGCTAGAGTATGTTAAGTAATAAAAAGCATTCACATATTTTTTTTGAGAAATTAGCTGTCATCCTTTAGAATGTTTTTTTGCACTTAAGTACATACACAAGTTTATAAAATCGACGATACATTGTCTACATATAAAATTACAAAAATTTTACCTTTTGAAACAGTTGACAATCACTATTGGTTGAAGATGAATACCTTATTTGGATTTGCGTTGCTTGCTATTTTGGGCTTCTGCCCAAAAGCGCAGTCCGTCGATATATATGGTAAATATATTCAAAATTACAGTTTTTACTAAATTTAATGATTATTTCTTTATCTTTACAGGTAGGGGTGTATCAGAAGCTGATAAGGCAGTAGTTGTCGATGCACACAACAATTATCGCTTGCAAATCGCAAATGGACAAGTCCCTAATCAACCAAGAGGCACCAATCTTAAACGAATGGTAAGTTTTGTTAGTTACTCGGTAAAGTACTCCAGTCAAAACAGGTTTCAACGTGAAAAAAATAGTTATCTATTTACTTTCTGGATAACTATCTAGTTTTAAACAATATATCAACAGTTCATATAAGAAAACAGCTTGTTTTTAATTATATCTTTGAAGTTGATTTTGATTTTCATCTTGTCTATAAAAATGATAGTTTCCGAGATAACCGCACTTTTGATATATTATCATTGTTGGACCTTATTTGATTGGAGTATAAGATTGACACATTGATAATCTAAGTATTAAAGAGATAATTTTTTGTTTTTGTTAGGAATGGGATAACCAATTAGCAGCCGAAGCTCAAAAAGTAGCGGATACTTGTAAATTTGAACATTTGGTAGTTGGTGATGGTACGTGTATTTCACAATAATTTTAATAACCAAATATAATATAAGAGGTAGTAAGTAACCCATTTGGGAATGACGCGGTAAATGAGAAATTGGGCAAAGAAAAAAATTAAAAATTACAGCTTTAACCTTGATTCGAACCTGGTTTTCTGTCGTGCCGGGCGATACACTGCTACCATAGTACTATGGTATACGAGCTAAGATTGCCAGATTTCATATAGTCGATGTGACCCCATATAATTTAAAAGAATACTGAAAATCATAGAAAAAGTTATTAGCAAACAATCAATAAATTATTGTTTTGATTCGATATAAATTGTATTTATTAATTTAGTGTTTTTAAGCGTTAACTTATAAACAAAATATTAATCTCACAGTCTAATTTGCTGGGTGTAACACAACTGAATTTAAAAATTTTAATTTTAAATATATCAAAAATTACAGCCACAACCTGGATTTGAACCAGGGACCTTTGCGTTTCTAGCACAATGCTCTCCCTGGTTCAAATCCAGGTTGTGGCTGTAATTTTTGATTTATTTAAAATTCTCGTCAAATAATATACTATTTCTAGATCGCTTTCCTTATTCTGCTGTTGGGCAGAACTTGTACATGTCAATGTCTACCGGTAACTCAACAACAGTATCATGGACAAATGGTATTAAGGCTTGGTTCGATGAACACGTATACTACAATTATGCTACCGGAACAAGTACAGGTGTCACCGGTCATTATACCCAGGTTAGTTGGATGTTATTATTGGTGTCTTATTGAAGAGTTATCGCTTTTAGGTTGTCTGGGCAGACACTTATTTTGTCGGCTGCGGCTACACCTATTACTACGATGCCGCGCAGAGCTACAAGTTCAGAAAACTATACGTGTGCAACTATGGACCTGCGTAAGTTAAACATTTTCCGAAATACCTCTTGTTTCTTATTAAAATTTTTACGGTGTTATGTGTTGCATTTCAGTGGAAACTGGGTCGGTCAGAAGCCTTATGAAACTGCAGGATCTGGATGTGAAAACTTATGTCCCCGCTAATAATTGTTCTATAATTGGATAATAAATAATCTTGAGCACTAAATGTTGTCTTTATCCCTGAAATTAATGGAAAATTCCTAATTGACACAGGAGCATCCGCATCCTCTATTTCTAATCAATTGGCTCACGATGAATTCTTTGAATTCATACAATTTTCACCATTTTCTGTTACCACTATGCATGGGACAACTCACCATGACTATATCCTACAGATTCCATCCCTCTATACATTTAATGCACCTAACCAACTTCACCGATTCAACATCGTTGACTTCTCCAAGAAATACGACGGTATCATTGGACTGAGATTAATGGAACAAATGGACGCAGTTATAGACTTTAAAAACAACGTACTGCGAACGAAATTTAATACAATTCCACTACATTTTGAAGATCCAAGAATTTCAATTGGACCAAGAGAAAGAAGATTGATGAAGATTCCTGTGGATAGAAATCTGCAAGAGATAGTCATCAACCACCAACAAATATCACCAGGCGTCAAAATAACACCAAGTCTAACAACATCAGAAGACTACCAAGCATTCGTAGTAGTCATCAACTTCAACGAGTATCCAGACCACATCACGAAGGAAAAACTGACCATCGTGGTATAAATGAGACGATTAAACAATTAAAAAGAAGCTATTACTGGCAACACATGAAGACAGACGTTACAAATTACATCAATAAATGCAAGACATGCAAAAGAAACAAATACGATAGAAGACCGCCAAAAGTCCCTTTCCAACTCACGGATCAAGTGGATAAACCATTCGACAAACTTCATATTGATACGATATCCATAAATTCTCAAAACTTTCTAACAATCATCGATGTATTCACCAAGTATGCGCAAGCTTACCCCATCCAAGGTAAAACGGCAGTGGAAGTAGCAGAACGACTAATCGAAAGTTTCAGTATCCATGGAACACCACGACAAATTATAGTAGATAACGGGTTGGAATTTAATAATTTGACATTGAGAGAATTACTTAAATTACACAAAGTTAATCTCCATTATACAACACCACAAAATCCAAATTCTAATTCACCGATTGAACGTCTCCATTCCACCTTATTGGAACACATAAGGATTATGAAGAATCAGAAGACGGCCCAAGATATGAAACTACTGATGAAATTGGCAATCCTAGCTTACAATTCTACAATTCATTCGACAACAGAAGAAAGAAACGGTTATAGACAAGACAAATGAAACTTGAAAAGACCAACAATTACAAATTGGACAACAAGTGTATGTGAAACCATCTAAATACTACACACAGAAGACGAAGGAGCGTTATTGGGGACCTTACACAATAACAAAGATTAATGAAAACGGCACTGTCGAAGTCAAGAATAAATATAACAAAATATTAAAATATCATGTAAATTCCCTAAAACTTGGACCTATTCCAGAACCCTCATCGGAAGAGGATTAACCGAGGTAATCAAGATCAACGACCAAGTCGGATTACTTCCCCTAAAAGAAGGATTGACTGAATATCTTTCTCTCAACATTATTTAGATACCAGAGACCACGTTCTGTACTTTTTTTATCATTGTACTAATTGTTATTTCTATTTTTGTAACGTGCAGGAGATTACGCTCAAGTTTCCAGCACCGTGTGGCCAACCTATCTAAGGACGCGAACTTGACCGATGCATTTGGCCATTCAGCATATCCCTTGCAGGAAATACCGCCTCATTTATAATCAACGGTATTTCTGCAGCTGACGTTGGAGGAGTTATGGGCCCAGATCAGACGTACAGCAGAAGGAATCTGCTGACAATAGAATAGATAAGATACTATATAAATAGTCCGCATGCAAGCCAGTAGGCATTATTATACGCGTGACCTAGACGTAGTAATAGTCGATCTGTAACACTTTTATATTGTATTGTATTAGCTGTGAAAGTAAATAAAAACATCTTTTTTGAATTCTACCAAACCACGAATTTAACTCGTATATGGATAATATTGACAGCAGGTATTGTAAAAAGACCAGCGTTTGACACTACCTTCTGTCAGAATGAACATAATTGTGAAATCCTCGCTAACTAAGTTTTAATGCAGACATGATTTCGATCAAAAAGAATTTGCCCATACAGCTAAACTATTAATTTTACGAACAAATGTCATAGACACAAATTATACAAAATTTCCTCTACTTTAATTTATTATCTAACTATTTTGATGAAATTACAGAAATTGCAGCTCATTTGCAAAACCTTTGAAAAATGCTTCCTTCGGACCATTTTAAACCAAAAGCCTTTCAGCGCTAAGTTTGGTCATAAAACTTCTAAATATGAACTTTCGCGTACAATACCTTTAGTAGTTTCTCTGGAATCGTAGCCACAAAAATCGGGTACACACACACATACTCACAGAAATACACACAGCATTTTTTTTGTACCTCGATCAAAAATGACCAGGGGACCCGAAAAGGCCTATTTCCGCTAAAATCTCATTTTTTTCCGGCACGATTACAATACTTTATCATGCTGCGTATGATAAGGTAAAAACTTAATATAGCTTTATTATTTATACCATAGAGCAACAATATTTTTAAATTCTCTTTCCTCTAGGATCTAAGAACAATCTTTCAGAATGTAGATTTTAGTGAAAATGCATCTCAACACCTCACTTACGATGTATTTTTTATAGCAGTTTTTAAGTTTTTTTATGTGAAAAATTCTTCATTCCAAAACTGTAACCATACACAGGTGTTCCTATAAGATTCAGAAATTGGTTGGTAGATAATAAAAATTAATATGACCCTTGAATACAAACTAGTTGTCGTGAGTCTTGAAATTGATAAATTATTCTAAAGAGAAACTAGGCATAATCACTTCAAACAACATATTGTAATCGTGCCGAAAAAAAGAACATTTTAGCGGAAATAGGTTTTTTTGGGCCCACCGATAATTTTTGACCAAGGTACAAAAAATGTCTGTGTGTAAGCGAGGATTTGACAAATGTAATTATTCCAATGGCAGTAGGTAGTGTCAAAGGGTGATATGTTCCTACTGTCAATAGTATCAAAATCTCTGTCAAATCCTGGCTAACTGGCTAACTAAAGTTTAATATTAATGCAGACACGACTGATCTTAATCAAATAGATTCTCATGCAGCTAAACTATTAATTTTATATATTGTATGATAAAGTCATGTGCCTGGCCACATCAGATTTTTTGGTTACCGTTATGTCGTTTGTTCTAAAGTTTAAATACAAGTTGATTTTGTCTTCTGATGTGGCTGGCCACATCAGATTTTTTTTTCAAGTGCTACTGCATACAGTGTTATAGAACCAGAGATTTTTGCAAAAGAATGTTTTTCAATACGCGTTTTGATACTAATTTTCTCTGAAAATACAGAAAAACTAAACCCCAATAGGGGGTCGAGTTGAAACTTTGCATGTGGATAGAATTCCGTTGGCAATGCATAAATCAACAGATTAAATGGTACATTTTTCGAAAATTTAACAAAATTTATAGAATACACACAGTAAAATATGGTTCTATTTGAAAAAATTTATTTTTTACATAAGTTTTTATAGAGTTATCAGCATATTAATACCTATAATAAAGGTAGGTATCTAAAACTTGTAGTTTAAACGTAGATTTACTGCATTTGTGCGATCAACAGTAGCAGTAAACATCAAGAATTCCAGTATAGTATAATTTGAACAGGTATGTATTTATGGTAGACTATTAAAAATTGCATTAAATAAGGCATAAGTATGTGGGATTATTATTTAGAGTATGTTTAGAAATAAAAAACATACGCATTTTATTAAAAATTACCTATAATATAATATTATAGAATGTTGTTTTTGCACTTAACTACTCAAATACATAAAATGACATTACATCGTCTGCATATAAAAGGACTAAAATTTTTCTTTTGAACCAGTTAACAATCACCATTGGTTGAAGATGAATACCCTGTTTGGATTTGCCTTACTTGCTATTTTGGGCTTGTGCCCAAAAGCCCACTCAGTCGACATATACGGTAAATATACTCAATATTAAATTTTTCATAAAATGCAATAGTTGTTTGTTTGTCTTAACAGATAGTGGTGTAACAGAAGCTGATAAGGCAGTAGTTGTCGATGCGCACAACAATTTTCGCTTACAAATCGCAAATGGACAAGTCCCTAATCAACCAAGAGGCAACAATCTTGTACGAATGGTAAGTTTTGTTAGTTACTCGGTAATGTAGGCCAGTCAAAATAGGTTTCAACTTAAAAAATAGTTATCTGGATAGCTATAAAGTTTTAAACAATATATCAACAGTGTGTACAAGAAAACAGCTTGTTTTTAATTATACCTTTGAAGTTGATTTTGATTACTTTCCTTGACTTCGTTCCTACGCTTTTATCTCTGAAACGATTAGTTTTATTAAGAGAGACGTCCGATCTTCTTCTATGGCAAATTTTACGAACTATGTTTTTAATAATCTTCATCTTGTCTATAAAACTGATGGTTTCCGAGATAACCACACTTTTGATATACATATTGCCATTTTTTAACACTATTTGACTGGAGTATACAGTTCACACACTGAAAATCTAAATATAATGCAATAATTTTTCGTCTTTCTTAGGAATGGGATGACAAACTGGCAGCAGAAGCTCAAAAAGTAGCAGATCTTGCTAAATTTGAACATTTAATAGTTCCTGACGGTACGTACATTTCACAATAATAATAAACAGATATAAGGTGTATTGAGGAGAATGGCAATAGCTCAGTTTAGGTATACGAGAGATTTCTTTGGTAGGGCTTCAGAATTCAGTTAGCTCTGAAGAAGCGACCAACATGGTTCGCGAAACGTAAGCATTTACAAATCTTGACACACGGCATTACTCGCAAGCAGTTTATTTTGTAAATGATTCTGGCCGTGTAAGCCTACGTACTTACTTAAAAGAATTAACCTGCAAATTATTTGCAATAAACATGTATTACGATAAAATCCAGCTTAAGTAATATTTTCTTTTGTAGATCGTTTCCCCAATAGAGGATCTGTCGGTCAGAACATATTTACGAGCTCGTCCAGTCAAAACTCAACAGAAGTAGATTGGAGCCGTGCTGTACAGGAATGGTTCAATGAATACGTAAACTACAATTATGCTAGCCACACAAGTACAGGAGTCACTGGTCATTATACTCAGGTTAGTTGGATATTATTATTGTGCTCTTATTGAAAAGTAATCTATTTTAGGTTGTCTGGGCTGATACCTGGGCTGTCGGCTGCGGTTACACCTATTACTACGAAGACAACGCTTGGTTCACAAAACTATACGTGTGCAACTATGGTCCAGGGTAAGTTAAACTTTTGTCCGAATAAAGGCCGATTCGCACTATACGGAATGTCACGTCACGTCATTGATAAGCTATGTCACGTAAATTTTACTACGAGTTCACAGTTCACTCTAACCGTCTAGTCAGTCGTTCCCAAACTTACTTTGTTCACCGCCCCTTTTCTAAGAAATGACGGGGGTGTTTTTACATGAAGTCACAACGGACCACTGCGCTCATCATTACTGTTATTTTGACGTATCCGTTGTGACTTGATTTAGAACGAAAATAATTCCCCCTCCCGCTTCGCAGTCGCGTGGTCGCGCATGTGTGAGCAATGCTTTATGTGCATCTACCTAATAGCAATGAAAGTATTTAGAACGTACATAATAATGGTAGGCTGAAGATGTTTCGTTGCCATGTTCCTTTTCGGCGTCAGCAATTGCAAATTTTTTATCAAAAATTAGTACAAATTGTTATTTTCTATAATAAACTAGCTAGACATGAAAATTATTGACGTGACGTTGCCGTTCAGTGAGACGGTTAGTGTGAACGGTGAACTCATAGTCAAATTGACGTAACGTTGCCTATCATTGACGTAACGTAACGTTCCGTATAGTGCGATACGACTTTGTCTTATTAAAAATTTTACGGTATTTTATTTTGCATTGCAGTGGAAACTATGTTGGCGTGAGACCTTACCAAACCGGATCATCTGGATGTGAAAACTTATGTTCTCACCAATAATTGGAGTAATAAATAATTCTGAGCATTGAATGTTTTTGTTTTACTACCCTAGTCACACCAATGGGACAATGGGTGCGTTAACTAGACTTGTGGGACGCAAAGGAGGAATTGAGACGGCGATACAAGTTTCATTGCAGATGGCCTTGCAATCGGTGAAAATTAGGTTACCTTCATTTTTTAAATGGGAATACCCAACTTTTTTTTATCAAATTATGTCTTTGCGCTAAATAAGGACAATCTTTGGTCTTACATTTTTTTTTCGTACGAGGCATCTCTCAAAAGTTATTGTTGATGGAAGTTTGTGGCGTCTGCGGTAGTTACAACCTCTGCCACTGGATGGGATGCGCTCGCCGTCTGGCAGTCAAAGCGACGACTGTCATGTCGACTCATGGCACAACGTAGGACTCGACCTTGGTATTTGGCATCATGCATAGCTCTTAAGTATCAATAGGTGCAGAATGATGCAACATACCGCAACAAACAGTTACAACATACCGCAACATACAGTTTACGGTACTTTCGCAAATATCCACCCAAACATAATTTTATAATAATTTTTTTAATCACTGATCGTTTTCAATTTATTTTAATGATATTATTTATGAGATTCACTAAAAATTTTGATGTTCACGACATTTTTGTGAATCTTATTATTTTTATAATCATTAGTTTTCTCTAAACTAAAATAATTCTACTATAACGCAAAAATGGTAACCCATATAAACAATAGTAATAAATGTTGCTACATTTGCGTCAATTTCACACCACAACAGATAAAGTAACCCTTTTTCAGTAAAAAAAAAATTATCAAGATAACTCAAAAAACTAGCAAACTCACGAAAACAAACGCAAAATTGACCTTGTACAATGTACATTAACCAAAATTGTGATGGAATGTGCTTGAAGATAATTTATATTGTATCTGTGCAACAGTCTACAACGGTATGCACATTAGATATTCTATATATCTATTAATAAATGTGGAATTATTATCTATAGCAGAGGTCCCCAAACTTTTTACGAGGAAGGTCATATAAGAGTGTGAAAAGCGTCCGATTGATGATTATTATTTTGTTCCAAGATAAGTATCCGATTAGAGTTAACTTCGGGAATATAAAAATAAAGTAGAAGAAATAAAAATGAACAAAACTTATTTGATTTGAAAGGAGCTATCCTGTGATGTATCGTACAACTACATTCCAATATACCAATATTACGCGAATATTATCACTCTGTAACAGCGGTCATCAAGATTCCAATCCCTGAAATTATAGTGGGAGAAATTTGGTATACAGGTGGTTGGTTTTCTGTATATACAGGGTCCTTCACAACGAGCTGCCAACGGATAATTTGGGGAATTATGTTGTGGGATACGAATTTTTGAACTAAAATATTTTCAGTGTCACTTCCGGCTACACCGGAAGTGCTAAATTTTTGTTACATTTTAGGTCAATTGTAGGTTACATACAATATATACCTATACCTAACATGTGCCATTACGAGATATTCAATTTGTTCAATAAAAAATTTCCTTTTTCTTCTAAAAAACATGTTTCGATTCTTTTCGACATACTATTGTTGGTGTAGCTTCCTGACAAAAATTAACTGGAAAACTTATTATCAATGTTGGGTTACAACTGCTAATTCTGAGTTCATGGTAACTCCCAGTTAGATACATTCTGCGATTGCACTTCAACAGCGTCACCACGTCACCATTTTGATAAATTCTTCAAAAGCTTTATTATCAGATACGATGGCTGTGAAAATAAGAAATAAATGCATTAAAATTAAAACTGTTTATTATTTTGAAAAACACTCGGACATGTCAATTATCCATTATCAAAATATACATTTTTGTATTCAATTCAATTTTCGACCATCAACTGTTTTTTTACTTATGATCTCAGCGACATTATTTAAAAATAACATTTCCTTATTTTTCTTGTTGTTTGAAATAGATCCTTTGCGTGTGTGGATGTGAAAAGGGACCAGTTGTCCGGTTCTAGTTACGCAGATAATCGCAAATAAAGTTAAACTGGTTCAAAATACACATTTTTGTTTTATTCGCTAATTAATCTCTTTATTGTGTTTTTTATCAGATGTATTCAGCTGAAACCAGTGTGCAGTTGGAAATGCATGAAAATATGCGTTTTTGTTGCGAAAGATCAAAGGACCACTTGTCGATATATCGCTATGCTCTTGGGCATTACCAATATTTTACCAACTTCCCAGAGTGCAATCGAGTTCAAATTTTGCATATGCACAGATTTCTGGTGACAATGTATGAATCAATAACAGAATAGAAAACTTTTCTAAAATTTGTAAAAATGTTGAAAATTAGTCCAATCGTTATCTAAGTTAGACTATTTTGTAGCCCCCAGGCCCATAACGCTATAAACTAAAAGACCTATAAAACCTAAACGGAATAATGAAATAAAAAATTCTACTAATCTAATACTAATCTAATCTTAATACTAATATTGAAATTGTAACAAAATTGTTGGAGTCGGCGTAACTTGCAAATATGCGTAAAGTTATTAATTTTTAAACTTTGCAAAAGTTTGAATGCCATAGCGCAAAAGTTTACTATTTCCATCAGCAACGTAATTATTTTTTTTTTCAATTTCCCGTTATGGTAATAGGTTTAAAATGTAGGAGCACCTTTGCCGTGACTTATTCTATCCAAAAACACTTATAACTCAATTTCGGACAACTGGTCCCTTTTCATATCCCGGCACACCTTTTATTGACTAAAGGGTAACATACACATTTTGTTTCCTTACATAATTTAGCAAATTTTTGAGAAAAAGACTATTTACAATTAGGAAAATATTGATCACCATGTGGAGTCTTTTGTGCATAGAATAGACGGGAAATAGGCATTGTCGCTAGACTTCTATGTGTTAAATACACATCAGAGCTCATAAGTTTTTACAAGGTTTATTGGTCTAAAATCCTTTTTTTTAGAATTATTAAGCTGGAAGCTTTATGTGGTCTTTGCCTTTTCTTGTGGTCTTTGCTTTTTCAATTCCTTAATATATTAGAACCGTTTAAAATACGATTTGGTTACCATTACATACAGCTGCAACTTTTTATGGAATTTAAAAAATAAAGTCTATCTTAATTTTTTTGGATAATGACTGTCATCTGAATTATATACACAAAATTACACAAATAGACCATAGAATGTGGTAGAAAATAAACTGACAAACTGTGTCAGTTCGGCTATGGTTGTCATGTCACATTGCGCGGGTCATTGATAACTCCCAGTTACAGATTTAAATTTAAAAAAAGTGATGATTGGAATCACCTCAATTTATGTAGTAGTTCTAAGTAACTTGCAGTTTGATAATACAATAAACTGAGGGTGACGACTTCTGCTAAATGTCCAATCGAGTTGAAATTTTGCATGTGGACAGTTATAGAATAGAATATAATACATTTGAGTAGAATACGGGTTTATTTCAGAATATTAGGCGTAGTTTAAAAAAAATGAGTTATCATCACATTAATAACTATAATAAAGGTAGGTATCTAAAACTTGTAGTTTAAACGTATTTTTACTGCATTTCTGCAATCAACAGTAGCAGTAAACATCAAGAATTACAATATAATATATGGTGAATAGGTATGTATTTATGGTAAACTATTAAAAATTAAATTAAATGTGGCATAAGTATGTGGGATTATTATCTAGAGTATGTTTAGTAATAAAAAAGCATTCGCATTTTTTTTAAAATTACCTATAATATAATAACATTAATAATATTTTAGAATGTTTTTTTGCCTTAACTACTCAAATACATAAAATCGACATTTTTCGTCTCCATATAAAAGGAGTCAAATTTGTCTTTTGTACCAGTTAACAATCACCATTGGTTGAAGATGAATACCCTGTTTGGATTTGCCTTACTTGCTATATTGGGCTTGTGCCCAAAAGCCCACTCCGTCGACATATACGGTAAATATACTCAATATTTAATTTTTCATAAAATGCAATAGTTGTTTGTTTGTCTTAACAGATAGTGGTGTATCAGAAGCTGATAAGGCAGCAGTTGTCGATGCGCACAACAATTTTCGCTTACAAATCGCAAATGGACAAGTCCCTAATCAACCGAGAGGCAACAATCTTGTACGAATGGTAAGCTTTGTTAGTTACTCGGTAATGTAGGCCAGTCAAAATAGGTTTCAACTTAAAAAATAGTTATCTGGATAGCTATAAAGTTTTAAACAATATATCAACAGTGTGTACAAGAAAACAGCTTGCTTTTAATTATACCTTTGAAGTTGATTTTAATTACTTTCCTTGACTTCGTTCCTTCGCTTTTATCTCTGAAACGGTTAGTTTTATTAAGAGAGACGTCCGATCTTCTTCTATGGCAAATTTTACGAACTATGTTTTTAATAATCTTCATCTTGTCTATAAAACTGATGGTTTCCGAGATAACCACACCTTTGATATACATATTGCCATTTTTAACACTATTTGACTGGAGTATATAGGTCACACACTGAAAATCTAAATATAATGCAATAATTTTTCGTCTTTCTTAGGAATGGGATGACAAACTGGCAGCAGAAGCTCAAAAAGTAGCAGATCTTGCTAAATTTGAACACTTAAAAGTTCCTGACGGTACGTACATTTCACAATAATAATAAACAGATATAAGGTGTATTGACGCGTATGGCAATAGCTCAATTGGTTAAAACATTATGCTAGCGACATAAAGGTCCAGATGTTCGCAGTTAAGTGTAAGTTTAGGTATACGGGAGATTTCTTTGGTAGGGCTTCAGTTCAATTCAGTTAGCTCTGAAGAAGCGACCAACATGCTTGGCGAAACGTAAGCATTTACAAATCTTGAGACACGCCATTACTCGCAAGCAGTTTATTTTGTAAATGATTCTCACCGTGTAAGCCTACGTACTTACTTAAAAGAATTAACCTGCAAATTATTTGCAAATAAACATGCATTACGATAAAATCCAGCTTAAGTAATATTAAGTAATAATAATATATTTCTTTTGTAGATCGTTTCCCCAATAGCGGAGCTGTCGGTCAGAACATATTTACGAGCTCGTCCACTCAAAACTCAACAGAAGTAGATTGGAGACATGCTGTACAGGAATGGTTCAATGAACACATAAACTACAATTATGCTAGCCACACAAGTAGAGGAGCCACTGGTCATTATACCCAGGTTAGTTGGATATTATTATTGTGCTCTTATTGAAAAGTAATCTATTTTAGGTTGTCTGGGCTGATACCTGGGCTGTCGGCTGCGGTTACACCTATTACTACGACGACAACGCTTGGTTCACAAAACTATACGTGTGCAACTATGGTCCAGGGTAAGTTAAACTTTTGTCCGAATAAAGGCCGATTCGCACTATACGGAACGTCACGTCACGTCATTGATAAGCTATGTCACGGAAATTTTGCTACGAGTTCACAGTTCACTCTAACCGTCTAGTCAGTGGTTCCCAAACTTATATTGTTCACCGCCCCTTTTCTAAGAAATGACGGGGGTGTTTTTACATGAAGTCACAACGGACCACTGCGCTCATCATTACTGTTATTTTGACGTATCCGTTGTGAGTTGATCTAGAACGAAAATAATTCCCCCTCCCGCTTCGCAGTCGCGTGGTCGCGCAGGTGTGAGCAATGCTTTATGTGCATCTACCTGATAGGAATGAAAGTATTTAAAGAGTAGTTAATAATGGTAGGCTGAAGATCTTTCGTTGCCATGTTCTTTTTCGGCGTCAGCAATTGCCTATTCTTTATAAAAAATTAGTACAAATTGTTATTTTCTATAATAAACTAGCTAGACATGAAAAATATTGACGTGACGTTGCCGTTCAGTGAGACGGTTAGTGTGAACGGTGAACTCATAGTAAAATTGACGTAACCTTGCCTATCAATAACGTAACGTAACGTTCCGTATAGTGCGATACGACTTTGTCTTATTAAAAATTTTACGGTATTTTATTTTGCATTGTAGTGGAAACTATGAGGGCGTGAGACCTTACCAAACCGGATCATCTGGATGTGAAAACTTATGTTCTCACCAATAACTGGAGTAATAAATAATTCTGAGCATTGAATGTTGTTTTGTTTTGCTATTCTAGTCACACCAATGGAATTAAATTATAAAATTTGATCATTCCCTAACCTAGACATTTTTCTGTGACTAGAATCAATAAATCAATAATAATGTCATCAGCACACTTCTGTATTTTTTTGACAGAATAGTTATGGACACATAAGCTTTATTCGATGGGTTCACTAGACATTACTCAGGTTAGGGCAGATTGACGTCACGAGCAGCTTAGAGTAAAGTTAGAGCAAGCTGCTATCTGGAATAATATGCATGGTACGACAAAAATGTCTTAAATACACTTGTAGTGTTCTTGATAACATGGGTCGATTTAATATATAGAATAACTAGCTTTGTAATTGAATCAGTATGCCCAAATGAACCGGGAGAGTCCTGCATCTGTTTCAAAACGCAGAGGGTCCTTCAATAAATAATATGATTTGCCAAGTATACCCGAAGAATCTAACAATGGTTTTGTATTCGGTCCCTAGACGGCTGTGAGGGAGACCTACAACAGCATTCTGCTGGTAAGCATGAATTGATATAATTTGGGCCACGGTGGAGTGTGGCGATTATCATATGAAAAGGCACGAAACGCTCTGAATAAATAAACTCTTGCGAGTGTTATTTTGTCATGTGCGCAAGGACGCGTGAATCTACAAGAGTTTGAATGGGAATCTAGAAATGTGATATATGTATAGTATACATATGGTTATTTTCCTGCTTGGTACTTTGTAGAATTTAAGTTATCTATTCAGTGTCCGCAGTGTAGAATAGGTATTTATTTTTGTAAACGAAAGATTTGCTTATTTTTATTTTAGGAGAAAAAAAGTATTGTTATTATTTCAATTTCATTGAAGTGTCCAGAAACTATCACCAATGAATGTCTTTGGCAATACCTTATTAAAAGAGATTTTTGAACCTTTTTTCTGGTACTAAATAATAAATAAGAAAATATTCGAGAACAAGACAGATTAGGGTAATATTGATCATATTTGTTTGTTTACGGAAAGCGAATAGGCGTTTTAGGCGGATTTATTTGCGCTGAATGAGAATCTCAGCACAAAAGTTCCATATCACGTCAGGTTATTGCGGTTTTCCGGTTTTTTATAGAGCCCTCAGCACCCCACTTAACGAATTGCTGTAATTCAAAAATATTTGCGAACAAACCTTTGGAATTCCAAATAAAAGTGCAAAAATTAAGGTTTACCATGAGACCATTTTGAGGTTCTCTTCGGGCATTAATTTGTTATAAATACTATATTTATTTGATTTGATTTAAGACCTGAGAGATGATTTTTATTTGATATTTAGATAATGGGTTATTTTCATTTTATTACATATGGGAGTATTTTATTATTTGGTACATTATTTTTATTTTATATTTGAAAATTTAGTTTGCTATATATTATATTTATGAAATATACAGTTTTAAGATTATTTAATGTTTTATTCATGGCCAATGTCTTTACCAAGACTAACCAAGACTTTCAAACCCTCATTTTCTAAATTTTAATACCTAATTATAATTAGAGAGATGAATCCCTAAACAAGAAGGAATACCTACGCCACTGAACAAAAATAATAACTGTCATTTGTAACCATTACCAACATCTCAATTAATCAAAGTGGCGGGAAATCCAACCTGCCCTTCGCCACTTTAGATCACTCTGTATAGGTTCCACTAAGACCGTACCGCATCTCTCATATTTAAATTTTTTCAATAATAGAACACACATTAGTCTACTTAGCCCACAAAATAAATTTAGAAAATCAGGATCAGAGCATATGAAGTTACCTACTTTATACTTTTTCTTACTATTAGTATTGTTTACAATTGCTTAAAATTATTAACCCAAAGTTTTAAAAAAATGATAACAAACTTCTGATACATATATTTATAGAGGTGTTACACTGTTAAGACCCAGTTCTACCTCTCCTAAAGCGCGTTTTCAAATAAAATCGTTATGTATTGTTCAAAGTTCATGAAATTATCAGTGTAACTTTTTAGATATACAATGAGTTGGGCTGGATGATAAAGTAACTTTTTGGAAAGACAAAAATTAATTTTACTTCTACATCTTTGGCTTTTTTCAAATATAAAACAACTAGCCCAACTCATGATACAGAAATAGATTTTTTATTTACCTACTATTTTAACCCAAACATTATAATTGCGATAATAAGCGAATTGCCAGAAATTTATTTATTTGCCGATATTACTGCTGCCCGGTGTAGACAGCAGACGTCAGGAGCTTTAAACACCACCTATAACTGGTGACTACGGATTGACGTTAGTGGGGGACAGGCTCACCACTCCCAGCAAAAAAAAAAAACATCGGATTTGCGATGTTTTCAAAACGGAGCCATAAAGGTAGATCCTTATCTCAAAAACTATTGAACAAGTGACACCATTTTGAAAAGAAGGGGTGTGGGTACCTTGCACAAAAGGAATTACTTTAAAATATTAACAGATGTAGGTAACAAAGTGAGGGGAAGGTTAAAAAAATATTTAAAAATCGAGGTCATGTGTTTTGTTTCGACTTTACACTGTAAAATTGTTAATTCTGCAAAGTTTTTTGAGCAAACCTAACATTTTTTCGTTAGAATCTACGTGTTGAATAAACCAGGATTTCTTATAACAATATGAAAAGATGCTACCAGAAGTTAATGAAGGAAGGACAAGTTATACATACAGTTTATTAAAAAGTAACAATAATCAGCATTAGTTATAAATAGTAAATGAAGTATTACATCAAATATCACCTAAATTAATACATTTTAATACACATTTCGGCACGCTTATCCCCGAGAAAATCTCCTAGAATCTTCAGACTCGTTTCCTCCTCTTCAGCTGCGTTATCCTCGGATTAGACTTGGTTATGTACGTAACCAAACTCCTAGGCAAACTATTCTTCGGTGGTATAACAGTGAGCAAATTATTACCCAAATGCAACATCTTCAGATTTTGCAACGGATCAAACACCTTCGGATTGACAGCTGTCAATTCATTACTATCCAAAAACAACAACTTCAGCGCAGGTAATCTAGTAAACGCCATCACCGGAATACTCTTGATATAATTCTTCGTCAAATACAAAGTTTTGATCGAATCCGAAATTATCATAGGCCTGAGCTTAGGAAATCTGATTCTATTATTAGCTAGAAGGAGCGTTTCGAAATTATTGTTATACACGAAGGTTTTCGGGTGGATTCTTTGGATGCTGTTATTGGTGACGTCGAGTAGTTCAAGTCTTGGTAGGGCGCTTATTAGTTTCATTGGTATTTTCTTCAGACGCATGCTGTCTGCGAAGATTGTTGTGGTGTTCTTGATTTTGGTTAAATACGGCATCCACGAGGAGTTTCCCATGTTCCTTGCGTCAACGCAGTGGACTTTGATCCTTGGCCATACTGGGCGAGTTGGGTTTAGTAAGGCTGTGTTCAGAACGTGGCATGGTTCGCCTTCAGTAAACCCTCCTAATACGATAGGGCAGATCCTAGAATAGAAAAGTATGTAAATCAGATCTGCAAGTATGAGATCAACAGGAGATAACAGCCAGCAAAACACAAAACAGAAAAAATCACTGAAAAAGTTAAACTATGCCTTAATAATGTGTATAATTGTTAAACTTACAGTCAAAATCTATTATAAGAGGCACAAGACATCAGGCAACAGAATGATGGGTCAGTGATTTGTTATGTTAGCGCTATTTCTTTTGATTGTTTTGTGTTTTTCTTGGTTTTGGCTAATGATGATCTGTTGATCGAAAGGGGTTTATTTAATTCCTATCCATTATTATACAATATTTACTGCAGGAAAGTCCTCATCAATTGGATTTTTTTTATCCATTTCTTGGTAAATTTTATTGTTTTTAAAAGTTGGCCGCTAGTATGAAACCAATATGGCAACAGTAAAATATATAAATTTCGGTACCATATATTATCATTATTACCGATAAACTTTATTTGGAAATGTTGTTTAGAAGTTAAAAATTATATTCAAATATGAAATCACAGACACCTATCTTGAAATTTTCCTTTTTTTTCTTTTTAATTTTACTTTTACGATAAATATTAGACAATGCCAGTGATACTAAAAGGTCGTTTTAATCTATTTTTTATAAATTTTAATACATTTTTTACATTCTTTATTACTTTGGTAGCAAGCGATTAGTCGATGTTGCTGATATTTTCAATTAAAGTCACACGGATAACCAAATTACCCATTCAACCATTTCTAGGATAATTAGAAAATTCAAGCAAACTGGGTCTGTTGAAAATCTTTTTAGGAAACACCACTAAAAGTATGTTGCCGAAAATAAGGAAGCAGGTTTACCAGTATTGCAAGCGGTAATCGAGCATAGAACGACTTCGGCTTGACAAATTGCTTCTCACATCCAATGCAGTAAATCAACAGCACATAACATACAAAAATTGAACAAATATCTCCTTTATAAACCAAAGTAATTACTAAACTAAAAGCAAGAGAGTATGGTATCTGGTATGATTTCATTATTATCGATAAACTTTATTTGAATGTGTTGTCTAGAAGTTAAATTTAATAATTTCTAACATAATTTCTGGTTTAAAAACTCTTTGACGGTGTTTAAAAAAGGTATTAACACGCTGTTCAGGAAGTAAAGACATTGGTCTTAAAATGGTACTAATATCGGCATTTTACCATAAAATTCGGGTTTTCCTGTGTCCAACAACGGCTATTTTGTGAAAAAGCAGTGCTACTTGACGTAAATGTTACCTGAACTTTTACAAAAGACAAGGTCTAAATAAAAAAAAATTGGATTTTAAAATTTCTTTGCGAATTTATACCAGCTGAGCTCGATACCTTGGAAATTTGAAGATGGTCTCAATGTAAATTTCAGTTCAATTCATTCTTTTACCTGAAAACTACAGTTTCCAAATTGGTAAACGAAAAACATTTCCCGTACACAGAGAAATGGTTGTCTAATGTTAAGAATATTTCTTCAATATAAAACAATTTAAATATTGGGTTTTAGAAACGTCAATGTACCTCACATAGAAATGTCCAGACACGTGGTGCCTTCTATAGTTGGAAAATAACAATAATCTGCGTTGGGTGCGTCAAATGCATTCCATGTAAAATATTATTGCTTTCACAATAACATGTTCATATTTAAAAGAAGTAAGTGATCGGTAGTTAGACATTCATGACTAAACTTAGACTTAAACTGAAAGAAGTTTTGTTCAAAAGGGTCCAAAGAAACTGGAGGTTTACTCTTAGCGATTTTGCAAATGAGCCGCCATTTCTGTAATGTTATCAAAATAGTTAAATAATAAATTAAAGTAGAGGAAACTTTGTATAATGTATCTCTATGAAATTTTTTGGTAAAATTAATAGTTTAGCTACACGTGTTATCAAAAACAAAAAACATATAACAAGGATGCCAGTTCTTTTTTATAACACAAACTTACAAATTTTGAAAAAAAAAAATAGATTACTCTTTACTTAATTTACGCTGTTTATCAATTAATTTCAAATTAATATTGAATGGTATAAATTAAACTTAATTACAAGCTACATATGTTATTGAATCATGTACTGGTCATATTCAGTTCAGATAAAATAAGTCCCAGTGAGCCAATTATGATTCATGAAGTTATCGCTAACAATTAATACGCACACTTGGCATCTGTCCAGGTTCGTAATGCAGAAACGATGTTTGTTTTATCGGTAAACATTCAATATTTTAAGAACTCGTAAAACTTCGCATTCAACTCAAGTGCAAACGAAATAGTCCCAAGGACAATAATGACATAATTTCGGCTGCCTTTCTATCTACTATCAAATAAGACACAATGTAATCTCCATATTAAAATTAAAGTTAACAAAACATGCAAACATGCTTAGGGATTCATACATTTACCTCAAAAAATGTTCAGTTCCATTTATGGTAATATTAATAAATAAATGTATACAAGAATATTGACAAATAAAAGAAAACGTTTATTTAAATTAACAACTGAAAGCTACCAATAACAATAGTAATATCACAATAAAACTTACGATAGTAGAATTGATAATATGATTATTCTCTCCATTCCATCAAGAAAATATTGAACACTGAATATTCGCGAACTGTAGTCGATATTTTCCAGTGCAGCACTGACTGATCGTACCGGACGATGCGAACTCACAAGTTTATCTCCAAACAAACACTAACGTAAATTTAGAAATCTTTTACATCATCATATTTCTAATAATAAAACGATTTCGCGTGCGCATCGCGGTAGGGGTTCTGAAAACTCTTGAAACCGATCCAAAATCAATTTTGCGGGCATTATATACCCACTAATTACCTCTTTCGTATAGCATACATATACAGGGTGATCCACAACCACAGGTACCATATACTGTTTATAATTTTTTTATTTATGAGGCTGGAAATTTTGAGAAGTGCTAACAGAAATGTGATTTTTTAGGATACTCCTGAGATTAGAATTACTTCCGGTTTTTCCGGAAATGACGTCATCATTGAAAGTTTAATTAATTTTTTTGTTCACATCATTCTGAACACAAAACATAACGATGACCCGGTATGCATGTCACTATATTAAAAAGTAAAATTTTTATCTTTTATACATTGTTAAAAACAAAAAAATACTGGTTTCGAAAAAAGTGTTTACCTATTTTTTTAGCAGTGTATCTTATGTATATAAATGTAATGCTTATCTAGATAGATATAGATTGGTGAGTTCCTAAACCCAGCCCAGGAAGTAGATTGATTAAATGAGTAATTTTATTTGACGTTCGATAAGAATATTGCAGACGCATTTCCATGAATAATTTTATTTGTTTGTGTTGGCGGCCTGTAGTATTTCAATGGGTAAAATTATCCAATAAAGATTTAGCGTGGAATTTATTCCTTGTAACGTGTGCGATAATAATAAACAAAGCACTTCCTCAATAAAAAATTATGACGTGTTTTTCCGTTTATAATCTACTGTTTGGAATACCAGTACTGAATAATGTGTTTAGATTTACGGCAAATCGCTTATCGCGACCTTGTAAAGGTTTAGTGTTATCGCGGCTATATCTTATCTGTTATTCAACAATTATGTATTTACTTCCGGTTGTAAATATTGCGGTGTATCCAGTAATAACTGGGTTATGGTTATAGCATTTTTCTTACGTAAACTAAACGGATGATTCTCACTGCGTATTAGGTAAATATTAAATTTGTTATACAGGGTGTTTGCTAGTTCGAAGTAAATGTTTGAAGGTATGAGAGTAAAGATAATTTAAAATTTATTGAAACCAATATACAATATTCAATTTTGACATTTTTTTTTTGGTTTGGTTTGTAAATCGTTTGGAACAATTGTGGAAAGTAGACTTTTTAATGAACCCTTACGACGTTTTAACGATTAATAAAGAACTACACACTATTTATCGCAAATAAAGCCGATAAAAAGATTACTTCAATTTTGTATATGAGCAGGGACCTTCGAGTTTCCCCTTCTGTTATTCAGCATTCATGGAATCGGCTTTGGGAGACTGGCCAATATGTTAGAAGAGCTGGAGAAGGTCGAAATCGAAAAGCTACTTAAAATCAAGACCGATTTCTTGTCCTTTCTTCTCTACGTCAGCGTACTGCCACAGGACGAGACCTGCTAAACGACCTAAGACGAGCACATGGAATAGAAATTTCTGACCATTGCCGTTTAAGTATACCAAATTTAATTAGCTTAAAACTATTATTTAAAAAGTGACAGGTTTCGAAAAAACTATTCATCTATTTTCTTAGCTGTCCAGTAGTAAAATTGTGTAGTAAAACTTAAGACCGCATTTTGGATGCTATTTCTCTTGTGAACCTTTGATATAATAAATTTTACTAAAACAAGATTTGTCATATTTTTGTCATATAAATAAATGATTGAATATGATTTGAATAGATTTAAACTCAAAGTTTCCAATCCTACTGTACCTAGAGTATATGTTCTTCCCAAAATTCACAAACCTGGTAAATCAGTGAGACGTATTGTGTCAGGTATTAACTCACCTACTTACCAGTTAGCGAAATGGTTATCGAATGAGTTCAAAAATTTACCTGTTCCTCAACCAAGCTTCTCAGTTAATAACTCATTGGAGTTTATCAATAAGGTTAACAATGTAAAATTAGAGGATGGCGAATTGTTGATTTCATTTGATGTTGCTTCACTGTTTCCTAGTGTGCCTATTCCGGAAACTTTGGAGTTTCTTAGGGAATTATTGAGCAATAACAACTTTGACCCGTCAAAATTGTTTTCAAATAAACGGAAAGTTTTTTGAACAACTTGAGGGAACTGCAATGGGTAACTGTCTCTCACCTTTTATTGCCAACTTGTTTATGAGCAGATTTGAAACCAATGTAAAGTCTATAGCACCATATTTCCCTAAGACTTGGGTTAGGTATGTCGACGATATTTTTGCCATTTTTGACACCAAGAAGTGCAGTATTCAAGATTTTCTTCTCGTTTTGAATTCTAAATTCAACACCATTAACTTTACTGTAGAATAAGAAGTTAACGGCCAACTTCCATTTTTAGATACTCTGGTAGTCAGGAATAGCAAAAATATAATAGAAATTGACGTGTATCCGAAAGATACTAACACAATCAGGTTTAATGATTCGCAGCATCCTTTTCAACAAAAATTGTCTTTTATTAGTTGTTTAGTAAATAGGTTATTGAAATTTCCATTGTCCGCAGATAGATATCAGCAAGAATTATTGTTTATAAAGAATGTTGTCATACACTATGGGTACCCTGAGAAAATAGTTGATAGAATGATTAAGAAGCAGAATCAAAAAATATCTACTTTAAATACTTTGTCTGTAGAAAAGAAGAAATATGTTAAAATACCGTTCGATTGTGCATATACAAGGGGTTTGAGAAGTATTTTTACATCACAAAATCTCTGTATAGCATATTCGACTCATAATAACAAAAAAAACCTCCTTGGAAACCCAAAGGATAAGGTAGATGTACTTGATAAATCTGGTATATATTGTATCAAATGTCATGACTGTGAAAAAGAATACGTAGGCCAGACTAGAAGAACAATTTTAACTAGGTTCAAAGAACATGTAGCTCATTTTAAATATAATCGTTTTGAAAAATCTAGTGTGGCTCAACATATTTTAGACACAGGTCATAAAGTAGTTGTAGATGACTTAAAACTTGTAAAAGCTGTGTCAAATAATAGGGAACTAAACAGCTTGGAAAGTATCTTTATTCACGTGAATAGAGAAAAATTAATAAATTCAGACAGGGGTCCTATACCTAGTTCGCCATTGTTTGACCTGCTTTAATTAAAACATGTTTTTTACGCTTCAATGATCAAAATTCACTCAGGTGTGACCAACAAATGGGTATATATAGGGTAATTTTTAACATGGATTTTTAACATCCAGTAAAGATACTATGAAGTGCTAATCTCTCTTTTCTTTTTTTAGTTTCTACTGAAGACGGCAACATAATTGCTGAAATACATATTTAGGTTTCTAAAATACTTGTTGTGGTTAGGGGTTTATAATTTTATTATATAAATAAATTCCAACACCAGGGATTGTTCTATTGATTCTAAACATATTTACAGTTCACAGACTTAAATACATAATAATGTAAAATACACATACCGTTCGTCTAATATCCACAGACTTATTAACGCCGACGGGTAAGTGCTCTCACTTCGAAAGTCGATTTTCGTCCAATCTAAGACGAATATTTAATTAACAGCTCGAGATATAGCAGTTATTTCCCAGGCAAGAAATTCAACTTTAGGGGGTAGAACAGCGCGCGAACACGCCAGCCGCCCGGGCAGCCAAGATTATAAAATTTAACTTCTGACGTGAATCAAATTTGCGTTCTGCAGCTGATTCGAATATTTCGAGGAAAAACTAGACGTTCATTCAACCAATTTAACTTTATATTAAAGTTGGCTGAAGTCCCTTCAAGCTTACTTATACTGAATAATTAATTTAATATTGTGGTAGTTAATTCTAATAATAATTATTGTGCTCTAATATTGTAGTATTAAAGAAAGCTTTGCTGCTTACACCATTTGTTATGAAAACACTAGATGTCTTAAAATTACGTTCAGTAAAATTATTTCGCTTAGATGTTAAAATGTCTTTAAATCGTGAAAATGATCTTTCTACATCGCAGCTAGTCACAGGCGCAAAATACTAAATCAAATACAAATTGGAATATTTTTGAGAAATTCCTTTATGCGTAAATGAATTCCTAGAGATTTGTTTTAAAATATTCAAATCCGGATATCAATGTACTACCGCATCAACTTTTTGTTGTAATTTTTTACTGATTGGTGCTTCAGTGCTTCGTAACCTTTCGTACAGGGATTAAATCTTTTGAAAACTGCTTGCAAGTTCAACATTTTGTTGTTCTAGAAACTTTATAGTTAGCAATACTTGCGCAAAATTTGTATCAATAAACTTTAATTGTTCATGCAAATCTTGTAATGATAGTACTTTTTTGCAGTCTTTAATACTAACTGCTTCATCAGGCAAATTTAAGACGAAGAGTTTGATGATATCAAAGTTTCTTGCATAAAAAATTGCCCGCTTCTAACCATGTACCCCATCTCGTAATAATTGGTTGTGGTGGCAAAGGTAGATTAGGGCACTTTTCCTTGTAAAGAGACAATCTGGAAGGAGCTTTCAATAAAACTGTTTTACATGTGCTTATTAGCGTATTCACGTCTAGAAATTCCTCCGGAATAAACTCACAAATTCTATGAATAGCGTGTGCAAAACATGTCAAATGAAGACTATTTGAAAAATGTTGTCTGAATAATTTTCCAACTTTTAACATAATCGGAGCAGTGTCAGAACCAAACAGTAATACTTTGGTAGCGTCTGTGATTCCTACTTTTTTATGGTGTCATTTACTATTGTACATATCACTTCAGCTTTGACGGTACAGTAAAACTGAGTAGATATTACATAAGGTTTATATAAGTCTTGCGGGTCCAGCAATCCGACAACGACGTTGACCACACATCTACCCTTCATATCCGCAGTTTCACCTGCAGAAACCCAAATATATTTATCGGATAGTTTTGACTTTATTGTAGAATTTGTTTTGTCATATTGCCCTTGTACGTAATGTTTTCTAATTGTGGATTCATCGGGTAGGTAAGTCTCGTCCAATATACTTCTTGATAATTTTTTTTAAAAAACGGGATTATTAATTTTTGTTAAAAGTATATTAGCAGAAATAAATGTTTCACTTAAATAATCAAAAAAGTTTTTATTTGACGTTCGTGTGACGTTTTCCATGTGTTTTTTTTGTTTTTACATGAGCCCGAAGACATTGTATTGCCAAACTCAGCTAGCAAACGATTTATTAAAGGATTTTCAACCGAACAAATTCGAAATGGCAAATAAAAACGGTTATTCACACAAAATTTCAAGAAACAACAATTGAAAGAAACTGCTCAAATTATCTATTGATGAAGCGGAAAGTTAAACAAGGCAAGCGACTGTACTCGATCAACGCCAAAGCAGGTATGTACACCACATGAGTACTGTAAAAGTACTGTAACAGTTTTTTGCGGTTATCTCGGAAACTAGAGAAATTAGACAGATAAATTACAATTTTAAACATTATATATCTAAATTGTAGACTTCCGCGGTCTGAGTCAATGATATATTGATTTCCGGGTGGAAACCGCGTTGAGGACTTTGGAGTAGTCGACGTTTCGCGCTCTGTTGCAAGAGGCATCTTCAGGACTAAGTTATCAAACCAAGCGCTAAGAAGAGCGCTTGGTTTGATAACTTAGTCCTGAAGATGCCTCTTGCAACAGAGCGCGAAACGTCGACTACTCCAAAGTCCTCAACGCGGTTTCCACCCGGAAATCAATATATCATTTTAAACATTATAGTTTGTGAAATATGCAATATAGAAGTTTTCATATGCAAAAAATCGTTTTCAAGCAAAATAACTTGAAAATAACACTCCACTTTAATCTAATATGAAATTGTTTCCAGCGACAATTAGTCTCTATCATTATTCGCCCTTTTTAATAAACTTGTTGGTTAAATAACTATTAAAACGTCTAAATATTGCATCACACAAAATTTAAAAATCAAACGTTTTAAGTCAAAATGTAATTTGAACATATATACAGCGTGAGAAAACTAAGTAACAGCAAGTTAATGTTGCATATATTAATGAACATTCTGTACAAACTATGTCCGTAATCTCTTACGGGAATTTAAATTAAAGATACTAAATTAAAGCAAACAGCTGTAATTTGTTTATCTTTAAAATAATAAAAGAACTCAATTTTAACTTGTTGAGAACCGCTGACGTTTTCATAAAACTAGAACTATAACCCCTACATAGGGTAAATACCTAAATTTCGGGGATTTATCATATTTATCCTTAAAACAGCATTTAGCAACATTTCAGCAATACTTATACAGGTGTAACACTTTTCTTACGGTAAGAATTATTTTGAGATAGTAAATGTCATTCAGAGTATAATTTTTCATATGGACCTGAGTGATCAATACTCAACTCCGAGTTACAGCCGCTTGAAATATTAACTAAATAAGGAAAAACAATCAAGAGTTATAACTAAATTAAAAGTAAATAAATTAACAAACTGTTGTTGTCATTCTCAGCATAAAGTTTCTTTCGACTTGTTGGTTTTATCAATTCCTAAAGAATGTACATCATTTAAAATACAGTTTAGCAATTATTTTATAATTATTTCAAACGGTAATTTTTTAACGAATAAACAAAAAATAAATAGGTCCATATGAAACTTTTTACTCAGTGTGGCATTTACTTTATTTATTCTTTGTATTAAAAATGTTTTTATTTTTATAAGAATAACCTTTATTTTGTGATAAGAGAATACCTTTTGATTTTATGATAAAAGAAAAACCTTTATTTAGTAATTAAATATTTCCTTTTACTTACTGCTATTTTTAGTAACAATGTTATAAATTCCCACTTCGGGTAAATACCCTTGCTAATAAATACCCGGGTATTTAACATCACTGCATAATTCTCATATTAACAATCAATTTGTTCCGTCAATTCTAACCGGAGACAATCACACTGATCATGACCCTCTTTTCTTCCCGTGTAATTTTCAAGATAATGGCAAAAGCACCATTTTCCCCTTTTTCCCTTACTATAGTATCAAATACACTACATGTATATGATATGTAGAATGAGAAAGGTATTATGTAGAATGTCTAAATAAATACATTACTGGTGTATGAGTATATATATTATACTCATAGTCCTATTTATGTAAAACACGTATGCGTTTTCCGTGGAATACAAGTATGACAACCAACACTTTCCATTGCATCACATATAGAAAATAGACTTAAAAAGTAACCATATCCACTTCAAAAAATAGTATAGCGCGTTATACTATAAAAGAATAAAATAACGAATTATATGGGCAGGCTATATTTAAAGGTTCAACCATGAGCTTTAAAATTATAAAGAGAACTATATTGTGAAAAATGACAACTCTTATATTAACCATTTCCTTTAACATTCACAATAAACCTCGTTCACTGTACTCATGAGCGAATCCGACACAATTCAACAACAGATTTTTTCCAGAAAAATTGTTATTGGCGTTCTTTTCCTCTCTTCAGAAAATATATGAGGTAATATTAAAAGGAAAGTGCGCGATAGCACTGCTTCGCAACATCGCGAGAAGAAGCGAAAGCAGCGGAATCACGACCACGCTTCTACGAGATTAAAACATAAAAAAGGGCAATAAAGACTTTTTAAGGGATTTATACAGGGTCCTGCAACTAAGCTCCCGTCTTCTGTAGCTCACTTACTCCTTAAGCTAAGAGTTTGACGTTTTGCAAGCTTACCCTGTACTTCAAGGTACAATTCAAGAAATTATTTTTTATTATACAGGGTGTTCCAAAAATGTGCAACGCCATGGTAATATATTTTTTTAAATTGCATGCTATACATTTTTCTACATATTTTGAAGCCGTTTATGGTTCCCTACATATCACCAAAATTTTATTGAAATCGGTTGAGTGACCGCAGCGGAAAAAAATAAAAACCCAAAAAAATTGATTTTGCATCGTAGGCTTTAAAATTCAATAAAAACCACAAAATGCACCTCGTTAATAAAATTTTGCGACCTGTTTATTAAGTTAGGTGTAATAGTCTCGTTAACCAAGTGACATTGATCCAAATTGTACAGGGTGACCAAAATCGAGTGTCAAACTTGTCAAACTTCAAAGCGTGTTATTGTTCTTATTTTAAATTGGAACCCATAAATTTTTTTATGTGAACTGATGCAGAATTAAAAAATAAACATTGTTTCTAAATACAACCCCATAACAATTCCCAATATTTTAAAACTTATTCGCCAAAAACTCATTTTTCAACGTTTCCAACGGCAATTTTAGATAATAAATATCGTACGTGGCTTTGAAAAACAATTTATTTCATAAAAAATAATAGACGTATTTTAGATTTGAGTGTACTTACTTAAGTAGTTATTCAAATGCTAAATGTATGGCATAATTTGCCTATAGCGGTAAGGACGGAAATGTAGCTATAGGTAAATTTTGCAGTAAATTTAGGCAATTGAATAACTACTTAATTAAGTACAGTAAAATCTAAAATACCTCTCTGCGTTATATTTTATGTAATAAATTGTTTTTCAACGCCACGTACGATATTTATTACCTAAAATTGCCGTTGGAAACGTTGAAAAATGAGTTTTTGGCGAATAACTTTTAAAATATTGGGAATTGTGATGGGGTTGTATTCAGAAACAATATTTATTCTTTAATTCCGCATCGTTTCACCTAAAAAAAAATATGGGTTCCAATTTAAAATAAGAACAATAGCGCGCTTTGAAGTTTGACAAGTTTGACACTCGATTTTGGTCACCCTGTATAATTTGGATCAATGTCACTTGGTTAACGAGACTATTACATCTAACTTAATAAACACGTCGCAAAATTTTATTAACGAGGTGCATTTTGTGGTTTTTATTGATTTTTAAAGCCTACGATGCAAAATAAATTTTTTTTGGTTTTTATTTTTTTCCGCTGCGGTCACTCAACCGATTTCAATAAAATTTTGGTGATATGTAGGCAACCATAAAAGGCTTCCAAATGTGTAGAAAAATCTATAGCATGCAATTTAAAAAAATATATTACCATGGCGTTGCACATTTTTGGAACACCCTGTATAATAAAAAATAATTTCTTGAATTGTACCTTGAAGTACAGGGTAAGCCTGCAAAATGTCAAACTCTTAGCTTAATGAGTCAGTGAGCTACAGAAGACGGGAGCTTAGTTGCAGGACCCTGTATATATGTTCCGTGTTTCTGGTTGAAGATGCCTGCCTTCAGCGTCAGCGTGGCGGTAATAAAAGGACACATTACGAATAATGCATATCTAGACTCGGCGAGAACGTTCTCTCTGTCTCCAGGACGCGATTTTGTTCGGCTCTCCGTTCGGATCGTACAGACGGACGAAATTGACGTACTTTTGTGTCGGCTTTGTTCGACTGAGAAGCGGTGTCGATTGTTGCGAGAGATTGGTATAGATAAGTGAGCGCTGAACTATTGTGCGAGGGGACACGCTTCAGAAATAGATGCAGTCGGTGCAAGTCCATTCGATCGAGAAGATTTGGAAACTATGAATATCAGTCGCGCCTGCGAAACGTTTGGTTATTGGTAGACAAGTGAAGGGGTGTCGATATTCATTCAAGAAGAGTTTTTTTTTAATGTTTTTTATGTTTTTTTATGGAACGGCCTACATATTTTCACATTAAAAAAGAAATACTTGGCATAAATATATGTGCTTCAGATGAGTTAATGGTAAGATCCTATATAAAGAATTAAATGTCGTATTCAACCAAGACATACATATATTCAAAGTTGATGGTATGATGTCTTTAGAACGAATATATATGTATTCATAATGACTATATCGCAGTTCAAGTCAAGAATGGAATATGTGAGTGGTACAAAATCAAACTTTGCAGTAAATTAAAGTTTTTTTTTAACAATTTTGGTCAGTTTCAATCCATTATATCAATTATATGTTTGGTACTAAATAATTTCATATAATTAGTTAGATGGATTGAACCTGAACAAAATTGTTAAGAAAAACTTTAATTTACTTCAAAGTTTAATTTAATAACATAACACCATCGTCCACTCACGGCGTTATTATTGTTAGTTGAATTTAAGAAGTTTGATACCAGATGTAACAATAGGTTAATTATACCCAAAACGGAGAATACAATGGAAGTATCCCAATATAGATCTATTACTTGTTTAAATTGTAGTTATAAATTATTAACTAAGTACCAAGATTTATGAACATCTTAAAGAAAATAATGTATTGCCCTCTGAGCAGAAAGGTATTTCAAAGGACAGTTATGGTTCAAAGGAACTGTTAATAATCAACAAGAAGATTGTTGAAAAGATCAAGAAGACTCGAGGAAACCTATCCATGGCCTGGATTGATTATAAGAAGGCGTACGATAGCATCCCGTACTGTAAAAGCTTTGGAGATATATGGGGTAAACCAAAAAATATTTTATTTTGTAAACCATGTATGTCTTTATGGTCTACTAAACTATGCTTGCGTGGAGAAGACTCGTGTGTTTTCTCAGAGCCGATTAATATTAATTGTGGCATATTCCAAGATGATAGTTTATCTCCATTGCTCTTTTGCATAGGCCTATTTGCACTATCTAGTAAATTGAACGAGGACAAAGTTGGTGTTCAGTTATTACCTGACGAAAAGTTAATTTTATATGGATGACTTGAAAGTTTATGCCAAAAATTTTGTTGAAGACGAGCCTCAGTATTGTTAAAAAATTCTCTGACGACATTAGGATGCAATTTGGCCTAGAGAAGTGTGCCAAAATTAGTATTGTCAAAGGCAAAATTGAGAGAACCGCGGACATATGCCTGAATTATCATACTAGTATTAATGAACTAACAGATAATACTGGATATAAGTATCTGGGAATGGATGAAGCCTTTGGCATTGATGATGAAGGTGAAAGTTATAGGCGAATACATTAAGCGTGTGAGGAAAATTTAAAAATCTGGTTTAAATGGAAAATATAAAATGCTCTAATATTTCGGTAGAGTGTTGGAGTTTTAAACTGGACGAAGAAGGAAATACGCGATTTGGACATTAAAACTAGAAAACAGTTAACATTAAATTTTATGTTTCATCCTAGGTCTGATGTCTGCAGGCTACCACGACCGTCGTGGTTTGCAGCAATTGAAAAATATTTATGATTTGGAAATGTTAAATTTAGGAAGTTTTATAAAAGGAGGATAAAGTCATTAAACAATTAATTAGGGATACTTCTGGTAAGTCAATAAATAGTAAACATAAACTAATTTTAGAAAAATTTCAGGTGGAAGAACTAGAAAATTACGGAAATAAACTTCGGTGGAGAGTTTAAACCGGGAGATTAAGTTAAGAATGAATCAGAAAATGAGGGAGGATTATGTGAGTAAGCCAATGCATGGTCAATTTTTAAGAATTCTGGAGGGTGATGGTATTTCAAAGTCTGGATCTTTATCTTGGCTTTGCCATGGGAACATTAAGGCTGAAACGGAATCGTCTATCGTTGCGGCGCAAGATCAGGCAATACGTACCAGATATCATGAACAGAAGATTATGAAAGTTGCTCATGATGGGAGTTGTAGACTGTGTAATCATTCGGAACATGTCTACCACTTATTGGCGGCTTGTCCAGTCTTAGCTGACTCACATTACATTACTAGGCATGATAGGGTGGGAACATATAAACATTACAATTTATGTTCCCAACTAGGTTTAGCAATGGATGTGTTTCGGTGGTATGACCACATCCCATCTCCTGTTGTGAGTAACGATCATATTACCATATTATGGAACATGCATGTTGCCACTGATAGAATGCGTGATGCTAACAAACCAGATATTGAGGTAAAGGATTTCCAGAGGAAGGTGTGCACGTTCATAGAAATCTCGGTAGCTGCTGATGCGAATGTTGTAAGGAAGGAGCTTGAAAAACAACTTAAATATAAGGATCTCTCTATAGAAGTTGGACGTATGTGGGGAATGAAAGTGAACATTGTTCCGGTGATTGTAGGTTCATTGGGCGCAGTTAGTCTAAATTATAGTAAACATGTGAAGGGGTTGCCGTGCAAAATTTCGCGCTGGAAAATTCAAGAAATTGCGGTTTTGGGAAGCGCGAATATTTTGAGGAGAGTTTTATCATAAAGAACCCTAAATTTGCTGCTTAATATTTCATCTTTACCTTCTTTTAATGTATATTGTCTATTAATAAATGTGTGTGTGTGTGTGTGTTTTTAATGACCTTTGCACAAGGCTGCAAGGGTTTTCTGCAGTTTTCCTTTGCTTTGCAAAGAAAAATGACATTTTTCTTTGCAAAGCATAAATGGCCTTGTATTTTTCAAAATTGAGTAGAGCTGCAGTGATACCCGCAAAGGGAGTACCCTAGGCTTCGGCGAAGCTCGGTACTTCCTATTTGCCCTGATCCTCTTTATTACATTTCAAAATTATTAGTGATATTTTAGTATTTATATGTTGTATCTAAATTATATTATCTAGGTTTTAAATATTTAATGAGATGTATCAGAGATTTTCAATAAATAATAATAATAATAATAATAATAATAATAATAATAAATAATCGCGTAAATTATGAAACCCCGACAATCTGAAGATACCTGGATCTCTGTGAATCAGAGTGGGGCAAATTGTACTCATGAGTGGAATATTGAGTAGATTATAATAGAGAATATCCAACTGCTTAAACAATACACATACGTTTAATAAATATATTGTCAGTAATTAAAATTGTATGTGTCAGCAAACTGAACTTGACTATAAATCGATGATTAACTCAATATTGTCGTCAGGCTACAACTATTGGTTTTACAATAATTTGTTAGATAAGTAGTTAAGAAAAATAGCAAAATTGAATGGCTGATTTAACAAATATAAGTCAATTTGGAATTAAAAAAGAAGCAGTTCTCAAAATGCAATCGGAAAATCCAAAAAATGAATAAAAACATCAATAATGATGTTTGATAATCAGAGACAATCAAGGAAAAGAAGGGTTTCCGTAACTACCAAGTTTTGTTTTAAAAATATTAAGTAACTCAACATTTTAGTTTTTGTAGTTGATAGAATTTTTTCTCCGTTTTCGATCTCGTTTATATGTAGACCAATTATTTTGCAGTGGTTTTTTACCACCCAGTATTTTCAAATCAATTTATTTCTGCAAAATTCGTTTTCAACAATAGTTTTTCATTAGTTATAAATATAATTATCATTACAAAGATATTTGTATACCTACCTAGGCCATTTAAATAAGTTGTGAGTACACAAATAGTAAGTTGACGTTGCATGTTGCAACATTTTCTCCCTGTTTGTGTTGTTTACACACTTAGGACTTAAAATTAGGCAACTGATCTCATAATGATAGTATTAAAACTATATTCCAGACTTCCTTTTCAGACTTACTACACATGCACAGCTCCTTTTTGTGCTCATATATTCACCAAAGCTCAAAGGAAATTTCCTTGAAAAGCATTCAATATACATCCTTAGATAATGGCGTATCGAACTACGCTTAAGGCTAACCGCAAAACCATATTCGACGTTAAATAATTGTTTGACTGTACCCTTAATAATGTACACCAAGCACAATAATTGAGCGTCGGGCGCCCGGGACAATGCAGTCGTCGCGTAGCGTCGCGCAGCGTCGTCGCTACCGACGCTGCCGCCAAAATGGGACCACCGCACTCCGGCATTAAGGCATGATGTGATGGAATTTAAAGGGATTGAGAAATGAATATTTCATGCTTCCAAGAATTTGTCGGACGTACCGAACGGTCGGTAAACGTCATTCCATTAGAGATATAATAATGGTGTGGTGCGCTGCATGTTCCCCATATGCGGTCTGTATAGGGGCTCACGCTCTTAATTAAGACAAATTAATTTCGAGTGAATTAGTAGTGGTAGATGCGGTTAATGAACCGGTTGAAAGCGATTAGTGGTAGTTTAAGGCGGCTATGGAAATATTTCCAAAATTCTGCGGAAGCCTTCGAATTCGTTTAGTGACTATATTGTATTTATTGGTGTTGAAATTGTAAGGAATAGATTTTAGACAGAACTATAGAACATTCTATAAAATTTTCCGCTGCACTTTAGTTATCATTCGTGCACAGGGTTGCCAGATTAGTCTCACAAGAACGCCGTAGATGATGGGAGAAGGTATAGTCGACAAGATTACAAAAAAAATAAAATAATTGTTAAAGAATTCGCATGTGCCAAACCCAAACAGGTCAAAAAACTACTTTGCGATTTTGGCAAAGAATAGATCATAATCGCCTATGCAATTTCCATTTCCAAAAGCCACGTTCTACAGGATTGCAGATATTTTGCGCTTTTTAATTTTGTTTCTTTTTCAATTTTCTTATACGGCTAAGAAAAAACGTCTTTGAATATGTCGATTTTTTACTATAAAAATACACATTTTGATGTAATGGCAATCCCATATTTGAAACTTATTTTAATATAACATTTAATTGTCTTAATGGTAGCGGAAGGAAATTTATGGCTTAAAGACCATAATTGAAATTGCAAATATTGATCTTTGAGTAGCATGGAGGGTGTAAATGGAATATAAAATGTACCCGGAGCTTTATTTGCCCTGAATACGAATACGAACTCAAAATTACGCAAGACATCCGGAAAAGTGCGGTCAAATGTCAAAACTGTGATTGTAGCAACATTAGTAAATGTATGCCATTTGAATTCAATCTCCCAGGAACCTCAAAATCTGTATAAAATACACAATGTAACACTAATTTTCAACTATATATCTTTTTCTAGAAAATTTTCCTATGTACGATAAATATGTGTACATTTTTTGATAATTAAAAACCGAGTTTTTTTTTTAATAACAGACCGATTTAGAGATTTTGTCATGTTTCAATATTTTGTGTTCTTATACAGTAAGAAGAATAGCGGTTTTACACTATTCTTAATGGTGTACTTATCATCATTTATCAGCATTTGGCCACAATTAATTCGTGCTTCAATAAAATATAACAAATTGTTAGTTAGTGATTTTAACCATTTTACCTTTAAGCCGACGATATATTATTTACAATAACGTAAAACTATTTCCTTCATGTTTGATTTTGCCGGAGATGCTTGAATGCCTGCCGGAGACCCGAGATGAGCCTCAAATGCTGCAGACTCCGGCGCAATGCCGGAGACCTGGCAACCCTGTTGATGCAAATTTTAGTAATTTTATAGCTGGTATGTAATAAATTGTAACCGTCTTTCTTGGGCCTTTCTTTTTTGTTATATATTTTGTGATATTTGATTCACTGTTCCCTGACACAAAATACACTCACCCTTCATCCATAAATAAATCTGTGGATATTATAATATCCAGACAAGTAATTTTGTTTACATCTAAGAGACTATAATTTGAATCTGAGTCGAAATCTTTTAGAAAATAACATTATTTCTCCATAATAATACGATAACTTTGCTAGTCTCTATAGGTATGTATATTAAAAACCAATGCAAGTTGAAGGGACTTTCCATTACATTAGTATTAGAAGTATAAATGTGTCACCCTTTTTTCCCCGTAAAAAATATTTTTAGAGAGTAAATGTCATTCTGAATAAAACTTTTCATATGCACCTTATTGTTTTTGAAATATTAACATTAAAGAAAAATAAATAATAATCAAACAACATATGAAACAATGCGAAAATGAACAAATAACACAATTAATACCCATAACAACAATAAAAATAAGTAAATTTAATTAGAGTTGAAGTTAGAGCCATCTAAAATAAAGTGTTGATATTGTTTAAAACAGCTGTAACTTTTTAATGAATACAGATTATAAATGAGTCTAAACAAAACTTTTTCCTTGGCCTAATATTTAATATCTGGAAAAAAGTTTTGCGGCGAATAAAGTGAGACACCCTGTATATTGACACTGACTAACAATTCCATTGAGAGAAATAAATAATCACCTATCCATAGGAAAGAATTTGGTTTATTTGCAGTTATGCTTTAGATAGATAATTTCTTTTAAATGAAATATATTCCATATTTATTAAAAAATATTTTTGTTTAAAAATTGCTAAAATATTGTGCTACTATATACAATGCTAGTTCGGAGTTAATGTGGCTCGAGTTAATGTTTTGTTACATATTATTATTTAGAAAATAAATTGCTTCTGGGTAACGACATGAGTCAAATATCTTAAAAAATATCGATGATGCATAGATTATCAAGTTTTTGCCAAATTTTAGACATTTTCCAGCACTCTATCATACCTAAAAAATTGCAAGAGCAAAAAACAATAACAATTATTGAATTCGAAAACATCTTTTAGAAGAAAAAATGGGTTAAATCGTCCTTCAAATCTGTGGTCCAAAAATTTACGAGCTGGTCTGTATAAAACTATTCTTGCGAGACATTGAATAATGACGTCATTCATTATTTTTCTTATTTTCAATGACTCGTACTATTTCTTCGTGCTAACAGTTAAACCACTAACAGCCGTTGTCAGCGGGTTCTTATTTTTAGACGTAGGTGCTGAAAATGTAGATCAACGACGCACGGCAAAGTACGTACGCGTACGCCTTAAAATATGCTAATGAATTTCCCTACTCCAGATCCGAAAATATGGCATGTTATCCTAGTTTTTGTAATACAAGTCAATGTACTCAAAGTACAATATTTCTTACTGTTCTGTAGTTCTTTTTAACACATTAAGATTGAATAAAAATATTCCTGGGTCAATAAAACTACATATTTTATCCAGTAATCTTTGGTAAATATTATATCTATCTTATGCATTAAAACTGGTTACGACCTAACATCACAAATAAAAAAAAATATTTAAGGTTTTTATTACTTATTTACATTATGTTCTAAATTATTTAAAGCATATTAATGAGTCCTTGGGGTGGAAGTAGTTGTCTATCGCCTTAGCCAGCTAAATCGTCAGCACGATTTTGTCGAACTATCTGGATATTTAATATTAATTTATGAATTATTATGCATTAAGTAAGATACAAATGTCAAATTAGGTGCTTAATATCTTTTTAGCTATTGACGATAGATGTTTCCCAGTTAGACATTTTAGGAAAGCTGATTTATCGATCTTTCGAAGTATGTAAGACAGAGTGTTATACAGAGTGTTCGAAAATTCATGTTATTTGAGATTTAGCAAATATAAGTCATATTAGATTCGAAAATCAATAATAACTGTCGACAAGGGCGATACAGAGTAATTTATTATTCAAAAAAGTTTTGAGCACTTTTTCGATAGGTACCTGAAACTTTTCAAATAATAGTTCTAGGCAAATGAAATTTGGTACACTTCAACGGCAAAGGTGTAACTAAAGAAAATTACAAAACCAATGTTACAATTTTTAAGTTACTTAAGTTTTGAAAATGTAAATTCATCACGCAAAACAACATGGAAATGACTGTCATAGTATCGATGACAGTCGGATTGTGTGTGGATGAATTTAAAAAAATCTGATGTGGCCAGGCACATGACTTTATCATACAATATATAAAATTAATAGTTTAGCTGCATGAGAATCTATTTGATTGAGATCAGGCGTGTCTGCATTAAAATAAAACTAGTTAGCCAGGATTTAACAGATAAATAAATAAGTAAATAAATACATAATTCCTTTATTAAAATAAGACAATATTAAATGAAACAAAATATTATTTATATTAAGGGCGCAGTTCCGCACACTTGTTTCCAAATTGCCTTATTCTTCCACACAACCCCTTACGCAAACTAGAACTAAGACATAATTGTAGCAATAATATAAAAATAATTCCGAGAACTTATCAAAACAAAAACAAACAAAAACATACTCTAGAGTATAATTACATATAATTGCAGCAAATCCAACTCAACAAAACATCGCACCTGCCCATAAAAAAACAAAAATTAAAACAGCCTCCAATGTGCGCTCGATGCCTATAGTCTCCCCTGTTGAGCAAACAGACAACGCTTCACCTTTCCCCCAAAAGTGTTTAACGATAAATTTTTCATATCTTCCCTGAGACCATTGGATATGTGACTGACCTGGTAAGAGAATGACCGTTTATACAGCTAAGTGTGATGGGCAGATGGAGCAAACAATCCCCAAATCTTAAATTAAGGTTATGGACATCCGTTCTACAGCATATCTTCCGCATGAGGTATTGTGGGATCCTAGTGGATATCAACTTATGATACAATATTGCTGCATGCAACACCCTAGTGTTATGCATGTTCAGGCACCCCAAGTCGCCCAGCCCATTCGATACATGATCGTACTTCGTCAAACCAAAAACAAACAGAACACATGCATTTTGGACACGCTGAACACGCTGCCTATCCGACGCCATCAGGCAAAGATGGGTACACGGTATCACAATATGAGATCTTTTGATACTATAAACTACTGTCAATATTAATTGTGAGATAATGTCAATACATCAACATTTGACACTTATCAAAACCGGTACTGTCGTTAGACTGAAAAATTTGCAAATCCTGGGTCACTATATAGTATTAAATCAATGCAGATGCGACCGATCTTGATCAAATAGAATTTGCTCTTGCAGCTAAACTATTAATTTTACCAAAAAATGTCATAGGCATAAATTATTCAAAATTTCCTCTGCTTTAATTTACTATTTAACTATTTTGACAAAATTACAGAAATGGCGGCTCATTTCTAAAATCCTTGAAAAAGGCTTGGAGTAAACACCCAGTTCCTTTGGACCCTTTTGAACCAAAAGCTTTTCAACTCTAAGTTTGGTCATGAAACTTCTAAATATGAAGTTCCGTGCCGATACCTTTAGTAGTTTCTCCGGAATCGGATTCACAAAAATTGAGTATACACACTCACACACATACACACACACACACACACAGACATTTTGTGTACCTTGGTCAAATATGTTCAGGGGACCCAAAAGGACATATTTCCGCTAAAATCTCAAAAAAAATTTTCGGCACGATTACAATACTTTACATACTGCGTATGATAAAGTAAAAACAAAACCTATTATAATAAATAATTATTTAATTTAACATACACAACCCAACTTTTCCTATTTTTTAATATAATTTCTTTTGTATGGAAAACTATGTACGGGGTGCAGCCCCAAAAATAATATTCACCCCAGCGAGCATGTACAAGTGTTGAATAATTAAATATGCGGCGTGTTTCAAATGGAAACGCGGTCCGTGGTTTTCCCACAGCTCGTAACAATGCCCGTTCATTTGGTTGAAGGGGTGTATCAAAAATTAACTTAATTTTTGCTCTGGTGTTGCGTGCGTGCGCTCCGTTCGTTCGCGGGTAAAAATGTTGACAATTTCTGCGTATTAGAATGGATTGTGAAGCTTGAGGCTGGTGGGGGTGGGTGGCGAGGGGGTAGGAATTATGCAAGAAGGGCGAACGGATGTAATTAAGAGGCCACAGGCGATAATTTCCGGGCTCTTCTGCTTATTAAGTAACCGACGTCTATTAGTGCCCAGAACGCGCAGCGTAAGTTATGGTTCGGACGACACACAAAATGAGGGAGAAATGTAGCTGATAAGAAAAGCACACAACGATGTGACCGTATAGGCAAAACTGGGAGAGCTGAAGGTGATTCATCGCTTAAAATCGTATGAACCAAGATATGAACGTACCGCGTGAATTGGTTATTAGCTGTGTATATTAAGTTGCCTACTAGGTAGTTCGTTCAAGATTAATATTTAATTATTAGAAATACTGTCATTTAATTGTGATAATTGTCCTATCTAATTTATATATCCATCATTAGTATGTTTAACAGAAGCAAAGTGAAAAAATACCAACGAAAACATCTTGTTCACATCACACGTTCGCGCTCGAATTGGAGGTTAGGTTGCTACCGCTGTCATTCGTTCTTATGGTTCTAAGAACAGACGTACTTTTCTGTCTTGCCCATTTAAATTATACAGCAGACGTATGAAACGTATGCTATTTCGTTTTAACACGCGTCAATATTTAGAAATATTCTGTAACGTATGTCTAAAATAACAGCTGAAATCTATGACTAATCTTCAGCTCTCTCAGTTTTGCCTATACAAACATTTAAAGATTATTGCAAGCACCACAAAGCCAACAAATTATGCATAGGATCCCGAAGTAATATTTTGCATAATTAACGTGTAACATCTTTAAGAAATTTGGTGATAATATTAGTTATAATACCTTTGATGATGACAATTGCCAAAGATGGCCAAATTGTTTTTTTAACAACATCTTGAGAAGTATTGATCAGGGACAATGAACACTATTAGGAAATGACTAGATCTTCTAATTCTGTGAAAAGATTCTGTAAAATTCTGTACTTAGTTGTAGTACGAGTTGGTATAGGGTAATTCCATGTCAAATTAAGACTGTTTTATTCCTCACCACCTTTGATTTTGATGAAATTTTGTACAATTGTTGTCTTCATATAATTATAGAAAAATACCAAATTTTATGGTAATATGTAATCCCGTTTTGGAATTATGGATACACAAAATGATAAAAATTATTTAATATGTAAAGGAAAACAATAGCATGCAGTTTCAATTTGACAATTTCCTAGTTATGTAAAACACACACACACGCACTAACTAATCTGAGGTAGTGATGAGTCCCAAGCCAGAAAAACCACCAAATGAAGCATCCTCCTACAGGCCAATTTCTTTACTGCCCACATTGTCAAAACTGTTTGAAAGGCTACTTGTAAAACGACTGAAGCCAATCTTAGATGAAAGAAACATCATACCCACTCATCAGTTTGGATTCAAAAACAAACATTCCACAATTGATCAGGTGCACAGAATAACAATGATCATAGAAAGAACTTTAGAAGAAGAAAAAGTATGCTCCTCCATATTCCTGGATGTGGCAAAAACCTTCGACAAAATTCGGCACGAAGGTCTACTCTATAAGCTGGATCGGCTACTACCCTTCGAGTATAGCCAACTATTAGGATCATATCTTTCTGACAGATACTTCCGCATAAAGCAAGATAATGAGTACTCAACCCTTAAATGCATTAAAACTGGAGCACCACAAGGTAGTGTACTTGGCCCAATTCTTTACCTTCTATATACACATGATCATCCGCAAACAGATAGTGTTACCGTTGCCACGTTTGCTGATGACACTGCTATCATGGCAGTAGATACAAATATTGAAGGAGCAACACTAAAACTGCAGAATGCTGTCAACGATATTAGTGATTGGATGCAACGATGGCTAATTACATTGAACAAAACCAAATCCGTACACATAAGTTTTACCAACAAGCGAATACGATACGTTCCAGTTACGATAAATATCACCACCGTACCCTACTCGAACACGGCAAAATACCTCGATATGACGCTAGACACCAAGCTCCGCTGGAAAGCGCATGTTAAAAAGAAACGAGAAGAATTGGGCATAAGATACAAAAAAATGTACTGGCTTATTGGTAGGAAGTCCTCTTTGTCGACATATAATAAACTCCTACTTTACAAGCACATACTTAAACCGGTGTGGACCTATAGTACCCAACTGTGGGGCTGCACTTAGGCAAGCAATATCACCATCATTCAACGCTTCCAAAATAAGGTGCTAAGAAACATCGTGGGTGCAGCGTGGAATATAGGAAACAGAAATCTCCACAGGGATCTTGAGATGGAATTAGTAACGAACGAAATTGGAAAGTTTGCAGAGAATCATCAGAACAGAATATTTGTTAATAAAATTGGAAAGCACAAAAGAAAGCCATTCTAGCGAAATAAGAAAATAAGCGAAAAGGGGACAGAATAAAAAGCTGCGAAAAGAAAAACACTAAAATGTCCAGATGCAACAAACATTAAAATACAGATGAGGGAGAGAAGGCAGACTGAAGAAGACTAAGGACTTATTTTATACTGTGTTTCATTAATAATGACAAAACATAAATGTTTAACATTTCTTAATAATAAATCCTATTTAGTTATATTTACAACACTTAATATTCACTTGAATATTTATATTTGTTGGAATAATATACCACAAGTGTCGGAATTATAATATCGAAAATATAATGTAAATTACATAACTATTAACAATTTTCTTTAAAAATGAATAGCCTGACATTGGTTATTATATCGGTTTGTTTTACACCCTGTATAAAGCATTTTCAACAAACATTTTATCAAATTTTCTCAAAAAATACGTACACAATTTGAAATTCATCAATTTAAAATCGACGAGCAACCCTATTTAAATTTCACCACTGACAGACGAGATTCCTTTTAGGAGGGGTAGACAGCATTATGCCAATAAGAAAAATTCATCCCCCTGTATTCAGAAACATCTGGACCGGTGCTAAAGCGACGGTAACGCTGACATAAACAAAAACAACCCCAGAATACGAACGAAAGGAGGGAAGGAAAGAAAGATTTGAAGCACATATCTCGCCCATCTATACATCAAGTGGTTTAAAATTCAGATGGAAATTGTGGCCGGTGCCTTTAGCTCTTCTATGTAAATCTGGACCCCGTATCCGTTGGAACCGAGGGGGTAGGTTTTGGTTAGAGGCAGCTTGAATCCTACCAGTCGAAATGAGGATATAATGAGCGGGTTAGTTATACGATGTAAATTCTTTTGCCGGCGAACTGTGGAGTTGTCTCTGTAGAAACGGAAGCGTAGGTAGCTGGGGTTGGTGGTAGGTGGGAATGGAATCAAATGAAGTACATTCTAGCGCCCTGGCGACAAGCGACATGTTGCTGTTGCCTTTGATGTCTTTGTTTTGAGTATTTTTTTGGTAGAGGTAACTGAATAGTCAATTTAGTCCGATTTCAATTTCAGATTCAGTTGGAGTGGATTAGTAAACACTTCTGAAAGGAAATTTATACGGGGTGTTTCAGTAATAACGGCTAACCTGAAGGAGCATTTACCAAAGGACTTAATAAGCATCTTTAGTCAAATAACGTATGGTCTTTCTTAACGAATTCTTGAGAAAATAAATAAAGAAAGACGGCGTCCGTCCCTGTTCAGCGCATGCAAATCGACAACACTCCACCACAGTTGTGTTGCAACTGGTGACAAATCAACGCCGCCGGGCACGTATCGGCCCCCCTCCACTTCCGCCTTTCTCGCTCAGAGTGACAAGGCCTCTTCTAACGTATTGGCCAGTCTCCCGAAACCGATTCCATAAACGCTGAATAAGAGAAGGAGAAACTCAAAGGTCCCTGCTAACATGTCGAATAGAGTAGCTAAACTTTAACTAAAAATCTAACTAAAAGTTAAATAATAAAATTATAAACCCCTAGCCACAACAAGTATTTTAGAAACCTAAATACGAATTTCAGCAACTATGTTGCCATCTTCAGTAGAACCTAAAAAGAGGAAAAGAGAGATTAGCACTTCATAGTATCTTTACTGGATATTGTCCAAGCAAATCACTAGTGGAAGTGACGTCCATGTTAAAAAGTACCCTATATATACCCATTTGTTGTTCACACCTCACTGAATTTTGATCATTGAAACGTAAAAAACAAGTTTTAATTAAAGCAGGTCAAACAATGGCGAACAAGGTATAGGACCCCTGTCTGAATTTATTAATTTATCTCTATTCAAGTGAATAAAGATACTTTCCAAGCTGTTTAGTTCCCTATTATTTGACACAGCTTTTACAAGTTTTAAGTCATTTACAACTACTTTATGACCTGTGTCTAAAATATGTTGAGCCACACTAGATTTTTCAAAACGATTATATTTAAAATGAGCTACATGTTCTTTGCACCTAGTTAAAATTGTTCTTCTAGTCTGGCCTACGTATTCTTTTTCACAGTCATGACATTTGATATATTATATACCAGATTTATCAAGTACATCTACCTTATCCTTTGGATTTCCAAGAAGGTTTTGTATGCTATTATGAGTCGAATATGCTAGAGACTTGTGATGTAAAAATACTTCTCAAACCCCTTGTATATGCACAATCGAACGGTATTTTAACATATTTCTTCTTCTGTGTAAGTCTGTGTATAGCATATTCGACTCATAATAGCATAAAAACCTTCTTGGAAACCCAAAGGATAAGGTAGATGTACTTGATAAATCTGGTATATATTGTATCAAATGTCATGACTGTGAAAAAGAATACGTAGGCCAGACTAGAAGAACAATTTTACTAGGTTCAAAGAACATGTAGCTCATTTTAAATATAATCGTTTTGAAAAATCTAGTGTGGCTCAACATATTTTAGACACAGGTCATAAAGTAGTTGTAAATGACTTAAAACTTGTAAAATCTGTGTCAAATAATAGGGAACTAAACAGCTTGGAAAGTATCTTTATTCACTTGAATAGAGACAAATTAATAAATTCAGACAGGGGTCCTATACCTAGTTCGCCATTGTTTGACCTGCTTTAATTAAAACTTGTTTTTTACGTTTCAATAATCAAAATTCACTGAGGTGTGACCAACAAATGGGTATATATAGGGTAATTTTTAACATGGACGTCACTTCCACTAGTGATTTGCTTGGACAATATCCAGGAAAGATACTATGAAGTGCTAATCTCTCTTTTCCTCTTTTTAGGTTCTACTGAAGATGGCAACATAGTTGCTGAAATACGTATTTAGGTTTCTAAAATACTTGTTGTGGTTAGGGGTTTATAATTTTATTATTAAGTTCGCCACAGTCTCCAAAATACTGTCATAAAAGTTAAATAGCAGATTAGGTTGCCACCTTATTATTAAGCTCGGTCCATCTGATTATGGGACACACCGTATCTTTGTTCACATATATCAATCAACACCGACAGACCCCACACACAATTTTAAACACACAATTCATTAACAAGAAAAAATGTGTGTAGGTTAACAGTTTTCCGATCAAACATCGCCCGTTGAGTAGACAGAAAAAATAAATCGACAAAATAAAAACAACACAAGGTAATTGTCGAATATCGTTCGGCCGGAATGCGGAATTGCTTAATTTCATCAAACACACAGGGCACGTTGAGGGTTTCTGGGGGAAAACTGGGCTCCTAAAAGCCCGGCACCATTTTTCCGCACTTACAATCAAAATTCCCGACGCGGCCGACTGTTAAATCCCAATGTACGCACCCTCGTCGCGGCAGTTTATGTGTACCCCCGGAAGAGCTCAATAAACCAAATGGTATATACGTTACGTGACACCCATATTCGGCATTTATAATCAGCGATGTGTTATTTAACTGCTGATACTGGACGGATAATTTCAAGAGTGAAAATTAATGCGTTTTTGTTGGTAGTCTTCGTAAAAAAACTAAGATAAACATTATCGATATTCACTATAGTCGACAAAATAGTTTTATTTTTATTATTTATGAGTAATGTGCCTATTAGATAGTAACGGCCAACATGTTCCGCTACAAGTATATTTACATTTGATATATTTAAATTGGTTCTGTAAATAAATAAAAATCTAAGCGTTCCAAGCAAAAAGAAACTAGTACATAATGTTAAAAATGCAGATTGGAAAATTATCGTGCATTATTCTCGCTAACTAAACATCAAATCCCTTCACATCAAATCCCCTACACCATATCTATCACGATTTCGATTACTATTGCGATGTTGCTGGCAAACAATATTTTATTACAACTAAATATTTTTAAGATGTGTTATTTATTTTATTGTTTTGTCTGAAATTGATAATGTCGAACAGACATTTATTGTGACTTTTATCAGTAATAATAAAGTAAAACTTAAATACAAATAATAAATTAAATTGGAAACAGCTGTTTACTGTCTTTAAATTTACAGAAAAAATTACAGTATACTTACAGATAAATCTAACAATTACCAAAGAATTTTTTTTTTAGTTTTGTTTTAGGTAGTTCAAGAGGCAAATGTTAAAACTTATTATCAAGTTCTAATTTCTTCCTTCTCATCTATACCGGGTGACTCACGCTTCTTGAAGTTAGTATGACTTCCGGTTTTTCCGGAAATAACGCCATCATTAAAATTTTAAATATCATCCTGTATTATTTGTGTGATATTTTCAACGATGATGACATTTTGAACACAAAACATATCAATCGTCAATTTTGACAACGACCAACAACGAAAAAAATATTTTTTTTGCATATTACTCTGGGTAGCTATGAATTCGTGAAAATAGTCGACAATAATTCGACTAATCAACAAAGTGCCATTTAGAATGTTATGATCATGTCATTTCCGGAAAAACCGGAAGTCATATTCACTTCAAAAGAATCCCAAAAAATTGCATTTTCCTTCGGTCCACGCAAAATATCATTCGTCCAGCGTCATTAACGAAAAAATTAAAAATAAACGGAAACACCTATGACGCGTGTCACACGGTAGTACCATTGATTTATTATAAATAACTTCAATACTACCAAAAACAGACTCAAAACAAATGACCCATCTCTTATGAATGGAATGGAAAGCATACCAAATAAAGTTTTATAAAGTTTATTGTTGTTCTATTGGCTACATGTTTCGACTTTTCGTCGTCATCAGGCCAAGCTACAAAAAATAATACAAGAAACTTCTTTAGCATCATTCACAGAATCACCTACATATCAAAATACAAAAAAAAAATCTGATGTGGCCAGGCGCATGACTTTATCATACAATATGTAAAATTAATAGTTTAGCTGCATGAGAATCTATTTGTCTGAGATAAATCGTGTCTGCATTAAAATTAAACTAGTTAGCCAGCATTTGACAGATATTTTGATAGTCAATAGTATCAATCGAAGGTATTGTCAAAGCATCAGCATTTGACACTACCTACTGTCATCAGCATAATAGTTGTTTATCTCACAAGTGCCGAAAGTAAGGAATAGCACAACGAGCGGCGATGCGGCGCGTCACCGATGGCGGAGCGTCGTCGTCGCATGTGAGCGAGTCGCGCTATGTAGTTTTCGGCAGGAGTGACATCAACGTTTTTTGTATTGCTTTTTGAGAAATACGTATTTAAAAAAAAATCAAAAATGGTTATATTTCGGTATAGAAAATGTTAGGTTGATACCACTTCTACGAAATGTCAAGTTTAAAAAGCTAATTCAAATTCTGACAGATTTATAGTCGATGGTTCTCCGAGTGTGATAGCGTGGTGACAGCCATAGACATTTCTGTGGTGACAGCACAAAAAAATATTTGTCAAAATCCTGGCTACTATGTAGCATATCAATGCAGATGCGACCGATCTCGATAAAATAGAATTTGCTCTTGCAGCTAAACTATTAATTTTACCAAAAAATGTCATAGGCATAAATTATTCAAAATTTCCTCTGCTTTAATTTATTATTTAACTATTTTGACGAAATTACAGAAATGGCGGCTCATTTCTAAAATCCTAGAAAAAGGCTTAGAATAAACTACCAGTTCCTTTGGACTCTTTTGAACCAAAAGCTTTTCAGCTCTAAGTTTGGTCATAAAACTTCCAAATATGAACTTTCGTCCCGATACCTTTAGTAGTTTCTCCGGAATCGTCTCCACAAAAATCGAGTACACACATACGCACACACACACACACACACACACACATACACACACACACACAGACATTTTTTTGTACCTTGGTCAAAAATGTTCAGGGGACCCAAAAAGACCTATTTCCGCTAAAATCTCAATTTTTTTTTTCGGCATGATTACAATACTTTACCATACTGCGTATGATAAAGTAATAATAAAATCATGACCGTCTAACTCGGTTAGTCAAGGTGCGTCATATAAATATTTATGTTATGTATATGTCTCTTCATTATCATAATGAACATATCTAAAAAACACATAAAAACAAAAATCTTACACGTAAAAAGTGTAATAAAGAGTGAATGGAATCAACCATTATCTTGTGGCATCTGCAGCAGATGGCGTGTTAAAGATTTATTATTTTTTTGTAGCTTGGCCTGATGACGATGAAAAATCTAAACATGTAGCCAATAGAACAACAATAAACACGTTAGAAAATTATCATCTACATTTTTCAAAGAACCCCCCTCTAACGTTATGGAACAATTTATATCAATATTAAAGTTATTGTGTCTTAAAATAGACACTTTAAACATTTTCGTGTAGCAACAACTCATTTTTATATTGTCCTGTATTTAAAACATAATATATATATAAACATATATAATATATAAACATAATACATAATAATGTTATATTACATTAAAATTAATAAGTATTAGTACCTACAATAGGAATTCTAAAAACTTAAAATAAAATATGAACTACATGAATGAAAATAAATTGTACTTATTTGTATATCGTGTCAAATTTTGGCTCAGTTTCCGAACTGGCATTATCTTTCTGAAATTCGTTCATGCATATATTCCCTTCATTTCGTATTTAGCGCCGACATCTGTCATCGGATAACAACAACTCGGAGCGCGGCGCGTTCCCCCGCGCGCTAAATGTATGCAATTTGTTGATAAACCGCCGCAGACAAGTTGCAAACTTCGGTGAAAATTTAATACCTACACGTTTAAATTAAAACAAAGTACGTACTGCATACTGGCTTAGGGGGTAGCTAGTATGAGCGACGAGCTCAAACCGCGCAGCATATTGCCCCGAACGCAGTCAACCAAAACTTCAAAACGTTCGGATTGCTGTCCTAGTTATTTACATTAATACTACTACCTGCATGTATTTGCTAATAATTGAAACTATTTCTCCCTGCAGTTACTGAGGTGATTTTTGGAACATAAATTTGAGGGGTGCGTATGCAAAATGCCACATTTATTTTCAATATATGTACGTAATTTTTTTGTAGGTTATTAGAGGAGTTTATTTTATATAAGCAACTGGTTGTTGGTTAAATTTAACTTAACATGCAAAGGCAATATTTACAAAAATATATTAAGGGATATATTGGACTTGTCACAGTTTGAATAGTTTGAACTTTAGTTTACCAAGTAGTCGAACTTAATAAGTCTGCTGCTGCTTAAAGCATATAATTTATATATTTTTGATTAAACCAGTTCAGTCCATAGACCCTTTCCCATATCAACTTGAGCTAAAATTCCAAGATAAGGATTCGAGCTTTGGAAACAACCAGGGAGCTTTTGAAGGAAGGTAGTAAATGTGAATAGGTTATTGCGGTAATATGGAACCATTAGCGACATGACCGAAATGTCAACCTATATAAAAATGAACTACACCGCGTTCTCATATGATAATACTTGAGAATAAAAGTGAGGATACGTTCAACCTTATATTCAGTGGCGTGCGGTGCTTTTGTTCATAAGGTGTGCAGTGAAAAATAAATACTTGTAAATGTTTAATAAAAGATAGAAGTTGCCTAAAAATGTATAAAAATGGTAAGTTTACAGTCAAAATCAAGTGCAAGAGGCACAAGGCATCAGATATCAGGCAACAGAATGAAGCATCAGTGTTTTTTATGTTACAATTTTGCGTTGTTTCTTGTGATTGATTTGTGTTTTACTAGTTTTTGGCTAATGATGATTTATTGATCAAAACTTGTACATTCTTGAAAAATTGAGGTTGTTATTTAACTCCTATCCTTTATTAAAGATATTTACTTATGTGCTATTGATAACTCAATGCTCCTTTACGTATTTTAAAAACATTTATGACATTTGGATAAATATCCGTCTTAGATTATTAGTAACATTGATTTAAACCAGAAATAAAACTGACTGTAGTTTAGGTAAAACTGAAACAAATTTAATTAAATACGACAAAACTATCATCAATAGGCACAACAAGCATCATGTTATCAGCATTATTGAGTTATTAAATAAAAATCATAAAAACATGGACACAAATAATTCAAACTTCGAGATCAACAAACACTTCCAACACAAGTTTCCAAACGCCAAACGTCAACTGTGCATCGGAGCTGCTGCACGCTGGAAATACGTTTGCCCAAAGGCGAATTTAAATTAACAAATATAAGCGAAAGACATAAAAAATCTGATCAGGCTTTCTCCGGATTATTTATTGGAGTTTAAAGAATGCATAGGTAAAAGTCCGATCAAAATTAGTTGGGTAGTTTTTGAATTACACCATTAGTAATTGCTTGCCGTTCGTCGGTGCGTCCCTAGCCGCTGCACGCTGGAGCGATATGGTTGCGTGTATACCTCCTATATGCACTGTGTGCGTATCGGTTGGTAGTAAAGTTCGGACAGCGGACAAATAAATTGGTGTGTTCTGTATTCAATCTCTAGAATATACTTTAAATTTGTCGTTGGTAGAGTTTGCGAAAGCTCATACATTATTTACATACGTATAAAGCAGCTATGATTGTTGAAGTCGCCGATTTTAACTCAAGTTAAAGCGGTACACACTCTGGTGCACCGCTTGTGACTGCACGACATGGCAGTAGTCGCAAACGCGGGTGGGTCGGTCGGGACGGGAGCGCTCGGCTCTAGCAAGTAGCAATGATATGCTGTGGTGTAAATTACTTTAAATTATTATTACGACGAAATATTACTAAATATGTCAGTATATACATAAATACATAATATGTATATCATTTTTTGGCAGTACTATTTTTAATATTATTCCTTCTTTGTTCCCTAAATCTTAGGGTGTGCACTGCACGCTCTGCACGTATGGACCGCACGCCACTGCTTATATTGTATGTTTTATTAATACATTCGTTTTTCTTTATTTAACAAGCGCTAATCACAATCGAGCATTAGTGATATGACGCGTATCAAACATACGGTCTCAAAATGTAGCATAAACTACGATATTGATGTCAAAAGACATAAAAATTCAAGAATTTACCAATCAAACAGTGGTGTGCCATCGTTAATGCTAACTACTGCGCCCTATATTGGCACATCCAAGGTTGTCGTGTGTAAGGTAACCACTTGGCCAGCTTGGCATTAATGAAATGACACAAGAGTAGTGGACAAAGAATAGCATTTAATGAAAGCAACTGTACAATTAATCACGGGCATATAAACACATGGGCTATTAGCAGGACTACTACACTAAAAAAGTCAGAAAATTAAGGTTGTTAATATTCAGGTGTAAAAGAAAATAAATAATATTAAGGTAAATATCACAAATTCAGACACTATCCCAAATTCCGACAAATTTCCGTTTAATTGGATAAGAAATAATTTTTTTTTTGTTTACAGCATTGAATTTTATTTTAGGACATCCGGTTTGTTGATTTGTTGATCACCTGTTCCACCGGTAATCGCCAATTGCTTCATGGAATTGTTTGAAGAAAAAGGTCAAGTCCTTACAAACCCAAGCATTGGATCAGATATGTTGATGATACCTTAGTGGTTTGGCCACACGGTCCAGATAAACTTACTGAGTTCCTTAGTAACCTAAACAATGTTAATCAAATTCACGATGGAAATAGAAGAGCATAATCAGCTGCCATTTTTGGATGTGCTGGTATACAGAACGTCAACGGGTACGCTTGGAGATACAGTCTACCGTAAGAAAACACATACCGATCGGTACTTAAACGCCAAATCACACCACCATCCCCAACAGAAGAGACGTGTTATTAACACTCTGTTCAACAGAGCCGAGAAGGTCTGCGACTCCAGCACCTTGGACGACGAACGGAAACACTGGGAGTGGGCTCTACGTCAGAATGGATACACCAAGTCTGACATACGCGGTGTGACACAAAGAACACCGCAAGTCTCAGAGGAGCGGCAAGAGTCAAATGGGTTCGCTTGCTTACCATACGTAAGTGGGGTATCAGAAAGAATCGGTAGAATACTGAAGAAATCGGCAAAGGTAAATAATGATCTTTCGCCTAATCCAAAGGATATCACACCCCTCCTGAAGAACGAAGGGGTGTACAAGATAACATGTGAGTGTGGAACATGCTATGTAGGACAGACAGGACGAAGTATCGAATGTCGAGTCAAGGAGCACAGTAGATCCACCCGGCTACGCAAGATTCAACAGTCCGCTGTTGCTCAAGACTGCCACGAGTCGGGACACACAATGATTTTCGATGCCGTGAAGATGTTGGCAAGGGTTGGCAATTATCATCGAAGGCTTATTAGAGAAGCTATCGAAATTTACACTGACATCAGATGTGCGCAGTGAGGTGTAAATACAGGTATATAAGGGAGAGTTTCTTGGTAGGTCTTCAGTATTCAATTAGCTTTGAAGAAGCGAGCAACATGGTTTGTGAAACGTCAGCATTAACAAATCTTGACACACGGCATGACCCGGAAGCAGTTTATTTTCTTAATTATATGGGGGATGTGTTTAGGGTGTTATATAGAATCATTATTATCTGAAAATTCCCGGTAGGAAGAAAGTTTATTAACATTTGTCGCACAGTGAATTTGTCAACAATTTTCGTTTACATGAGACGTATACTCACTCAACCAGGACCCTATTATATTCGTTCTTGGTTCGAACTATTGATTAAGGTCGAAAGTTCGTGGTCTGGGCAAGAAGTCCGTCCACTCGGCCCTTGTATCGTCGTCTTTTTGCGCCGGTTAACTTTTCCCCGTTTAATGAGGGAGCAGTGTAAGCGATTCCCGGAGACTCGGATCCCTTAAACTTCCCCGTTAAAGTACTGTCACTTCAGATCTTTATTGGACTTTTATTTATTGAAGCGTCGAACTTGACGAACTTAGTTCCGTACAGTGACTGTAGGGGGCACCAGTAGTCAGTCTCGGTCGCGTCTAAACAAGCTCGCCGTCAAGGGAGGCAGCAGGGACGCGATCACCTACCCTCCGTGCATTCTCAGCGTGCCAGCGAGAGAAGGTTACTTTACATTACAAAGTAAATGTCCTAAGTAAATGTTTGCGAAGCGCAAACTTTTGTCCCATAATCCGGTTAAATAGGGATGTATCAATTCGGATAGCTAATTCGTTTCGAACCGGAAAGAGAGGGACTCGTAAAAAGAAGTCGAAGGAAACTTTCGGAAAGCTCGGTAATTGCTACTTGCCGCCGCCGCTGCTGCTGACTCTGTTCTCTTTGTAAGTGTGTACGCTTATTGGATACTATGTAATGATCATTGATTAAGTATTGAATGTTTTACTCAAATAAATGAGACTCTACGAGAATAATCTACAATCTGGTGGATAAAGAACATTAATTAACACAATCAGCATATAACCTTGTACAAGCAACCACAATTTTGCCGGACAACTTTTCTCCAACGGTCACAGGGGATAATTTATAAGTAATGGAAAGTAACCATGCAGCTGTAATTTTTTAACCAAAAATATGAATATCTCAATAATGACACATGTTAGGTATAGGGAATATAACATAACGAACATTAACGAAGATATCAAAAATGAGATAAAATACAGGGTATTCCGCATGTGGAATTTAAAAGTTGACATCATTTCCGGTGTAACCGAAAGTTTTACCGATTTTTCCAAATTAAGAAGAATTGGCGCTGTTTTAGCCCCGTAATTTTTATTCGTTTAAGTTTAGCAAATAATTACTCCGGAAATAATCCATACATATCAACGAATTAAATAGTAAAATCACCCATTTTTGTAAAATCATTGGATTAGTGGTTGACCCACAAAAAGCTATATTATGCAATGCCAGCAATTCCGCTATTAGAAGAGCTAGAATAATGAAATATAGACTATAGGCTACCCAATAATTCATAGGTTTAAAGTTTATGACATAATCATTGCTTATCTTGCATTTTTCATACAAAAGATCGTGCTAAAACTCCGCCTGAATTCCGACGCTCTACGGTCTTTGGTGTGCTGCGGGAATGGGAGGCGTTAGCGGTGCTGTCATGTCGGAGAGGACCGACACAGCTGAGAGAACCCGGGCAGCTTATTATGAATACACAAAAAGAACTATAACTTGTAAAGTTAGTAATTTTAACTAACAATTAAATTCTTAATTTTTGCATAATTTTGATTATAATATGTGACCCGGTACGAGAGAAATCTCTTCTATCTATTGGCGTTTATGTTTTCTTCAGTTTTTATACAATAAGGTTGTAAACAAGATTTTGAAGGATGCGGATTGATCTAAAAATATGGAGTTAGCAGATTTTCAGATTAGTGGTAAATACTAAATTAAGTTTGCTTGATAAACGCATTGTATTATATAAATATTCAAACTATTAGTTATAATAGTTTCACAGTTTATCTATTAATAATATTTAAATACATGCACAAACAATATAAAATAAATACAACTCTTGATATATTACATATATTACAAACGTCAGCTCTGAGCGTATAAAACTTAAAAATATCAAAAAACTTTTACAAATTTAGCATCGTAAATTTGTAGACACATAGAATATTTTGCAGATCACTCATTAATTTTAGATGCTAATCCCAAAACCCGATTTAAATTGCCAAGAATTCCCAAGGGACTTCCAAATGCCCGTTCGTGGTTCTCTTATCTTATTGACTCATTTTGCCATTATTTTTTAATTCGGTAATCTATCGCCGGATATCCAAATTTCTTTGGCGAGGCATAATCGCCGTATCGTTATATGTATTGTGTCCGTAAACACTGTTGTTCTAGTAACTAATGCACGTGCGCCCCGCCACTACTGGCAGCGTCGCTGTCGATCCCTTCCCCCGCTCGCCACAATGACCGAAGAGCGCCGCGTCAACTGCAGCAATCATCAGATGCTTCAACTCGATCTTTTGTAGGGAAAATGCAAGATAAACAATATGCAATAAACTGTAAACCTATGAATTATTGGGTAGCCTATAGTCTATATTTCATTATTCTAGCTCCTCTAATAAAGGAATTGCTGGCATTGCATAATATAGCTTTTTGTGGGCCAAGCACTAATCCAATGATTTTCCAAAAATGCACAATGAAAGCTAGCATTCTGCAGCTGATTTTACTTGTTAATTCGTTCAAATTTATGGATTATTTCCGGAGTAATTAATTGCTAAAGTTAAACGATTAAAAAAGGTCAAACAGCGCCAATTCTTCATAATTTGGAAAAATCGGGAAAACGCCAACACATACAGCTTTCTAATGTTTATGAGTTGTAGCATATTAATCAAGGATAGCATCAGATTTTTTTAAAAAATTTCACCCCAGATTTGCGAGAAAATGGACGTCAAAAGAGGGAACATATATATGGCCCCGATAGTACCTACTTATAATTTCAATGACAATTCTGTTTTCCTTGTTATTTATTTATGAATTTCGGAGTAACAATTTGGCAAAACTGGGGATTTACTTCATATTCATAAATAACTTAAAAGCAAAATAAAATTATCATAGAAAAATATCGATGTTAAAAATAGTAATTGGTACTCTATTGTTCAACAGAGCTAAAACTTTTAGTTATGGTAATGAAAATGGACCAACACATGTAGTTTTATTGCTGCAGCAATTCCGTATTTAAAGGGTACGATTATACTCCATACAACACAAAATAAATTAAAAATTAACACAATAAGAAATAAAATGAAAACATACACTCCGGTAAACGATTAGTCACTTTAATATCAACTTTTAGGTAAATATCTCCTTTGACAATCTTAATTCTCTAATCTGTTCTACTGACTTCGATATTCTGTTCACTATCCCTGAAGTCTATCGACTTCGCTGTTGTAGGTACCTACTTTTCTAATTCGTTGCTTGATTCGTTTGGACTTTTGGCCAGGTTTTCATGACAAATTTTCACATTTCGGATCACGTTTGTTTCGGGTCTGCGTACATTTCAGGCGCATATATTAACCACAAACAATGACGCGTCCCCTCGTTAAGATAAAATGCAAAATGATATCGACCGGAATCGTGAATAATGGCCCTGTATGAATATGGAACTGATATTCTAATGCACTGTCCGAGTCGTAAATAAAATTATTTTTCGCGGAGGCGATAAAGTGTTTGAAATTTTACACTGCCAAACCGGCACGCAGCCAGATTATTTACCGACTAGATAACGCAGAATTATCATCTCATTTCGCATTTGTACGAAGTCTTTGTTTTATTGTTTGTCTTGTGTAATAATAAAGGATATTTCAATAATGTTCCAAATTCGTCAACTGCGAAAAGAATTGTCTAAAAATTTTAAATTACTGGTTCAATGAAACTCACGTAGAAGTGATATACATGTGGTGATAATGACTATGTCAATTTTCCTTATTTCTCTAAAATGATTTCTCCAAAGATGGTGTATTAATGCCAAAATCGCTGCTTATGCTACTTTGATTTTTTTTTAGAACTTGTCTTCTCAATTTCAAAATTGGTGTTTTTTTAAGAAGAACATTGGCGTAAACATAGGAAGAAGAACAAAATGCTCGGCAAATGGATTATATCAGTTACAAATTTAATGTTGCGGATATAAAAAATGATTAACTGAAGCACAGTCATTCAAAAATTTCTTGTGTTTCGTCCAGATTTCCTGCATCGAATAAAATTAAAACTAATAAGTTTTCTTTTCGAAAATAGTGTTTTATTTAAAATTGATTATAGATTATGTATATTCCTCAAGCTTTTTATCTTTATATTCAATGTCAAAGGTATTTTGCTATTTTTGTTATTATTGCGTAAATATTTACTATGATTACTACCTTGTTCTAGGCGATTCGCTGATGCTAATTGATTTCTTCTGTTTTCAGATAGGTATAATATTATCATATTTACAATAACAAAAAACAAAACACTGCTAATTGATTTTTAATATCATTTTTAGTATGTTATCTGGGATAATATAGTATTATAATAATAAAGTTTCAAAATTTGTGTTGGAGATCATAATGTTCAGTGTTAATGTCTAGTTATCTATACAGGGTCTCCCACGACGAGCTGCCATTAGAAGTATATGGAGAACCAAATGAAATGAGAGATTGAGAATTTGTGGAATTATATTGTTGGACACGATCGTCTCAGCTAAAATATTTTGAGTTTTCGATTACTTCCGGTTACACCGGAAATGATGTCAACTTTTCTGTTTCAAATGGAATACCCTGTATTTTATTGCATTATCGAAATCTTCATTAAATTTTAGATCAACTTTATGTTACATTCCCTATACCTAACCTGTGCCATTTTTGAGATATGCATACTTTTCCTTAAAAAATGACAGCTGCACGGTTACTTTCAATTACTTTTAAACTAGCCCCTGTTACCGTTGGAAAAAAGTTGTCCGGCAAAATTGTTGTGAAGGTAACGTATTATCGACACATCGGTAGAACTCTTGTAAAAGTTATACAGGGTGTTCAAATTATAAGATCAAAGTGGAATTCGAGAAAAGTACTAAAAATCGATTTTTTCAAATGGCAACCCTAACATATGAATACATTTCTCAATTCTATGGAAAATTTTAGGTTAATTTTATGTACAATGTCCTATATCTAAAATGTACTTGTACCTACTGAAATCGATTTTTAATCATCACAGTAGAAATTGCAAACATTTCCACATCTAGATTGCTTTTGAAAACAACTGAACAAATTGGAATAAACAAAACTTTATTAAACAGGTTTTTTACGTCATTTTTCTTTATAATTAAGTATTGATAAAATTATGAGGCTACAATAAAACACAATATTAAAAATAAAACAAAATCCTAAAGTAAATTTAAAAATAGTTGCTTAATTCAATTTCAGTAACCGTTCAAAAACGTTGCCGTTTGCCGCTAAACATGCTTTTTTTTTAACCCAATAACTGATGAGGAGAAAATGAAAGATAGGGTTCGAGCTGCTTTCAATGGGTTATGTGCGAACTCTATCAGGGACGCCACCAACAATAGTATGTTAAAAAGAATTGAAGCATGTTTAGCGGAAAACGACAACGTTTTTGAACCGTTACTGAAATAATATTTAAGGCGGATTTTCCTAGGAGCAGGTTTTTTACGCAGCGTACAACGCATTTCAAGTTGATCGCTAAATACGCCGCGCGTTTGTATTTTCCAAACGTGAACAATCAGCTATTCAGGTGGTCTACTTATAGTTTGGTCGAGGGATCTTTGCATGTTGTCAAAAGTGACAGTAGTCTGAGAAGACGTACGTTACGTTGTACGCCGCGTAAAAAACCTGCTCCTAGGAAAACCTGCCTTTAGCAGTTTTTTAATTTTCTTAACGATTTAGTTTTATTTCTAATATTGTGTTTTAATGTAGGCCTATAATTTTATAAATACTAATTATAAGGAAAAATTACCTAAAAAAGCTTGTCTATTAAAGATCTGTTTATTCCAAATTATTGAGCTGTTCTCAAACGTAATCTAGATTTGCCAATATTTGCAATTTCTACTGTGATGTTTGAAAGTCGATTTCAGTAGGTACAAGTACATTTTAGGTATAGGGCATTGTACACAAAGTTGATCTAAAATTTTCCATAGAATTGATAAATGTATTCACATATTAGGGTTGCCATTTGAAAAAATCGACTATTAGTACTTTTCTCGAATTCAATTTTGATCTTATAATATGAACACCCTGTATAACTTTTAGAAGAGTACTACTGATGTGTTGATAATCCGTTACCTTCACAACAATTTTTCAAGACAACTTTTTTCCAACGGTCACAGGCGATCATTTATAAGCAATTGAAAGTAACCGTGCAGCTGTCATTTTTTAATGAAAAGAATTAATATCTCAAAAATGACACATGTTAGGTATAGGGAATGTAACATAAAATTGACCTAAAATTTAATGAAGATTTCAAAAATGCGATAAAATACAGGCTGGTCCATTTGAAATTTAAAAGTTGATATCATTTCCGGTGTAACCGGAAGTAACCGAAAACGCAAAACATTTTAGTTGAGACGATCGTGTCCAGCAATATAGGTCCACAAATTTTCAATCTCTCATTTCATTTGGTTCTTCATATACTTCTAATGGCAGCTCGTCGTGGGAGACCCTGTATATAAAATACATGTTGATATAGAAAAATAATAACAAAAATATCTGTGTCACTTCATATATTGTATATAAAACGTTCATTATAAGTTACTTAGTTACGACTTTCTTTACTACATTATCGCTGATCCACCGCAAATATACTTTATTTATCAACCCCCTCCAAAACCACCCGATTAACAAAAGATTTAAAAAATATTTTTAACGAGTAGGTGTAAATATTAACACATTTGCAAAGTTTCAGAATTTTTTATTATACTTCAATTTTCAACCCCCTCAAACACTACCCTATTAATATTTAAAATTTTATCTGCTATTTATATGTCTTTATGGTTACAAAACATCACATTTTGATGAATTCAAATTATTAAGCGAACATTAAGCGTTTGAACCCCCTAAAAACAACCCCTTAAGGTTTACATTTTTTTCACTATTTTTCTAGTTGCCAAATTATTATTTTAAATTCATCTAAATGAAAAAAAAAATAATTTGTTTCTCATTTTATCCATCAAGACAGAAATGTAACGGAATTTGTTATAATTTTCAGTACATTTCTACAGAAAACCATGTTTATTTTAAAATTCAAATCTACCTTTACTATAGTATAGGTACTTTATATCAATTGAATTCTTTCTACCACAAAACAATGAAGTTTGCACTTTTGCGCTCGAGTCAGGTGACAACTGTGAAGGCATCAATAAGAATCAGGGGTGCGCGTAAAAAAAAGGAACATTATAATGAAAAACACCGAACGGGCATCGGAAAAATGGCCCAGACATCCGGAGAGATGTCTGGAGATTGATAGAGCTGAAATCAAACCTCTGTCGAGCGCAGAAAAGACCCGAAGGACCCCGGTCTGCTTGATATAGTGGTGTGCTGGTAAAATACCTGCCATGCGCGAAGCCCGTTAACGTGAAATGCGCAAAAAGTGGTATTACTCCCAAATGCTCTATGATTTATATCCTTCGATGGGGCCGCTTTGGAAGCTGAGGTGGAAAAAGTTCGCCCGTAAGTTTTAATCGGGGCAAACTTTTGTAATATTAAAGAGAAACATGATTGTAAGTTATCGTTAAATGGTAATGAGGGGTTTACGTTTTGAAAAGATTGTTTAATTTTAAGGTTAGAATTTTTTGAAGATGTTATTGAACATTATACTTTTCTGTTAACGAAATAAATAATTGATAGTAATGTGGAATTATGAAATTATGCAAGAACATTATTTATTGCATTGGCAATAATTTACGTTTTTGAAGAGCATCTAAACTTTAAAAAACTTAAACTTTAACTTCAAACAAAATAACGTAACGTACATTAAAAGAAAAACGATACTGTATCAGCATTATATGAGGAAAAATGCATAATTCTAACATTAATCAAAATTTTTCATGAATTTAATTTTTTTGCTCTAGAAGAATCTATACTATATGTATCATCAAAAGTCATAATGTGGTGTATTTGGACTATATGTTTAAAGAGCTTTTCTTTTACAATGTTTAATTTACTAAATTGACAAGCTAACCGAATTTTCGGTAATTTACTTCGGAATGAAGATACGGTTAAAACTTGCCAGGAAAAGTTCAGAACTAAAAAATTCTCAAACATACAGGGTCATTCAAATATTCTAATGTTTAGCTATCCCATCGAAAACTTTGAATTTTCTGTAATTTGTTTATAATTTTTTACTTTATCGTACGTAGTATGTTCTTAGATTTTAGCAGAAATTTTTGAAGAAAATTTTTTGACAAGATACGAAATAAATTAAAATTAAATAATAAGTAGAGGAAATTCTGAATAATTTATGACTATAACATTTTTTGGTCAAATTAATAATTTAGCTGCATGAGCAAATTCTATTTCATCGAGATCGCTCGTACTGCATTAAAACTCGTAAAAAAAGAATCCTGTATATCACCATATTATTAACCTCTAATATTAATTTTATATTTGGTATGATAAAGTCGTGTGCCTGGTCACATTTTTTAGTTACTTTTATTTATTTTTGTTATGGAGTACGGTGAAAATTAAGAAAGGTTTTAGAGAATTAAAAACTCATACATACCAAGTTTTACAAAAATATTTGTTGGTTTGCGGTTTCATAAATTTTATCTCAATAATTTTTTAACGTACTCATAATTTTAAAGAAATAAACAACTTTTTTCTCTTTTACAGCAGGATAAATCACCTCTCGGACCAGATATTCGTCATTATATTTGTCTTGTGTCGTAGACTCGACATCGAGTGCAACAAGGATGAGCGCAAATTACCTTAATTATAAGTAATGACGTTTGTACTATGCAACACTGATCAAAAGTGACTTCTCCAAAATACGCCCGAAAAAAAAAACAGGTTGTGAGAATGGAAGAAAATCGAAAGGGAAGCGTTTATAAAGTGTTCACATCGTAGAGTGGAAAGTGAAACAGGTATCTTTTAGAAAACAATTGGCTTATTCTGAATCCTGATCTTACAATTTTGAGAAAAAAATACTATATTGAAAAAGTAGTGACAACTACAACGGGCTAAAAATGAACCTGAAACGTTTGTACTTATTCCTGAAATCCCGAGAGTTTGTTAATTGTTTCTGAAGTAAGATATCTTCTACTGAGTTACATATTTTTATAATGCGTCAATGCATTTAAAAAAAATCAAAATTGATTGTCATACCAATTAAAAGACGTAAGAGTAAGTATGAGCAAAACAAAAAAAAATGCGAGAACTTACTCTGTTGTGGAACAAGTATTAAAGAATTTATAGCAAGAATTAGTTACTTTGTCATTTTTAGCCCAATAGTTAGAACACAAAATTCAGTGCAAAATTCAGAACTGAGCAGTGTCGGCAAAACCTCAATAATTGAAATAAATTTACAGCAACAATGTAGCCGAAAAATAAGTATTGTTGAGGCGTTAATTGTTCGTTCAAAACCAATTGTTATAACTTACAACCCTAAACTGTACCGAAGAAAATGGTAGACAGCCACATGCATGTTTTCCGTTATTATTTCAGTTATTCGGCGTGACGTGTAACAAGAAGTTACACAGCGTGCGATCGTTTTGTTTCCAGGAGCAAATAACGCCTCTATCGCATGCAACGGGGGTAAATACACAGAGCACCTACCTATAAAACGATAAGAGTGTGTTCTCTCTCGGCGCAATCTAATTTATATTCATACTGCGAAGTTTCGAGTAGCCCCGACAACTAACCGCATTATCTCTGAAATTGTGTCACACGTGCATTAAGGTGGATGCTGGCCGGGATAAACGTTCACTTCGATTTAGAATAAAGTGGAATTTAACACCTCGAGGGAACACGCCTCTCTCTCTCTCTCTCTCTCTCTCTCTCTCTCTCTCTCTCTCTCTCCCAAACCGATTCCATTTGCATTTTGTATATTATCCTGGATTTATCTGGGAGTTATGAGCTTATTTATGTCAATATGTATTGGTGTTAAGCTGTGGAAATGTATAGAAATGCGGAGAAACGTTTCAATTCCGTGAATCGATAACAATATTGATGTAGTTTTTGTTGAATAGTGCAGAATTTAGGCCATAGAAGCTATTGGTACTACTTATATTCAAATCAAGGATTCCTGTATGTTCATGTAGGAGGTATATTGATAAAATCCTGGTGAGGATAATATGGTAAACGAAAAGTAATTATGAGCTGTAAATTTTAAGTTAACGCCTTAAGTGTCTTATCTCAAATCTCAGATATGCATGTAAATCATGTGTCTTGGTGGTTTATAACGTTGACAAATGTGTTGTTAACAGGTAAATGCGTGTGTGCGCCCTCATAAAGTAAATATAACCCCGATAAAGAAAATCTACATTCTACAGGCTGGTCTAATACTGTGTTTTCTTCTAATGAAGATACCGGAACTTCTGGGAGCACCTTTAGTAAGGCAAACGTCCTAAACTCAGACACTGTCTAAATTCCGACATATTTCTGGCTAGTTGGACAAAATAAGAATGTTACAACATTGAACATTATTTTAGGGCATCCGGTTTGTTTATTTGACACTACGCTCATCAACCCACAATCGTTTCTTATTCTACCAATGTTTAATTTTTTTAAGATACTCTGGTAGTCGGGAATAGCAAAAATATAATAGAAATTGACGTGTATCGGAAAGATACTAACACAATCAGGTTTATCCCTAATGATTCGCAGCATCCTTTTCAACAAAAATTGTCTTTTATTAGTTGTTTAGTAAATAGGTTATTGAAATTTCCATTGTCCGCAGATAGATATCAGCAAGAATTATTGTTTATTAAGAATGTTGTCATACATAATGGGTACCCTGAGAAAATAGTTGATAGAATGATTAAGAAGCAGAATCAAAAAATGTAAGTAAATCAAATATCTACTTTAAATACTTTGTCTGTAGAAAAGAAGAAATATGTTAAAATACCGTTCGATTGTGCATATACAAGGGGTTTGAGAAGTATTTTTACATCACAAAATCTCTGTATAGCATATTCGACTCATAATAGCATAAAAAACCTTCTTGGAAACCCAAAGGATAAGGTAGATGTACTTGATAAATCTGGTATATATTGTATCAAATGTCATGACTGTGAAAAAGAATACGTAGGCCAGACTAGAAGAACAATTTTAACTAGGTTCAAAGAACATGTAGCTCATTTTAAATATAATCGTTTTGAAAATCTAGTGTGGCTCAACATATTTTAGACACAGGTCATAAAGTAGTTGTAGATGACTTAAAAACTTGTAAAAGCTGTGTCAAATAATAGGGAACTAAACAGTTTGGAAAGTATATTTATTCACTTGAATAGAGATAAATTAATAAATTCAGACAGGGGTCCTATACCTAGTTCGCCATTGTTTGACCTGCTTTAATTAAAACTTGTTTTTTACGCTTCAATGATCAAAATTCACTGAGGTGTGAACAACAAATGGGTATATATAGGGTAATTTTTAACATGGACGTCACTTCCACTAGTGATTTGCTTGGACAATATCCAGTAAAGATACTATGAAGTGCTAATCTCTCTTTTCCTCTTTTTAGGTTCTACTGAAGATGGCAACATAGTTGCTGAAATACGTATTTAGGTTTTTAAAATACTTGTTGTGGTTAGGGGTTTATAATTTTATGATTAAGTTCGCCACAGTCTCCAAAATATTGTCAATAAAACTGTAGTTAAATCACGGAAAAATCTACCATAATAATTCACAAATCCGATAAAAGAACGTAATTGTTTCTTATCTTTAGGAATCGGAGCATTCCATTGGCTTCCACTATTGACTGTATTTTGTGTATGCCACGCTCATCTACTCTGTATCCACAGTATTCTACTGAATCTACAAAAAATTTGGACTTTAAATAATGTTTTTGTAAAGGAATTAAAACTTGTTCAAGCCTTTCTAAACGAATCTTATCTGTTTCACTAGTAATCTTATCATCCAGAAACACTGTCGTTCCTGGTATACCCTGTAAAACCTTCTCCATTTCGCGTTGCCAGATAGATGGAGCTGATGCTATCCGAAACATTAATCGATTACACTCATGCAACCCTTTGTGTGTATTTAGTGTCAGTAAGTGACGATCTTCCGGGCTTACTTCCTGAGTTAGGTCTATTTTAGTAATTTTTTTCCCGCCAGCCATCGAGGCAAATAGTTATCGATAGTTGGCAATGGATGATCATAATCAAAATAACTGCTTGTCAAGTGGTCAAAACAATCAGGCCAATTCTGTAACGCAGCTGTTACGTAGGAAGTTGCTTCGTAGCAACTTTGTGAACGACTTTCGTTAACCACCTTGTTAACGACATTAATAAGATTTCGTATTCTATATTGGAAAAATTAACCACTTGTTTAGATTAACAACAATGGTTAACTGTTGATGGTCATGCGCATTTAGTACAAAAAATTCAATCAGCTGATCAATATCATTATACTTCGATGTGGTGTGTAACTTGAAGTTAAAAATACGCAAATTAATAATGAAAAGGAGTATTTGAGAGAGTAGAACTTCACAAAAGCCATATTTATGCCGTCATGGTTAATTTTATTCACAAAAATAAAGTTCTTATGCGACGCACTCTACTCCGTTTACGGAAGCGGTAACGTCGAAGAATTGTGGAAACAATTTACGAAAAAATTAAATATGTGCAAAGTTCCGCAGAAGATAGTTGCTCAGTGAAATCGAGTAAAATGAATTATTCTTGTTGTTATTCTTATTCTTCCAAGACTCACGTTGAAGTGCATTTCTGAATTGTGAGGTTAGGTTATTCGGATATGTTTATCCACAAATTTCCATTGAAGGAGTTAATTAATTCGACAGCTGGTTAAATTCTGCTAGTTATGGTTAAAAGTTTTAAAGGTTTTCTCGCTTAATGGATACTAATTCAATTCTTTAACACTGATCATTTAATTTAACTTCCCATTGTTCAGTTAATAAATTTAACAAACTTGTCGATGAATATAAAATTGTATTTGAGTATAACTTTTGTTTACTTCTATAAATATACAGTTCTATTCAAAAAAAGCGTACAAGTAGTAAGCACAGTGTTGGCTAGATTGCCATATTGTAAACCAATCGTTTACTTCTTGTTACTTAGTAACCTGTAGTAACCTGTAACTGCAAACACGAGAACTGAATTTTGTCGATATTTTTTCGAGAATTTTATTATTTTTTACCTTATTTCTTACCCAATCGTTACCAATTACTACCAATACAACTTACATAATTTTATTCACGAATTAAAAGATGTTCTTTTCGCGGCATAATTAAATTATTAAAAGCAATTTACCTACATTTGACAATTGTTAGAAATATGTTTCCTTGGAAACGATTAATAAATTATCCCTTTTACAATAGCCCTACGTGTACCTACGCCTTTTTTAATAAAACTTTACATTCTATTTAAAGCCAAAGCAAGTTCGTTCTTGCAATGGTTAGGTAACCACTAAAATAAAAATATAAATAAAATCAAAATATCATATTAAATAATAGTAAAATCAAAATCAATCAGCTTTCATGTAAATCTTCTGTTTCATTTACCACTTGTTTATTTACGATACATATACCGTAAACCAAATCGTTTTTATTTTAAGGTTAAAGACTTGAACCGTGTTTACCAGCACCCCCCTATCGGTTGCTACGTAGTTAGTAGTCAGCTCGCCACTCAACTGGTGGATAACAATTTAACCACTGGATATATTACAGAATACCATTTTATATTTCAACAACGTTGCTAATCAATTTAACCACTTGCTACGTAACAACTGTGTTACAGAATTGGCCTGAATATATCAGGTTTACGACTCCACTCATAGCTGCCGACGTGTTCGTTAGAAATAATGAGTAAGTATTCTAAAGGAAACCCGATTCTTGACGTTAGTTGTTATTAATTAATGTACCTAATTTACATAATAAGCATAATAAAATAAGTAAGTATTATTCGGATAATTTTGTTTTTCTTTGTGGTAAGAATACTGATGGCCCGATGCTAAAGTTCGAAAACTGTCATACATTTAGAATATAAAATATTGATTACTAAAATTACTAAAATCTTTATAATATTAGATGAGTTGCTTTCGATTTGACGACTGGTACAGAGCGAGTTGCACCTGCATGTTATAGCAAAATTTGATTTGTGAGTGCACAACACTCCGAGGTGCTTTTGCACCTACACTAACTTGGCTACACTTCTATGCATTGGATTTGTTGTATTATTATTTTGATTGTTAACCAATCAAGTCCATGAGTGTTTTATGTGAATACAGATAAACACAACCTGGAATAACAAATTTCATAATATTTCATAAATAACAAATAGTTATGGGTGTCGTTGGTCACCCTACACTTCTAGTAATTACAAAAAATTTTGAATCTACTGTTACGTTGGATAATTTCAGCTCAAATCTTTTTCCCCTCTCCAAACAACCGTATTTTTGCGCAATGAAAATAGCCTTTGTCATGCACTTGATGGATAGGTTTCTGAAAGTGGCCAGCCACTATATAGTTTACGAAATCCGATATCGTCAATACCCCCCACCCACCGGCCATATTTTCGGCATTGCGCCGAAAGCTAATTTATTTTGACCACGGTCCATTTCTCCACTCCCTTATATATCACCGCCCGCCGTGCGACCGGCGCTACCAACCTAGTCTTCGGGTAGCAAACGGGACCCGACCGGCAGTAACTTTTCTAAGGAAATTCGCAAGTCGCAAGTGGCCTTTTCATGGAACATATGTGTAATGGCGAGGGCATATTTCAACGTCGACTGACAGACGAACGAAGATCGGACACTCGCCCGGCTTCCTAATTTGGCCAATTCTGAAATCGCTGAGTAAGAAAGGGGAAGATATTAAAACGGCAAATGGGTCCGATTTATGTCGGTCCGATTTCCAGCGAAATTCTCGGCAATAATTGATGAAACCCCACTGCGAGAACTCGATTTTATTATATATTTTCGACTTGTCGTCGCGTCCGTGCGAAGGGATGTTTCGATTTACGATCTTCATATTCGCGCTGCACTCGTGCACTTTCGACGTATTATGAGAACCATAAATAAATGATTGATTCGTTTCGTAATGGATAGCATGTTGGATATGTCAACAATAGTATATTGTGTACCAAGCCGAGAAAGTGGTTCTTTTCCGGGCACTTCTCGAGGCCCGGAAAACCACTTTCTGTTCTGGCCGTGGTGCACACAGTTGGGATACAAATTATTATTATACACGTTTATGGTTCAGATACATTGGGTAATTAATTCTAAAAAGTACAGCCCTCTATCTATTTTAGTTTGTTCAGGAGGATTTTTTAAACTTAGATTTTACGTTGTTTATCGATGGTTGAATGTTGTTATTTCGCTTCATGTGCGATTACGAGCAAAGTAGTGGGGATACAAATTATTATTATACACGTTTATGGATCAGATACATTGGGTAATTAATTCTAAAAAGTACAGCCCTCTATCTATTTTAGTTTGTTCAGGAGGATTTTTGAAACTTAGATTTTACATTGTTTATCGGTGGTTGAATGTTATTATTTCCCTTCATGTGCGATTACGAGCAAAGTAGTTGGGATACAAATTATTATTATACACGTTTATGGATCAGATACATTGGGTAATTAATTCTAAAAAGTACAGCCCTCTATCTATTTTAGTTTGTTCAGGAGGATTTTTGAAACTTAGATTTTACGTTGTTTATCGGTGGTTTAATGCTATTATTTCGCTTCATGTGCGATTACGAGCAAAGTAGTTGGGATACAAATTATTATTATACACGTTTATGGATCAGATACATTGGGTAATTAATTCTAACAACTACAGCCCTCTATCTATTTTATTTTGTTCAGGAGGATTTTTTAAACTTAGATTTTACGTTGTTTATCGATGGTTGAATGTTGTTATTTCGCTTCATGTGCGATTACGAGCAAAGTAGTGGGGATACAAATTATTATTATACACGTTTATGGATCAGATACATTGGGTAATTAATTCTAAAAAGTACAGCCCTCTATCTATTTTAGTTTGTTCAGGAGGATTTTTGAAACTTAGATTTTACGTTGTTTATCGGTGGTTGAATGTTATTATTTCCCTTCATGTGCGATTACGAGCAAAGTAGTTGGGATACAAATTATTATTATACACGTTTATGGATCAGATACATTGGGTAATTAATTCTAAAAAGTACAGCCCTCTATCTATTTTAGTTTGTTCAGGAGGATTTTTGAAACTTAGATTTTACGTTGTTTATCGGTGGTTGAATGTTGTTATTTCGCTTCATGTCCGATTACGAGCAAAGTAGTTGGGATACAAATTATTATTATACACGTTTATGGATCAGATACATTGGGTAATTAATTCTAAAAAGTACAGCCCTCTATCTATTTTAGTTTGTTCAGGAGGATTTTTGAAACTTAGATTTTACGTTGTTTATCGATGGTTGAATGTTGTTATTTCGCTTCATGTGCGATTACGAGCAAAGTAGTGGGGATACAAATTATTATACACGTTTATGGATCAGATACATTGGGTAATTAATTCTAAAAAGTACAGCCCTCTATCTATTTTAGTTTGTTCAGGAGGATTTTTGAAACTTAGATTTTACGTTGTTTATCGGTGGTTGAATGTTATTATTTCCCTTCATGTGCGATTACGAGCAAAGTAGTTGGGATACAAACTATTATTATACACGTTTATGGATCAGATACATTGGGTAATTAATTCTAAAAAGTACAGCCCTCTATCTATTTTAGTTTGTTCAGGAGGATTTTTGAAACTTAGATTTTACGTTGTTTATCGGTGGTTGAATGTTCTTATTTCGCTTCATGTCCGATTACGAGCAAAGTAGTTGGGATACAAATTATTATTATACACGTTTATGGATCAGATACATTGGGTAATTAATTCTAAAAAGTACAGCCCTCTATCTATTTTAGTTTGTTCGGGAGGATTTTTGAAACTTAGATTTTACGTTGTTTATCGGTGGTTGAATGTTGTTATTTCGCTTCATGTCCGATTACGAGCAAAGTAGTTGGGATACAAATTATTATTATACACGTTTATGGATCAGATACATTGGGTAATTAATTCTAAAAAGTACAGCCCTCTATCTATTTTAGTTTGTTCAGGAGGATTTTTGAAACTTAGATTTTACGTTGTTTATCCTACACGACAACACCGTAATAAAATCACCCGTTTCTAAAGACTAATCTCTGACATATTATTGGCTTTTGACAAATAAAATCCGTTGACGTTTTAATCACACCGTCAAACCGAATCAAAACTGTGTTTTGATTGGACAGAGATATTGCATTTTACTTGCTATATAGCCCCGAAAAGTGTTCATTGCAGGGACCCAATTCTCGCCATCTTATTGAAGCGATTGCGTGACGTTTCGAATGGAGTAGGGATATCACCGGTTGCCCTCTGGTTCGTATCTAGGTTCTTGCTAAGAACAATAACGCACGCCCACTTTTCAATCAAGCGTATGGGAACGTATGGGCGTGGCGCGTGTTGTTTTTAGCAACAAGCAAACTTGCTCATAGATACGGGCAACCGGTGATATCCCTACTCCATTCGCAAAGTCACGCATTCGCTTCAAAAAGATGACGATAATTGGGTCCCTGGCCGGGCTGGGGCTGGCTGGCAAATAGCATCTTTCGTGTCTCCATAGAGACGCGAAAACGACATTTTCGCATCGTGTAGGATAAAAAAGTATTTATTGACACACAGGATTTATTTCCTATTTATTATGGTATTTATTTATTAGCTAAGATGTGTGAAAAAAAGGGATAGTAGTTTGTTGTTTATGAACTATGTCGTTATTCCCAAAACAATTAAGGGTTGTAAAAAGTTGTGCTGAATTAGGTTGGTAGTTATATATCAAATCCAGCTCAAATCGGAAGAGGGGGGGGGCAGTTTTTTTAATTTATCTTGATAAAAGACAATTTGATAACACATCAACATTTAAAATTTTCTTTTTCAAAGAAACTGTTCATGTACTGTATTGTATTTTTATTTAGCTTTATTCAATCTTTTAAATAATTCATGTTGTAAATTTTAACCCTTTTCCTTACCATAATTTCGTCAAATATACGGTACCAAATAGATGTAGTAAATATGTAAATACACTTCGCCTTAGTGTAAGTTTGACTATGAAGAAAACACATTTCTAAATTTGTGGTGGAGGTATGACGAAAGACTAATAAATATTTTAGGTTTCAAGGAGATGGTAAACAAGTGTTCTAATTTACTGGTTTTGAATAATACAACAAAAAATGACAAGTTGAGAGGAACGGTGTAAAAAGCAACGCTAATTCGTTTTTTCAGATTCCATTACATACCAAAAAAAATACACAAAACAAAAATTAAAATCACAAAGCTTCTAGAAAAAAGGTAAAAATCTACATATCACTGCAATTTTAATTGGGATATGACCTATGACAGGAAAACCATATAAAGAAGACAACAAATTGTTTGTTCATGGGTGCAATATTACAAGAATAGTATTTCTTCAACTTAATATATCAACAAAATTGACAGAAACATTATACTAGCTAGGCTGGGAAATTTATTTACCTCAGACCTCTATCTATGTCATAAATACTGTCAAACCAAAGCAGTCGAATGTGTTTTTAGTGTGATAAGAAAAAACATTGCAAAAATTGCAAAAAGAAAATTGTTATTATTTTTATTAATTATTAACGTCAGTTATTAAAACCTGGATGTGGATTATTGTAGAGTTCTAAAGTACCCTCTTGCAATGCCATATACGTTTTCAAACTTTAGTTTGTTGGTTCATTTCAATATCTGAATTCTGAGAGATAGGTATTTTATTTTATTAAGTTTAAGATTAACCTTTGCTCATTCGAAATTATGGTAACTTTGCTGGAAACGTTAAATTGAGCGAGTAAGAGTATTGTTTTTAATATATTCAATATCTTGATTCTACTATTTTTTAATACATTCAAATATTTTCCTTTTAAGTACATGCTTATATTTCGTATGAATAAAATAAAGTTCATGCCTGAAATACCTGAGTTTCTACTCCATATATCTAATGTCTGACGTAGCTGACATGGCAGACTTTATGTTTAATTTGCGTCACACGCAAAATATTATAAAAAAGATTTTCTGTGCTGACTCCGATTTACGACTTACGAATCCGGTTTAAAAATCGCAAAGTTTTTATTTATTTTGTTTCTGAAACTTGTACACTAGTAGCAAGGAAGTTCGTCTGCGTTTCAAGCTCAGTAGAAGCTATTCTCTGAGACATTTTAAAGATTAAATTTAATCTGGTTCATTCGTTAATGAAGATATAATGAATATGATTGGAGCCCAAGCTCACAACCTCACGACTATAGCTGGAATTTCGCGTTCAGAAAGCCGTTAGTCCCAGTAACCAGTCTAATACCTCTGGTTGTCATTATAACAGAAAAGCAGGGAGTTAAAGTTTATAACTTCTCCGATTAACTATCAAACCACTCCATCTTCTAATCGAATATTCCTTCGAATATTTTTACAACTTTACTAATATTTTCGAAAACTACAATCTTTAAATGAAAAATAAGTTTACCTTCTTCCACTCTTCTTCAAAATCTCAGAGGCTCCCAACTTCTGAACAACCTTATTTTATTATTGCTTATACACTGAGTACATTCTTGTGTATACGACATATATGACGACGAAAAAAAAGGAAAAACCCACACCGTAATAGTCTGCAAATAACTTCGGCATTAGGGGGGATTATTTTTTCTACCCTTATTCCGACAACAGCGACCGCGGTGCATAATGTACGGTCGCATTATACTAATGCAGGGAAGTTTGCAAAAGGGCCTACACGGTGCCCCACGAATGACATTTATTACCAATAACCATTGATATATTCGCCATGCTAAAGTGCCGCGATTTTTTACGCCATTTTTACATTTCACATTTCTGCATGGACTAATTTTATAGAGCAGACCGGTCTTCATGTTTCCGCTATTATACAGTGTGTGTGTGTGTGTGTGTGTGGGAGACCACTAAATTTTTACGAGACAGTTTGCATAAAATTCGAATCGAAGTCGAGCGAACAAAAAAAAAATCGATATCGCTAGGGTCGTTTGATTTCTATTCACCCCGTGGTGCCATTTAGCGATTGAAATATCTGCTAGATAATAGAAATCTTCCATGACTAATCGTTTGTATATCTAATGTAATATATTAGGGTAGCTGCTACAGATTTTCGAACTATTGAGATTATCTATAACGTACTATCTATATCCTATTGAAGGGTAGCCACCCCTAGGCCGCAATACAAAAGAACTGTGGTAACAAAGGATCAGATACAAATCGCTTAAATGCGGTGCTGCCACTAAGTGTCGGAGTAATGATCTCAATAACCTTATGTCTGTGAGATAAATACTCTTTCCACATAAAATTTTGACATTATAACTAGACCAAAAAATGACTACTCAAATCTCAAAAGTATTAAACCTGGAAAAATGCTTTATATTTTCATAATAATGCTACTCTTTTAACCACTATTATTTACAAATTTAGGGGTGTCGGAATTAGGTACATGTAAATATAGCACGTCGTTAAATCAGACATGTGTGTCGGAATTGTGATTCATCAACTGCTACTGCATTTTATTTTTGATTAAATTTCATCGATGATTTTATCTCAAGTCAATTGAAGATCTTTAAAAATGCTTTGCATTACATGGAGACTTAATCCAAATGTGGCTACCAAAAACGAATGGAAAATGTATTATTTTGTAAAATTCCAGTTTGTTTTTCTCATATCATCCTCTTCTGGTATTTTGCATTACCGTGATCATAACTAAGCAATTGCAAAGCAATTGCAAGGTTTTATTACTTGGTCAATTTCAGCTCGCAAATAGTTAATACAACACCATTTCTTAAATACTATTGTTTTGTTATAAAAAAATTTAACAAAAATCACTTTGATTAAACAATACAGCCAAATATAATAAAACTTTGACATCTTTATTAGAATTTTTTAATCAAGTCAAAATGGAATAAATTATATTATACACGGTTTTCCATATAACGTTCAATGCTAATAAAATCATGAATTTTTTTATTATCCTCACTCTTAGTCCATGTATACAGTGTGTTCAATTCAAAAGTATCCACCCTTAATAACTCATGACCTGATGCGATTATTGCTTTGAGTGGAAGCACGTCGATTTAGATATTGACGTGGAAGTGCAAAAATGGCACCTAGAGAATTTTAGGTTGCATCCCTTCACCCCCCAGCCACCCCACATCGAAATTTCAAATAGCACTTCCTAGCTTGTGATATATCATTTGAAAGGGCATACAATTCTCTACTCAACCATGATCAAAAATGAAATCGATCGATTGGTTCTTAAGATAGATAACCAGAAGATAGAGGGTTGAATTAAATTACAGTCATAAGAAATAAAAAATAAATAATAAAAGAAGAAATGAATGTTCGAAATAGCTCTTGGCGACTCTTCGCGAACGTAAATAATGGTAGCCATTATTCTAGTCTATTTAAGAACTAAACGATCGATATAACTTTTTCTCATGGTTGAGTAGAGTATTTTATGCCCTTTCGAATGATGTATCACAAGGTAGGGGGTGCCGTTTGAAATTTCGATGTGGGGTGGCTGGGGGGCGAAGGGACAAAACCTAACATTCTCTAGGTACTATTTTTGAACTTCCCCCTCGATATCTTAATCGACGTGTTTCCACTCACAGCAATAATCGCAACAGGTCAAGAGTTATTAAGGGTTCACTTATTTCATAACTTCCATCTTCTTTGTAGTCTATCTTAAGAACCAATCGTTCGATTTCATTTTTTGTATCATGGTTGAGTAGAGAATTTTGTACCTTTTCCAATGATGTGGCACAAGGTAGGGAGGGGGTGCCATTTGAAATTTCAAAGTGGGGTGGCTGGGGGTAAAGGGATGAAACCTAAAATTCTCTGGGTACCATTTTTGAACTTCCCCCTCGATATCTCTCTTGTTTCCACTCAAAGCAGTAATGCCAGTAGTCGCATCAGGTCAAGACTTATTAAGTGTGGATACTTTAGAAATCAACACACTGTGTGTATGTACAGTACAGACTGCAGTGCGTTATATCCGCTGTCAGTCAGGCCAATATTTGCTCAATTGTTAATTAATTGCCCGAACGGAGCTAATTACATGGCTAATTAATACGCTTATCGGAGGGGCAGATCTCCATAGCGACGCGACGCCTTTAAACACATCATTCAGGTGTGATTTATGTCAAATTATCAAATCGTTTACTTAATGTCCATTACATAATTACATGTTCATTGATTATTCTGTTTCATGTCCGCTATATATCAATCAAACAATTGCTACTAAATCGTCATCATGGCTTAATATCAGCCAAGGGGTACTCAAATATTCTTTTCTGACTCAAAAGAACACAGGTTTTAACAGTGCATTTTTAGTGAATTCCCTATAATGTTTTGAAATAACTGTTAATTATCCCAGTCGTTTCAGTGATACCCAATATACAAAGCGAACAAATGAACACATCTGGCCTTAATGGTATTGTACCGGGGAGAGAATCCCGGATCGGGAATCTACCGAACTGCAGCGTCAAATAAAGACGGCTGGAATGCGACGTGTTAATACCTGGAGGCGTAGGTATGGAGTGTGTGGTGATAAAGCCGGAATACCTGGGTATTCTCCCCCATTTCAGATATGCGGTGCTTCTAGGGAACGCAAAACTTCCAACATTGTACGCGTCGCATTTGGTCCGAAGGCTAAATATTCTGGCTTGTCAAGATATATCGTTAATAAAGTTGATAAAGTTAATAAAGTAATATAGCTAATCGGTCATTCAATTTATCTCTAACCCAGCTTTGTCGTTGTTTATCGAACCGTTAACTGTAATTGTACACTGTACAGGATGTCTCTAGCTAGAGGCAATCCACGGTTTATAAGCCTTTGTGAAATTAATGTCGAAAGCTTGCACTTACAAACTATTTTAACAAGACTCAAGAAAAAAAGACAACTCATTTTGAACAGTAAAATTACCGCACTTTTGGATGTTTGTTAGCTTAAATGGACTTTGTGGGTTACCTTGTATATCTTTAGATAGAATGAACAACCCAAGCCGAAGGCGAGTGTCGTAGATTAGTAGGTTAGTAGGTCTAGGTGTAGACCTAGACATTTTTCTACCGCACGAGCCTGCCTTGAGGATGCCCCAGACTAGAGAGCGAAACGTCGCCTATGTTTTGAAATCAATGGATAAATACAAATAACTGACTTAAAGAGCAAGCGTTATTTATTCATTCGCCACACAATAATAATAATGATGTTTATTTAGTTAAAAGAAACTAATAATCACAATAAATTTGGTTTCCTTAGTACTAAACTTATGACCTCCTTAAAATTACCCAATAAATAAATCCGACATGATGTTTTAAAAACACTTAGCGAACTACTGTTTTTTATATCACTTGGTAGGCCGTTATACATTTTCAGTGCTTTATAATAAAATGAATTTTGCGTACTGCTTTTTGTATATTTTGTTAGTCTGAAGTGGTCCTTTTGCCGAGGATTGTATTCATGCTGCTGACTATTGTATGTTAAATAATTACTCATATAAGTTGGGACTTTATTATTTATGCATTTATATACCAAAATCAGTGCCTGATATATTGTTCCTTGTTTAACGTTCAATAAATTTAATGTACTCAACATTGACTCGATACTGGTTAACCTGGAGCTTTGTAAAAATCGTATGGTACAAAGATATTCTAGCTTTTAATGTAAGTTTAAGTATTGTCTAAAATGACACCTTGATATTTAAATTTCTCCACTTTCTCAAGAACTGTTGTATCGTTAATTATTTCAGGTGTTGGGTTTACCGAAATTCTATTTCCCAATATCATAGCTTTTATTTTCAATACATTCAAACATTACTTATTTTCTTTATACCAATTTGATATCGAAACCAGTTCAGAGTTGAATGTCGCGATTACATCGGGTAAGTTATCACCTTCAATATAAGATATAAGATATAAGTGTATCGTCTGCAAATAGGTGAATATCACATGATTTAACTAGTGGAGCAACGTCGCTTATATACAGGGTCCTGCAACTAAGCTCCCGTCTTCTGTAGCTCACTTACTCATTAAGCTAAGAGTTTGACATTTTGCAGGCTTACCCTGTACTTCAAGGTACAATTCAAGAAATTATTTTTTTATTATACAGGGTGTTCCGAAAATGTGCAACGCCATGGTAATACATTTTTTTAAATTGAATGCTATACATTTTTCTACACATTTGGAAGCCTTTTATGGTTGCCTACATATCACCAAAATTTTATTGAAATCTGTTGAGTGACCGCTGCGGAAAAAAATAAAAACCAAAAAAAATTGATTTTGCATCGTAGGCTTTAAAAATCAATAAAAACCATAAAATGCACCTCGTTAATAAAATTTTGCGACGTGCTTATTAAGTTAGATGTAATAGTCTCGTTAGCCAAGTGATATTGATCCAAATTATACAGGGTGACCAAAATCGAGTGTCAAACTTGTCAAACTTCAAAGCGCGCTATTGTTCTTATTTTAAATTGGAACCCATAATTTTTTTTAGGTGAAACGATGCGGAATTAAAGAATAAATATTGTTTCTGAATACAACCCCATCACAATTCCCAATATTTTAAAAGTTATTCGCCAAAAACTCATTTTTCAACGTTTCCAACGGCAATTTTAGATAATAAATATCGTACGAGGCGTTGAAAAACAATTTATTTCATAAAAAATAATAGACGTATTTTAGATTTGAGTGTACTTAATTGAGTAGTTATTCAAATGCTAAATTTACTGCCTAATTTACCTATAGCGGTAAGGACGGAAATGTGGCTATAGGTAAATTTCGCAGTAAATTTAGCAATTGAATAACTACTTAATTAAGTACAGTAAAATCTAAAATACCTCTCTGCGTTATATTTTATGTAATAAATTGTTTTTCAACGCCACGTATGATATTTATTACCTAAAATTGCCGTTGGAAACGTTGAAAAATGAGTTTTTGGCGAATAACTTTTAAAATATCGGGAATTGTGATGGGGTTGTATTCAGAAACAATATTTATTTTTTAATTCCGCATCGTTTCACCTAAAAAAGATTATGGGTTCCAATTTAAAATAAGAACAATAGCGCGCTTTGAAGTTTGACAAGTTTGACACTCGATTTTGGTCACCCTGTATAATTTGGGTCAATATCACTTGGTTAACGAGACTATTACATCTAACTTAATAAGCACGTCGAAAAATTTTATTGACGAGGTGCATTTTATGGTTTTTATTGATTTTTAAAGCCTACGATGCAAAATCAATTTTTTTTGGTTTTTATTTTTTTCCGCTGCGGTCACTCAACCGATTTCAATAAAATTTTGGTGATATGTAGGCAACCATAAAAGGCTTCCAAATGTGTAGAAAAATGTATAGCATCCAATTTAAAAAAATGTATTACCATGGCGCTGCACATTTTCGGAACACCCTGTATAATAAAAAATAATTTCTTCAATTGTACCTTGAAGTACAGGGTAAGCCTGCAAAATGTCAAACTCTTAGCTTAATGAGTAAGTGAGCTACAGAAGACGGGAGCTTAGTTGCAGGACCCTGTATACATTAAACAAAATTCGCCCCAGAACAGAACCCTGTGGTACCCCTAAGCTGTTTATTAATTCACTTGACCCATTTTCACCAATCTTAACCTCTCTCCTGTTTGTTAAATAGTTTTCAAACCATTTCAATTATTTTCCTCTGATTTCCTCCTATTTTCTTCTAATAACTTTTGACGACAAGTAGTCTCGAAGGCTCTTTTCAAGGCTACAAAAACTGCAACTATCGTTTTACCGTCTTCTAATTCTCCTTTCCAATTTGCCAATACCAAATGTAGTGCTGTCTCGCATTAATGCTGAGTAGGAAAACCTGACTGTTGGTCAGTAATAAATTCATTTTCATCCAAATACTCGCTGAGCTGTTGTTTAACAATGATTTCCAGTATTTGTTCTAGTTTTGGTAACATGTTAATAGGCCGAAACTCTTCGCATTTGGTGGCGTTCACAATTTTTTGGAATGGCATAATGGTGCTTACCTTCCAAGAGTCTGGTACTATTCCTGTATTTAGTGACTCATTAATTAAATCTGTTATAAATTGTCACAAAATAGGTAATGCCGTTGGATTTTTTTATTTTATTTACGTCAGTATAAAGGTGTTCAACACTAATTGTCTTAAAGTGGAATTTTTGGGTATTGCGCTTTATTTGGGATTTGGTTGCTGGGGGCGTGGAAATTGAGCTATTTATCTGACTGATGTTGTTAATGGAATATGTACTTTTACTTGTATAACCACGTACACAACTCTGGCACATGTCTGATTTAAGGACGTGCTATATTTACTTGTACCTAATGCTGACACAGTTAAATTAGTAAATAATAGTGGTAGAAGGACACCGTATTATTATGATAATACAAAGGATTTTTACTCAGCCTAAATAGATTACTAACAAAAAATACTTATTCTGGACTTCTCTTTCTACTTCGTACTTTATAGCTCACTCTGTATAACTACGTTAATATAATACAATTTTGTAAGCTGCCCAATTTTATGTAGGTATAAGTTAAAATAGACTCTTTTATGTAATCGATTATTAGATATCTCTAGAGTGTGAAGAGCGAACGACGGAATAGGTGATCAATTTTCGACTTATTTCGGCGCGGCTCTTCTTCTTCTTGCACGCCCTCCACACACAGTTCGATGTAAATTTGGCCGTGATGAAATTTCTTTGAAATTTCTCTCGCTTGGTGGTGGTGGTGGCGCGAATGTATGTGCATATTATATGAGACAAAGAACCGATGAGTGTCTGAAGTTTTCAATTTACATAAACGATACGCCTTTGTTCGTTACGCGCTTTCCACGTAATCGTTTAAGAATGAGGCAGTTCGGTTTGGAGCTTTTTTTAACTTAAATTTCGTCGAAGGGTTTGAAATAGGTTAAACGTTGAGTATATAGAGTGTGCGTTTAGAGTATGGACAATTAATTAATTTGCTACTGCTAGTTATTTGAAAAAATCACTGGACAGGAAGAATTTATATGATAAAGTACACATTTGATACACAATTTCTGAAAAATGGAGGAAAGTACATTAAAAACTCGACTAATAATGCATTATCACAGAATAAAAGATTCCATCCCAACAGTAACATTACTTTTAATTATTACACATTGTTAAGAATACCCTTTATTTATTAAGGTAATATATTTTATTTGCCACGAATTTTAATTTTTAACCTGTTGAGCTATACATATATTAGTTAATTTGTAATTCTTAAGAATAATCTGCTTTCAACAAAAATTGTCTTTTATTAGTTGTTTAGTAAATAGGTTATTGAAATTTCCATTGTCCGCAGATAGATATCAGCAAGAATTATTGTTTATTAAGACTGTTGTCATACATAATGGGTACCCTGAGAAAATAGTTGATAGAATGATTAAGAAGCAGAATCAAAAAATGTATGTAAATCAAATATCTACTTTAAATACTTTGTCTGTAGAAAAGAAGAAATATGTTAAAATACCGTTCGATTGTGCATATACAAGGGGTTTGAGAAGTATTTTTACATCACAAAATCTCTGTATAGCATATTCGACTCATAATAGCATAAAAAACCTTCTTGGAAACCCAAAGGATAAGGTAGATGTACTTGATAAATCTGGTATATATTGTATCAAATGTCATGACTGTGAAAAAGAATACGTAGGCCAGACTAGAAGAACAATTTTAACTAGGTTCTAAGAACATGTAGCTCATTTTAAATATAATCGTTTTGAAAAATCTAGTGTGGCTCAACATATTTTAGACACAGGTCATAAAGTAGTTGTAGATGACTTAAAACTTGTAAAAGCTGTGTCAAATAATAGGGAACTAAACAGCTTGGAAAGTATATTTATTCACTTGAATAGAGATAAATTAATAAATTCAGACAGAGGTCCTATACCTAGTTCGCCATTGTTTGACCTGCTTTAATTAAAACATGTTTTTTACGCTTCAATGATCAAAATTCAGTGAGGTGTGAACAACAAATGGGTATATATAAGTAATTTTTAACATGGACGTCACTTCCACTAGTGATTTGCTTGGCCAATATCCAGACTATGAAGTGCTAATCTCTCTTTTCCTCTTTTTAGGTTCTACTGAAGATGGCAACATAGTTGCTGAAATACGTATTTAGGTTCTAAAATACTTGTTGTGGTTAGGGGTTTATAATTTTATTAATAATCTGCTGTTACTTTAAATAATTATGTAGGTAGGTACTTGTATTAAATGCTGTTGCAATACTTTACCTATTATTTATAATTTTTGTTAATAGTTCCGCAATGGTATATCAGTATTATTAGTATATATATTGTTTTTGTATAAAAAGGTAATTTTTCTTAATTCAACATTGTATATGGGGGCCCCAAAATCAAAATTGCCCAGGGCCCCATGATGGCATAACGCGCCGCTGCCCTTATCACAAAAAATCCTTCATTTTCAACACTTAAATACAAGAAATGTATTGCTGGACTTACCCTCACTCCTACAAACGAAGAATCAACTGTTGCATCGCGGTAACAGCAAAAATTGAGCTGGCCGTGGGACGTATCTGACTCCAAACTAAAATTATACAATTCGCAACAATCATCCAGCACGTAAAAAACGTCATCCACAAAAAAACTACAAACACAGCCATCAAAAACGACATAAAGTCTTCATAACCTCACTAAAAGGCGTCTTATTACTCTTATCTAGATTGTCAACCATGCGTCCAGTCGACGGCCCACGACAACTAACGAAGCGTATCATCGTCACTGTACCTCAAATCCGATCATTGCGAGCATTTTTAGCGCAGTTCAAATTATTATTTGTAGCAGTATCGCCGAATGTTGTGCGTATACGGTGAAAATTTGAATTCGGTCGCGAATTTTGTCGTATTTGAACGGGAAAAGCTGTAAATTATCTTGAAAAATCTGTGAATGTGGGTTATAAGCGCGTGTTGACGTTTTGTGGTGCGTTTCAAGCGAATTTAAGCGGTTGTATAGGGTATGTCGGATAAGGTCCTCTACACCCACGGTACAAAACTGATCTGTGAATGTATATATACTATGCTATGTGATCACTGATGATACCACGCAGGACAGGACACCACCGAGATATGTTAAGAACTGTACATGGAGTGTCAGCAGAATGTTAAGGTAGGTGATTCAGCACCTACGAGCTATCAAAACAGACGATCTATTGACCACATTTAGGGAGAAAACTCACCGATGCGATAAGCAACTAGCGATACGCGACATCCTATATGTTTCTATGGATACATAGATCGGCGATACACAACAGTCTATATGTTTGTATAGAAATCGCGTATCGCAAGTCGCTTATCGCATCGGTCAGTTTTCTGCCTAACATTTACACCACTGACCTCAATGACATGCAACTTTCACTGTTCCATTTGTAATTCAAAAGAGTATTAAAAAATGCGTTTCGTCTGCTTCTTACAAATGCATAGCCCTGTATAGTCAAAAGTCATTCAAGTTTCTAGCATAGGTCTTTTCCTAAACCTTTTATTTGTTTAGTTTCTTCTAAATTTTAGAGGTTATGTGTCGTTACGTTTGACATGAATGTTTATAAAAGTTTATAATGTATCCAATATTGGAGATCGTTATAGTTTGAAACCTCTGTCTGGATGTAGACAGTAAAGGTCAACTAACCCTTCAGCATCAATATCTATTAGCGAGGCGCATTAATTCTTGATGGGGATGTGAAAATCAAATTCCTTCACTTAATCTTCTGCTATTGGATTATTGCAGACAAGCTTTAGTGCAACTCCACGAGTGCTTGCAGCTTTTATCGATTGGGAAGCTTCACGAACGCGTTCTTGCTAGGTCTAGGTACATTACCTTAACAAGTTTAAAGATAGCACTCAACCTAATTTGGATCGTTTATGTTTTTGATGTCCCTCGGTGAACTTAGGGCCACATGTGCTCTGGCGTTCGGCTTGTAGGCGGTATGAAAATGCCACGCCGCACAGTGGTACATTTTCCACTTTTAACTCATCAAAATGTATTTTTTTTTTTGTAAACGAACTTCAAAAAGTTGTTATTTCCTGGTTATATGACGACACCAAGATTTGTGAAGAAACTAACATAAAATAAGCCATCTTGAGGACTTTAATTGTAACAATTTTCATTTCTGGAATGTACCGGAAGTAGTAATAACTGCACTCAGTTTTAGAATTTCAAAATAAAACCTAGGTCGTGTGTGGTATCATTGGATAGATATTTCAAAATTAAACATGTTTCGTTGGAAATAATTTATGCGGAAATTGAAAATTAGTACAAAAATCTACATCGGACTTTTCCAGTGTGGCAAACTGATTGGTTTTAAAGCTCCCGTCTATATGCAACTGCTAACGGAAAGGAATATCAATATTTATGAAAACTGTTTATGCGTTATGAAAATTATTTATGCAAATTTTGGTGTGGACCACAAATGATAAAACATTATAAAATATAATTAAATGTTAATTATAAGAGCACAAGTTATTTTGTTCTGAACTTCTCTAGACTTGCACTCTGGAGTATTGTAGTACGTGTTTGTCTGTTTGTAATAAGTTGGCAACCATGTTTACAATAGCCACGATTGTGAAAGCAATACATTAATTTCTTTAGGTTATGTCAAATGTAATAATTATAGTTTGGAGAGAAGTTTGCTAAAGTTCGCTATTTGAACTGAGACTGGAGCCTTAAGTCATTCGGTTATCTACACACAGAGAAATGTTTAAGACATTCGTTGTCTTGCCAAAATTTACTCCGAACAAATCAATAAAGTTTTCAATTTAGATGAGCTTTTTGAATCAAAACTCACAAATTTCTCCTTTGAAGCGACAACATTTTGTTTCCAAGTAAAACTACATTGGATAATTTTAAAAGTTCTTATGAGTTCTTTTAAGAATATAGTGTGTTGCATTGAACAATTCAATATATTCCAATGAAAACAACTATTGCATTGAAACAAGATCATATATGTAAAAATGGTGTTCAAAACAAGTAAAACTAGTTGGTTGATGCAAGAGACGTTTTGTGTGAACCAAGTAACCAAACGCTTAGTTTAAAATATCGGGTGGTTTCATTGTGCGGAAAACTTAAGAGTTTGCGCGGTTTGTGGCACCAGACTGACGCGACGTAGAACGGCGACAGTTTTTAGATACGCAGTATATGAGGACTACATTCTCCAGTCTCACTCACAACCCTCACAACGTTAACTCCATGCAAATATATGGGTTATAGTGGTAAGCAGTGTCGCTTTGATATACGCTTGATTGTATCTGCAGTTTTACATGTGATAATGGACAGCGTGGATGATTTTTCAATTTCATCAGATCATCTTAAAACGATATTTGACAGTAAGTATATGCGTATATCTACCTTTTATGCGAATGTTAATACACTATGTGCATTCTATGTTTGCAGACCATAAAATAACTGTGCAAAACATAACAAAACTTACAGAAGAAGAGATAAAAGAACTTATTCCGGCTATTGGAGATGGGATTGTTTTCCGGGAAGCGGTGAAGCTAAGAGGAGATTTAGAAACATCTAACATTCTAAGGTGAGAAACCGTATTATAATGGCCAGTTGCAGAAAGGCCCATCAAGTCTTGTTGACTGCTTAGCTCTTAACTGTACTAATTACTGTATCAGGATGACATTTTTTTGTATTTTTGATTGTATTTTAAATGTATTTTTTTTCTTTTATAACAAGTTATTGGGTTTATATCAGTATGACACCTACTTGTTTGAAATGTATTTTTATTTTTATAATAAATTAATGTATTGGTATATATGAACTTTTTTTACCCATTGTCTTTGCTACATGACTAAAAAAATATATGTCTTGCAAAATAATTGCTAAAGAACTTTGATGTAATACCACATATTATGTTTTGATTAGATTTGTCAGCCAGAAGAATTATTCTTGCTAGTAAATATGATTAAGAAAGTAATGTGCTATTATAATCGTGTAGTTCTTTCTGCATTTGTTTTGATAGACTTATTTTTTATGTAACCTCTGCAGCAGCGGTAGATAGTTTTAACAAAACAACAAAAACATTCACTTCAAATCAATATATTATGTTGAATGTAAATTACTATTACTTGCTTTGAATTTTTAACGCACTTCGTTTAAAATGACAGTTACTTGCTTTGAGACTCTATTCAGAACACTAAAGGTGTTGAACCGAAATTACAAATGTTTCTCTGAAACATTGGTTCTTCCAAGCAAAATAACCTATTAGTTATTCCGATAGCTCTATTACTCTCTTCAAGACATCATATGGTTGCATTAAAACAATATTAGTTTGGTCCAAATGTTGAAATATTTGAAATAATACTACAAAGTTTCATTCAAAACAATATTATAGTCCTTTCGAGTTGATGACTATTTGGTGCAAGTCAACAGTTTACTCGTTGCAACTAATTTTATCTCGAACGAAGCACTTAACACATTTGTACTGAGAAAATATTGTCTCGGTTGAAGTGGATAGTTATTTCGTGGATATGGAAATCAACCGTTGTTTTGATGCAAAGCAATTTTATTTGAATTGAGCATTCCTTTCTCTGTGTGTAAGCACATGTTCATGTCACTTTAAATTTAATTGCACCATAGCGCTAAAATGATTTTGAACGGCTATATTTGCATTTTCAACCACTGTGCGCCGTGTCGCGTTATTTCGAAAAAGCTCCTTGGCTGTAGCGAAGAAAGGACCCCACGATATCCATTCAACGCAGACATCAATTTCAATAAAAATGTCGTACGGTGAAAACCTAGGACTCTGTGGAAAAGTTCGTGAATGCAAAAAAGGGTCGGGAGTAGTGGGAGAAGAAAAAAAAAGGAGGGCGCAAACAGTTTTCAACTATTGAATACAATTTCAATAACAAATAGCACAAAGGAGCGATTTATGTAGACCTTGGTGTGTAGTCTTGATATGAAAACGTATAAAAGTCCTATGTTGAGGTTAACGTCGTATGTATGCAATCTGAATGTTCAGCGAGAAATATTTTTTGAATATTTTTGAAGGTTATAAGGTAAACGCCCCAAATTCCGACTGGTTAAGGGATTTTTGTTACATTTGAAACTGTAGAAATGTCTATGTGGTGTTAATGACTGTCAAGTAAATATTAAGTGTTTTACATATTGTTAAATAATATTTATTATTACTGAGTTTGGGACGTTTACCTTAATAGTAATTTAAAAATAACATACAAACGATTTACCTATTTTCTATGATTGATTTGATAATTTCTAATAATATGGTAGTTTTTCTTTTTAGGGTGCCTTTTAGAATTTATTTTTCGAATACAGCGAAATCAAAACGAATAATAGTAGATTTATCAGAAAGAAAAATAAATTACGTCATTCAAAAGCAATTGAAGATCGGAAGTTGAAGTTGTTTTAAAAATATGTATTTTCATCAAAGAAAATCGAGATTTTTAAATAATGATTAAGTAGGTTAATATAACCAATTAGAATTAAAATTTTACAACAATATCTATGTCATAAAAATTATTGTGTTAGTTCACTTGACTGTCAATAGGTTTTGAATAAATGCCCTTTATTTTTTATTGTAATTTGTAAACATTGTAGTAGGAAGTACAGCAAACAATATTAGAAAACTATAGTGACTCAAATAAAACTATTACTTGTCATCTAAAAATTTTTTTATTCACATTTTATGGCAGGAATTGCCAACTTTTGAATGCATCCATTTTGAAATAAATATCAACTACCTCTTCAGCGTATTTAGGTTATTTGGGATCTTAAATTCATAAATTAATAAAAAAAAAAAACAATTTTCATGACGTGTCAAAAATGATTCAAAACGCATTTTGTATACCAAGAACACAACAATATAATATTTATTCTTTAAATTCGCAAAGAACCATAGTTTGGAAACATGGTTTACAACTTTTCTAATTATTTTATTAAAATAAATTATACTGTTACAACATATACCACATTACTTTTTAATTTTAATTTTATAGAATATACACACTAATTTTCACTGTTCCAAGACGCAATATCACGATCACAGATACCGACATCGCTCCCGTATGTATAAGTTTCAGGGCAGATACGCGAGATTGCGACCGATTTCAGGGGCCAGAAGTTTCAGCCGACGAAATGAGGGATCTCGTAATCTTTTATTTGAAAACTTGAAACCATATCTGCGTCGTTTTATGGTGTTCGGCGTAGGCCAACTTTCAATTTTACGACCTGCAAAATATCCGGAGCACGCAACTGAATTTTTATTGAGCCATTTATTGACACTTGGTCGGAGAGCAACACACAACCCTTTACGATTGTATAATAAATTACCCGAATGTCATAAACAACGTAGGAATGCAGCAAACAATAAATATTTTGTTATGATCGGAGAAGTTATTATAGTTTAGATACATTTCAGGAATTTCAGTAGTTGTAATTGTTTTACAAATAATATGTCACCTTTACTTTAATTTAATTTATTATTTATAAAAATTATTTATGCAAACTTTGGTGTGGACTACAAATATAGAAATGCTTTTCGACTGCAGTTGCGTCTGATTATTGTCTGCATTAAAACATTGTAAAATATAATTAAATGTCGTCTGAACTTCTCTACACAGATAGAAAAGATTCAAAGAAATGTATTTGTTTGAAATTATTCTTTTGGGTCAAAACATATTTCTTTGACGCCAACAATATTTATTTCATTGAATACTCTAGTTTATTTGCTTGCAAAGATTAATTTATTTGAAATATTTATTTAAGTGGGATAAATATATATGGATAGAAACAAAAATGACTTTCCTTTAAATTAATATTTTAGTTTTGATTAAAAAAAAACGGTTCTTTACACCAATGAAATATAATTTTGATTCTAACATATAATTTTGTATATAAGGAGAGATTTATTTCGATTAAAGTAATATTTTGTCTTTGGCTTAAAAATAGGTTTACTTCCGCCAAAGAAATCATATTTTGATTAAAATAAACATATTTGTACACAAGAAGATATTTATTTCGTTTAAAGTAATATTTTTGTTTTGGCTTTAAAATAGGTTTACTTCCACCAAAGAAATCATATTTTGATTCAAATAAATATACTTTTAATGTCATCCAACTGTATTGTTAGATGGCGCTGTAAACTCTCTCCTCGCACTTCGTACATATCGAGAGTATAAAGCCGCGTGATCGACAGTATAGAACTTATAGAGTACAGTGCCTGCAGGTTCAAGTTGCGATTCCAAATCTGAGTACACTTTACTAACTTAACCTTGACTATATGTTGGGTTGGGAAGACCAAGCACTGGTCGAGGATGTGCGACATCCCAAAAAGGAGGTGACACATGGCGAGTCTTCCGAAAAATTCTTGTCTATTAATTCCTTCAACAAATTAATAATTTTAAGCATTTTAACTCGACCAACAATTTTGTTAATTTAAAAAATGTAATTCTTTCACTCAAAACAATCATAATTATTTGAAGTAAATAAATCTCATTTCTTATAATACACAAATTGCAAACTTTTTTACTGGATACATAAGTTGTTTGACACAAATCAACGTTCTTTCTACCAAACAAATATTTCAAATACATGCGTTTTTATCCGCAAATAAATATTTATTTGCCTCTATTGAAACAACAAATTTCTTTGAGTCAATGCATATTTATTTGAATCAAACAAAAATTTCTCTCTGTGTAGACTTGCACTCTGGAGTATTGTAGTGCGTGTTTGGAGCGAAGTTTGCTACAGTTCGCTACTGTTGCAATTGTATCAAAAACAAATCAACGCACATAGATAAAAATCATTTGTTTAGTTTTTTTTTGTCAAATTGACAAATGACCGTAATACCCTATTAGACAAGTGCTTTTGAAAATGGTAAAAAGAGACAAAAATAATAGTAGAATGAAACCCATTGGAAGAGGAAGAGTAAATAACAAAAATGAAAGGAAAAATAATTTGCGGGCGATCTGAGGTCGGGAAGAGGAAGAGGGTGAGATTTTAAGGGTAAAAAGCGGTTTATCTCGATTTTCATCAGAACTACAAATCCTATGGAAAAAAGTTAAATAGCAAAGTTGTAGGTAATAAAAAGGTCTACAACTTTTGTATTTACACTTTTTTCACATAACCTCAAAATGTATGTGAAAAATTGTAATAACCAAGTTTTTGATTTTTTCTCTTTACCATTTACAAAAAAACATATTTCATGTAATTTGGTGAAAAAATGCCTTTTTATGTCCCAAACAAATTGTATATGTTTTGATTTAAAATCTTTCTTTTTCTTACTTTCATACTTTCTGATGGTATAATAAAATATACATTACTATTCTCAAAAAATGCAAAGAAATGAAAAAACTTGCATCCGAATTTTTTTTAATCATTATTTGAGCTTAAATTTGTGCATTTGAAACCATGTTTTCGGCAGCCATATTTTAAACTGTTACATCCAGTTTCACAGCTGCAGCAAATAGTTTTGAGCAATATTTCCGGAATTAATTCCTTTTCTGTAAATGTGGGCATAATGCCACGTTGATGTTGCTTCCAGTCCCAATCTGTTGCTGTCAGTTCGTTACCCAGCCAAGTTTGAAGCTGATAATATGCCCTGTAACAATGTTGTTCTGCTGCACCTTCTGTGGGTTGGAATTCTGCCAATATGAAAAATTGTACAGAATGCTGAAAAAAAAATCTGATTCGAGTTTTTCGTTTCTATGCATTTTTTTGGTACATTTACCATAGTAATGTATTTTTTACACCATCAGAAAGTAGAGATTTCAACGAACAAAAACCCCACCGACTTTCTTTTTAAAGCAGATATATTGATACATTATTCATACATGAGAATTATCGATTGAAAATTAGGATATTGTCGATATTAAGTCAAAATAAGGTGAAAAAAATAAATATTTTAAATCCATAAAAATAACAGTGTGTTTGGGACATAAAAATGCACGTTTTCACCAAATTTCGTAAATTTTTTTTTTTAAATGATATAAATATAAAACAAAAACTTGGTTATTTGAATTTGTTGTAGAAAAAAAAAGTTGTAGATATTTTTATTACCTACAACTTTGCCATTTAACTTTTTTCCATAGGACTTGTTACCCTCTTGCACCCTCTTCCACCCTCTTCAACTTCACGGCCTCAAATCGCCCGTAAATTACTTTTCCTTTTAATTTTGTTATATTCTCTTCCTTTTCCAATGGGTTTCAACTTACTATTATTAGTTTTTTTTTTGTTCCAAAATATATCGACCCTGGTCTGTACTGTTCTCTAATTCTGAAAAAGATTTAACATTTATTGTGTGTCTCTTTAAACAAATTAATAATTTAATTTAGGTTGTGAATGTTCATGAGCAATTCTAACACTGCCATGCCTAGTCTAGCATGGAAAAAAACAAGAAAAAAACGGTTGAGGTTTGATATTATTTTTTTTGATAGGCACTGACTACGCATTGGCGAATGGGCGATATTTTTTGTACCGGTCGTATGAAACGTATGTGTGTGTGTTTGCATCGGATGCCAAATTAGCCGTGTCCCTGCCAGTGCCGTGTATATATGTTACTGGACGTTGAAAAATTCATGGGGTCGGTTCCACGTGTTGGCCATTCGCGCGGAAATTGGGGTAAACGATAATTTGGCATAGCTCAGAGCTTGTCAGCTTTGCCCAACGCAAACCTGTTTTTAGTTAAAAGCGCCAGCGGTTTTGGTTTCCAAAAGTACCTATCATCGACAGCGAAAATGATAACAATAGGAATAATATGAGCTCTTGTTATCAGTTGTTTTTTGGTAAAGTTGAATTTACCTTGAAAGGTTAGTTAAGTTATTGTTGAGTTTGAAACTATTAAATGACAACCATTATTTTTAAACACTGTTCAAAAGTCTCCAACGTACCTTGACAAATCTTATAGTTCAGTAAAATTAATGAGCCTGATAGGTAAACTTATAGAGCATAGAGAATCATTTAATTCTATACAAAAATTGAGGAGCAAGAAGGAAGTTGAATTCTTGTTGTATTGTTTTAAACAATATCTCAAAACCTATAATTCCTACATTTTCAGGGGACAAAATGGAGAAGCATTTTATTTATTCCATTATCTCTTGTCGGTGTTTATAAAACACGTGTGTTTTTTTAATAATGAGACAAACTAAGTATAGTGTGAATTTATTTAAATTGAAACAGCTTATTATTTAAAAACACCCAAGGTTTAATCATCAAAAAACACATTTCTATTTCTTATTTCTTGTTTTCGTTATTTATCTTCATTTGGAAAATTTATTACCTTACATAAAGAATATTTTTGAGAAATAGAGGAGAGTGAAATATCAATTACTGGGCTAATTATTACCACTAATTACAAATCCAGACTAAAAACTCCCTGTCACCTATGGTAAAAATCTGATGTAGCCAGGCACATGACTTTTTCATACTATATATAAAGTTAATAGTTTGCTGCATGAGATTCTATTTGATCTAAATCAGTCGTATCAGCATTAAAATAAAAGTAGTTAGCCAAGATTTGACAGATATTTTGATTCTATTGACAGTAGGTATTGTAAAAAAAAATAAATTCCTATGTTGTGTGTTGCCTAATGTGAAAATGAAAATACTACCGTATAATTTGTTGAATAGAAATTGCAAACTCAAGTCAATATTGTTGATTCAATTTCCCAAAACCCAATCTCCACTATAGAACGCAGAAATTCCTTAATATTTAACAATCCTCCATAGTGAAGTCAAGCTATACTATCCCAAACAAACACGAATAACGCGGTCTACGACTGAAATATTATTGATGTGGAAGACCGACCACTTAACCTAGTACCACACAGCCTTTCAAAACAGAGAACTGGTCGTTTCGAGTAGGAACCATATCCATATTCCTAAATGTGACTATTTCCCTAAGTTTATAATTTAATTTAGTTGTTTGCTCGAGTTCGTACGTCATGAAGCATCTACATAAAGGACGCTGTCGTATTTCGTATCAGTATCCTGTTTCCAGAAATTCTAGCCTTGTATTTGTATGTTGTGTTCAAACTTCAAACGTCATACCGTTTGAAGTAGGTACGAATTAAGTAAATACATCTGAAAATGTCACCTAATGAAATGAATTGCTTACATAAGTGCAACTCTGTACTCTGCACTGGTCTATAAGTTGTAGGTTTATAAGATTGGTGGCATTAATATCAAACATAAAACAGTTTTTTTTGTGGAACAAGTACAAGATGTGGTAGAAGTAGGTACAAAAACACTACAATTTTAGTTGCAATATTCTACAGACTGGAGAATATAATGCGAGTTTTTCATCGAACACAGAGTTTTTGCGCCAGCTTCCTTATTTCTTTCTTTTTACTAACAGCGCAGATTTTTCGAAGAGGCTATTTTCCATCTACTTTGGGAAAGTCGGCCATTATAAGTGGGAACTGAGCAGAGTATATGGTTGCTCCAATAATAGCTGTTATGATACTAGGATACAGTGAGAAGATGCAAATTATTTTTCTTTGTTTCTGGTTTTCAAAATACATTGTAGCCCTTTGTTGGTTCATCCACAAAGTATAGGTATGATCTGTGGGAAACCAACCCTTCAAAGTTTGCTTTTGAAACAGTAGATTCTTGGGAACACAATACGAGATGTATTTCGTAATCTGAAGAGAATTTCATGACTGGTTCTGTCATTAGCGAATGGACCCAAAATCAATGTCCAACCGTCAAACGACACATTACATTCTTCTTCTACCTCAATTTTGCACAAGACATTTATTTGTCAAACACTACAGCTTATGTTGTAATACTGACTCAACTAAACATAAAAGCCCCTTTCAGTTATAATGCAAGGGCCACAATTACCTGAATAAGGATTTGTGCATAGAAACGACCTTCACCATATCTACCACGATCTCGATTACTATCGTGGTATTTGAATGTGGGCGATTTGGTCCATTTATATATTTCTAGCTTGTTGGAAATTCCTAGTAGATTCTCCAATAGTTGATCCTATTGCCATTAGAGCCGTGTCATCTGCGAATGTGGCGGTTGCTACATTTTGCAGCTGTGGTAGGTCACTTGCATATAGTAGATAGAGAATTGGTCCCAAGACATTACCCTGGGGTACACCAGCCTTTACTTCTTTTAGTTCCGAGTACTCATCGATCTGTTTTATTCTGAATAGTCTATCAAATGTATAGGGTGTTAGCAGCTCGACGTATTGTGAAGGTAGCATTCTCTTTAGTTTAAGTATCAATCCTTTGTGACAAACACTTATCAAAAGTTTGTGTCACATCAAGAAAGATTGTTGAGGAAATAAGCCTTTCCTCTAATGCTTTCTCTATGATATCTGTTATTCTACGGACTTGATCTACAGTGGAATGTTTTTCTCTAAAACCAATTTGGTGGAAATTAAGAATTAGGCTTAATAATGAACCAACTTGTCGACTAATGGCCAATGAATCTAATGACTATCCAATAAGTTAGTTCCACGTAACGCTTTGTAAGCGTTGTAATTCACCATGATGGGTATCTGTTAATGCCAAACAGATACGAAGTCTGGCGATGGCATTAATTTAATGGACGTCGGTATATCCATCGAGCAGGTGATAACTTTACGTAAAGATACAAAGAAGTGCAGATAAATATGCGTCGCAACGTTTCCTCTATATGCTACTCACGGGCGCTTAAAATATACCCTGCGATACGAACATAGAATCCAATATGTGAAACACATGTAGGAGTTGGTATGCTTGCATATATAGGTACTCGGATACGGTCAATAAGTCTGCGATAGGTGCACGTGGATGCGCTTGACTGTGAATATCATTGACACAATTTCCCATTCGACTTAGTTTTTTGCTCATAATAAAATCATTTTTTTTTGTTTCATAAATTCAGTTATAAATTAATAAATTAATTTTATATTGTATCGTTCTGGCGCGCTTGAGGAAGTGTTGGATGCAGTGGAGACATAAATTCCTTCCGACTTAAATAGATGGTGCGCTTCTTTCGTGTCCGACAAAAAATATGAGAAATGATTATACCGCGCTCATTTTTTACTACCTGCTCGGTCTAATTAATGCAAGCGGAGCAGGAAACGGCGGACTATGATTAATAAATTATTGTTATGTTTGACGTTACAAGGGGCTGGGATATTTTTAAAGTTAGATGGTTATTGTTTTATGCATTGTTACTTGTTAGGGAATAAACTAACTGAAATCAACCAAATGCGATCTGGAAAAAAGGCCAGGAGACTGAAAAATATTATATAAAACTAAAAATTAGCTTACAATTTTATATTTGTCGATTGTAGATAATTCCACAATCATAGAAATAGAGCTCTCTAAAATTATTGTATAGTGTTATTTAACAGTATATGTATATGGATATTTTATAATATAGTTAACAAGTAATTTTGTACTTTTTTCGCGTAGGATTACTGATTCCTCTCTAAGGTATTCATTGAATATCCAGGGCCACACAATGTATATATGAAGATAGATACTGTATATTGTTTGGTAATTCTGGATTTTTATTATTTTGGCTTTAATATATTATATTAACAAGATTTAATGGATTTTTCCTAAAAATTGGAACAAACAAAGAAATTCTAAATAATAGTAAATAGATCATTCTCCTCAAAACGTGTACGTAACATAAGATAATTTTTTAGGTATTTTCTTCACCCTAACTTCGGCATATTTTTGTATTTTGGCAACCCATTGAATTAAATCATTTGTTTACTACTTGATTTGCTCTTTTGAATATTAAGTATTGGCACCGTGCATGCCTCGTGGAAGGGAGACGAAAATCGGTTTAGGCGCCCGTGGCGGAGAAACGGATAAATATCGGCCTACAGATGTGCAGTAGTTTCAAGGTTCAGTAGTTTACGGCGCATTATGTTGATGCCTAGCTGTCATAACTCATAAGTATACAATTCTGTGGTTCACAGCAACAGATCGTTCATCGATAACTTCGTAATGGGGGGACACTATAAGTGTTGTATTGACAAATGTACGAATAATAGGAGAAAGAACAAGCAATGCAAATTTTATAGATTTCCAGATTATTACACTCATGTTGCGCTAAAAAAGAAATTTATTTTCAAATTACATTCAGAATTCAGCAACATAATCTTATTATTAAGTTTGAATAAAAGGGTTTGTCTAGTTCGATTACTTGTTTTATAAGAAAGTTACAATATAATCTAAAAGTCCCAAAACATAAAGTACACTCATTTTGTGTTGTGCACGTGTTCTACATAATTACAATATAACCTAAGAGTCTCAAAACATAAACTAACCTCATTTTGTGTTGTGCACGTGTTTTGCAGGCTAATTGAAAGTGACTGTGCGAATATGAGCTAGATCTCGGACCCTACAGCACAGCCTTGGTAGTTTATTACTCAAAAAACAATAACTTAACCTGAACTGATTGTACACGAAACATAACCTTACCTAATAGTTGTTTATAATTATATTTTATAATATGTTGTAAATTAAATTAAGTTCAATGAAATTAAGTTAATGAAGTTCACTATTAACAGTTATTTTCCAAAAACAATATAATAATACAAGTTTGATTGGACCACTAAAACACTACAGATAACTGTAACATATAGTTGCGAACTGCTCCATTTACGCCTCGTGGACATAGTACTCGCCTACACTGGGAGAGGCTCTTGCATCACCCACCCTCCCAATTGCTTCAAAAGACAAGTATTGCTCATAGGTTCATACTAATATAGATTCATATGATCAAAATTTGTTCTATTGACATCTTTATAACTTCTTCAGTTAATTTATAATGCTTTTCTTTGTTCGCGTTCTTCGGAATCTATTTGCTTTTTTTTAAATTGAAGGTATTTTTCGGCTCTGTGCACTTTTCACTGTCTGATACTAACAATATTATCGATATAAAATTAATCATTTATTTGATTGACATCGATCGCCTTTGATACTATTGACAGTAGGTAGTGTCAAAACATCAGTGTTTGACACTACCTACAGTCATTACAATGGAGATATCTGTCAAATCCTGGCTAACTAGGTTTATATTAATGCAGACGTTGCTCATTCAGCTAAACTATTAATTTTACAAAAAAAATTTCAGAGACATAAATTATTCAGAACATTCAATTTGCCTTTGTTAAGTAGTTCCAAAGCTATGAGCCAAAAACCCAACAGTCAGTATTGACTATAGGCAGTTGAATTAGCCTGTTAGAAATTAGAACTGGTGAAATTTGATCAGTTTTAAAAAGATACAAGCTGATTTTTAGGTTGTTTGAAACAATTTGAAAAAAATTACACATAAAACTGCAACTTTTTCTTTTAAAAACTTTACTGAAACTTTAATACGTATCATAAGTACTCCGAACCTTTGCCACTTTCTCGAAAATGCTGTTAGGCCACAAAATTTGGTACTTTTCTAAAAACATGCTACTCAAACAAATATTGTTTTCGTCCGTATTGTACCTCTTCACAGTTCCCTTCACAAATTATAAACCAGTACATACGCAAAAATTCTGTTAAAAATCTTATATTTAGGAATGACAAATGGTACCATGTAATTTTAGACACTGGACCATGTAATTTAAATAGCAACACAAGAACTCCCAAGAACCGAATTCCATTACGCTGTCTCCTTACGAAAGAGAGTATAAATAGCTACATACAACAAACACAGAAGACAGATAAACCAAAACAGTACAACAAGCCGTTTTTTGTTCTTTCAGTATTTCAGTGCAAACTTCACCACCAGGCATTGTACAATATACACGATTAAAATCGCGTGTTGAGGCGCGCCCGCATGAGAAGACCAAGTAATCTGTATTGACGTGAACGTTCTGCACTGTCAAGTGCACATTTTTTGATAATGAGATAATTAATTATGCCACATAACGACGCAACGTTGCCTCCTACGCCAGTGTTAATTAGAGATAGATCATCTCCGGTTGTCAAACGCAGAAAACCGTTCATGTGGTATTTATTTATTTTTTGTTTGAAGTTTAAATCTCGAGGTTGTGACGTACAAAATACGTAACGCAATAGGGTATAATTAGATGTAGTATCTGCGATGTAATTTAATACTTTAGAACTGTTGTGTTGTGTCATTTCGATCGGAAATCGAACTTAGCAGAAGTAGAAAAGATCCTTGTTTGTAGGTATATATGGTTACCGACGAGATGGGAGGTAATATGAGATTAGGTTGAGATTAGGTCGAACCAACTGTCAACTGTCTATTGTGGTGAAATTGTCCACTGGTAAACAGGACGTCCTGCGACCTAGTTTAACAATGCAATATTATATAGGGTGGTACAATAATGCGTTAGTTGAACATTGTTCCACTGACAATAAGAGTTCTAATCTAGATTATTTTTTTCTGGCAAGATGGTTCGTGAGACTCGTCAACTTGATTTAAAAATAGTACCCAAGCATTGTTTAAAATCGATAAAGTAGATTAGCTTATTACAAACTTCGTATTTCTTTTATTGATGTACACAAACACAAATCTGACATTTACAATAGATCAAATACGGTAATAATAATATCATTAGTTCTTTTTTTGTTACGTCTAAAATGATGTACTTGCTAGGACGTAGTTTGTGACAGGATTTCAATGTCTTGATTGCGTATATTTCCTAATATATGGACATTTGATTGAAGATTAATGCGTTTTACTTCCATTGTTTTATTGTAAGGACGAGATTTTTAATTCTGGTTTAAACCGTAAACCAAGTTTAGGTCACGAGGATTTTGTATATCTGTGTAATGTCTTAAATCTAAAATACAAATATTAGAATGTATAGATTCCTTTGTCCAACAAGATATAATGTAATAAAATTCGATGCTTTTCCTTATTATTTGTATCTTTAATTGTCGCTACATGTTTCGTATCATACTAGACACTTCTTCAGGCACTACGGATAGTTGAAACTAGCATTACACAATTGACACAAAACAATTAAAAAATAATGTCAACATATCGTCAAATGTTGAGAACACACATACATAGGTCACGAACAAACAAATACGAATATATAATTCGCTAATATATTTTTCTAGGCACCCAAGAAAAACCACCAACTCAAGTCGTCAAAGGTATTCATGTCCAGTTTTTGGCCGCGGCTTTATTTCTAATTAAACGGATAGTCGTTTCAATTATTTTGACTTCACAAATCACATAAGTACTTTGAAGAGTGCTTTATAAAATAGGTCATTCTGTTTGTTAAGCCAATGCACAGTTTGATCTTTGATGCTCTTTTCGATCTCATATGCCTCTAGAATTTTAATTTTTGAGTCTTTATTACATTTGTAGATCAGTTTAGCGTTGTTTGTATCGAATCTGTGTCCGTTATCCGTTATCCGTAGCGCCTGAAGAAGTGTCTAGTATGGTACGAAACATGTAGCGACAATTAAATATACAAATAATAAGGAAACGCATCGATCTTTATTTAGTAGAATGTATGTTATATACGGTGATACAAAAACTATGAAAAACTATTAAGACTTAAGTACTTTCATCTTTAAAGTTCTGCAAAGATATTATTTGAACAGGTATTTCAAAATAATAAAAGGCATTAAATATAAACTTATAGTACCTTCAACGTCCCATATACCAAGTGGTCATGCAACGGCGACTGACTTTTGTATTTAGTATCCTCTAATAATCCAAAACGCGATTTTTTAAATAACAACAAACGAAACAAAAATCGTTTTTGAAATAAATGTAGGTACTTATTCTTAAGCAGATAATTACATTTTAATATTTTCTTGTTAGGTTTAAGATAGTCCAGATTTTTTTACGAATAATGTTTTTAAAACTTGAATAAACAATTTTTCCATTAGTGTCCAATTTTCTCCTGGAGATGGTACATGGTACTGAAATATCAGAATTTTTTACATCCTGTTTTTGGCTACTTTCTTAATTTTCCAAAGATATTGCACCTTTTCAAAATGTTCCGAATCACAATTGCACTATTTTTTCATAATTAAAAGAAATTAGTTTGTGGTATAGACTGTCAAAGTTAAGAGAAATGAATTAACTTGACTTGAAAATAAATAATAAATAAATAAGTGTTTTAGTATTTCTACTTCAAGTAGTTGTCAACTATACAATAATTGCACATATTTTTTACTACCGTGGCCAAAATCATTGATAAATATATTAATAATATATTAAAAATCATTCACAATTTTTGCTTTCAGTTCATTTGGATTATTGAATTTTTGTCAAAGTAAATAACTGGAAGTATACATATATATGCCAGATTCTCTCGTGCGGGGTACGAGAGAATCGCTCTAACTGCCATCTCTAGTTTCGATAGTATTGACACCTGTGTTTGAAGGCCCATAACTCTAAAACTACTGACCAGAAAAAGTAAAAAAAAAATTATACTCCTGAATCATTTCTACATAAGTTGCATGACTGTTAAATTGTTTGCCTCGTATTTTTGCAGTTTTAAATTAACTCTCGTCTCTCCGAGTTTTTTTTTTCTTTTAAACCACTTTCCACAAAAGTTTCAGTTTTTGTTCAGGTTGTATTTAGGGTCGTTCTCTGCTTTTAGTTTTGGCGTTTTTGTTTTCTTCTGTTTTTATGTAATAAAGGTTGCAAACCAGATTTTGATGGCAGCCGATATCTAAGTAATGAATGTTTTGCAGGATATTGGCAGGATTTTATTTTTTTTCTGTTTAGTACTTATAAAGTTAGACGCCCTCAAACACAGGAGACAATATTATCGAAAGAAGAGATGGTAAATAGGGCGATTCTCTAGTGCGGGGTCACATTTACAAAACCTGATTTTTTATATACAAATAATACGCCTGCCATATGTTGTCATTTTTTCTTGTAAAACTTTTTTTTTTATGAAAACAGTTTCTAAATAATTTGAAACACAATGTAATTCTTGCTTTTTTTACGAATTTGGACGTTAAAATACTGTTTTTGCATTAATTACAGTCATTGTTATTCAACTGAACATAAGCAACACCCTAAAACAATTATTTGGATTTAAATACCTCACTAATTAGGTAATTAAATATTTAAATTCGCCGCTAATTTGCTATCCTATTTGGGCTATAGCATACGTAACAACTAAATAAACAAATTTTGTTTAATTATTTGTATTGCTAATAAACCAATAAGTAAATACTTTGAGAGAAAATTCAATTTAACATTTATTTACATTTTTAGTCGTTATTTAACTAATTGTTATTTAGTGATTTAAAAATTCAATTTAACATTTATTTATATTTTTAGTCATTATTTAACTAATTGTTATTTAGTGATTTAGATAAGTCCATTTTGTTTTTCAATTTTATTGCCTCGTGTAAACATGCTGATTTTAGTTAATGCGGAAAATCTAACTACAAAACTAGAATGTGAAATAAAGTGCAAGTGCTGTGTCGTATTCAAATTACTGAATGTAGATACGAAAATCTCAGAATATTATCCCAAAAATAACAAAATAACAATCGTCCCAAATAACATCATTTGCTCTTATTTAATATAAACATAATCAATATCCTCGTACAAAGCACAAAGCTTTAACGAGCGATAATCTCGACTATCATCGGATTATATTGAATCTCGATTAATATTAGTTCCGAAACACATTCAGGTTTATTACCAAAGTATAATTTCATGTCGCGAAATGCACCTTAGAGCGATACGAAACCAAGTAGGTAGTATAACCATATCCGCATATATGAACATAGTTCCATACGGCACACCCGTCCAGGACACGAGAACCCTATCAGTTATTACCACCCCTTGAAGGCATTAGAACCCGGATTTGCAAACGACCCACCGGATGAAACGCCATCTATCTATGCATTGAACGCTAGCAATTTCGCGCAGATGATAATGTTACTTCTGAAAGACGTTTGACAAGTTTAAATATTCATTTGTTTGTCCGAAGAATGGGGCGACAGGGTGGTTGAGAGGACTGGGTAGATAACGAGGGGTTGTCGTTTTCGTGTGCTATGGTCTACTCAGTCTATTAGTAAAGCGCTGAGGATATAGTATACAGTGTGTCTCACGGGACGTTGGATTGTATGTGTAGTTTTGTTATTAATAGAGATAGAAAGTCGTTTAAATGGGTAAAGTAGTGCATATTTATGTGCTGTTTCATAATCTGTTCAGAAAACAGTTGAATTCCAAATGGCTTCCAGGCTATTGTATTTGCAATTGTATCTTTTTAAATTATGGTCCTAACTTCTTTTTTGTGATCCCATCAAAAAAGGGTTTTGACATTATAAAGGCATTTTTTGTCTACAATTTTATTGTCAGTTTGAATTTTTTTCGCCAATTAATTAGTCAGAAAGAAACGAAGCTTTTGTTTTTCTTATGGACGCCATATTGGTTTTATACATGTTTGGATTCATCATTTTTTTCTGTGTAATTTGGTATGCCACATGCCATGTTTTGATTACAATACGATAATAGAATTTACTGAAAATTGTACAGTTGGAGAATTGCCGAAAATCGCATGGTACAATGGATGACGTTTTGTGAAATAATGTCATATCTACCCATCTGCACCCATCGGTTGAAAAAAAAAATTGAGGAAACCCAGAATTTATAAAAAAAATATTATGGTCCATGAAACATATTTTTATTTTTATTTATTTATAATTTTGAAAACGTTGGGTAGTTACGTGACACCGTCATCGCCGGTAAGGTCACCATACTACGGAATGCTGTGAAAAATGCCTGCATGAAAATGGCGAGATTTTTTGAAACATTATTTAGGTTAAGCTCACAATATATTATTTAGGTTGTTTGAATATTGTAACTTTTTTATGTTGTATAGTTAGTACAAACAATTACAATTACTATGGGCACATAAATACTGTATCACCCAAATATGTTTTTCATGGCACCATGCGATTTTCAGATATTAAACAATAACTCCAATTTCGTCGGCTTATTGTGTTCTAATTATGGCAAGTGGCATACCAAATTACTCAGAAAAAAATCCAAACATGTATAAAACCAATATGACGTCCGTAAGAAAAACAAAAGTTTCGTTTATTTCTAACGAACTCATTGGCAAAACAAATTTTAAACTGACAAATTTTAGACAAAAGAGTGCCTTTATAATGTCCAAACGCTATGTTGAAGGGATCACAAAAAAAGGAAGTTATGACCATAACAAAAAAATACATTTTTACTATGACCTTCAAATTTCCGAAAACAAATCGAATGCCAATGCAGAAACGATTTTTTGTTTTTATATCCCATTATCGTAAAAGTAATTCAATTGTGCTAAAATTGTGTGAAAGCAATTCTTTTTATATCTTGAATAAGCATATATTTTTTTAAATACAAAAGCCAAGGCATATTATATTTATATTGGCATATTCTGTTTTTTTCCGACAAAAACCATTTTTTTCCAAAATATATTTTTGGTGAAAAATTATCGCACAGAATTCTTTTTATGCTCTTTGTTTTGCCTTTACATGTACTTTTTGACATAATAATAAAATTGCTACACTGCATTTTTCAGTCATTTAAATTTTTAAGAAAATTTAAAAACATCTCTTTTTTCTAGAGTAATTACTATGAACATTAAATTGGAATAATAAAGCTTCACATACGTAAGCATAATAATCAGTTTTTGTCTTAGAATCCAAAACGTATCCAATACAAAAGTTGTAGATCGTGATAAAATCTGCAATTGTTGTGGAGGTTCCTATGTAACATAACCTGAGAACTTTCGAGAAAATGGCAGAAAACCCTTTTTTAGAACTTTTTACTTTTAACTTTTGCCTAAATCATTTCTTGTAATTGCGAAACAAGTTGTGAAAGTAATCGAGGCGGCTGTCAGAAAAATTGTGCAAACGTTTGAAAAATAGTACTAAATCTTGCACTAAATTGGCATAGTATTATTTAATTTTTTAAATTGTGTTCTGTAAAAATACCGGGTGCGGCAAAAGTCAGTTTACGCTGTCGGGTATTCGTGCATGCGCGTTTTTTTTTTTTTTTAATTTTTGATGTTATATCTTTTCGGAAATAAATTTTTTTGCCATTATTTTTTTGCGTTTTTCTCTCATTTGCAAATCGGTAAACTGACTTTTGCCGCACCCTGTATATTGTAACAATTAATAAAGTTTCCAGTCAAACAATAAAGTACTATTTGTTTTGTATTGATGTGATCACACTTTAACCACTTTTTAAATTTAAACAAATTATCAATTATACGATATACAGATTTACAAAAAAATTAAAAAGTTGATAATGCTATGCCGGCCTTTGTCTTTTTCACATTTCTTTTTTTAGAAGAAGTGAATTTCTAATGACAAAATATACATACGAAAATTCCAGAAAGTCATCCCAGATATCTGGTTTTCCTGGACATTTAAAATAAAAAACGCTATATGAATTTGATGTTACTCGAAGAGATCCCCATCTGTCCATGCGTTGTACGCTAGCTATTTTGCACAGACGATAATGTTACTTCTGAAAGACGTTTGACAAGTTTAAATATTCATTTGTTCTTCCGAAGAATGGACCGAGAGGGTAGTTGAGAAGACCGGATAGATAACAAGGGGTAGGTGGCGCTTGCGTATGCTACCGTTCGTCGGGCACGGCGCGACGAGCGCAGTTTAATCGCGTACCTCAGTCCTACTAGGCCATACCGCTGCTGCGCGACATAACCTGAAATACAACTCGCGAAGTTTGAAAAGTTTACGCGCCAAAATTGTCTTGCGTTGTGGATTTTTTGCCTAAGAGGTTTGTTGATGACTCTACTCGATAAGTGTTCCTAAAAATCGTCCTGGTGGTTTTTTGGTAATTAAGAAAAAATATTTTCAAGAATCGTCATTTTTTTACAGGTGATTTTTGCACGGGATTTTTTCGTCTTGCGATGTAAGATTTGTGTAGCTTGTAATGTAATGTAAACTACAGAAAAAAAAACAGTTATAAAAAACGTGTTTACGGGCAAATATAGACATTTTTGACATTTGAGTAAAGACATACTCTAGTTTTTGTGGCTGTTCGGTATTGTTTAGTGTGCTTGATGACAACAGCAACGATGGCTACATCATTGGCATTTTTTCTCCTGCTAACAACAGTACTTCTAATACAAGGTATGTCCTATTATTTTTTAAGTATCAGAATTCTTTGTGCTTTGATAACAGTTAGTTATATAACGATATAATAAATTATCGTTTATTTATTTAATTCCAGAAATTCTAGAATATTAATTTAGTGGCTAACTTTTACTATGGAGTACGGTGACGTTGATTTACGTTCTGAAAGTTTAGAACGCCGTTCTGGCAATAAGAAAGTTCGAAATTAAGTTTGGTCGTATACAAATAAATTGATTTATGTGCTGGGGCCCATATAAAAGTGGTATAAAGTTTCTTTTTGTATACTCTCAGTGCACAAAGTTGGTAGCAAATTTAAATAAAAATCTATTTAAATTAGTTAATGATTTAAAATGTTTTGTACTAATTAATGGAGACGTATTTAGGATTGATTAAAAAGGAATGAGTTAAAAGGTTAAGAACAAATTAGATAAAAGTTTAAAAATAAGTGAGATAAAAAGTTAGTATAATTTTTTCATATAATAGATTCATTTTAAATATCCCATGAGTATTTTTTTTGGTCACAAGCAAATGCAAAGTATTATTCAAGTAATTACAATTTCTATAATTTTTATAAAATTTTGTGTTAAAAAATAATATCTTATCCAGTTTTGTCCATTTATATTAATATCTCAGGGGCCTCTGAAAAGGACTAATGTTTTTTTGTCAATAAGTAGACCATCCGTTATTCTATTTTTTAAGAAAGGAAAAAATGATAATTGGTTTAAAACTAAACTATACAGATTTAATAATAATGTTGCTTACTTTATGCCAGAGGTTCCCAAACGCTTTCTTATGACGCTTGATAATCAAGACAAAAACTTTCCTGAAATACTTTTTTTAATTTGTCTAACAAAAAAATCATTTATGATACGGATTACTTAACAAGATGTGAAATTCTTGGTGTTATACTTGAAATTGCGTGGTGTAGATCGTTAGCAACATCAAGCTTGTTTCATTGTTCAAGTCATATTGAAACAGCAAAGCCATTTCAGCGATTACATGATACGTAGCATACAGTTTTATCGAAAAAGACGTAATTTACAAATGTTTAAAGTCATGTTTCACTGCTGAATCGTGTTTCAAGTCCAAGGCTTGTTATTGCATGCTTTCTGGAAAGTAATTCCAAAATTGTAAGGATTACGAGCGAGTTTTTGTTCATCATTCTCATATAATTTGGAAAAATAGTGTTGAATTTCATCAATAAGGATTTCTAAATGAAAAATAATATATCTTTGGCGTTTCTTTATTTGTACAATATATCGAATCAATTCGGTATCCATTTCAGACGTTTTTTTTTTAATTCAATAAGTGCATTACAATCTAGTCATAATTGACTAATGAGTACTTAATTCTAACTTATTTTACTAGTATAACTTAGCCTAATAGGCACCCATCGATATCTCTTAGTTAGTCCTGGTATACTTCGCACGTTTTTCTTGCGCACTACGTAGCACCGTCTCTGGTTTTAGAACTAACACCTACAACTAGAACTTACTCTGCTTTTCCACTAACTCACATTCACTAACTCAAAAGGCTTCTTTCTCTTGAGTATTCGGATTAATTCGGTGTTGTCGAAGAGCTGGATGGCCTCAATGTTTACGTGATGGTGAAGCCTTTCCTCGTGACCTCTTGCTACTTTTTGGATTTCTTTGCAAACAGACTCCATTTTGAGGTCCTCGTGGAGATCATCATTCCTATTGTACCAAGGCGCATTGACAATGCATCTCAATACTTTATTTTGGAAGGTCTGGACAATTTTAATGTTGCTTTTTTTGGTGCAACCCCAGAGTTGAGCACCATACGTCCACACGGGTTTTAGAATTTTCTGGTACAATAGAAGCTTATTATGTACAGACAGCATGGAGTTTCTTCCTAGCAGCCACACACAGAGAAAGGAATGCTCAATTCAAATAAAATTGCTTTGCATCAAAACAACGGTTGATTTCCATATCCACGAAATAACTATCCACTTCAACCGAAACAATATTTTCTCAGTACAAATGTGTTAAGTGCTTCGTTCGAGATAAAATTAGTTGCAACGAGTAAACTATTGACTTGCACCAAATAGTCATCAACTCGAAAGGACTATAATGTTGTTTTGAATGAAACTTTGTAGTATTATTTCAAATATTTCAACATTTGGACCAAACTAATATTGTTTTACTGCAACCATATGATGTCTTAAAGAGAGTAATAGAGCTATCGGAATAAGTAATAGGTTATTTTGCTTGGAAGAACCAATGTTTCAGAGAAACATTTGTAATTTTGGTTCAACACCTTTAGTGTTCTGAATAGAGTATTTTGTTCTCAAAGCAAGTAACTGTCATTTTAAACGAAGTGCGTTAAAAATTCAAAGCAAGTAATAGTAATTTACATTCAACATAATATATTGATTTGAAGTGAATGTTTTTGTTGTTTTGTTAAAACTATCTACCGCTGCTGCAAAGGTTACATAAAAAATAAGTCTATCAAAACAAATGCAGAAAGAACTACACGATTATAATAGCACATTACTTTCATCATATTTACTAGCAAGAATAATTCTTCTGGCTGACAAATCTAATCAAAACATAATATGTGGTATTACATCAAAGTTCTTTAAGCAATTATTTTGTAAGACATATATTTTTTTAGTCATGTAGCAAAGACAATGGGTAAAAAAAGTTCATATATACCAATACATTAATTTATTATAAAAATAAAAATACATTTCAAACAATTAGGTGTCATACTGATATAAACCCAATAACTTGTTATAAAAGAAAAAAATACATTTAAAATACAATCAAAAATACAAAAAAATGTCATCCTGATACAGTAATTAGTACAGTTAAGAGCTAAGCAGTCAACAAGACTTGATGGGCCTTTCTGCAACTGGCCATTAGAATACGGTTTCTCACCTTAGATGTTTCTAAATCTCCTCTTAGCTTCACCGCTTCCCGGAAAACAATCCGATCTCCAATAGGCGGAATAAGTTCTTTTATCTCTTCTTCTGTAAGTTTTGTTATGTTTTGCACAGTTATTTTATGGTCTGCAAACATAGAATGCACATAGTGTATTAACATTCGCATAAAAAGTAGTTATACGCATATACTTACTGTCAAATATCGTTTTAAGAGGATCTGATGAAATTGAAAAATCATCCACGCTGTCCATTATCACATGTAAAACTGCAGATACAATCAAGCGTATATCAAAGCGACACTGCTTACCACTATAACCAATATATTTGCATGGAGTTAACGTTGTGAGGGTTGTGAGTGAGACTGGAGAATGTAGTCCTCATATACTGCGTATCTAAAAACTGTCGCCGTTCTACGTCGCGTCAGTCTGGTGCCACAAACCGCGCAAACTCTTAAGTTTTCCGCACAATGAAACCACCCGATATTTTAAACTAAGCATTTGGTTACTTGGTTCACACAAAACGTCTCTTGCATCAACCAACTAGTTTTACTTGTTTTGAACACCATATTTTACATATATGATCTTGTTTCAATGCAATAGTTGTTTTCATTGGAATATATTGAATTGTTCAATGCAACACACTATATACTTAAAAGAACTCATAAGAACTTTTAAAATTATCCAATGTAGTTTTACTTGGAAACAAAATGTTGTCGCTTCAAAGGAGAAATTTGTGAGTTTTGATTCAAAAAGCTCATCTAAATTGAAAACTTTATTGATTTGTTCGGAGTAAATTTCGGCAAGACAACGAATGTCTTAAACATTTCTCTGTGTGCAGTACATCTCTCTGTAACGGATTCCTAGTTCCTCTCTTTTCTTTTTGACATAGGCTTTCCAGCGGAGCCTGGCGTCTAATGTTATGCCGAGATATTTGGCTGTGTTTGCGTACGGTACTATTTGGTTATTAATAGTAACCGGGACGTGTTGTATTTTCTTGTTCGACAAGTCAACATGTACTGACTTGAGTTCGTTCAGATTCTTTTTTTCTTTGTCCAGACCTGAAAATGATCAAGAGCTGTTTGGAGATTTCTCGTCGTTTCTTCATTGCTGTTCCCAACAGCTAGGATAGCCGTGTCGTCTGCAAAAGTTGCGACAATATTATTTTCTAAAGCTGAAAGGTCGCTGGTGTAGAGTAGGCAAAGGACCGGCCCTAAAACACTACCTTGCGGCACTCCTGCTTTTATTTCCTTAAGGACAGAGCATGCATCAACTTGTTTGACTATAAAGTATCTCTCAGTCAGGTAAGATTTTAATAGTTGTGCAAACTGTTTTGGGAGAATACTTCCTAATTTATTATTCAGTCCTTCATGCCAGACTTTATCAAAAGCCTTTGCTACATCTAGGAAGACTGCAGAACAACCCTTTTTTCCTCTAACGATTTTTCAGTTATGTTGGTTATTCGGTGTATCTGATCAATAGTAGAGTGCTTATCCTTCCAAAAACAAAATATTTCTAATAAAAAGATTTTATAGTATCGTTCTGTGTAATAACGATGTGATGATTTTCCAATATTTGACGTTATAAACCAAACGGTTTAACTGCTACAAAATTGGGAGACTTCTAGATCATTTCACAACTGACAATCTTTTAACCCCATCTTACCGATATGTATAAATCTCAAAAAGCAACTTTATACACATCAGAAAAAGATACTAACTATACGTGCCAAAACTAGAATGTCCGGAAAACTTGGTTAGGTGAGCCCAAAGTTATACCGAATTCTTTGGCAACTCGCTGCCGATAAATTCAATTTAACATGGTTGCAGGCGTTCACATCTCAGCTGCTTTATATATCCAATAAACTATTTAAGCTCGTAACGTATACATTATCGCACACCAATAAGCTCGAATACACTCTGCTCTGACTCTCATAAATATTCAATTAGTCAGTGGATGGTGATACTGCTAACAATGGGGTGCTAAATCGATTTGTACCATCGTATTATTATTATACGGATATGACGTGCACGAATCGTTAGTTACGTGAAATGTGTACGTGGAATGGAAGGAATACTGTGATACGTGGACGTTAAAATTTTGTTAATTGATATCTACGGTCTGGTTTCAGGTGAAATTGTGATGTTTTAATGATGCCATAAATCATATTTGTAATTGTTTGTATGAAACTTTGATTTATTAGCAGCTTCAGTGGTTGGTTTAGATGGAAACAAAACCCGGCAATCGATTCCTAATGGCCAATTTATGATAGAATATTTTTAGTCGATTTGTTTTAAGTTGTGATTGATTTAACGTAGAAGCCATTATTTCTAAAATTTTGCGCGTTTATGGTGTTTCTTTTTACCGCGGATTCTTTTAAATCATTTTTAAAGCAAGCACCTTCCATCACAGTGGCTCAACATTGATCACACTGGTCAACATTGATTTAGTGTTAAATAAAATGTCATGATTGGATTTTTTATCGTTGATTACGAATCTGGGAACTAGTGTGCGTCATAACGTCATTTTTGATTTTTTTTGATTAAGTTAAACCTGCATTTTTTGTCAAGAACTTCGACCTTCACCTTTCTGCCATCAGATTTTTAATTTAGAGAATTTTTATAGAATAAAAAATAATATTAAGAAAGAAAAATATACATGGAGACGATTAGAGGAATTTATACTGATATTGATATAAATACGTTTTTAATCGGAATCAATTTAGTTGATAACATGTGTTCTGTGAGGTAAATTGTTCATTGAATAATACTAGTTCCAATAATAGAAATAATGGGAACCTATATTTGGTTCAATTGATGCTATAACACGTATGCCACAGCTATTACAATATAAATAATGGAAGTATCACATCACACAATGTTTGACAAGAAAAGGCTACAATTGTTCTATCAACATACAGGCTACATTCTCTTGTTTCTTCTTTATGTCTGGAGATTGTCGTTTATCGTAAACGTACAATTAAATTATCACTTAACGCCTTGGATTCGTGAGTACATAGTCTTTCCTTTGTATACTAGCATGTACACTACGAAAAACCTTTGCTTAAAGTAAAATATAATCCCTATAAAATAAATTCTCCAGGATTTTTACTTTATCATACGCAGTATGATGGTTTTTTGACAATACCTACTGTCAATATTATCAATCAAAATATTTGTCAAATCCTGGCTACTTGTTTTATTTTAATGCAGACACGATCGATCTCGATCAAATAGAATCTCATACAGCTAAACTATTAATTTTATACAGGGTCCTGCAACTATGCTCCCGTCTTCTGTAGCTCACTTACTCATTAAGCTAAGAGTTTGACATTTTGCAAGCTTACCCTGTACTTCAAGGTACAATTCAAGAAATTATTTTTTATTATACAGGGTGTTCCAAAAATGTGCAACGCCATGGTAATATATTTTTTTAAATTGCATGCTATACATTTTTCTACACATTTGGAAGCGTTTTATGGTTGCCTACATATCACCAAAATTTTATTGAAATCGGTTGAGTGACCGCAGCGGAAAAAAATAAAAACAAAACAAAAATTATTTTGCATCGTAGGCTTTAAAAATCAATAAAAACCACAAAATGCACCTCGTTAATAAAATTTTGCGACGAGCTTATTAAGTTAGATGTAATAGTCTCGTTAACCAAGTGACATTGATCCAAATTATACAGGGTGACCAAAATCGAGTGTCAAACTTGTCAAACTTCAAAGCGTGTTATTGTTCTTATTTTAAATTGGAACCCATAATTTTTTTATGTGAAATGATGCAGAATTAAAAAATAAATATTGTTTCTGAATACAACCGCATCACAATGCCCAATATTTTAAAAGTTATTCGCTAAAAACTCATTTTTCAACGTTTCCAACGGCAATTTTAGATAATAAATATCGTACGTGGCTTTGAAAAACAATTTATTTCATAAAAAATAATAGACGTATTTTAGATTTGAGTGTACTTAATTAAGTAGCGATCAAATGCTAAATTTACTGCATAATTTACCTATAGCGGTAAGGACGGAAATGTGGCTATAGGTAAATTTTGCAGTAAATTTTGCAATTGAATAACTACTTAATTAAGTACAGTAAAATCTAAAATACCTTTCTGCGTTATATTTTATGTAATAAATTGTTTTTCAACGCCACGTACGATATTTATTACCTAAAATTGCCGTTGGAAACGTTGAAAAATGAGTTTTTGGCGAATAACTTTTAAAATATTGGGAATTGTGATGGGGTTGTACTCAGAAACAATATTTATTCTTTAGTTCCGCATCGTTTCACCTAAAAAAAATTATGGGTTCCAATTTAAAATACGAACAATAGCGCGCTTTGAAGTTTGACAAGTTTGACACTCGATTTTGGTCAGCCTGTATAGTTTGGATCAATGTCACTTGGTTAACGAGACTATTACATCTAACTTAATAAGCACGTCGCAAAATTTTATTAACGAGGAGCATTTTGTGGTTTTTATTGATTTTTAAAGCCTACGATGCAAAATCAATTTTTTTTGGTTTTTATTTTTTTCCGCTGCGGTCACTCAATCGATTTCAATAAAATTTTGGTGATATGTAGGCAACCATAAAAGGCTTCCAAATGTGTAGAAAAATGTATAGCATGCAATTTAAAAAAATATATTACCATGGCGTTGCACATTTTTGGAACACCCTGTATAATAAGAAATAATTTCTTGAATTGTACCTTGAAGTACAGGGTAAGCCTGCAAAATGCCAAACTCTTAGCTTAATGAGTAAGTGAGCTACTGAAGACGGGAGCTTACTTGCAGGACCCTGTATATTGTAAAATTATGTATGATAACGTCATATGCCTGGCCACATCAGATTTTTCAATCCAGCGGAGAAGAACAAAAGTTAATTTTCTCTCAGTTTTATACCAGTCTACCTAAAGAACGCTTATAATACCATGTTGGCAGTCCAACTATTAAGGGATTTGAGATTCGTCGACACAGTTTTAAACCATTAAGACAGCACGTGACCCGACAGCGATTAGACCTGCGACAACCAACACCGCGTGGTAATATTTAAAACTTGTCAAAACAAGTGAACGCCAGCGGCAGGTACCTAAATTACGATTGACGTCGGCAGATATTTCACGCGGTGCGGCAGCTGAACATAAAAGTCGGACGCCGAAGCTCAGCGGTTGGAACTGATGTAAACATTCTGGCCGATAAATGTTGCACCGTTAAACTCGCTACGGGGAAATATTGTGCGGTGGTGGCGGCCATACGCCGCGTAATCTATCAATGAGAGGAGCTAGATAAGGCGGGAACAACGTCTTTGTCCTCAGTTGCTGCAAGCAGCACGAAGGCACGCGTCTCGCTTCTGAAATTTACAGGCATCTGGGACATTGCATGGTATCGAGCATAATGGAGCAGTGCTTGCTGAAATTTATCAAATTGTACCGACGCCGCGTCACGATAGTGGTCTCTCTATTAAGGAGACGAAACTATGTTGGTTTATGTACCGATAGAGTTATAGAGTATCTATGGAATGCTGATGTACGTATCTGTTGGATTGTCTTGCATGGGGATACTTAATTACATAATTAAGTTTAACAATTAAATCGGTGCTTTTAGGTGCTTCTAAAAATTTTTAAAACACCCAATGTCATATTTCATGAAATGAACAAAATTTAAACTTTTGCCGGATAATAAACTAGGTACCAGCAATTTTACAATAACTGTTTTCATACAGTTTTATCATTCTAAAGCTCATAACGTCCTGATTTTACACTATTTCTTTTTTTCGGTAAGGGAAAAATACAGCAGTATGCTGACGATTTTCTTGCGCTGAACAGGGCCGGACTTTGTTTCTCTTTATTGTCTTATCCCGAATAACTCGCGGTATGCTAAGTGTCACAAAACTTAAAAATTGCAAATGGAGCTCCGTGTATGTCTTAAGCATCTAATTCGACATTGACGTATAACACAACAATTCATAAATTAATATTAAATACCTTCATGCAGCAGCATGTTTAAAATTGTTCCACTCCAAATTGTGTAATCAATATTTATAAAAGACATTAAATTGTTTATGTAGTCAAACGCTCTGGCAAACTAGATTGCCTGATTTGACCCTGTTTGATTTCTTACTGGTGGAGACATGAGGAGAAATTTATGGGGGAATCACAACTACGATAAACATGAAGAATAAGGGAGCGTTATCAAATAATTTTTGTAGAAATGATGGAAAATGTCATATGTCCACCGAGAATCCGAAGACAAACACATTAACTTGAACTTTTGAACTTTTATTGAGAATTGTAAACTGAAGAATAATAATTATTTCAGCAACCATTTTATTTACTTATTGCATCTTATGACAGTATTACTGTAACTTTATTACTGTGTTAAGTGTACGAAAATGCTACCCAAGAACTTATAAATATTCTTTAAATAATTAGAACCACAGATGTTTAATACAAATTTTAAACAATTTTCGATTGGTACGTACCCAAACGAATTTTTGGATGATTATATTTGTTTGTTTATTTCACAATTACAGATTGCAATTATTTCATTTCAGGTCATTAGATTTGTGCAATTGTGGGTATTCGGCAACTAAATATTTAATATTAATGATTTGTTATGCATACGTTAAATGAAACTAGATGTTTAATAACTTTGTAGCTGTTGAGTTAGGCATTTTTCGAAAGCTGGTTTAAAAAACGGCTAGTACTACTTTTTACCGCATCCCTTCGGAGTCTCATGGAAGCGGAGGTTGTAAGTCCGTCTTAGGTCCATGCCCAGGAAGGGTTAATCCGTAGCATATCCGTGTAGGAAGAAGTCGGCAACCCATTTTATACCGGCGAACCGGAACCAGCACAAACAAAACGCAACATTTTGAGAGCGAAAAACAGTGGAAATACCACGATTCACGACACGATAGTTTACGTAAAACAAACACGAATCGCGGCACTGAATTCTAGTTGAAATTAGCGGGTATTCGTCATGGCAACTAAATATTTAATATTAATGATTTAAGATGTTTAGTAACTTTGTAGCTGTAGAGTTAGGCATTTTTCGAAAGCTGGTTTCCTGATCTGTATTCCATCTAAATTTTTAAGTTATATGTCATTTAGCAAACCTCCAGTTATTCGGGATGACCCATATTGTAATCGTAAATCAATAGTAACTATCGAACAGTGCGATATTTTTACTATCCAAAATAAGTTCTTTTGTTTATTTATCTTTGTTAGTTTTACAGAAATATTTAGAATTTCCTGAATTATTATTAGAAAGAAAACTGAAAAAAAAAGAAAAGTGCACGTGTATACTATATATATATATATACTATATATATATTAATTTCACAATATCTCAAAAACAGTTGATAAAATTGAAAACGATTAGGATACGTGGAATCGTCAGTTCCATTGAAAAAAAATCATCAGTTTGTGTTCGTACATCGTTGTGTTCTGTAGCTCAACTGGGAGAGCTGTCAACCGGAAATTGGAGGGATCCTGGTTTAAATCCAGGCGGAAGTGTTTTTTCCAAAAATTATCCTCACCTGGGTTAATTATCATTCACACACACACATACACACACAGATACAGAAATTTTTTGTACCTTGGTCAAAAATATTCAGGGCACCCAAAAAGACTTATTTCCGCTAAAAATTCCTTCTATTTCCCTCTAAATTTTTTTTTTTCGGCACAGTTACAATACTTTATCATACTGCGCATGATAAAGTGAGATGAAGAAAGCACAAAAAGTTAGTCTAGAGAATTAAGGAAGGAAGCGAAAAAGAAACAGAGTAAATGGCGCAGCTTTTTATTCGTTTATTAGCAATTATTAACAATTCTAGATGCAAGAAACATTAAAATACAGATGAGTGAGAGAGGGCAGACTGTCACCGGGTTATTAAATTTTATAAGAATTTAGGAAAAAGTGTCGAATTTTGGCAGAGAAATCTCCTAATTGCCCCACAGTGTATCGACGTAGTTATATTCGAAGCCTTACTTCTACAAAATTATCAATTAAAATAAAACACACAAAACTTGAATCTGTTCTATAGATAATTTAACAATATGATAGTATCATACTTTAGGTATACGAAATGCGTTTCCAAATGGTATTTTTCTGTACCTGCGAGGCCGGGCGGCCGCAAAAACCGGTTCTCGCCCAACTGCGTTTTCCCCAATGCACCACAACGCGTAGCGTTATCATAGTTCAGTCGATCTCGCAGTGCGTTCGTGAGTACTTGTAACATCGGTACAGCATTGACTCATTCTTTCCTAGTAATTATCGCTAATTTCAACTAGAATTCAGTGCCGCGATTCGTGTTTGTTTTACGTAAACTATCGTGTCGTGCATCGTGGTATTTCCACTGTTATTCGCTCTCAAAATGTTGCGTTTTGTATGTGCTGGTTCCGGTTCGCCGGTATAAAATGGGTTGCCGACTTCTTCCTACACGGATATGCTAACGGATTAACCCTTCCTGGGCATGGACCTAAGACGGACTTACAACCTCCGCTTCCATGAGACGCCGAAGGGAAAGCGGTAAAAAGTAGTAGTAGCCGTCGTGCTTGCGGATGGGTGAGCGGAACAGGGGAAAGAGTTACCAGCTAGCTAGCTAGCCCAGCTAGCTAGGTCGTTATCAAAGAGCGACCTGAGACCCCGCGTTACCTTACTGAAGGTGTATTCAACAGTCATTTATCAAATTTTGATAGCATAACGTGGAAATGTTACGTAGTGTTTTGTGTCGACATTCACCGTGATGGGGCATTGCAGAAGAACCGATGAGGAGAGTGTTGGGAGAATACAAGGTATGGTAAATCAGACATTCAAGTAAATATTAAGTGTTTTAAATATCGTTAAATAAGATTTATTATTAAGTAATGTTAAACATTTATGTTTTGCCATTTTTTATGAAACACAGTATAAAATAAGTCCTTAGCCTTCTTCAGTCTGCCTTCTTTCCCTCATCTGTATTTTATTGTTTCTTGCAGCTGGAATGTCTAGTGTTTTTCTTGGCCCAGCTATTTATTTTAGGTTAATGTGTTTAAGTCTACGGAGTCTCGGTGGACATATGACATTTTCCATCATTTCTACAGAAATTATTTGATAACGCTCGTCGCTCCCTTATTCTTCATGTTTATCGTAGTTGTGATTCCCCCATAAATTTCTTCTCATCTCTCCACTAGTAAGATATCAAATAGGCTTAAATCAGGCAATCTAGTCTGCCAAAGCGTTTGACTACATAAACAATGTAGTATCTTTTATAAATATTTTGGATAATTTTGGAGTGGAAGAGTGGAAGAGAAGAATTATTACGTTTGTGAGATTGTTGAATTTTGTCGTAACATCTAGATATTTAATATTAATTTATGAATTTTTGTGTTATATGTCAATGTCGAATTAGATGCTTAACGTTTTACTAATTTATCGATAATTTGAAGTATGTTAAGACATCCAGGGAGTTCTATTTCCAATTTTTAAGTTTTGCGATATAGAGCATACCGTCAGTTATTCTGGATAAGTCATGTAAGATGCGCAAATCAATAATAACTGTCAAAAGGTGCGCTATTTTTACTATACAAAATGAGTTTTTTTTTATCCTTATTCCTTGGAAGTTACATCAGAATATTTTTTTGAAAAGTACCTACAGGCTTTTGACACTCTTTTCAGAATAACTCGGAAACAGTTGATAACAGCCTAATACAAGTTGTTGTCGAAACGATTAGGATACAAATCTTAATCAAAAACTGCAATAATGTACCCAGTGTTCTATTAAAACCACTGAACATGCCCGACCTCGTTTATTTTGACAAATATATATTGGATATTGTTAGTGAAGGTAGGATTTATTCATATATTATCTTTTGTATGCTAACTATTGAGGTATCTATGTGTCTTTCGATATATAAAGTTGTGTAAAAATAGAGCTCTCATTATAAACAGCCTTTTAAATAGGCCTTTAAATACATCTATTAAAAGAAAATGGCACCATAATAAATCCAAAATTTAACCACAAAACAGCCAACAATTAGATTTAAACTTGTTCAAGGAATTAGCAAAGGAAAAACCGTTTTCCACACATCCAAACACTGGTAGAGCTTGTGAATTCTTTGACCTACTTTTACGGCATACCACCTTTTGTCTATCACACCTAATTTCAGTAAACATTGTTTGCCGAGCGTCGGCGCTAGACATTCCCGACCTAGAATTCGGGTACGCGCGGTCACGTAATTTCCACCTTTAAAGTCGACCGCGGAGCACGGAGTAATGTACATATATATATACCACCCTCGATTTAATTTAAACTTCTCCCTGGGCCATTAAAAATCCGACCAGAGGCAGAAACTCGCGCGGACATGCAATAAACAATGCCTATCTTAACAGGTATCAGCTCTGTATTGCTCTGAGATCGTTTAAGAGGCTTGGATGTACTTGAGCGGCTTGGAATAGGGGGCGAAATTCCCATCACGTACAACTTTAGCCTTGCGGAAGTTCTCGTTCGATCCTTCGCTGTGTCCGTTTGAGAATATCCGCATGTACGGTATATTATATAGGTTGCGCATATCCAGTGGCGTAACTAAGAGTGAGTAGGCCCGTGTTGATCAATGTTTTCAAATTTTGCAAGTAGAGAACCTAAATTGACGGTTTAAAAGGTAAATGGTGTCAAAGTGTGCGTATTGACATCAATAATAAACAAATTATATACTCTATTCGATAATAGATAATGTTCTTACATCTTAAACGTGCTCAAAAATTTTCAATTTTTGTAAAATGATTCAATAATAGTGACGGCAAAGGAAATTATTTGATCGAGCCAAATTTTAAATTTTCCATATTGATGACAATAAAACATTTTGACGTATTTTTGTTTTCTTCTTGAAGATAAAATTGGATAACTTTAGAATTCATTTGTCATGGATGTTTATTCATGTGAAGACGTTATTTATTGTTCAAAATTGATGAGATATTCAGTGCAACTTCTTAGAATATTAAATATTCAATTCCTTGTCATGAAAAAAAATTAATATTAGATACATGTACGCTTTTCGGCTTTCTCAAACACAGTTCAAATAGCTTAACCATACATTATAGATTTTCTTATCTAAGTGCCCTTTCTGACAAAACTTTTCCACTAAAGAAAGCGATAATTGTGCGATGAAGCAATGTCAAAAGTGACCATATTGCCTCTGTCACAGCTCATGACAAACTCGAGATGCTTCGTACCAAAATAATACATTTTTTAGTTTATGGTAAAATCCTTAAACTGGAAGAAACTGTTTCGCTGTATTTTATTACCTATATACTAATTTTATATTCTTAGTAGACTCACTGAATCCAGGTATAGAAATCCGCCACAAATTTCTTTATATTTACGTTTATGTTTTTTCCCGTTGTTGAGGGTAAAGTAACTAAAAAGAGTTAAGCAAGTTGATAAGGTTCATGTTTGTCTCCATTTCAAATTATGTCTATATTACTTGCAAAATCTGTTTTTCCTATTATAGCAACATGTTGGTGTAAACGAACATTATTTTATTATTTTCTACTTTGATACCATTAAACACTGATTTGACTGGGGCACTAACAAGACTTTATACGTTTTCCTATACTCTATATTATCTCACCACTCACTAACTTCACCCATTCACTAAACTTCACATAGCCTAGGAATTAATTTTTACTTTATCATACGCAGTATGCTAAAGTATTGTAATCATGCCGAAAAAAAAAATTGAGATTTTAGCGGAAATAGGTCTTTTTGGGTCCCCTGAACATTTTTGACCAAGGTACAAAAAAAAGTCTGTGTGTGTGTGTGTGTGTGTATGTGTGTAAACGATTTTTGTGGCGACGATTCCGGAGAAACTACTAAAGGTATCGGTACGAAAGTTCATATTTAGAAGTTTTGTTACCAAACTTAGAGCTGAAAAGCTTTTGGTTGAAAAGGGTCCAAAGGAACTGGTAGTTTATTCTAAGCCTTTTTGAAGGATTTTGGAAATGAGCCGCCATTTCTGTAATTTCGACAAAATAGTTAATTAATAAATTAAAGTAGAGGAAATTTTGAATAATTTATGCCTATGAAATTTTTTGGTAAAATTAATAGTTTAGCTTTTTAGGTTATTCTAAGCCTTTTTGAAGGATTTTGGAACTGAGCCTCCATTTCTGTAATTTCGACAAAATAGTTAATTAATAAATTAAAGTAGAGGAAATTTTGAATAATTAATGCCTATGAAATTTTTTGGTAAAATTAATAGTTTAGGTTCAAGAGCAAATTCTATTTGATCGAGATCGGTCGCATCTGCATTGATATGAAGCTACATAGTAGCCAGGATTTTGACAAATATTTTTTTGTGTTGTCACATTCGAAAACAGCTGATCTCATCAGAGGTTGGAGAACCACTATGGAACGATGCCGCTGTAGTGCGGCAAATTATAAAATACAAATTTCAAATAAAGTAAGATCACCAATTTGATTGTTTGTTGATAAGAAATATCAACCCGTCTTTATATCTAATTCTAAAAACGATACACTGAGAAAATTATAAATAAAGTATAGCGATGAATGTAGTTTTATTTTAGTATGTTGGTAGGGATGTGTCATGAACAAATCTAAATCTGTCAGAATGTGAATTACCTTTTTAAGGTGCGTTTTCATTAGTGATAATGGCAGTGTAGCAGACGCCGTTATAGTATTTCCAATAGAAAATTGATAGTGACTCATGTTTATGTACATGCAAACTAATATGTGTCATTATCACGATATGTAAGAAATACTATAATTTGGTATTCTACCACCGCTATTAGCTACCATTACCTACCAATCGGAACGCACCTTTAAACTTGACGTTTCGTCAAAGTGGTACCAACCTAGCATTTACTATACAGAAATCATTTATTTTTTTTAATACGTATTTCTTAAAAAGCAACACAATAAACGTTGATATCGCTCCTGCCAAAAACTAGATAGCCGACTCGCTCATATGCGACGGCGACACTCCGCCTTCGGTGACGCGCCGCATCACCGCTCGTCGCGCTATTCCGTACTTTCGGCATTTGTGACATAAATAACTATTATTCTAATGACGTAGTGTAGGTAGTGTCAAATGCTGATGCTTTGACAATACCTATGATTTATCTCAATATAATAGATTCTCATGCAGCTAAACTATTAATTGTATATATTGTATGATAAAGTCATGTGCCTGGCCACATCAGATTTTTTTAAATATTTGTAAACGTGGTCACAAAAAAAATGTATCAGTTTCTAAGCAAAATTGTGGAATATAGAGATTAAATTTCAAAATAAAAGGGTACGGCAAGTACAATAACATCACTTTGATGAATTGCGTGATGACTGATGACCGAAGGTTAAATAATGGTGAGGTTAACTTCCAAATTAATATATTTAATTCAAAATTAGAGATTTTAATTATAGGAATACGTTCAGAACGAAATAAAGAACATAAATACTGTATATGACGTAGAGACTAATTGTTATTAATTAAATATTCTGTCTTCTGTACTACGTTTTCAGAAATAAGCACCGCTATTATTCTATTTTAAAGTATTCGCGTTTCCACCACCAGTGCTTAAAGGACTTTCCCAAAACTCAAAATGACTAAAACGTACTTACGCAATACCATGAAGCAGATTCGTTTGTCCAGCTTAGTTATGTTAAGAATAGAAAACGAAAGAGCTCATGAGCTGAATGTGGAAAAGTTGATTAAAACATTTGCGTCCTTAAAAGCAAGAAGAATCGCAATTTGAATCAATAATAATCAACACGAATAACAAATAATTTATCTTTTATTGCTCATTATTATACAACATGTTATATTCTTACATGTACTGTATAATGTCGTGTCAAATGAGTTAACATTGGTATTATTTTTATAATATTAGAGGCACATGTTAGATGTACACAATTAGTTATAAGTATTAACTATAACTTATAACTATAAAGCAATAAACACTGCGTTCAGCAAGGCTCATGATTAACCACTGATGTCCGACCGGGTATAACCGGTACGGCGGTACCTGGGACAACGTGAGTCATTACAGACATGCATACAGTGCGTATCCATAATAGGCCTGTCCTATTTATCCCTAACACGGCCAGCCTGACGTTGGGACGTTCTCGGCCCAATCCTCTCGGCTCTTTCCTGACTCTCACAGTCACTGAAACAACTAGAATCAAAACAAACAATAACTTAATCATTTCGCACTATTACAAACGCAATGGCATCAACACTGCAGTACATCTGCCTTGTGTGATATCCGCCAGCATGCAACAACAAACGCCCAAGCATCAACACCGCAGTACGCCAGCCCAGTGTGATATCCGCCAGAAGGCAACAAAGGCCCAAGCATCAACACCGCAGTACGCCAGCCCAGTGTGATATCCGCCAGAAGGCAACAACAAACGCCCAAGCATCAACACCGCAGTACGCCAGCCCAGTGTGATCTCCGCCAGAAGGCAACAAAGGCCCAAGCATCAACACCGCAGTACGCCAGCCCAGTGTGATATCCGCCAGAAGGCAACAACAAACGCCCAAGCATCAACACCGCAGTACGCCAGCCCAGTGTGATCTCCGCCAGAAGGCAACAAAGGCCCAAGCATCAACACCGCAGTACGCCAGCCCAGTGTGATATCCGCCAGAAGGCAACAACAAACGCCCAAGCATCAACACCGCAGTACGCCAGCCCAGTGTGATCTCCGCCAGAAGGCAACAAAGGCCCAAGCATCAACACCGCAGTACGCCAGCCCAGTGTGATATCCGCCAGAAGGCAACAACAAACGCCCAAGCATCAACACCGCAGTACGCCAGCCCAGTGTGATCTCCGCCAGAAGGCAACAAAGGCCCAAGCATCAACACCGCAGTACGCCAGCCCAGTGTGATATCCGCCAGAAGGCAACAACAAACCCCGACTGCTTTAACGAAGTTTAGAGTTATCACAATAACTGCTTTAACAAGGTTTAGAGCCGTATCAACATTCACATATTCACAACAATGCTGGTGACTTTACTATTCATTTCTATATCTTCTGTTTTCGGCTCCTAGCTCAGGAACTACATGTGGTTTACTTTACATCTCAAACTCAGGAACCGTAATTTGGCACAAAATGATGTTATATTTCTCTCAAAACTAAAAAAAAACTAAAAAAAATTAACCTATTACCACACATACCTTATTCATCTGCCCAATGTGCAAAGGCCAATTCATTTCACAACATATGTTACACAAAACATAAGGGTTTTCCGTTCTCTAATTATAATACCTAAAGAACATAAACTTACGATTCATGAATTATGAATCACAAAACATTGATAAGTACCAATACTCAATTACTTGATAGACAAGACTTTCCATTCTCAATTTATAAAACACGAAGAACAGTATCTTATAAGTGTCTGATTATTATACACCAAAACACATAAACTCCAAATTCTCAGATTCAGGTACACAAAGCTATAAACTTCAATTCTCTAATTATGATTCACGATGAACATTAATTTTCAATGTTCAAACCATAATACACAAACTGCAAACGCTAAAATCTCAAACTCAGCTACAGCCAGTCGTACAATTATAATTACTGGCTTTGAAGTTGGTGCTATTTATACAACTAAAATAATTGAAACACCCAAAACTAGCTAGCTGTTAGAGTTAGTCAGCGATGACGATTTAGATATGATACTTTGTATAGAAGTAATACAATCGTTTTTATTTTTACCCCTATAAATTGAAAAGACATGTAAATTATAAAGCGACTCTTTATTTTCCAGTTGTACCTATGATCGATTACCTAATCAAAATCTTGGGTCACACGATAAACAAAATTGCACTTCTACTTAACGGCTTTTAAAACGTCTTACAGTAGTAACGTTGAAAACAATAAAGTATCTACAATGTTTGAGGCCACTTATAAAGGCTCAGTCCATTTGCTCGAACCCAGCACCGACAAACGCTCTTTTTCCACATAGCGTGTCTACAGAAGCAAAAATAAAAGTACGCCGAAAAACGGCATAAAGTTACACTTCAGAATGACATCGGCCAACAACAAAATAAACTCAAAACTGTTCATATAAGAAGGAAACGCACATTGAATTTAGCGTTTGTCACATTATATTACCGAAAAACAAATATAACGGACACTCACATGACATCTAACCTATCCGTCATAGCATCGTGAGTCAAATAATCAAAACACGCACCTTTTTCACATAAATCTGCTTCCAAATTAACCAACAACGTACGTCTACGATACTCCAATAATTAAAAACAAACTCACCAGTACTAAAACATCAAAAACAGCTGATACAATACCAAATAGTTACGTAATTCCATCCCACAAAACAGTCATCTCCGAAATTTAGTCCGCCTATTGCTATGGTTCAACTTGGGCACAAATTATCGCAATTTGTCAGGATTTCCAGCGGCACATAGTTATATATAATCAACAACCTGCGTGCTCGAGTAAATTTTCCAATGTACCAAGTATGACGCATACGGTCTGGTTTTCTTTGTTCTTGAAATGTCGCTGAAATTCGTAAATCAAGAAAAAAATCGCATGGGCGAATTCCACTTCTGATATTAGAGGCACATGTTAGATGTACACAAATAGTTATAAGTATTAACTATAACTTATAACTATAAAGCAATAAACACTGCGTTCAGCAAGGCTCATGATTAACCACTGATGTCCGACCGGGTATAACCGGTACGGCGGTACCTGGGACAACGTGAGTCATTACAGACATGCATACAGTGCGTATCCATAATAGGCCTGTCCTATTTATCCCTAACAATAAGCATTATATTTATATTTTGTTTGTAAATAAAACAAACGTTTATTATTATAAGTTTTTACATATTGATGTTTAATGGTGCCTATCGATGCATCAAATTTACATAAGAAAATGCATGGGAAAACGAAATTTTTTAGTATTTTTCGAATAATTGTTCGGGGTTTGGGGTTAAAGTTATAGGACTTGTAGAGGACTTTCTAATGAAGATTTTGACCTTTTATACATATGGGTTAGACAAACAATTTTATTATTATTAATAAAAAAAGTTGAAAATTAAAATCAAATTCTTCCTTGGAAAGTCCTCTACAAGTCCTGTAACTTTAGTCTTAAGTTTTCCCAAACCCCGAACAATTATTCGTAAAATACCAAAAAATGTCTTTTTCCCATGCCTTTTTCTTATGTAAATTTGAGGCCTCGACAGACACCATTAAGAATCAAAATTTCTAAAAAACAAAATGTTGTTGCTTTCTAAATAAAAATAGCCAATTTGGACCACCCTAGTGAGGAGTGTTTATGAAACTCTGTAAACTTCTAAAAAACTAGTAATGAGTTTATGCACAGGTTTATTTAAATATTTTAAAAACGCTCTTCACCCCTACAATACACGCTTAAATGGGGAGTGGAGAATACGTTTGTTTAACTTATTCGAGTTTTCAGTATGAGTTATATTGGTAGACATGCAGGAAGTAGATAGAGACAGCAAAATCGTGTCGTACAGCCATTATTTCGAGTTAAAATGGTCAACTATTAATTTATTCTGATTAAGATTAATTATAAGCGATAAAGATATACCGTACAGATAGTGCCCTCTACGTGTGACAATTTATCCAGCAACTGTCACCCATATGCAAATGTACAACCCTCTCACAGACATCTATCTTCTAAATCGCTAAATTTATCGTCTCATTTCTACTTTATATTTACACACTATTACTATCTTCCATTATTACTATACCACTATTTAATTTCTCAAACTGAATGCTGACGTATATTCGCTATATAGGGTTTAGGTTTAGTTATTTCAGTCCTTCGGTGTTCGTTGTCTAGGATTCGGGGCTCCTTTCTGCGTGGAGGCAACTTCATTCCGCGCTCAATCAATATAATTTCATCCTCGAGTGGTTCCTTGCGATCCGTCAAAGTAAATTGAGTTCTTTGAATCAATCAAATGTGCTCCGCCGTTTGCGGAATGCCTCCTTTAGTACGAACTTTAGTTTGTGTGCGGAGTAAATCTGTGTTTTAGAAATTGGCTTTATATTTGAAGTTAACTTTAAGCTTTAATCTTAGATTATGTCTTACGTAGAACTTTTTGATTGTATTTCAATTATTAGAGCTCTTAAGAACGGTTGTATTTTTGTTCTGGTCGGGCAATATCTTCTGTCTGCTCTTAAGACTTAAATGTTGCGCAAATTTAAGCAAAATTTAACTTATGTTATTAGAGGTTTGTTTAAAACTTTTAAAACGTCTTTTCGACGTTCCAAACGTGTTCTGAAATTATTCAAACCGTTGTTACTTTTCCATTTCCAAGTCCGCTGAAAGATGAAAAAAATAACAAATAAAACAATTTTGTAATTTAAAACAAGTTTTTCTTTGTAAATTTCTTTTGTCTCCAAAATGTTGTTCGTATTTTTGGTAGTTTTATGTTGAACTGAGTATTGTTATTAAGAACTTTGTCGTTAGTATGTTTCTTAAAATCCAGGTGTCATCAGACGATTTGAATATTTGCGCCCATACGTAGTATGACAAAGTATTGTAACCGTGCCAAACAAAATTAGATTTTACTGAAAATATGTCTTCAAATATTCTATTTGATCGAGATCGGTCTTGTCTGCATTAATATGAAACTAATTAGCCAGGATTTAACAGATATTTTCATTCGAATGATAGTAAGTAGTGTCAAACGTTGTGATGTTTTGACAATACCTACTGTCAATAGTATCAAAATATCTGTCAAACCCTGGCTAACTAGTTTTATTTTAATGCAGACTAGACCGATCTCGATCAAATGGAATCTCATGCAGCTAAATTATTAATTTTATATATACTATGATAAAGTTATGTGCCTGGCCACATCAGATTATCTTTCTTGGAGGGAAATACTTAGATTCATAAGCCACTATTATCATTATAGAGTTTTTTTGTCTTTGTTATTTTGATAACGTAAAATTAAGTTAAAGTGGACGATTTAGAAATAATCGATTTGAAAATAAAACTAAATAATTGCACCTTTACTATTATCAGTAACAAATTATTACAGTTTGCTGTACTTTGATTAAAAAACTATTCTACATCATGGCGTAGACAACAGGTAAACAATCCTAAGTGATTGACTTTCAAATAAAAGAGTTATTAAGGTCAATTTTGTAATAATTATTATTCAATTTTAGTTAGAATGACCAAGATCAATAAAACGGAGAAAGTATTTTAAGCATGTTTTCCCATAATTTGCAAATTTGTAGATATGTGATAATTTTGATGAACTTCTCTACCAACAAAATGCGCTTATTTACTAAAAATAATTATTTTCATTTTAAAAATTTACAATATATACAACTGATATGTAAAAGTAATTCATTTAATAATCACAAATTTTTAGTAATTTATCCAAAATTTGCCTTAAATAAGCAGAAAAATTCAGATAAAAGCACACACAATAATAAGAAAAGGAGAAAAGAAAGTGTTTTTATTTATTTGCCTATTTCCATTTTTTAAAGTTATTTATAGTTATGGAACCTAAACGCTATTACAATATATTCCAAAAATTTAAAAAAGTAACCTAAGAAAATCAATAATCACAGTAAGGCAGTTCTTATTATTTCCAATACCTGTCGCAAACATTAATAAAACAACTAATAATGGACACACATTGTGTCAAAGTATGTGCAAAATTCTGTCTTTGCTTAAAGGTATCTTTTACATCTACTGACTGGCAACAATTTCAAATTATTAAGAGAAATGACGCCAATGTTCTTCATTATTAAGAATACCTTTGAAAATAGAGGCTTTTTTATTAGAACATCGCCCAATTTCTAATAACCAATTTGTCAACAGAACCACAGTTCCCTTTTTATATCCTTGAAGATTATCGACAATTTGAACAAACAATTCTCTTGTTTATCCATCCCTGGCAGCTAAGAGGTTGCAAAAACAGTAAAAAACAAAATACACAAACAAAAGAAGCCCAAATGATTTATTTTTTTCTAAATTCGTTGAGAGATTTGAGCATTTTAAGCTGTATGTTCCATTTAACTACAAAATAGCCTTATTTTACAACCAATAACCACTATTAGAACTCTTATGGTTGACCATATATCGGAAATCTTACCGGAATAATCCACACAAACATCAAAACGCGTTCGAAAGACCGTGTGCTCACGTCCGAGCGCACGTCAGTCTGACATACGGGCAAATACGAAGTGGACGCACAACAAAAACCCGACCGCATAGGCGGAAAACTGAGCAGACTGCGCGGGAGGCGGCAGGCGACGGGCCTTGCGGCGACCGGCTCCCGAATTTTCCACACCGCCGTTTTGTGTTTTTATTACGTGACTGGTCCAGATGCCCAAGGGATTAAGTGATATGTGTGAAATTGCGTTCCCCCGCACCGGCGTTGTCCGCCGGGACATATAGGTATATTGTTCGGCGCGGTCCGCCAGTGCGTACGAACCGCGCTTATTCAAATTAAGAATGGTAAATTAAACAGCTGTTACGGGGTAGCAACGCGGAAAAGTCGTATTTATTTTGTCCTAACCGTCGTGTGTGTTATTTGTTTATTTAATTATACGACCGCTTTATGAGTTGGGGACTTTTTAAAAGTGAAAGCGACAGTCGGAAAATGACGGGCAGTTTTAACAGGGGTTTACGCGTGATTTTATGATTCGTTGTTGATTTGATACCTATTACAGTTATCAACCCACAATCGTTTCTTATTTCGATTATTGAGTGATATGCTAAAAGTTGTGTTTTTGCGTATAAGTAGGCTTATTATAATTATGAAATTTTAAACCGGGACAAGAATTACCTACTTTTGAAAATAAGTCAATAACCCAATAATATCCGAACATCAGATATACCAAAAGTATCAACAATTAGGACGTTCCCACAAAAGTACATTTGAATACCAAATAATGCATATTCTTCAACACAAAACGGCAAAAATTACTGTGCACAGACAAGACATGATGGCGACACTGATTTTGTCCCAAGTGATGTGAGATATCGTTCCAATTTTGTTTTCATAGATTCCAAACCAAGAAGTCTGCGTAACGCAAATCTAAGACGTGATGGAGACGTTCCCAGTTCGTCAACTACAAACAAAAAGCGCTTTGAAATGTCCGTATAACATTTTGTGACAAAAGGAAAACTGGAATAAGTGTAATTATTCATTGAAAGTCTCGTATTTTTCGCTGAATGTATATTTAATATTCTAATACCTTCTATAATCAAATAAAAAGAAAACAAATGAAGTGTTCCACAAATTTTATTTTGCAGGACAATATTGCTGTTACTATTGGTGTTAAATAAGACAGAAATAGCGTTGGAAATACTCAATATGTGATAATGATTTTTTTAAATGTTGCAAATTTAAAGCACTGGAACCTTTACACCTAAAAAAATTGACGTTTGTTTAACAATCATAGCATGTATTTACAAAATGTTCCGAAATCGACTACCAAAGGATTTAACCCCCATTAATGATCTTCAATTTGACGCATCACAGAAAATTATAGAACAACATTTAGAAAAGTTATAACATTTTGCTAAAGCAGAACAAAGTAATGTTTAGTTGAAGCCACACAACATAAGTACAACATCGTTATTTAAGGATTCTTAACCTCAGAGCAAAACATTGTGCATTCATGAATAGGACTACTCCCTCCACTGGTGTCATACATAATATCGTAATGTGAAGGTTTTTCGGCTTTTAATGTGATCATAGTATAATCCCAATCAAATACCTACAATTTGGCCTAAGAGAAAAGGATTTAAACAGTTTTTGTAAAGGTTATAAACAGTTACGGACATCAAGAATCCCTAATTATTACACTAGCAGCAGAGAGTAGCGATTTTTGCATTAATACACCACCTTTGAAGATAACAGTTGAACTCATGCCATCTCCATTTGAAAAATCATTATTCTGGCTTGAAACACCCAAATAAAATAAAAACAAAGTTTATTTATCATACTATTTATAAAATTAATAGTAAATGAGATTCTATTTGATCGAGATCGGTCGTATCTGTATTACAATAAAACTAGTTAGCCAGGATTTTAGATATTTTAATACAATAAAAACATGTTTCATGTCATACTGGGCACTTCTTCAAGCGCTACAGGAAAGAAAAAATATGAGATATAAATTACACAATTAACAATTACATCAAACTCTAAAAACTTAATTGTAAAAACTTACATTTTGTCAGGCGCGGCCCCTGGAGAACATAAAACAACATACAAACAAAAACATGACTTTAGAAGAGATATCTTTAAGATATTTTTACTATTGACAGTAGGTATGGTAAAAATTTCAGCATTTGACACTACCTACTGACATTACAATGAAACAATTTGTCAAATTTTGCCTAACTAAGATGCAGACACGACCGATCTCAATCAAATACAATTTGCTCATGCCGCTAAGCTTTTAGTTTTACCAAAAAATGTCATAGACATAAATTTCCTCTACTTTAATTTATTATTTAACTACCTGAATTAGGTTCACTGAGGTGTCGGATTCCGGACCTTATGGTACAAATCATGTATCATCATGTATCATGCTGTTTTTGTAGACTTGAAAAGAGCTTTCGAGACAATTTGTCGTCAAAAGTTACTACAAAAATTAGAAACTTACGGAATCAGGGGAAAAGAATTGAAATGGTTTGAAAACTATTTAACAAACAGGAGACAGAAGGTTAGGATTAGAGAAAATGAGTCAAGTGAATTAATAAACAGCTTAGGGGTACCACAAGGTTCTGTTCTTGGACCAGTTTTATTTAATTTGTGCATAAACGATGTTGCTTCACAAGTTAAAGCTTGTGATATGCACCTATTTGCAGACGATACACTAATATCAATTGCAGGAGATAACTTACCTGATGTAATCGCGACATTAAAGACCGAACTTATATCGATATCAAATTGGTATAAAGAAAATAAATTATGTTTGAATGTATTGAAAACAAAAGCTATGGTATTGGGAAATAGAAATTCGGTAAACCCTACACCAGACATAGTTATCGATAACACAGTTGTTGAGATAGTGGTCGAATTTAAATATCTAGGTGTCATTTTAGATAATAGTTTGAAATTTACGAGTAATATGGAATATATAGTTAAAAAGGTGAGTCGAAAGATTAGCTACTTAGGAAGAATATCTAATAAACTTACATTAAAAGCTAGAATATCTTTGTACCATACGATTATAGAACCATATTTTTACTATTGCAGCAGTATAATATTTTTGTGTACAGACAAAGACATTAAAAAGATTCAAGTACAACAAAATCGAGCACTCAGAATTTTATTACAAAGCTCCAGGTTAACCAGTGTAGAGTTCATGCTGAGTAAATTAAATTTTTTGAATGTTAAACAAGGAACGGTATATCAGGCACTCACGTTGGTATATAAATGCATAAATAATAAACTCCCAAATTATATGAGTAATTATTTAACATACAATAGTCAGCAGCATGAATACAATACTCGGCAAAAGGGCCACTTCAGATTACCAAAATATACAAAAAGCAGCACACAAAATTCATTTTATTATAAAGCACTGAAGATTTTAATGCCCTGCCAAGTGATATAAAAAACAGTAGTTCGCTAAGTCTTTTTAAAACATCATCTCGGGTTCATGTATTGGCTAATTTTAAGTAGTTGATAAGTTTATTACTTAGGAAACCAAATTTATTGCGATTATTAGTTTCTTTTAACTAAATAAATATCATTATTATTAATCACAATATATTCGCTTCCGATTCTTATCCACTGTATACCATGACCATCATGAAAAGAATTGCCTTAAGTAATTTAGATCTGCAAAAATCCCAATTCGCAAAAAGTCCATTTATACAATTGTAGGTCGGCGAACGTTTCCTTAATTTAATCGCTTAAACTCGCCTTTCTCCGAATTTTTAACCGCCTCCGGCAGGACTCTAGTGGTAGAATCGATAGTCGACTGGCTGCCTTAGAACAAAAACGATGTTACTCTTAATTGGCAACAGACCGGTGGAAATATTAATCAGGTAACGGTTCGTTTGGACTTCCCGCAAAAAAAGCGGTACCAGACCGACGAAGAGTCGGGTTGGACGTCGCGCAGGCAACAGCGGCGCGGTTGGTTAATTAGGAGAAGTGACTTCGTGATTTGATTTGGCATCTACTATGCCTCGTTCTACCTACCTACCGAACCTAACCTCAAACCTGGTTGAGAGAAGGCAGGACCGGCGCGAGGCAGGTTCGACGCGAGGCAGGTTCGGCGCGAATGAACAAGACACAAAGTTTCCTATGAACGATTGTGTAAACTATCCCGAAGAAAAAACAATAACGAACCACAATAATAGAGGAATAATCAAATTTTCAAACAACTAATAATGAAATAAATAGTATAAAGCAACATTTCAGAATCATGCTAGAGCATGATTTTGTTTTGTTCGTGACTTATTGTGTTTGGATTACTTTGGTTGTACTTTTGCAATTTTGGCCTTAAGTTTTCGGAAACAACTAAATTGAAAATAGTTTTTATTTTGCTAATTCAACGTGTTTTCCAAATAGTTTGTTTTGATAGATTTCTTTTGCGTTTTTGTTTTTCTTTTCTATCTGGGCCCCCCGAGAACCTTACGTTAATAGAAACACTATTAGTGCTTCAGGGTCACTTCTGAAATAATTTTTCATATGGGAGACTCATATTACTTTTCGTTCAGATTAATGAAACCGCCTATTTGGAAAATACGTTCAATATCGAAAGAAAACGATTCGCATTAGCTATGTTTTCCGGAGTTATAAATATTTTATAATTTTTAATTGTCATTTTCCAGCAAAATTTAAATCGTTTAAAAATTTAGACGCACTATTTATGCAGGGTCACTTATATAGTATTGCAGAAGTATAATACATCAAAATACTTTTTAAAGACAATCAGAAATCAGAAAAAATTTAAATTTTTGTCAGGTATCATTTTTATTCATTCGGGTTATATAAATATAAGCTAAAAGTTTAACTGATCTTGCTAATCGAGTATAAGATAAATTGTGATTGTTTTCCTTATAATATAACTGTAATTTGACTTCTTTTCACATCGCTACAGAATAACCGGAGTTAAGCAAATTCTAATAATATCTATTTAGACTGACTAAAAATACGACTAATATTTTCATAATAATACGGTGTACTACTCTTTTAACCACTATTCTTTACAAATTCAGGAGTATCGGAATGAGGTACATGTAAATATAGCACGTTCTTAAATCAGACATGTGTGTCGGAATTGTGTACATTGTTAGAAGTAATACATATGGTTCTATAGCTGTCTTTACACCAGAAAATTACAAATTTTGCATCGTTTGCTATATTACAATTAATTATACGCATTTTATCCAAGTTTCGACACGAGTGTCGGAATTACGGACATCAATAATCTAGTTATTACACTAGCCGCAGAGAGTAGCGATTTTAGCATTAATACACCACTTTTGGAGTTTACAGTTGCACTCATGCCATCAAAAGCAACTATTCTTCTGTATTCTCCTTTTTTTCCTGATGTAAGGAAAAACATTTGATCATGGCTGAATTCAGAAAAAAGTCCTCTGCAATATTTGAGGGAAAAGAAATATAGAGAAATGCATCTGTACGTATTGAAAAACGGCATATTTAGTTGCTATATACAGTTATGGGAGTTATAGAAAACAAGAAAAATGACTGCTTCAAAGTCCTTAACGCGGTTTCCACCCGGAAATCAATATATCATTGACTCAGACCGCGGAAGTCTACAATCTAGATAAAAATGACATAACTGATCTGCACTATTACCAAAACTATAATTACTTTCCTAAACATTTATTTTTTTTTCAAAACAGTCGTCGAAGAAAATATTTATTATTTCCGTATTTTTCAAGTGAAATTCAGAGGATAACAACATCGAAGAGGATAAAAAAATTGTTTATTTCCATCAGTAAGCACGGTAAAATAAACAAAAATTGTTATCGGTTCAAATCAAAGAACAAGTTCAAATTTTTAACGTGTGTTTTTAGCGTGTGTTTAACACCTATGAAATTTTTAAACTTAATTAAAATTATTTTTTTTTAATTTTATTTTATAATTATATAGAACTATAGATTATATACAATCAAATGTTCAGTACTATAGCATGCTATTGTGGAAAATACAGGCTGTTCATTTCAAACTTTTATGTTAACGAAATACATATTTTCGATATTTTTTAAAATTCAATAAGAAGTCGATTTTTTAAAAACTCTTTGTTGATTTTGGTAAGTACTGATTTACATGATATTTGGCAAATACTTTTAGATAGATTTAAGAACGAAAGTGTAAAAAGAACATTTTTACATATGGCGTTCGCAAAAGGTTGACCATGTTATTTTGATTGTTATACAGGCTGTCCGAACAATGCGTTGTCGGAATATTGTTAGCCTGTTAATGAAGATATTTTAAATCTGACTTTACCCAGATAATCGGATCGCTTGAGTATACCTACATTTTAAGATTATTTTTGATTTATTTGTATTTTTTAACTCTCGTAATTTTTAGGACAATAAGTTGGTATTAAGATAAGTACTAGAATTTTGTTTTCACACAAGAAACTACTAATATGTTAAGTTAGGAAGGCTATCGATTTGGCGATAATTACCAAAATTGCCAACAAAAGTGTCAAAAAAACATATTTTTTTGCAGATTTTGATACCTTACATGAACAGTTAATCTGACGTGACGTTACTACCGGTAAAATCGGAAGTATTACTATCCTCAAGAATACCGAAGAAAAAAAACAATCGTTGTGTAATATCATTCCGCCAAATTCCATTGGTTTAGTTTCATAAATAAAGAAGTTAGGAGGTACTGTGCCAAATATAACAATTGATGAGCATTATTTTATCACTTTTGATCACTTCCGGAAAAACCGGAAGTAATGCGAGATTCGCAAAATGCTACATTGTGCGGCCCCGCAGAAAGTTAACGCCGGTCCTGAGAGAGAAGGAGAGCAGTAGCGCCTCTCTCGTTCGTGACAACCCGCGACAGGTCACCGATTCTCTCTTGGTCGTCGGCGACCGTCCGGAATACCAATAACTCCGTTAAAAGTTACCTATCGTAGCCCTAATTAGAAGCTAACAAATTACCGACAATTACAAGAGTTATACGACGAGGAGTACGATTCGGCCGGTAGGGGGAGTTACCTACCTCGGCGCGGAGAACGAACGACGTAGCGAGCGACGATGTCGCGACCGTCGAAAAACTCCGGTCACGTTTTAATTTAAAAGTTTAAGCGTCATTACAGAAATAGAGAATCGAAGTTAGGTACTGGACGTTACCGGTAGATGGCGGAGGCGTCCGCCTACCGGATCGTCTCGCTCCGGAGGTTAATCATATTTTGCGATAAAAGAAAGTTTAATTGGTTTACATCGGGCGGTAACTTCTGGTTCGGAAAGTATCGAAGTGTATCTTAAATACGATCGGGTATTTTTTGCGACCGTGGGATCAATTGAATAAAATAATTGAACTGTGGACCAAAAAAAAATTACAAATTTTCAATTGCTCAGATATCTCAATGATATTCAGTAAATTATAACGGTTCTTTAAAAAACAAGCTGCTTGTATAGGGAAGATTGAAAGCATTTTCATCCATGTTCATCCATCATCCATGTTTCAATCCAATGTTTTGTTACTGCGAACTGAAAGGTGTCTTATACAGATAATTAATTGCCAATAATAAAACCACAAGTTGGCAATGGTTTCTCTACAATCTTAAAAGATCACTGAAGTACATAGTTAGATATCAATAAGCAACAAAAAAAACATCGTTTAAAAGACAGCACGAGCTGTTTTGGGCACGACGAGCGTAGCGAGGATTATTATTTTTTTATTAATTTTACATAATTCGCGAAATTGCGGTTGTCATCAATCTTGAAGACATTAAAATTACTAAAAGTTTGTGATCTGTTGTTTTCATAACTACGCTGAAAGCGGTTTCGTTATGGGTGTATAACGAACGCAAAGTAAAAAAAATCTCTACTGTTCTTTTTTACCAAAACAAAACAAATGTCATTGGCTATTGGCCCGATGTTATCAGAAACACTGCAATAAATTTAAAGTAACATTACTTTGGATTGAAACGATCAGATTTTTGCGAACATGGTTTCAATCTCTACATTACAAGCAATACGTTGTTTAAGAAATAGTTGAATCGACTAAAGATTACTGGAAATACTGATTTTTTTTTGGTCCATAGTATACACACTCCGGACCAATTTTTATAAATTAGTTTGAGCACTGCGTTTTTATTAGTGGATATTGTTTTTTAAACAGTACAAATTATCTGTGCAATATATATAATGAAAGGTGTATTTATTGTAAGCATTTGATACAATATTTGGCCAATACCAAAAATATATGTCCGATACAAAAAGTATTTCAGCAACGCAAAAAATTACTTGTGCATTAAAATAATAAATGTGCAATGAATTTATATAAATGTACATCAGAATAAATAATTGTGCATTTATATATTTAAATATTCCTTACATAATATTTGTACACTTACATAAAGGAATGTGCAATACAATCGTTACCTGTATAAAATATAATGAGCAACTTAAAACATACCTACATCTTCATAAAAATAAAGTAAAAAAATCCAATGGTTTAAATCACTCAGCATGAAAATATGATAAACGCATTGCATACAATCTGAATTGTATCATGAGAAAAATATAATGCTCCCTACAAAGAATATAATGTGCATTAAGTTCTGCAACCTGTAGCGCACATATAGTAAGCGCATAAACAGTTATCGAAAAAAATGAAATGTTAGGTTCGCTTCTACGAAACGTCAACTTTAAAAAGCTAATTCAAATTCTGACAGATTTATATTCATTCATGACACTGAGACATTCATGACACTATATGTCACATCAGTACCAACATACTAAAATATAACTACACTCATCGCTATACTTTATTTACAATTTTCTCAATTTATCGTTTTTAGAATTAGATATAACAACGGGTTGATATTTCTTATCAACAAACAATCAAATTGGTAATCTTTATTTATTTGAAATTTGTATTTTATAATTTTGCGCACTACAGCGGCACGTTCCATAGTGGTTCTCCAACCTCTGATGAGATCAGCTGTTTTCGAATGTGACAACACAAAAAAATATTTGTCAAAATCCTTTGGCACTTTGCCGCACTAGAGCGGCAACGGTTCTCCAACCTCTGATGAAATCAGCTGTTTTCGAGTGTGACAGCCATAGACATTTCTGTGGTGACAGCACAAAAAAATATTTGTCAAATGCAGGCTACTATGTAGTTTAATATCAATGCAGATGCGACCGATCTCGATCAAATAGAATTTGCTCTTGAAGCTAAACTATTAGTTTCACCAAAAAATATCAAAGGCATAAATTATTCAAAATTTCCTCTACTTTAATTTATTATTTAACTATTTTGACGAAATTACGGAAATGGCAGCTCATTTGCAAAATCCTTGAAATATGCTTAGAGGAAAAAGCCAGTTCCTTTGGACCCTTTTGAACCAAAAGCTTTTCAGCTCTAAGTTTAGTCATGAAACTTCTCAAACTTCTCAATTTGTTTTTTCGGCACGATTCAATACTTCATCATACTGCGTATGATAAAGTAAAAAGAGAGGTAAAAATATAGACTTTGGTAATTTTTACAAATTTATACCACCTAAATCAATTGTTCAAGAAACCTCAAAAATGCTTCATAAGAAACCTTAATCTGAATCCTGCATCATCAAACTTTGGTCATACATAAATGTTGAACCATTTAAGTGATGTGCGGACGCCTCTGGAAGATATATAAAAAGAAATATAATCTGACGTGATATGCAACTTTCATATCACGTTGCTGATTGGTATTCAGCGCAAATAAATCAATTGAAAACGCCTATGTGCAATCCATAAACAAATAAGTTATCGGTACTACCCTAATTTTCAACGGTATTTTTCTCGAAAATGTCTTTCAAACAAGGAATAGATCTATCAATATAGTACACAACATATGTGGTCGCCATTAAAAAAAGTGTCGATGACGTCATAAGTCGACAATTGAGTTTGTATCTAATATAATCTGTAGGGTGAGCCATATGAATTAATTAATAAGATCATTTATTATTGAAAGTATGCGTTATCATTAACATATAAATCGTCAAAATCAGATCAGTGTTCATTTTGATGAGCAGTAGATATAGTCACATTATTTTAGCAGTATACGAACCACAAGTGTATGCTATAAAATACCATTAAAATCATGCCGGTTCTCCAATTCACGACTACATGAAAGAATGTTATCAATATATAAAATATATGTACATTTCATGTAGCAATAAATAGCGCGAAATATCTTGTAATTACTGGTCAAATTGGTCCAGAACCGCGATAGTATAACTATGTACTAAGAATAGGTAATTCAATAGCTATCAAAGCTTAAAACACAAATTGTATTTCTTAATTAAAATAAAGCAAAAATAATAGAAAATACATAAATTAAAATATAAAATGTGCTGTCTATCTTATATTTTTCCAAATTAACTTTGATCCGACCTTTACGCTTTCTTTGTATTTTAGCATATTCTAGAAACAGCAGAGCAAAATTTATTTGATAGTTTTTGAGTATAACGCCGCAAAAGATGCAGGATGTATACATTTTGTTTTTGCAAGTGCACACGAAATCTTAAATATACAAACATCAACCTGTATGCCAACACGTTTGCAACTGTTTTTTTGAAGTTTCGTAGCAACTGTTAGGCGATCCGAGGTCTAGACTAAACAGTAACATTTATAATTTTCTGAGGATACCGAAATAGCAGTTATATAAATAAACGCCAAACTAAATTAGTTTATTTTTTGACCTCTGTTAGCCGAAAAAAGATCTATACTTCGCTAATATGAATGTGTATATTAAAATTAACAATAGTCAATATAATTCCTGTACTTAATTGTTGTTACAATTTTAGTATTTTAATACCTTTTGCTTGTTAAAACGTACTCCTAGAACTTATTTATAACTCCTCAAAGGAATGGAACAATACTGATATGCATTTTTCATGCGGGCGCATCGAATATTCTGTCGTATTTATGTGGACCATTTTGCCTGTCAGGTAAAATGTGTCGCATTACACTTTCATATCTTCATTCCGGTCGACAGCCAATTGCTCGCAAGAGTTCTTCCCGCACATGTGTTGCGCACTAAAAAATTCATGCACACCCTCCTCTCCGTTTTTATTGCCGTCGAGAACCCTCAAAATTTTATTAGTCCTGTAAGCTATCTGACTACAAAAAAGAAACAAACAAGCAAAGTCTAAAATTGTGACCGAAAATTACATCTATCTTTATTTCAGAGCGTAAATTGCTTCAGAAATGCAGCAAATTAACGGATAAAAGGTGTATAATTTTTCGTCTAGAGGTTGAGTTTTGATATTTTTGTTTATTTTTGACAAATCTGTGGATGAATCTGACATAAATTTGACGGATTTTGAGATTTTTTGACGTAAAAGACACGTTGCAACTGGAAAAGGCATCACATGTAGTCGAGAAAAAAAAGTATTAGGTTTCTAAGTAAACTATTAAAAAGCTGTATCAATTCCCACCTTTTTCTGTTTTTTGATTCAGTCCAATATCTGAATTTTGTAAAAACAGCTTTACCAGTAAAACAATAAACACAATTTTAGATGTATTGTTCAATAACTTTTGCGAAGTTTAACCGATTTTGATTATTTTTTCAGTACATAAACAAATTGTCAAGTCGAGTATAAAGCTTATGCAATTTTGAAAGAAAAAAAACTTGCAGTTTGTTATAGTTGCAAAAATATTTAATTTTAGCCTTTTTAATTTTTATCAGCATTTTATTGTTTGTAATACACTATTTATGAATATTCTGATTTCGCATGTCAAAAATATTTTAAAACAAATCAAAGAATAATTTATTTGTTATTAATTTATTATTCTTTAGAATCTCAAGTCCTTAATTTCTCCACAGGGTATCTCAATTGCCACCAGATCATTATTTTCGTTTTTCCGGTATAATAAATAGCAAGCTTAATTTATTTATTACTTTATCATACGCAGTATGATAAAGATTTTATCGGTAATAGGTCTTTTTGGGTCCCTTGATCTTTTTTGATGAAGGTACAAAATGACTGTGTGTGTGTTTGTCTGTGTATGTATGTATGTATGAATGTATGTGTGTACCAGATTTTTGTGGTGACGATTCCGGAGAAACTACTAAAGGTATCGGGACGAAAGTTCATATTTAGAAGTTTTATGACCAACCTTAGAGCTGAAAAGCGTTTGGTACAAAAGGCTCCAAAGGAACTGGCTGTTTCCTCTAAGCATTTTTCAAGGATTTTGCAAATGAGCTGTCATTTCTGTAATTTCATCAAAATACTTAAATAATAAATTAAAGTAGAGGAAATTCTGTATAATTTATGTCCATGACAGTTAAATTAATAGTTTAGCTGTATGAGGAAATTCTTTTTAATCGAGATCGTGTCTGCATTAAAATTTAGGTAGCCAGAATTTCGACAATTATTTTTATTCTGATAGTAGGTAGTATCAAACGCTGTTTTTTTGACAATAGCTACTGTCAATATTATTAATCAAAATAACAGTCAAATCCTGGCTACTTGTTTTATTTTGATATAGACACAAACATTAGCATAAGCGGTTTATATTTTTGATAAATTTATTGACTTATGTTCTAAAATATAATCAAAATTGGTTGAAGTTCACATATGTAATTAACCATTAACGCTAAAATTGCAATGTTTAGCCCTACTGTGCGTTGTCCGGGAGTTACATATCCTCGTTATGATCAGGCCGCCGTCACACTATCACTGTTACCGACAGGGTACCTTCCTCTATAAGTGTACAACATTTACCATAAAAGTATCAACATCTTACATGATTTTTTCACTCTAAACATATTGTATCACGTAGCGTGGATACAACAACAATTAAGAGACATACATTACCACAACAAATAATACACCTTTATCTATAATTTGATGTATGACATGTGAGAATTTATACAAAATTTAACTCACTATGGATATTCGTTTTGTAGGACGTACCATTTCTATTGATTCCTTTTAAACCCTCTCTAAAATAAAAATTTTCTATAAATTTTTTGACAATATTTTGGAGACTGTGGCGATCTTAATAATAAAATTATAAACCCCTAACCACAACAAGTATTTTAGAATCTAAATACGTATTTCAGCAACTAAGTTGCCATCTTCAGTAGAACCTAAAAAGAGGAAAAGAGAGATTAGCACTTCATAGTATCTTTACTGGATATTGTCCAAGCAAATCACTAGTGGAAGTGACGTCCATGTTAAAAATTATCCTATATATATACCCATTTGTTGTTCACACCTCAGTGAATTTTGATCATTGAAGCGTAAAAAACAAGTTTTAATTAAAGCAGGTCAAACAATGGCGAACTAGGTATAGGACCTCTGTCTGAATGTATTAATTTATCTCTATTCAAGTGAATAAAGATACTTTCCAAGCTGTTTAGTTCCCTATTATTTGACACAGCTTTTACAAGTTTTAAGTCATCTACAACTACTTTATGACCTGTGTCTAAAATATGTTGAGCCACACTAGATTTTTCAAAACGATTATATTTAAAATGAGCTACATGTTCTTTGAACCTAGTTAAAATTGTTCTTCTAGTCTGGCCTACGTATTCTTTTTCACAGTCATGACATTTGATACAATATATACCAGATTTATCAAGTACATCTACCTTATCCTTTGGGTTTCCAAGAAGGTTTTTTATGCTATTATGAGTCGAATATGCTATACAGAGATTTTGTGATGTAAAAATACTTCTCAAACCCCTTGTATATGCACAATCGAACGGTATTTTAACATATTTCTTCTTTCCTACAGACAAACTATTTAGTTAACGGGCAACTTCCATTTTTAGATACTCTGGTAGCCAGGAATAGCAAAAATATAATAGAAATTGACGTGTATCGGAAAGATACTAACACAATCAGGTTTATCCCTAATGATTCGCAGCATCCTTTTCAACAAAAATTGTCTTTTATTAGTTGTTTAGTAAATAGGATATTGCAGATAGATATCAGCAAGAATTATTGTTTATTAAGAATGTTGTCATACATAACGGGTACCCTGAGAAAATAGTTGATAGTATGATTAAGAAGCAGAATCAAAAAATGTATGTAAATCAAATATCTACTTTAAATACTTTGTCTGTAGAAAGGAAGAAATATGTTAAAATACCGTTCGATTGTGCATATACAAGGGGTTTGAGATGTATTTTTACATCACAAAATCTCTGTATAGCATATTCGACTCATAATAGCATAAAAAACCTTCTTGGAAACCCAAAGGATAAGGTAGAGATACTTGAAAGATCTGGTATATATTGTATCAAATGTCATGACTGTGAAAAAGAATACGTAGGCCAGACTAGAAGAACAATTTTAACTAGGTTCAAAGCACATGTAGCTCATTTTAAATATAATCGTTTTGAAAAATCTAGTGTGGCTCAACATATTTTAGACACAGGTCATAAAGTAGTTGTAGATGACTTAAAACTTGTAAAAGCTGTGTCAAATAATAGGGAACTAAACAGCTTGGAAAGTATCTTTATTCACTTGTATAGAGATAAATTAATAAATTCAGACAGGGATCCTATACCTAGTTCGCCATTGTTTGACCTGCTTTAATTAAAACTTGTTTTTTACGCTTCAATGATCAAAATTCACTGAGGTGTGAACAACAAATGGGTATATATAGGGTAATTTTTAACATGGACGTCACTTCCACTAGTGATTTGCTTGGACAATATCCAGTAAAGATACTATTAAGTGCTAATCTCTCTTTTCCTCTTTTTAGGTTCTACTGAAGATGGCAACTTAGTTGCTGAAATACGTATTTAGGTTCTAAAATACTTGTTGTGGTTAGGGGTTTATAATTTTATTATAAATTTTTTGCTTGTTTGTGTTCTGATAAGTGGATGGCACTGTAGCGAATTAGAATATTGATTGAATTTGACACGCGTGGACGTCAAAGTAAATTGTTATCAATTTGTTCTTCTATCATAAATAATAAATAACACGATACGGCTGACATTGAAGATAATAGAGATGTAAGGGAACCTTTCAGGAAAATTAAATTGGCGTACGTGCTACATTCTGCCATGGGTCGTATCGGACGTCGTTTCCGTTCGTTGCTACACTGACGCGGAAAAAGAGACGGAAAAACGAAGTGAGCGGCGTGTTATCAATAAGTGAATTGTTGCTGAAGGGCACGCTGTGTGGGCTGCCCTATCAAGAATATGTCTACTGGAAAGTGTCGTAAAGGTAGATATATGGGATAGAATATACTACTTTAAGAGCACTGTTGTTTTTGAGTACTACTTACTGTGTAAAAATTGTTTTATTTAAATTCTAGTGTTGTGCTATTATAAGAGATAATTCCTGAAATTAAGTTAAAATTGACCAATACAAAAATCCTGAATTGAAAATGGAAGACTTAATACAAATTATCTAAGGCCGGGTATTATAAAGGACCTATCAGATCACCGAATTAATTTTACTATATATATATATATATATATATATATATATATATATATATATATATATATATATATATATTTAATTTTATATTTTCACGATCATTATTTATAATTAAATGGTTTTCGGACATCTCGTGTAAAAATATCCGAAAACCATTTAATTATATATATATATATATATATATATATATAGACTTTTGGTCTATAATTCTCGACCGGTTAGCGTCAATTCCTATCCGCTATTTTAACCATTACAGAAATGATAATGCATTCTACCTTAGCAAACTACCGACTTCGGCAATCTACCTGTTTCGGAGATCTACCGATTGCGGCGATCAACCGACTTCAGCGATCTACCGAATTCGGCGATCTACCGACCCTAGCGATCTACGAGTCTTTAATAATATTAATAATAATAATGAAACTGAAAAAGTATTGGGATTTAAAACATTATGAAATACAGTTAATGATCTTTTTATTTCTTTAATATTAGTAACAAATAACTGGAATCGGCGACTGGGATACAGTTAAAGCTGGTGTACCTATATGAAACGATAAACGAGAAAATAAAGAAGAATGTTACGGACTTAAAGGTAGCTTTATTCGGATAAAATTTGCGCTACCTACAATAAATTGACACTCACTTCACAAGCTTATTGGTTTCCTGTCTAACACAAGTTTTCATCATCTGTAAGATAGAAAATTCTAACCAAAAACTCATATCGTCAAAAAAGTCGCAAATCACTCGGTAAGCAGCGGCAACTCCGATATATCAGTGGGTGAATTTTTTTCTGTTGCCTATCTAATGTTTATTACTTACAGTGTGTATCAGCCAAATGGCATAAATTCGATAATAAATAAATGGAGGCGTGTTTGAAAAAACGCTCGGACACGTCGATTTGTATTTGTAGTTGCGCACTTTTTTCAGTAAAAACTTTTTATACACTTCGCAAAAATACGTTCTCCTATCAAAGTTATCTTCCATGAGCTCGTGAGTTGGTATCATTTTATAGGGTTGCATTTTATTTTCTTTTAATGTTCTAAAAATCGTTGAATGACTAACATCGAACGTTGTGGCTGCTTGTCGAGTAGAAGTATGTGGGTTTTCCTCAAACTCAAGCATAATATCCAATTTGGTATCGTTACTTGTTGCATTGCCAGCTGATTTTATTATCTGCTTTACATGTCCAAGCTCGCGAAACTGCTTCTCTATTTTACTAATTGTCCCTTGGGATATAGGCGGCAAATTTGGAAATTTTTCTTGAAATAACATAGCAACTTCCATTTGTGTCCGTGTATTATCTCCATAACCAATCATTTGTAGAATGGTTATTTTGTGCATTTCTGTTAAATGAACCATTTTTATGATGTACAGTTAATGAAATTCAAAAGACTGTAACCATAACTATAACACTGACAGCTCCTGTCATGCAGTTAGACAACACTTTATTAAGGCTAGGGCAGCTTGGTTTTTATTTCATCATAAAAAGAACACTGAAACGGTTTTTGCCAATAGTTTTTGCTTACTTTATCGTTATCAATACCTAAATGTTAAATAAGTATTGAGTGTGTTGTTGTATCGAATTTCTGTAATCAACTAACTTTATTTTTAATGTTAATTTTTGAAATAAATCTGTAAACACTTAATTTTTCCGAAACAATTGAAGATATGTATAGGACATTGTACATAAAATATATCTAGAATTTACTGAGGAATCCGAAAATTGAATAATATACAGGCTGTTCCATTTAAAATGAGAAAGTTAGTATTGGCCATTGTTACACGAGACACCCTGTATAAACAGTTTTTACTGAAAATAATGCGCAACCACAAATACAAATCGACGTGTCCGAGCGTTTTTTCAAACACGCCCCCATTTATTTATTATCGAAATTATTCCATTCGGCTGAGACACACTGTATAATTGAATAATTGGAATTAATTTACCACAATTTCCTAAATTTTGTTTTCTGCTTATTTCAGTGTACCTAAATTTGTATTTTTACATAATTAATCTAATTTGATTCCACAGATCCTGTTGATTGTCTAAGATATCTTCTATGCTTATTTTAGATATGTTGGTCTGACAAAAATCCACCCACCGATGTTTCTCAAATAGCAATAAAACTTTTACCCGCTGTTCTTTATATCAATCACCATTTTCCAATATTCTCGGCAATGATATTACGTTAACTAATTTCGTAGACGTCTGCGATCTATGAAGGCAAAATAACTACCTATCAGTTTCGACAAATTACCGATTCTCGAGCGCTATGGACGTCACACGTACGTCGCACTGTAAAAAAAGCGCCTCTATCAGATTTTATCGCAATTGCCAATAATGGAAGCTGGTCACCAGATGTGACAGTAACGACTTAAGACATTTTAGACCTATTTTTACTTTAGATCTTGACTCATTCTGCATGAAATTTATTCACATACATCATCAAATTGATCTTAAAAATATCCTGATGAATTTTTCAGGTATACCTACCATGAGAGATACTGACTTCTCCTTTACCTTCTATTCAGTAAATTTAGAACAGTTATCGGATATTCTATAATCCTCCACCGTCTGCCAAGATCCATAAAGTGACAATACTTCATTATCTAAATGAGCCGTACGAGCATCACGGCGCGCCATTTTAAGCTAATGAAATAATCAAGTTAAATCGCGAGATTAATTTAATTAAGTTTACCTAATAACTTAATTGGGCCATGCCTCTTAGGCGTGCACGTCCTCTATCGTCGACCGGTAATGAGTAAGTGCCCCAGGCTTGTACACATAGATGAGAAAAAAGTTCCTTAATTACATAAACCGCCTCGTTGATCCGCTCAATATTCCCTTCCATAGATAAAGTTATAATCAAACAGAACTTGTAGAGCAATATACTGAAGTATACTTAACTATTTATATCCTATTCAAATGTATCGTTTATTATCGTTTTATATCGTTTATTATCGTTAATTATCGTTAATTATCGTTTGGTATCGTTTATTATCGTGAATTGTCGTTTATTGTCGTTTATTATCGTTTATTTTCGTGATTGCACTATGCAACAACAAACAATGTACGTGCTTGCTAGTGGGTATGACTTATTTGTGTATTTCAGGATTATATGTATGTAAAGGAACAAATAAGCGAACAAAAAACAAGAAGTTCAAATTTGTTGCACGCTGTTATTATATAATAATTTTGACAGAAAGCTATTGCTGTAGGCAACCCGAAGCCTGTCGAGAAGTGTAGAGGTTAATGTTTCAAGCATTTTCCAAATTGATGATGCCCGAAACATATGCTTTACAGTTCACATGACTAATTGTATGTGGATGAGAGAATATTAGGTTGCGGCCGGAAGCAAAAGGGACGAGATTGATTAGTGAAATTTTCAAAGTGATTAGGATTGGGGGTAATGAATGCGCCGCAAAGTAAGTAGAACTTTAACAAATTTGCGAAGCGGTTTCCGCTGTTAGCTGATGAAAATGTATAGCGGGAGGATATTCGCTGCCGGTGATGGAATCCTCTGCTGTTGCAGTGAGTTTCTAATATTAATATCACTCAGGAAATTTATGCATAAAACTTGGAAACTAGTAGAAGTTGGTTAGCGAGTACTCGATGCCAAAGAAATGCCACCGGAGAAGTGATATTTCTGGTGGGAAGATGAGTCGGCGTGTACAAAATAGTTCACGAACGAAAGTTCATAGAGAGAGTGCGTTCCGCTTGATTACTGGAGATAGGTTATGATATTGTTGCGAAGTATAGTTTATACATTGTATTATTGAGGCCAGGTCATCCAACCCATCCAACCTGCAGACAGTTGCTTGGCCAGAAATGCTAACGCCAGGTTTTTAAATCGGAACAAAGACATTCCTTTGTGGTACGCGTTCAAAACGTGCAAATTAACTTATATCAAAGCCGTGTGCATCCAAAAATCCTAACTCAGGATTTTTGGGGACCCAAAACAGGTCATGACGTCTTCCCAAATTTAACATAAAAGCCACGGCATGGGATGGGAAGGGAACCAGTTGGTTGCAACACCTGAGATAGTATACACTCAACGATCGTGTTTCATGGACTCCAGTCAGCTGTAATATTGGAATTCCGTGTGGTCAGGAATACAGATCTATGTAAACAACACTGCGATTTTTGTTTACATCTCCATCCTAACCTAGAGCCGTCCCCCAATAAGAGCTACGTAAAATGATTTTTCTATGTCACACCACAGTCTGTTTGCTATTCTACTGCTGGGCAAAAGCCTCCCTCATACTTCGTCGTTCGGTGTTAAGGTCGGCTTACTTATTTGTTTATAATTCTTCATCTTCAATTCTTTTACTTTGCTCTGAGGTTCTTTGAATAAATTATTTCAGTATTATTTCAGTTGGCGCGAACAATATTTACTTTTACTCTAGTTTATTTTCTTGTAGAGATTAATTTATTTGGAATATTTGTTTAAGCTAAATAAATATAGTTGGATACAAACACGTGCTTCCGTTTAAAGTAATATTTTTGTTTCGATTGAAAAAATCGTTGTTTTACACCAAAGAAATTTATTTTGGTTCAAACAAATATATTTGTATACAAGAAGAGATTTATTTATTTTAAAGTACCTAATATGTTTTCATTGGCTTGAAAATAGGTTTACTTCCGCCAAAGACCCGTATTCAACCGTATTGTTAGATGGCGTCGTAAATTCTCTCCTCGCAGTTCGGCCATATCTTCAGTATAAAGGCCGTGTGGTCGGTAGTATGGAGCATAGTGCCTGCATGTTCAAGTTCCGATTCCAAATCAGCGAAACAAATTTGAGGTGCTAGCAAAATAATTATAGAAATATTTGCAAGTCCAATTATATTATTATTCATTTCTCAAACTTGAATTTTTAAGGAAAGTTTGTTTTCAATTTATTCTTCTTTTTTAATTGCTATAGGATATCAAAATAAAAAGAAAGAAAATCAAGAATTTATACAGTTTTTTTAATGAAAACATAAATGTTGAAATTTTAAACTTTTGAAAACTCTCTAAACTTTTACAACATGGAAATGCAAAAAGTATATCAAAATATTGCTGCGGTACGATTTTCTAAACTAAAAAAACACATTTTTTTAGGAAATATTGTCATTTTTGACGTAATATTTTCTCATAATAATTCTCGTGTTAAAACTAAGAATGTGGGTGTGGCATTATAGGCGCGTCTCACTATGTGGTAATGCTAAAAATGCTATACAAGAGAATTATTTATAAAGGTTATCCCATCGAGTCCATACTGAGTAAAAAATTCATGTCAACTTAACTTGATTTTTTTTTCAAGTCGTTTAGAAGTTACAGCTGTTTAAAATATTAACAAATCTGAATTATAAATGCCTCTCTCTAACTTCTTAAGGAATCGATAAAAGAGAACAATAAGTCCATGTGTCCATATATTTTACTCAAAATAACATTTACTTTCGATGAAGAAATCGTTATAGTCTCATGTAACAGCTTCATATTAGGTGATTCAATTTATTTCTTTAATTTATTTACTTAAAATTTATTTACTTTTTATTGTTGCAATGGGTACTGATGATCTTTCTTCGTTTTGATTAGTCTATATATTTTTTTGTCTTGTTAATATTTCAGTTGCAACTTTTAAAAGACTTGAAAAAACGTATAGGTCTGTATAATAACTTTTGCATCATATAATATACAAAGGAGTAAAGGACGATTCTATTCTTTTCTGAAAACCCTTTTTTCAACTTCTCCCAAACCAACATCTCTCAATACTTTTAAGTAATTCTTTGTTTATCATGTACCTTTCATCTTTAGTATGGTGTATAGTTTAGTCTACTAAGCTTAATACTTTCGGAGATATTGATGCAATAGTATCATGTCGAATTTTTGAATCACTGATAGGTTTCAGTGAACATAAACAAGAAATCAAGAAAAGTACTTCCCTCAAACAAATTACTAATTGAATTCGCGACAAAATTCCATCAACACGACTCACACAAACATAATCCTCTTACACCGAAATATAAATAAAAAGTGTGCTAAACATAAACACATAATAGCTATTTAATTCGTACACCCACCCGTTCGCAGGAGCACTCGGCCTTTAGTAGGGTGTTTTACCTACCCCATTTCCACTTCCCTTTATCCGTCTCTTTCCATTTCGTACTCCTCCGGAGCACCGGGCAACAGAAACCGCGCCCTTTCGCGTGGAAGTTCGCCCAGTCCTCCGGGTGTTTAGCACAAAAACCGCACGGTGTGGCCGCCGAACTCCCAACCCGGAGCCCAACCATTACTGATTAACGGGGACCGACACGACGTAGCGGAGAATTTGTGTGTACACAACACGTAAATCCGCCCGCCCAGATGTCGAGATTGATAGCGCGGATATAAATTGAATGAAAGAACGCCGAACGAAAGAACAGATTCAGGTCATTAATGATAGTTTATCAGATCGTCGCGCTTTGTTTCGTTTTGTCGTTGGTTGTTTTTTTTTCGGGCGAGCAGCGCCGCCTAGCGTTCGTTTCGCGAACTGATTCTTTTTTTTTGTTTTGGGTTGGGTTCCGCTTGCGAGCCGGGCCAATGAAATCGTTTAATTACATCGTTGCGCTTGCGGTTGGCATGCTGTTGAGAGCATGAGTTTTATAAAGATTTTGTTTCTTTTTTTAGAGTATTTTTTTGGTGTTCTATTTGTCCCATTAAAATGGTCTAAAAAGGATTTTCCATTAATTGATTGTCGTGCAATTCTGTAGAAGTTTCTATTAGTTTTTATTATATAGTTAATCAATTTTTGATTAATGAAGCTTGGTGTTTTTGATGTACCATGGTGCACCAACAATGGCCCTTAGAACTTTATTTTGGAACCTCTGAATGAGGTTGATATTGGAGTGCTTACTGCATCCCCATAACTGTATTCCGTACACCCATACTGTCTTTAATAATTGCTTGTATAGTAGGAGCTTATTTTGCACTGACAGGGCTGACCTCCGTCCCATTAGCCAATACATTTTGCGGAATTTTAGGTCGAGTTCGTTCCACTTTTTCTTGACATGTACTTTCCATCTAAGCTTGGCATCCAGTGTCATGCCAAGGTATTTCGCTGGATCCGCGTATGGAATATCGTTCCCATTAATGGTTACTGGAATATAGTTAACTCTCTTATTTGTGTAGTTTACATGCGTGGATTTTCCTTCATTTAGTTTGATGCGCCGTTTCTTTGTCCAAAGGTTGATTTTGTTTGCAGCTATCTGTAATTTTTCAGTTGCTTCTTCGACACTGTCACTAATCGCCAAAATAGCCGTGTCGTCTGCAAATGTTGCCACTGTGGTTTCTCCCGGAACAGGAATATCATAAGTATACAGTAGGTAGTACAAAAGTGGTCCCAATACACGTCCTTGTGGTACTCCGGCATTGATATTGCATAGCGAGGAGTATTCGTCATCCTGTTTCACCCTGAAGTGGCGATCTTTCAGATATGATTTTAACAGTTCTGTAGATTCACGAGGGAGCTGCGGTTCCAGTTTCTCAAAGAGTCCATCATGCCACACCTTATCGAAAGCCTGAGCCACGTCTAAAAATATTGCTGAGCAAATTTTCTTTTCCTCAAGAGCCTTCTCTATAACATCGGGAATTCGGTGTACCTGATCGATTGTTGAATGTCGAGCTCGAATGCTGGCACTTTTTGTGACCAATCAGCGTCGTTGAGCATGGCTGTGCCTCAAGGTTCTGTTATGGGCACTCTTTTCTTTTCAATATATAAAGACACGTGCCATTTTCTAATGTTACAACAACAAAAACTTAATAAACAAGTCTAAGAGTTTTGTTTTTCAAATTGTATTCTTTTTCTACAAAATCAGCCATGAAAAGTCATATTTCTTTACTAATTCGTTGCAGTCTATACATTTTATTATAAACAAATATTCTTTTTTAGCAATAATTTTTTTCGTCCAGTTGAAAGTAGTAGTGTTTTATTACATGCAGACTGTCACGATGAATGGAAATTTATGACAAATGTAGTGGACGGTAGCAACAACGTCGCGACGCCTAGGGAACCGTTTAAACTGGCCTCGTAATTTTTGTTCGTCGCTGTCGCCACCATCGCCAGTTTCAACAATATAAAATTAATTATCTTGTTTTGTCGATGTTCGCGCTCACCCTAGCTTCCAGCGCTAACTTAGTTATTATTCATGGTGTGTATACTACAGTTGTCAAAGCCCGTCTTTTTCGAACTAACACTAACTCTTAATTAACTTCCTGTTCCCGTTTTTAGACCGACCTAGATAATGTTACACGAGACTAGCAGAACACAATAGTTTTGTAACTATCATTAAATTACAAGATATAGAGTTCTGAATTTTAATAAATTTATGAATAGAAGGAATAGAATTTAGATTCCCCTTTAAAATAACCGGTAAAATTGCTCCAGAACACCCACAGCTTTACTACTATAGTACATTAATATAACTAATGCATTTTCGCGTTCAATTTAAGTGCATCAGAATTAATTACAGGAACGAAAGAGTAAGGATCAGCTCTTTAAGTATATGGCTCAATATAGTGGTGGTCTGGCTGTTGCGATACGAGAGAACGTTGCTGAGAGTACCTGGCGGGGTAATTGAAAAATAATTTCAGACGAAGGGTCTTAAAAAGGTAAACGCACTAATTGCATTTGTCAATGGAAATTTCAATTATGGCCTACGAGGCGAAATCTTATTACAATCTCTCGGAGCTCGCGTAAAAACGTCGCGAATTATTCACGCTCGCTGCTTTGAAATATTACCTGGACATTTCTCTTGCGGATTATCCTGCGCAAGGCGATAGATATAAAGTGGAACGCCTTTCATTTCAGTTGGTTTAACCGACTTGCACTTTGTTAGCTTGCGCAAATCTTATATTAAAATTAAAACTTTAGTTACCAGATTTACTTTGGTTATTGTAATTTTCCTTATGAAAAAAATAATTTTTTTAAAAACTATGTTTAATAAAATTAATAGTTTAGCTGCATGAGATTCTATTTGATATAGATCGATCGTGTATGCATAAAAATAAAACGAATTAGCCAGGATTTGACAGATATTGACAGTAGGTATTGTCGAAAAATCAGCCTTTGACACTACCTACTGCCATTAGAATAAAAATATCTGGCAAATCCTGGCTAACTTTATATTAATGCAGACACGATCTCAATGAAATAGAATTTGCTCCAACAGCTAAACTATTAACTTTACCAAAAAATGTCAGACATAAATTATGCAAAATTTCCTCTACTTTAATTTATTATTTAACTGTTTTGACAAAATTACAGATATGGTGGCACATTAGCAAAATCCTTGAAAAATGCATAACAACATTGCTGTCCGCAATCGAAATACACATTGACTCTGTAAACGCCAAGATGTTTCAATATTGTTTCACATAGCGTACGCGCGCGCGTGTTTCATCTCCTCATCGCATTATCCATGCGTATGGATTTTTAACACAGTGTGACAGTATGAATTTAAATACAGCAAGTAAATGTGGTGGAGACAATGCAAACCGAAAAGCATATTTTCCTTCATTTATTCTTAACAATATTTTGGAGACTGTGGCGAACTTAATAATAAAATTAGTAACCCCTAACCACAACAAGTATTTTAGAACCTAAATACGTATTTCAGCAACTATGTTGCCATCTTCAGTAGAAACTAAAAAAGAAAAGAAAAGAGATTAGCACTTCATAGTATCTTTACTGGATATTGTCCAAGCAAATCACTAGTGGAAGTGACGTCCATGTTAAAAATTAGCCTAGTAACCCCTAACCACAACAAGTATTTTAGAACCTAAATACGTATTTCAGCAAGTATGTTGCCATCTTCAGTAGAAACTAAAAAAGAAAAGAAAAGAGATTAGCACTTCATAGTATCTTTACTGGATATTGTCCAAGCAAATCACTAGTGGAAGTGACGTCCATGTTAAAAATTAGCCTATATATACCCATTTGTTCGTCACGCCTCAGTGAATTTTGATCATTGAAGCGTAAAAAACATGTTTTAATTAAAGCAGGTCAAACAATGGCGAACTAGGTATAGGACCCCTGTCTGAATTTATTAATTTATCTCTATTGTGAATAAAGAGTGAATAAAGATACTTTCCAAGCTGTTTAGTTCCCTATTATTTGACACAGCTTTTACAAGTTTTAAGTCATCTACAACTACTTTATGACCTGTGTCTAAAATATGTTGAGCCACACTAGATTTTTCAAAACGATTATATTTAAAATGAGCTACATGTTCTTTGAACCTAGTTAAAATTGTTCTTCTAGTCTGGCCTACGTATTCCTTTTCACAGTCATGACATTTGATACAATATATACCAGATTTATCAAGTACATCTACCTTATCCTTTGGGTTTCCAAGAAGGTTTTTTATGCTATTATGAGTCGAATATGCTATACAGAGATTTTGTGATGTAAAAATACTTCTCAAACCCCTTGTATATGCACAATCGAACGGTATTTTAACATATTTCTTCTTTTCCACAGACAAAGTGTTTAAAGTAGATATTTGATTTACATACATTTTTTGATTCTGCTTCTTAATCATTCTATCAACTATTTTCTCAGGGTACCCATTATGTATGACAGCATTCTTAATAAACAATAATTCTTGTTGATATCTATCTGCGGACAATGGAAATTTCAATAACCTATTTACTAAACAACTAATAAAAGACAATTTTTGTTGAAAAGGATGCTGCGAATCATTAGGGATAAACCTGATTGTGTTAGTATCTTTCCGATACACGTCAATTTCTATTATATTTTTGCTATTCCTGACTACCAGAGTATCTAAAAATGGAAGTTGGCCGTTAACTTCTTGTTCTACAGTAAAGTTAATGGTGTTGAATTTAGAATTCAAAACGAGAAGAAAATCTTGAATACTGCACTTCTTGGTGTCAAAAATGGCAAAAATATCGTCGACATACCTAACCCAAGTCTTAGGGAAATATGGTGCTATAGACTTTACATTGGTTTCAAATCTGCTCATAAACAAGTTGGCAATAAAAGGTGAGAGACAATTACCCATTGCAGTTCCCTCAAGTTGTTCAAAAAACTTTCCGTTTATTTGAAAACAATTTTGAGACATACAAAGGGCAGTCAATCTTACATATTCATCTATTTCTGACGGGTCAAAGTTGTTATTGCTCAATAATTCCCTAAGAAACTCCAATGTTTCCGGAATAGGCACACTAGGAAACAGTGAAGCAACATCAAATGAAATCAACAATTCGCCATCCTCTAATTTTACATTGTTGACCTTATTGATAAACTCCAATGAGTTATTAACAGAGAAGCTTGGTTGAGGAACAGGTAAATTGTTGAACTCATTCGATAACCATTTCGCTAACTGGTAAGTAGGTGAGTTAATACCTGATACAATAGGTCTCACTTTTTTTTCTTTTTTAGTTTCTACTGAAGATGGCAACATAGTTGCTGAAATACGTATTTAGGTTCTAAAATACTTGTTGTGGTTAGGGGTTTATAATTTTATTATTCATTTATTCTAACGTATGATATACAATTTAGACGGCGCCGTTCGGCAACGCGTCATTGTAATATTCTAAAGTCTCGTATAAACTATTTAGTGATTAAATAAATATTGTTATTAGACAACCAAAGTACGATACTTTTATATGATAACAATAAATGTCTTATTTATAATGTTAAATTAGAGTTATAGGTATGCCAAATTAGACCAAAATAGTTGAAATTTTTAAACTTCAAGTCGAATACAGCACCCCTTTCCGTTATCCAATTGAGCTTTTTTGCAGGATTTATTTATAATTTCGATGGTCGAAAAATGATGTCCACCCTAATATACAATACTGTTCATCATAACATCCAAATTACACTGAAAAAAAGCAACATCTGAGTAAATGTACTTCCGCACATTGAACTTAACAATGAATTCCAATTGCAGAACGGGGTTACTGTGACAGAGCGTAACAGAGTGCCGGGTGAACAACGGAATCCGTTCAAAGTGGATTACTGTGTGTAACACTTGGACACCGACATCAGGGCTCTACATGATATTTCAATAAATCAATTATAACCGGTACCAACTTCTGGGAATCGAATCAATGGAACCGACGCTGCTTGTTCCGCTTACCCTTTCATATCTAGATAAGGGATAATTTACTGCGACTGAAAAACAATACCCGGCCGGCCCCAGTATGATGCAAATCTAGCCACGTAACTCAAATTGCTATTTTTTTTTTGGTTTGTTTCAGGACTGTTAGATAATTCTTTTTGTGACAATTGAAATAGCTGCTAGAGAGAGGAAGAGGGAGAGTAAATAGATAGCTTTTGTTGCGTTTATATTTCCTAAATACATACCGGTATAATGCCGAAATGTTGAGTTTTTGAATTTATGGAAGCAGTCATATTTTCAATATAAATCGGAAACAAATCATAACTCCAAAGATAACCTAAGAATTTTTATGAAACCTGCTACGATTGTTAATTATGCATCAATAAACAGTTTAAAGGCCCTACCAAGACATAAAGCTCCTCAAAAGGAAATGCTGATGTTTTTAATTTATCGAAACAGACATATTTTTAATATAAATCGTAAACAAATCCTAACTCTAAAAACTACCTAACAATTTTTATGAAACCTGCTACGATTGTTAATTATGCATCAATAAACAGTTTAAAGGCCCTACCAAGACATAAAGCTCCTCAAAAGGAAATGCTGATGTTTTTAATTTATCGAAACAGACATATTTTTAATATAAATCGTAAACAAATCCTAACTCTAAAAGCTACCTTAGAATTTTTATGAAACCTGCTACGATTGTTAATTATACATCAATAAACAGTTTAAAGGCCCTACCAAGACATAAAGCTCCTCAAAAGGACATGCTGATGTTTTTAATTTATCGAAACAGACATATTTTTAATATAAATCGTAAACAAATCCTAACTCTAAAAACTACCTAACAATTTTTATGAAACCTGCTACGATTGTTAATTATGCATCAATAAACAGTTTAAAGGCCCTACCAAGACATAAAGCTCCTCAAAAGGAAATGCTGATGTTTTTAATTTATCGAAACCGACATATTTTTAATATAAATCGTAAACAAATCCTAACTCTAAAAGCTACCTTAGAATTTTTATGAAACCTGCTACGATTGTTAATTATACATCAATAAACAGTTTAAAGGCCCTACCAAGACATAAAGCTCCTCAAAAGGACATGCTGATGTTTTTAATTTATCGAAACTGGCATATTTTTAATATAAATCGTAAACAAATCCTAACTCTAAAAACTACCTAAGAATTTTTATGAAACCTGCTACGATTGTTAATTATGCATCAATAAACAGTTTAAAGGCCCTACCAAGACATAAAGCTCCTCAAAAGGAAATGCTGATGTTTTTAATTTATCGAAACAGACATATTTTTAATATAAATCGTAAACAAATCCTAACTCTAAAAACTAACAATTTTTATGAAACCTGCTACGATTGTTAATTATGCATCAATAAACAGTTTAAAGGCCCTACCAAGACATAAAGCTCCTCAAAAGGAAATGCTGATGTTTTTAATTTATCGAAACAGACATATTTTTAATATAAATCGTAAACAAATCCTAACTCTAAAAGCTACCTTAGAATTTTTATGAAACCTGCTACGATTGTTAATTATACATCAATAAACAGTTTAAAGGCCCTACCAAGACATAAAGCTCCTCAAAAGGACATGCTGATGTTTTTAATTTATCGAAACAGACATATTTTTAATATAAATCGTAAACAAATCCTAACTCTAAAAACTACCTAACAATTTTTATGAAACCTGCTACGATTGTTAATTATGCATCAATAAACAGTTTAAAGGCCCTACCAAGACATAAAGCTCCTCAAAAGGAAATGCTGATGTTTTTAATTTATCGAAACCGACATATTTTTAATATAAATCGTAAACAAATCCTAACTCTAAAAGCTACCTTAGAATTTTTATGAAACCTGCTACGATTGTTAATTATACATCAATAAACAGTTTAAAGGCCCTACCAAGACATAAAGCTCCTCAAAAGGACATGCTGATGTTTTTAATTTATCGAAACTGGCATATTTTTAATATAAATCGTAAACAAATCCTAACTCTAAAAACTACCTAAGAATTTTTATGAAACCTGCTACGATTGTTAATTATGCATCAATAAACAGTTTAAAGGCCCTACCAAGACATAAAGCTCCTCAAAAGGACATGCTGATGTTTTTAATTTATCGAAACAGGCATATTTTTAATATAAATCGTAAACAAATCCTAACTCTAAAAACTACCTAAGAATTTTTATGAAACTTGCTACGATTGTTAATTATACATCAATAAACAGTTTAAAGGCCCTACCAAGACATAAAGCTCCTCAAAAGGACATGCTGATGTTTTTAATTTATCGAAACAGGCATATTTTTAATATAAATCGTAAACAAATCCTAACTCTAAAAACTACCTAAGAATTTTTATGAAACCTGCTACGATTGTTAATTATACATCAATAAACAGTTTAAAGGCCCTACCAAGACATAAAGCTCCTCAAAAGGACATGCTGATGTTTTTAATTTATCGAAACAGGCATATTTTTAATATAAATCGTAAACAAATCCTAACTCTAAAAGCTACCTTAGAATTTTTATGAAACCTGCTACGATTGTTAATTATACATCAATAAACAGTTTAAAGGCCCTACCAAGACATAAAGCTCCCCCAAAAGAAAAGGCTGATTTTTTTAAAATTTATCGAAACAGTCATATACAATATACATCGTAAACCAATCATAACTCTACAAATAACCTAAGAATGTTTATGAAACTTGCTACGATTGTTTATTATGCACCAATAAATAGTATAAAGACCCTACCAAGACAACATGCTCCGTTAAAAGGAAATGCTGAGTTTTGATATTATCGAAACAGCCATATTTTCAATATAAATCGTAAACAAATCATAACTCTAAAAACTACCTATGAATTTTTATGAAACCTGCTACGATTGTTTATTATGCACCAATAAAAAGTTTAAAGGCCCTACCAAGACATGAAGCTCCCCCAAAAGGAAATGCTGATTTTTTTTTAATTTATCGAAACAGTCATATTTTCTATATACTTCGTAAACCAATCATAACTCTAAAAATAACCTAAGAATTTTTATGAAACTTGCTACGATTGTTTATTATGCATTAATAAACAGTATGAAGGCCCTACCAAGACAACATGCTTCGTTAAAAGGAAATGCTGAGTTTTCGAATTTATCGAAACAGCCATAAAATATAAATCGTAAACAAATCAAAACTCTAAAAATAACCTAAGACTTTTTTGGAACTTGCTACGATTGTTTATGATGCATCAATAAACAGTATAGAGGCCCTAACAAGACATAAAGCTGTCTAAGGGAAATGCTGAATTTTTGAATTTATCGAAACAACCATATTTTCAATATAAATCGTAAACAAATCAAAACTCTAAAAATAACCTGACTTTTTTGGAACTTGCTACGATTGTTTATGATGCATCAATAAACAGTATAGAGGCCCTAACAAGACATATAGCTGTCTAAGGGAAATGCTGAATTTTTGAATTTATCGAAACAACCATATTTTCAATATAAATCGTAAACAAATCATAACTCTAAAAATAACCTAAGAATTTTTATGAAACTTACTACGATTGTTTATTATGCACCAATAAACAGTATAAAGGCACTAACAAGAGATAAAACAGCCGCTAAAGGAAACGCTGATTTTTCGAATTTATCGAAACAGCCATATTTTCAATATAAATCGTAAACAAATCATAACTCTAAAAATAACCTAAGACTTTTTTGGAACATGCTACAGTTGTTTATGATGCATCAATAAACAGTATAAATGCCCTAACAAGACATAAAACTCCCTGTAAAGGAAATGCTGATTTTTTTGAATTTATTGAAACAGCCATATTTTCAATATAAATCGTAAACAAATCATAACTCTAAAATGATTGTTTACAATACCGCACAATTGTAATATCAATTATTTTGGATTAGCTCCATGTTGGGGGAAACTTCAGTCTGTATGAAACAGTTGTTTTTCAAAGCTCACGAATATTTCAGCGCAACTTTTCAGGAAATAATAAGTTAAGAGGATGTAATATATACTAATATACTATTATGTTGATATTATAATATAATATTCATAAAGCTATATAATATTATAGAGCTTATGTTGTCTAATTGTCTTTTATAAATAATATATGAATTATAAATTGGCACATAAAGAATAACTTATATATATATATATATATATATATATATATATATATATATATATATATATATATATATATAAATCTATATAGGCACATAACCTCACTACACTTTCAAATATTACACATATTCGTAGTACCTACGTGTGCGTGTATTCATAGTACGTGTGTTTTTGCCACTTGATTCACTTGATAATATAAGACTACATGCTGCAGATCTCAAAGTCTCAACATAGGTTGTCGACAATTTAGCAGCATGCCATTGGCCCGCATATAAAGTTTTGTGATTGGTACAACACAGTCTGTTTACGTATGCAAAAATAAATTTGAATCAGCGTTAAAAGACGCTAGAAAAAACCAATTATCGACTGATTTTCCAAACCGAAAACCACCCAAGCTGCTGTCGATAGGCTGTTGGACCCCCCTCTTAAGGATTTTCAAATATCTACCTACGTTGTTCACCCTGATCTTCCAATACAAGGAGAACGAAAAACTAGGTTCCTGAAAGACAAGCCAGAGCAAGGGTTCTGAAATATTTTCAATCAGCGTTCGGAGAGATTTACAGGATCGCGTATGAGCCCTCCCACAGTTTGATTGAGAGCATCCCATTCGTTTTTTGTTTCGATGCGATGCTGCAGCAGCTAGCTTTGCCGGTCGACGAACCAATCTTATTTGAATGTACCCATGCAGAAAGTTGCATCCAATAATTGCGCGGAATCCTGCTGCCTGGCGAACCGAACGTAATAAGTGTGTGCGCACCTGTAGTTTGGGGAGTTCAGAAGTTCCGAGGGCCGAGTATCGAGTGGATTTAATTATTACGTTTGCCCCGTGGTATTTGAAACCGATCGCCCGCCGGCGCAGTTCGTTCGATGATCGGATTGCAAATTTAACTTTTTGTTGAAGCACGGTTTGGATGGGGGCCAGTATTGAAAATAGTTTTTTTGTCTGTTTTGATTTTGTTGTTCAGTTAATTTACCAGCGCGGAAAACGCCTGAAAGGGGTTTGACCTTTATAATTAAAACGTCATACGCAGTGTTTTATTTCAGTTTCAACGTTTGAAATAATGCGGTATCACAATTGTATGTATGCACGCACTTTTTTCGTACCAATACTGCTGTAATGAAAATAGAACGGCTTCGTGCTGCAGGCATAAATAAATATAATAAATATCAAAATATTTGATAGATATTGCAGGTATATGTTAAATAAGCTTCAAGAGAACATCCTCTATATTTGAGTGATATTTATCTTCAATTTTTGAACTTTACAACTTTTTGGTATCGCCTACTAAAATGAATTAACAAAGTTATTAAACAAATGAAGAAAATACTAAGTTTTGAATCTAGATATCAAATGATTAGCACCCATACATGGTAATCCTGACTAATAATGAACAAAATCAAAGACAGTAGCATATCCATATGCTGAAGGCAGTAATTCCGAATTAAGTCTACTTTTTTGGCAAAGGCAGAAACACTCGTAGGAAACAGAAACACCGGAAACACTCGTCGGCCCTCTAAAAACTGCGAGATAATGAAATCTTTTCAAACTCAGATGGGTCAAACCAATCGTCAAATCATGAGCATATGTTATTTTGCAAAATGGTTAAATACCATCAAATTCCAGAGAGTTTCGTATCATAAAATCGGTGTAAAATGACATAACGGTGTGACTGTCAATATGAAATCCGTGTTATTTTTTGCCCTGAGAAATGTAATTTTACGTCCCAGTAACACAATTGGTTTGTAGTGTGGTATACTAATTTAAACTTACTGCTACACATTTGACTATATGACTTATGGCTACATACGATCAAAAATTGTTATCTGGTGCATTGTAATTTTACGATTGTAAGGTTAAATTGAAGTTTTACTAAGAGACCATTGTAATTGTAATAAACAACATTGCTGTAATAATTGCTGTAATAAAAATAAACAACATAACGTTTAAATTATTATACAGGATTCACATTATACATAACACGTACTAAAAACTATCTATCATAATCAAAAATCTCAATACGCACCTATTACAGTACTTCGCGCTAATAACAATAGGCTAAAACCGCGTGATCTAGTAGTCACTGCATGCTGGGTCGCTTCCCGACAATAGATAGTTAGAGGGGTACCTAGCTGAGTAGCCGGCGCGCGTTGCCTAGCAATGTCAACAACCCGGCTGTGTTTTTCGTCACCGTAATGGCAAATTTGCGGCGTAGTGTGGAAATATTCATACTCTCCTGATTTGTATCGGATTTTTGCAGGAGAAATGTCGAATTATATGGCAAAATGGTTATAAACCTGTGTACAATGTGATTGGCGATGTTTTCGCGGAGTTTTAAGTGAATGTATGCGGTATTACGGAGAATATCGGTTATGTATGAATCCCGTTATATAATGGTGAGTTTATCGAAGTTTTGATGTGTTATTTATTGAAGTTTGTATTGAATATATTGGCTATAGTTGGACATAATGATAAGATGTGCCTATTTATAAAATAAAATTACACGAAAATGTGTGTTGATGGTATTAAAGTAATTAATGATAAACTCGGTTAGTCATGCTCAGACTTGCGGGAATGCCAAATACTGATGGCAAGACATCATAATTTAAGAGGTTTTTGACTTTTATTTACATAGTTCTTATTGCCAATAGCTAATTTATTATTGCTTTTTGAAATAAAGTAAAATAATCTGATGTGGCCAGGCACATGACTTTATCATACAATATATAAAATTAATAGTTTAGCTGCACGAGAATCTATTTGATTGAGATCAGTCGTGTCTGCATTAAAATAAAACTAATTAGCCAGGATTTAAAAGATAAATAAATAATTAATTAAATAAATAATTCCTTTATTAAAATAAGACAATATTAAATGCAACAAAATATTATTTTTATTTAGGGCGCAGTTCAGCACACTTGTTTCCAAATTACCTTACTCTTCCACTCAACCCCTCACGCAAACTAGAACTAAGACATAATTGTAGCAATAAAATAAAAAGAAATTCCGAGAACTGAAAACAAAAACAAACAAAAAATTACTCTAGAGTATAATTACACGTAGTTGCAGCAAATCCAGCAACATTATTGTAATATCTCATAGATTTGTATAAATACATTGAATTCCGTGCAACTTTTCAGTTCATCTCTAAAATCCTGTGGATGTAGTCATGACCTCCTATTCGTTTCTAGCATATACATTCAAATCGATGAATCTAATATAAAGGACCTAATCTTCGCACATTTCCAATTCTTTTCAAGGACCAAACTGCTTCCGAAGAGTCGGTTTGCAACCCCTCATCTACCCAGTCCAATTTATTTGAAACCAAATGAATAAAATATATTTTAATAAGTCCCAGTGTCACCCCAAAAAAACACCCTTTCGCGGCCGCAATTTCACTACCCTACTCTCATGTTTACTTGATACCGTATTAACTTTAAGCCTCCATGCTTTAAGCACAAAGTCTTCTTCTCTACTTTATATTTTCGAAATCCTTGTACGCGTATACATTACAGGAAATTGTAACCATTCATGTGAATTAATTATACCAGGTGTTTCTGAAATATTCCAATGCTGTTTAAGTGTTGTAACTTGTAGGTACTCACCTAATCAAGTAATCTCCATTTTCGTCTTCATTTTGTTCTTCGTTTTCCTCGTCCTTTTCCTCTTCTTTTCCTCTTCATTTTCCTCTTCCTTGTCTTCTCCCTTTTCTTCTTCCTTTTCATCTTCCCTTTCCTCTTCCTTTTCCTCTTCCTTTTCGTCTTCATTTCCTCTTCTTTTCCTCTTCTTTTCCTCTTCTGTTCCCTCTCTATTTTTCCATTTCCTCTTCCTTATCCTGTTCATTTGCACTTTTTCCTCTTCCCTGTTTTCTTCCTTTTTCTCTTCCTTTGTTCTGAATTTCGTCTTTTTCCTCTTCCTTTTCGTCTTCCTTTTCTTGTTAGTTTTCTCTCCCTTTTCGTCCCCCTTTTCCTATTCATTTTCTTCTTCCTTGTCCTTTTCCTCTTCCCTTTCAGCTTCTTTTTCCTCTTCCTTTTCCTTCCCTTTTCCTCTCCCCTTTTCTCTTCCATTTCCTCTTCCCTATCCTCTTCATTTTCTCTTTTTCCTCTTCCTTTTCCTCTTCCTTTTCCTCTTCCTTTTCCTCGTCCTTTTCCTCTTCCTTTCTTCTTCATTTTCCTCTTCCTTTTGCTATCCTCTTCCTTTTCGTCTTCCTTTTCGTCTTCCTCTTCGTCTTCCTTTTCTTCTTCCTTTTCCTCTGCCTCTTCTTTTCCTCTACCGTTCCCTCTTTCCTCAGCTTTTCCCCTTCCTTTTCCTCTTCCTTTTCCTCTTCCTTTTCCTGTACCTTTTCCTCTCCCTCTTCATTTTATTTTTCCTCTTTCTCTTTATTTTCCTCTTCCTTTTCATCTTTTCCCTTTTCGCTTCCATTTCCTCTTCCTTATCCTCTTGACTTCCTCTTTTTCCGCTTCCTTTTCCTCTTTCTTCTCCGTTTTCTCTTCCTCATCCGTTCTCTCTTCCTATTCCTCTTCCTTTTCTTCTCCCTTTTCCTCTTCTTTTTCCTCACCCTTTTCGTCTTTCTTTTACTATTCCTCTTTCTTTTCCTCTTCCATTCCCTCTTCCTTTTCCTCTTCCTTTTCCTCTTCCTTTTCCTCTTCCTTTTCCTCTTCCTTTTCCTCTTCCATTTCCTCTTCCTTTTCCTCTTCCTTTTCGTCTTCCTTTTCCTCTTCGTTTTCCTCTTCCTTTTCCTCTTCCTTTTCCTCTTCCTTTTCCTCTTCCTTTTCCTCTTCCTTTTCCTCTTTGTATACACCTCCTCAGTATAATACTCAGTACTCACGCTTCAAATGTGCTAAAATCAACTGCCCCTATACTTTATTATGGATTACTTAATTATATCCTGTGGAATCGGTACGCGATCCAGCGCCACAATACATATTTGGCGCGGAAGCTGAGATTGGTCCGCACACTTCCGTTGACACACAGTATAGTATATTAGTGGTGCGGAAGCGGTGTTGTCCTTGCCATGTTAACATAACAGCGGGCAATTACACACGGGACCTGTCGGACGAGAGGGCCCCAGGAGCGTGTTTAGGCAGTTATAACCGAGAAATGAAGGCACCGTACTGAATCCGAAATGCCGACGCGGTCACCCTTCTGCGAATTGACTCCGACCGTTAACGCCAATTTACGATTTAAACGGATTCGGGACGATTCATCCTGAACAATTAGTCCTCCGAGGATGAGGAGTACAACCCTGGAGAGATCATATTTTAAGAGGACGTTTCATGTGAATGGCGTATTGAATACACGTAAATACACTGCTGTAATATTCTAACCAATGTGGGGTTTACGGGTTTACCAGAATTCCAACGATGAGATCTGTAGATCTTAATTAAAGTTAATAAGACGTGAAAAATCTTCTCTTAACGTTTAATCAGACGTTAATTGTGTTCTTCTAAGGCTTATCAACTGATATCACCAAAAACACACGTACTATGAATGGATATGTGGAATACTTGAAAGTGTAGTGAGGTTATTTGCCCATATATTTTTATACCTAAAATACGTAGCATTGTGTGTGTGAAGAAATACGTGTGATCTATCGCAAAACCCGTACCAATACCTTTGGTCGCAGATTACTTTCTCTAGGTACTATGGATTATGCACTCATTTATTAGCCGATAGTTATAAACTTATGCCCAGCTAATGAAAAACACACAAGTATACATATTACATCCGTATGTACATCAGCAGCACAGGGATATGATAACATATAAGAGAAAAAACTTAAAAGTTATTATTTTTTTACCAATTTGTAATTCATATATTATTTATAAAAGACAATTAGATAACAGAAGCTTTATAATATTATATTATAGCTTTATTAATATTATAATATCAACATAAAATCACAAAAATGTTGATCCTCGCTATCATCAGTCCAGACGCAATGATACTACGCCGATTCTTCAAAGGCGTGACTTTTTATTTCTTTTTATTTATTGAAACTTTCACAAATATTATATTGACGTAAAGTGAAACTACTATTTTGAGCATCAATTGTTTAAAATTGGGCATGTGTATAAAAAATATCGAGCCAGTACGACCAAGAAGAGTTAACTTAGATTGTTGTAATCTTATAAGATGCTATCATTATTCGAAAATGCACCCACACGATCACCGTACAGCTTGTTGTTATTCGTTTACCTTTTTCAAATACGAAATACCCACTCAACAATAAGCAAACACTACTTTGTATTCTGTTCTCAGTTAATCTACCTCTGAATACGGGCGATCTTTTCCATATAAACACGGCCTTGTCAAATATTTGACAACGTTTGGAAATTCCTACCTCTGTTTACACTAAGAAATGGTGTCTCTTTCGGAGGCAAATAGGGCTTAACTTGATACGGCGTGGGCCGCCCATCCTCAAGGCACCTCCCTTGCCTCTCCGAACTTGTTATTGAATTCGTCGGGCCGCTCTAAGCAAAGCAATAAACCTATTGAGCGACTCTCAATGCGGCAGTTCCGTTCATCTATGTGAAAGAGAACTTTTCGCTCATATTGCACACGGTTCAGTTTAAATTTGACATTTTCGTCGCTTTTGGTATGATCTAAACCTGCCCGTACAGATGAAAAGAAGATTGAAAGTAGTTTGGTTTACTTTTGGTGAAACTTGTTTCGGTGGGGTAAATGTTGTGGTTGGTGTAACGAAATTAACAAACGCTTCATAATGGCCATTGTTTCATAGTGAGATGCGACAAAAATAAAACGTATCCACATGAGCGATATTTATGTATTTATTCAAAGAAAAACATGTTTAAATATACACGATATATAAAATATCCACAGTATTATGGACACGAAATTAATTGAAACCAAAGAAGACTTTTGATATTTACTTATATCCTACATAGTTTTTGATCGAGAATGCTGAAAGAAGTTTTAAGATACCTGTATGAAACGAATTCCGGTGATATTAAACAAAAATTAGAAAGATATTGGGCCCGGGCTTCCTGCATACAGTGAGGATTTTCTCTACCCCAAGTACGACAATTATGCCTATTGACAGTTCCATGTGAATAAAGACTTGTTTTATCAAAAGTATTATTCTCCGCAAGAACAAATCATTCGTTCACAGAATTCTTGTCTATGACCAAAATTATTTTCTACTAATTCATGGAACAATCAAACCTTATAAGATGACATTTTTGAATTTTCTTATGTTTCAGTACTTACATTTCATACCATGTTTACAATTGTATTCTGTACACCTGCAATCTTATCTTACATAAGAAGTTTCAGTGTCAACCGATTTTCAGTTTTCAACTGCAGCGCTGTTTAAATTAATAAATACTAAGATAAACGTCCGAAATTCAGACACTGTCCTAAAGAAAAACTATCCTAAATTCCGGCATATTTCTGATTAGTTGGATAAAATAAGAAATCTACAACATTTTTTAGTATTATATAGAATATATAGTTTCAGTATTATGAGCCTTCAAACACAGGGCTCAATAATTAAATACAACCCATAGAAGTGAACCAGACTATAAAGTATTAAAAAACAATAGCTGCTAATAATGGTTATGAGATGAAGATAGTTGATCAGCTTTATAGAAAAGTAAAGAACGCTAACATACTCAAAGAAATATATCCGCGTTGGGACATGATATGCCACTATCGTAAATTAACATACCACCCCTTATTACACCGGAAAATAACTCCAATAATGAAGCGAAATGGAATTATGGTATGCAACCCAACACGCAACAGCATAGGAAGCATATTACTGAATAATAAAGACAAAATCCCACATTTACAACAAAGCGGTATATATGAATTGAAATGCTCAAATTGTGACGGAGTATACATAGGACAGTCAGGCAGAAATCTGAAAATACGCTTCCATGAACATATTTCTCGTAACAGCTCAGCGGTGAGACAACATATGATACAAGAGGGTCATCATTTCCACATCCAAAACATGAAACTCTTAAGAAATATCCCGAAATCTATATTGATGGATTACACTGAAATATTCTACATCCACAGACGAATAAAAAGAGATGGAAGTGATAACAACCTCATCAACAACATTACAGATTTCCCGGGCTATTATTTGTTTAAACAGATCACCCAAAGACAATAGGTGTTTCTGTCTCTGCTTGAGTGTTGTAAAGTTTTAAATTTAATTAGAATATAAGTTTTGTATGAATTTGATATGTCGACCATGCGCAGTTCAGCATAAATGTAGGTTGGCACTGGTGGGTGATACCCTGGATTATGATGTTTGAATGTTGGTATTCTTGCCGTTCGTTTATAATCGCTTTGTATCGTTTGATGATTTGGACGCACACCTTGTTTCGTATTGTACAAATTGAAGATTTTTCATCTACTTCCATCAATTTTGTTGCGTTCATTGACGTTATTTATGTAAGTTAATTGGCTGTGCATTAGTATTGTGTATCTATGTTTGTTTTTATTTTTATTTTTAGACGTAATAGCAAGAAGCCACCTGACATAACCTCAAAAATTCTGCTGTCACATTGCACAGTTTTTGAATTAAGACTGATAAGAGGTTTTCTATTAATTTTATAATAAAGGGAGCCACATCCAATGCCCAAGTTTGGTTCATGGTTGCCCTGCGAATGTTTGTTGCTGCCCCGAGTGTTATATATGAATGTTTGACCTTGCCGTTGTCCGATAGACAGTAAGATAATGTTATAGGTTGTTAAGGTTTAATTGTTAATTATATCTTTTTCCGTAGTGTTGACCTGATGATGACAATTAATTTGTTGAAATCGATAGTCACGCAAATTGTTTCAGAGTAAAGAAACATCTCCATATTATACAACGTAGTTTTATTTATCTCATAAAGTATTATGTATAAGGATTTTTATAACTTTGCTTAATACAGAGAAAGAAATGGTTGGAAGTTCCCGGCGCCTTCACCATTTTGGTAATTTGCAATTTAGTACCAAATTAAACAGAATAATGTAATAATTTTTGTTAGTTGAGTTGAGTAAGTCAACATTCAAATTTGTAAATAATTAATCTGACAATAATTATTCGTACACGATATTATTTATATGCAATTTTAAAATTATCATTCAAGCTTAATTTATTATAATCACACGCTCAAAGCTCGGCTGTAGTGCATCGCGCAACAAATAAATAATCTCTTAAACAACGTTCTGCATGCGCGCTGATAAATTTTTACGATAATGTTTATTCATTCCGTGAATCTACATTAATGCGTCACATTAATAAACTAATTCCATAATTTATGCCTGTGACATTTGCGTTTATAATCTATGGGCGGTGGAAATTAAATAATATATATCAAGTTTATGCGTTACGTAAAATATTGACGAGAATCTGCGGTAGGGTGCCGTTATATAACAAATAGTCCATATTTCCGTTCAAACGTTTATATATTACATATTTCGTTGAACGTAATTTCGAAATAACAAACAGAACCTCTCACATTCGTACTATTGTTTCTCCTTGACTTTATTATTAAAACTACCACACATATTTGCGAACTGTTTAACCGCATTGACCAATTAATTAATTAATTAATTAATAAACAAAACTATAAAAGCTGGACGCAAAAATTATTTGTTATTCGAATCAGGGATTATGAAATCTGGTTTTATTAATGTTTGTCGGGTGGCGGCGTATGTGGTTAATTACCGACTATGTGGGTTTATGAAATTTGGGAAAATAATAACCAATACGCGTACTAGGGTGCATTGTATACGTATGTCCTCGTTACGGCTACAAAATTTCAATATGCGCCTCTGTATTTTATGTAATCATCCGGTTGTTTAATTTTGTTGCGCGGAGTTGTATCATTTGCTTTGTATATTATTATACAAAAGCGAGGTATGTGGTATATGTTGGACGTAAATTGTTGACTATTGTTATTGTTTGCTTTAGTTTTAAAAATAGAGGTAATATGATAATAGTTATCTGCTGAACATAATATTATTATTAGATTTAATGCAAAATTATGCCTGAAATAAATTAGAAATGCTTTTAAGTAATTTTTTTCTCGCTTAATTATATTATTACGTAATTACGAATTATTATTTTTATATTGTGTTCAGTTGACGGTTTTATGCCGAAAGTTTATTCTAAATGTATTAATATATCAAATGTTTTGATTGAAGTATTTTTTTGATTCAATAAGAGCATTACAATCTGGTCATAATTGACTAATGAGTAACTTAATTCTAACTTATTTTACTAATAAAATGTCGCTAAGTAGTTGATGAGGTTTTTAATACAAATCTTGCATACCGGTTTCGAGTTTCCTCGTCTTCAGTGCAAACGTCCAGTTCTTAACATTTATTCTTAACATTTCTTATTATTTTACTAGTATAACTTAACCTAACAGGTATTATTAATAGTAACCGGGATGTGTTGTATCTTCCTGTTGGTGAAGTCAACATGTACTGACTAGAGTTCGTTCAGTTTGATTCTTTTTTTCTTTGTCCAGACCTGAAAATGACCAAGAGCTGTTTGGAGTTTTCTCGTCGTTTCTTCATTTCTGTTCCCAACAGCTAGGATAGCCGTGTCGTCTGCAACAGTTGCGACAGTATTATTTTCTAATGCTGGGAGGTCACTGGTGTAGAGTAGGTAAAGGACCGGCCCTAAAACACTACCTTGCGGCACTCCTGTTTTTATTTCCTTAAGGACAGAGCATGCATCACCTTGTTTGACGCTAAAGTATCTCTCAGTCAGGTGAGATTTTAATACTTGTGCAAACTGTTTCGGGAGGATACTTCCTAATCTATTGTTCAGTCCTTCATGCCAGACTTTATCAAAAGCCTGTGCCACATTTGGGAAGACTGCAGAACAAACCTTTTTTTCCTCTAATGCTCGATTATGTTAGTTATTCGGTTGATCTGATCTATAGTAGAGTACTTGTTTCGAAATCCGAACTGATGGTCTGGAACAAGCCTTTTGCTCTCAATTATTGGCTTCAATCTCTTGAGTAGCAATTTTTCGAAGATTTTTTACATGATGGGCAGCATAGAGATAGGTCTATAAGACGTTGTTTCGTGTGGAGGTTTCCCAGGCTTTAGTATCATGATCACCTCTGCTACCTTCCACAGTTTGGGAACATACTTTAGTCTGAAAGCTGCATTGATAAGGTCTTGGTAATTGTCGTCAATATGGACTTCTTCATCTTCTCCATGATGAGGTTGAAATAAGTTTTCTAAATGCTCAGAAAATCAGTAAAAAAGAATAAAAAAGCGTCAAGTTATTGAGATGTCCTTTCATTTGCGTGATGTTGTATTGTATTGTGTGAAATTGTAGAAATAAACTTTTATATAATAACAACTCGGACATTCTAGTTTTACCGTCAAACTAACTAAGAAAAATATCTAAGACATCGTGGTATTTTCGTGTTGGGAATTCTATTAATATTTGGATAATACATGGACATCAAAAATGATATCATATCTATAACAAATGGCGTGTGTGAAATAATTTACATAAACATTTTTGATAAAAGAACTCAAAGAACATTAAAAGTTATATCATTCCATTTAAAATAATATAATAATACGTTGCATACACACCCACATTATAGTTCCACAGTAAATAAAATTCTTAGTGTGTATAAACCAACGAATAGCTGACTACGATGATATGAACAGACTAATGTCACTGCAAGCGAGCAACGTTAGAGTAGCTGGAGACCAAGATGTTGCAGGCGTTGTTCTGTGACCAGTTGCAGGACAACTTCGGTGGACTGTTGACGATTTTTTTGTGCTGAACAGGGCCGGACTCTTTTCGTTTTTCGTTATTAATTTTCTCAAGAATAGGTTAAGTAAGACCATAGTTACAATTTAACTACATAGTAATCCTTGTGATCTTCTAATCTAAACTAACAGTGTTAATTCATTTGTAATATGTGTCAGGATTTGATCATCTTGATCAAAAATAAGTCACATATCGAACGTAACCAGTCCGATCCTTGCAGGATGCGATCCCTAACCCTAATACCCTAATACAGTTTCCCTTTTCATCCGCCTGTTCTCGTTTATTTCGTCGGAAATAGTTCAAGTATAAAAGTTGTTTTCTCCGGGCGAAACATTCTTCTATCCCAGTAACATAAAAATATCGTATTCCATTAGGAATGTGGGGATACAAAAGTAACGGCCGAGTATCGGGCACGATTCATCACGAATCCTTGCGGGATGATAGTACATCTCTCGGGATCCGAGAGAGGGCAGCACCGTCGTATCGCGCGCGCGGCTTATCCTCGAAGGACTCCTTCTTAAAAGGATGTTCAGCGCGAGGACCCAGAGGTCAATTCGATGTCGGGCTATTTATTGCGTATATCTCGTAAAGGAAAATAACTCACGATTTTTAACTTTACCTGTTTTCTTCGCTGGCCCTATTTGTCCCGAGCTAAACCCCTCTTGAAATCTGGAGTTGTGTTTCTTGTGTTTGCGTAGCGGGCACGCTCTACAGTCGTTCGGTCTATTTTCTCGCCACCATTTGGGAATACCACGGTGAATTCGGTGTAATCCGCTGCTTGAAACATTCTAGAATCGAATGGAATACGAGAATTTGTATTCAGCTGCTTTTCTAGGGTATAAAACATAACGTTTCGTTATAGAAACGCTTTTACTGTGATTATTAATTGTAATATTAGAGTACATTGGCTTCCAAGGCTAGAATAGTTTCGAAAATATTTTTTCCGGGCTATGCCGTACTTTAAAATTGGCGAGGTAGAACCAATTTCGCTTCTTCAGAGCTAACTTAATACTGTAAACATACCAAAAAATTCAAATGTATCCTAAAAATCGGATAAGCGGCTCCAGTAAAAATCAACTTTAAAATTGCTTTCGAATTTTTAATGATGCGTCAATTGTTATCCGCTGTCTACCATTTTTATGTATTTTGCTGAAGAACGATTTTGATGATTATTTTTTTTGTTCGGAATGTTATTTGTCACTGGTGGTACCCAATAAGTAATAAAGAACGATAAGTTGTCAAGGTAGTAATTTTAACTAACAATTAAATTCTTAATTTTTGCATAATTTTGATTATAATATGTAACCCGGTACGAGAGAAATCTCTCTATCGATTGGCGTTTATGTTTTCTTCAGTTTTATACAATAAGGTTGTAAACAAGATTTTGATGGAAGCGGATCTAATAATATGGAGTTAGCAGATTTTCCGACTAGTGGTGAATACTAAATTAAGTTTGCTTGCTAAACCCAAAAAATATTTAAAAAGTATGCCCGATTTTGTTATATAAATATTCAAACTATTATACCAGTTTCAACAGTTTATTTATTAATAATATTTAAATACATGCACAAACAATATAAAATAAATACAACTCTTGACATATTACATATATTACAAACATAAAACTTAGAAATATCAAAAAACTTTTACAAATTTAGCATCATAAATTTGTAGACACATAGATTATTTTGCAGATCGTTCATTAATTTCAATGCTAATCCCAAAAGCCGATTTAAATTGCCAAGAATTTCCATGGCACTTCCAAATGCCTGTTCGTGGTTCTGTTATCTTATTGACTCATTTTGCCATTATTTTTTTAATTCGGTAATCTGTCGCCGGATATCCAAATTTCTTTGGCGAAGCATAATCGCCGTGTCGTTATATGTATTGTGTCCGTAAACACTGTTCTCCTAGTAACTAATGCACGTGCGATCCGCCACTACTGGCAGCGTCGCTGTCGATCCCTTCCTCCGCTTGCCCGAAAGACCGAAGAGCGCCGCGTCAGTTACAGCACTCATGAGATGCTTCCACTCGATCTTTTGTACATAAAATGCAAGATAAACAATGCACATTGAAAGCTAGCATTCCGCAGGTGATTTTACTTTTTAATTTGTTGAAATCTATATATTATTTCCGGAGTAATTAATTGCTAAAGTTAAACGAATAAAATTTACGGGGCAAAAACAGCGCCAATTCGTCTTAATTTGGAAAAATCAGGAAAACGCCAACATATACAGCATATTGTAGCATATTAATCAAGCATCAAACACGACAGCATCAGAATTTTTTCAAATTTTTTCGCCCCTAGATTTGCGAGAAAATGGACTTCAAAAGAAGGGCCATAATATATGGCCACGATATTACATCTAAATTCATAATCTATATTTAACTGGCACTACTATTCAAAATTCCGCAATTAAATTGTTTTGATCGTATCGTACTATGATGAGAATGCATGAATCAATAGAAAAGCAGTAAAATTTTCCAAAGTTTCGACAAAATTTCAAAATTTGGAACATTTGTCCTGTTGAATTGAAATTTTGCACGTGGACACGTTTCCGGTAAGAATGCATAAATCTATAAAAAGAATTGGATTTTTTTGGAAAAGTGTCCAATGTTTTTAGAAAATTTTTCAAAGTGGATTTTTTATAAAGCGTAGTCTTTAAAAAGTATTTTTATTTTACATAAATTTATTTAATAAAACTATTACATTACTCAAAAGCGTTAACGTAACTAAACAACTTTGATGTATTGCATCAAACCGCTTTACTGGCCTCAGATTTAGAATTTCAAATTACAACCTAGATCTTGTGCGGTATCATTGAAATTATAGATTAAATAACTTTTGTTGGACGTTTTTCCCAATCATATCAGATTACGGAGAAAACTATTTATTTTATAAATATGAACAACAATTAAATACAAAATCATTACCCGTATTTCATATCATGATCATTGCACGTCAGAGATTGACATTCTGTTTTAGTCCAAACCAAACGCATCTTTTACAAAAAAAAACAGAGGTAAAAGCATAAAATATGGTATTTTCAATAATGGTGGATGCGCCGGTGATATCACCGGCGCTTGATTTTATATTCCTTTATCGTAATTAATGCCATAAAATCTTGCGTACCACTTTAATGACCTCCTAAATTAATTAATCACGTTCCCCAGCCTTAATCAACATACACAACTTCCATGCCAATAAATTAACGCTGTGACCACAATAATTGGACGCGGTACATCCGCAGACTAAGTGAAAGTGAAGGCTGGAAAATTAGCTAACGTAATTTAAAGGGGTGTACTGCCGGCGGTGTGATATGTGGCCTGCCAACTGCACATCTAACCGGACAGTTAATCTCAGACAACATCTAAAACGTTCACAATTCCGTCAAGTTTGTTACATCCTACAGAAATTTACAACTTGTACTAAAGACGCATAAACAGAAGTTTCTAAATGTTTAGTATTGCAACGTGATATAATTTTATTGGCCCTTTGCACAGTACGGAGTGGGAGCTGAGAAACGATTTAGTTGCCCGTGGCGGAATATAAATCCCTCAAGAACTTTTCTCCGTTACTGCTGCACGCAAAACCGCTGTGATCGACTTTGTTATTTCCTATTAAAATTCTTCAGTACAACGAATCAATGTCGCGTTGTTGACTCTAATTAATATAGTAAATTCGAGTTACAACAACGATATAGAATATTTAGAGGATTATAAATTAATAATTTAATATCGCACAATTTGAGCGTCGGGAATATTATAGGCGAGCGACATTGCCGTTGCAGTGAGTATATTTTAATCGTTGCAATCGTTTGCGAATACAAGCGAATTTGGCGCGTTTATATTGGGTAAACAGTACGCATGGTGGACACGAATGAATATAACGCGAGGTTTAATTACGGTTCAGTTCAGCGAATAATATGTATATTGATATTTCTAGCACGTATACCGTTTCGATTGCGTGTTGTAATGTCATTAGATATATACTGAGTAACGTAGAGTATATTGGAAATATATTTAGTATTATTATGATATACCTGGACGCGCACGATACATGCTAACGAATACTAATAACTGTGGGAGGTGCCTAAATGAGGGGATTTTGATAGTGATATTAAGGTGTGGTATAATTCGGCCTGTATTTGTATTTATTGAGTCTGTTGTTGAATAAAATTATAGGGTAATAAGGGACCTAAGATAATAAATAAATAGTTTTGGATAAAGTGAAAGGAGAAAACCTGAAACATAAAGTATCTGATTTCCTCATAGTGTATATGGACCAAATTTTATTGGATTTCGAAATTGTTGTTTTTGAAAGAAATAATGTACGTTCTGGCAAACAATTTTGAAACTTAAACTTTTTTTATTACTTTGTTTGATAGCGCACATCTACAGGAAATTCTGTAAAAATGTGTGAAAGAGATCATTACGTCATTTCCGGAAAACCCGGAAGTCACAGTAACTTCAAGAGCACCCCAAAAAATCTCTATTAGCACTCTCAAAATTTAATTCATCAGACTTATAAATAAAAAATCTCATGCGGCCAGGCACATAACTTTATCATACTATATATAGAATTAATAGTTTAGCTGCATGAGATTCTATTTGATCGAGATCGGTCGTGTCTGCATTAAAATAAAACTAGTTAACCAGGATTTGACAGATGTTTTTTGTTTTTTATATGTGTTACATTTATTATATTTGTTCACAAGGTTTTAGAATCTTACAATCACTATTTTTACTATTTTCCCGCATATCTAACAACTATTTGGTGCCCATTTACAAAAAAAAATAATTTGATTTTTCTGCTGATAGTCCACAATTTACCCCTGCGAGGCGCATCCACCATTATTGAAAATGTTAATAAATTTTCAACATTTTAGTTTCGTAAGAACAAAGTTTGGATTAGAATTAGAACAAATATTGCTTAAAATTAACGATACTTATTTAAGTTTTTGCATTTGTTGTAAATTTTGCATATTATGGGCATGATATTTTGTGCAATTATTTGTACAATTTTTAAATAACTCTCACGCTTTACGTCACATATACATATAAATATTCAAATTAGGCATATTTCGAGATATTTATCACGATATTCTTCAAAACCTCTTTGATATCACAGCTGCGGTAAACATGAAAGAGAGGGTGACAGTCAGATATTGCGAGGAGACTTAATAATTTTTTCGAATGAAATTCACCAGCGCACGGAGCGACAGAAATTCCTCGGCTTCATAAATTTCAATCGAAAACTCAAGTCAAGACATTTCCTTTTCGAGGCAAGCTCGCGGAATACAAAAACATTAATATAATAAGTTTCAATAACCGTAGAATATCGCCTAATAAATATATCGACGTTTGAAACGAAAGTTCGAAATACTTTTCTTCCAAAGTTCGTATACTTTGGCAAGTTTATATTAGAGAGAATTCTTAATTTCCTACTCCTGTATCGGAGAAAGTTCTTAGGATGTCTCTTTCGTTTGCGAGAGTCTTTTGTTCTGTCTTGGGAAGTCAGTTTGACAAATAACTCGGCCAATAAGATTAAGCAATGTTTGTTCTCCTATAACGAGTTTCCGACTTATTCAAATGATTTATGACTGGCGTCTTCACGCGCAGCGCCGTGCCGTTCTGAAAACAAATATTGTTATTCCATTTACACGTTTCGAGTAGAAATTCAATCTGCTTCCAAGTTAACTGTCGACCCGTCTCGAAACGTAACCTCAATCTCAATGCGTAAGTAATTCCATGATAGCTTAATACTTATTGGAATAACGTACTTTGGAAAGCTATAATTTGTCTAGTAGATGTGATTGTGTTTATTTGACATTAGCAAGTGTAACAGACTATTTTTTTAAAGAGAAAAGCTAAACGCATATAAGCCAGAAGATTTTATGGAGTAAATGTGTGTATTTGTATAATATGTTATTTAATGAGAACATAATGTAGGCTATAATCAACAATGTCATATAATCTGCAATATTTTTCTTGCCCTGTATTCAAATTTGATTGCTCATTATGTTTGAATAGGGACAGATTTTTTTTACTAATAATATGGTTTGTTAGAAGATACATTTATATGCAATTTTATAGTTGTGTTTAGGTTATATGGTTACATTATATGGTTACATTACAGGTCCGTCAATATACTGGACACCTAAATAATTCTCCAACTATAAACAATTTAGACAATATACTGGACACCTAAATAATTCTCCAACTATAAACAATTTAGACAATTAAGTAACTTTTCATGTAAAAGTTTTTTTGCTTTAAAAAAGTTCATGTCAGTCTGGAAATTTGGTAACCTCTCTTTTTTTATATAGAACACTGGGTATTTCTAAATTGTATAGATTAATTCTAAGAATCTATTGCAGCAATTATTTTTTTATAAAGTGCATCATTTTTGACTTATAAGCAATTAACCAAAATTATAAAAAATACGAAAATATCCAAATAATTCTCCAACCGAATAAATTTTAAATTCTTTTTCCCACAATTATTTTACTTTTGCAGATTGAAAATTGAATTTAATTCTATTTTATTGTTTTGTTATTTTTCTTGAGTTTTTTCTTTGTCATACGTAGTTGAGCAAAGTATTGTAATAGTGCCGAAATTTGTTTTTGAGATTTTAGCGGTAACATGTCCTTTTGGGTCCCCTGAACATTTTTTACCAAGGTAAATCAAAAAATAGTAATCAAAAAATCTGATGTGGCCAGGCACATAACTTTAACATTAATAAAATTAATAGTTTAGCTGCATGATTCCATTTGATCCAGATCGGTCGTGTCTGTATTAGAATAAACTAGTTAGCCAGGATATGACAGATATTTTGATTGCAGGTATTGTCAAAACATCAGCATTTGACACTACCTGTCATTAGGGTCATTAAAAAATACTTTTAAGAACAAATACCTGTGAAAAGCCTTTAGAGCATTTTACTATTAAATAAATATGTACACTATTCTATTAAATAATTTTAGAAATATTTACCCTTTGATTTTTTTAGTTCTGTTTTTATAATAATAAAAACTATTTATAATAAAGAATAACTTTATCTCGAGAAATAAACAAATGGGTCCATTATTAGATAATTAGGATAGGTAGATATATAAACAGTTCTTATTCGACTATTTGACACTATTTATCCTCGAATTTATTACAAAATATGGACACTTATGGAATCAGAGGAAAAGAAATGAAATGATTTGAAATCTGCTTAAAAACCAGAAGGCAGAAGGTTAGGATTGGAGAAAATAAGTCAATTGAATTAATGAGCAGGTTGGGGGGTTCCACAAGGTTCTGTTTTGGGACCTGTTTTATTTAATTTGTACTTAAACAATGTTAGAATATAATAGAGTAAAACATTACCCATAATTAGACCTAAGATGATTTGTTCCAAAAATATCAGACACATTACACCATGTTGTAACATTCGAAAAGGAAACCCTTGTTAAATTTTCAGGTCTCACAAAATTGATAGCATTAATATGTGAATAGTGAACTTTGACAAGAATTCGAAGGGGGAGGTCGTATATCAGGGTACGAGAAACGTAATTAGTTGAAATTATGTAGGGCATCATAATATATCACCGAAGCTAGGGCCCGGCGATCCCGCTATCCTATAACCGCCCTACCATAACAATGGCCGGCGGTTTTAGGAATACCTTTTCGTGAATATCGCTCGCTAGATACCCAGATCTATCGACGGTGACCTAAAATTTACGTAATAATGGAAATTGATTTCGTGTCGCGTGTAGTTTAGCCCAAGATTGCCCCACCCCGCCCCGTCTCTCATTGAAATTTAATACCTTACTTAATACGGTATCAACACGATAAGAAATCATAAACTTTAACGTAATTCAATTATAGTCACTTGCTGTGTCCGAATTAGTCTCGCTAACTGCAATACTTACTATTCATTTTTAAAGAAAATTGATAATAGTTATGTAATTTATATTATATTTTTGACTTAGCACAGTATAAAATAAGTGACTAATGTTTATAAATATTCCAGAAGACTATTTACTAATTCGACTATGGTAATAATTTCTATGAGAAAAATAATGAAATGATTAGAACTGTCAATTTGCTGAAAAAGTTACATTTTTTTACTTGTTAAGGTTATTGTTGTTAATCGTACCTTCCTTTTTCCGTAGTGTTGACCTGAGGATGATAATCAATTTACCGAAATCGACTGTCACACAAATTTGTTTCAAAGTAAAGAAACATCTCCATATTATACAGCGTTGTTTTATTTATCTCATACCGAAATATGGAAAGGGTGGAATGCTTCGTGAACACTATTAATTAGGACTGAACTAATGAATTATACTAACACAATCACGCAGTGAATTTTTTAAGACATAGTCCTTGAAACAAGGATGAATTCCAAATTGTTATCCATAATGTCGTTTTCTATTCTGTAGTAAGCTTGTTCTTTTTACTGTGGAATATAGCGCGGAGAACAATGAAGCTAGTAACATACTTTTTTGACAGCTAATTAATCAGGAATGTCCCTGCGGGGGTAAAAAAAGGCCGTTCGGTTTATTCCCTGGCCTCGTGTTTAATTTCACCGTTTCGCCCTAATGACGAGACCCTTGTTTTACATGGATAGTTTGCTGCCTACATACGAAATGAGTTATGAGACTGACATTATCATAATAAATTATGGAATTAATTACAATGAGCTTTTGGTGTGAATACAATACTTTTGGTGGCTCACTTATTATAAGAAATACACTGTAAAAAAAAAAATAGGTGGACACTTTTTTCGAAACCTGTAACTTTTTAAATAATAGTTCTAAGTTACACCTAAAACTGTAAATGAATAATGCGAAACAAAATGGAAATGATTCTCATAGTAGTGGTGGATTAGCGCGCTTGCGAACACGTCGGTCAAGCTGATCCCACACGTGTTCAATAGGATTCAGGTCAGAACTTAACGCCGGGCGTTTAAAGACCTTAATTCCACGTTCTTGTAAAATGTTTCTGGTATGCCGGCGGTATGTGGCTTTGCATTGTCCTGCATTAGGATGAAATTTTGACCGACGCACAGTGGGGTATTTGACCTGAAAACCTGGCCAAAATTATTTTTTCACCTTGAAAGGCTTTAGATGTGTTGTTTTATTTGTGTATAACATTTTAACCTTCATACTAAGAACTTGAAGGTTAATAACTTAATAAACACAATAAAACAGTACAAAATAGGAAAAAACAAATTGTATTAAAAAAGTTCTTCACTGCACTACACCTATTGTAAATTAATTACTGCTACAACATTTGTCATCAATATTTTTTTGTGATTTTATTTCTATTATGTTTTACCGTGTCAAATTCATAAAATAATATATGGCATGTCCAGTTTAAATACGCAGCATCGACGGATTTAAAATTGAACAATACATGTCTTTTTTTGAGTTTAATGAGATAACATGTTTGGGTCTGTTATGTTGTAAGAAAATCCTGAAAAAGTTTTATTTTTGAAGACCTGTGGTAGAGGAAGAAAATGAAAGTTTACACCCAGTCGATATTGTGTATTGAAACGGTACATATGCTATTCATGCTGTTTTCAGTTCGATGCATCCTTTTAAGACGTGATAGTAGAGGCAATTAAGAACTTATTTTACCATATTTATCACTATAAAATATATTATTTTTAGTATTATTTAAAAATTGTCTAATATTTATACTTATTGTTTCCATGAAACCTTTCAAAATTTGATCATACTTCAAGCTGAAACGGTCATTTTTTAGTGGTATGACCCTAATACGCCTGTTTTGAACCCGCATTCGCATTCCGCATAAACACATTTATCGACAACACCTAACCAGTTTCTATTCACAATCTTACTGTTGTCTCTCCTCAACAAGAATCCAATTTAAACCAGTGAACTGTGTATGCGAGTAGGTGCTCTCGATGTATTTTCTTGCCTTGAATATGAATCCGATTGGCTTCAAGCAACCAGTTTCCAAGAAATGCATATACAAGTACTAAGTTTAACGTTTTTTTCGGATGATTTTTAAGAGTCTAGGTCATCGGGGTTGTTTGCTATACATGATCCAAAACGGAAAAATATACGTACATTTACAACACACAAGATGCATTGAACATTAAGTTTTCAATATCTCGATAACCGTAACTATTTGTATATAACTAAATATGGTTAAATATGTTCTAAATTACCTCTGCTATCACGGTATCAAAAAATTGCACTAAATTACATATAAGCCAGTACATCAATTTTTGGATTTTCCTTTACAACGTATTAGAAATAAAATCAGAAAAACTGCATCCGCACCTATCCGCAGCAGATTTTCCAGTAGTTGTAATGTCAAATATGTATACTATAGTTTGAACCACTTTCAAAAGCTTAACAAAGCTAAACACTAAACTAAAACACTCAAGTTCTGCATAAAACTTTTTTTTCTATAACAGCGAATATTCTCGGCCCTGCAATAAACAAAATTGTGGGTAAATTTTAATAAAAATAATGTCGAATGAAAGTTCATACTTGGTTCTAAAGAATGTATAACAAAAAAAGTCACATTTATCGTTAAAATACACAATTGCAACCGTTTTTAAGAGCGTCAACGTATGTGCATCTATAGCCATAGTAAAATATAACTTTCGGCTGACAAGGACACGTGGCTCAGGACTCAGGTGAAAAAGTATTGCCGCCTTTTAATACATCGGTCTTTCACCTATCCCAGAAACTGGTTTACTTTTTGGAATTTAACAATTTAAAAATTTGATTTATGGCCAGCTTTTTGGGTCTTGTACCCCAATGTGCGACGCCATACGCAGCAGGCACCACGTGGTCCTCCAAAATATTTTCGATGTAATTCATAGCTTTTAGTCTACCAGGAACAACAACAAGATCTGGGAGTCTACTCTTGTCATCTTTTTGAAGCGAATGCGAGGTTTCTCGAACGGTTAGGTGAATAAATTCTATTTGATCGAGATCGGTCGTGTCTGCATTAATATAAAACTAGTTACCCAGGATGTGACAGATGCTTTCATTCTAAAGACAGTAGGTAGTGTCAAATGCTGATGTTTTGACAATACCTACTGTCGAATCTTGCTGCTAAACTATTAATTTTATATATATATATATATAGTATGATAAAGTCATGAGCCTGGCCACATCAGAGTTTTTTGTATTAGCTTTGGTAAAATAATACGTATGTTTATAATGTGCATTACGTGAATTGATGATGTATGTATATGTTTGATGAAAACAAAAAGTTTATTAATTTAGTTTCGCCATTGGCGACAAAAAAAAAAATAACATACCTAATTAAAACCCTTTGAAATTTCTAGCAAAAACATTAATAATCCATGCGGAAAGGGAAACATGTCAACCGCTATGTAAAAATTCATGCCTTCCATTGTCCAGTCCGCTTGTGCATGACAAAAGAATTATTTAAAAAAAAAAACCTGCCGAAAAAATAGAGCGAAACATAATACGCCCATTAAAAGCATTTCATTCCGCGCGAACTCCGCTACAAATTTGATAAATTAGAGCGAGAACGAAAACAAAAAAAAAACAGCGACGCGACTATGGAAAGTACATATGTTGTTTCATTTTCGAACTGTTCCGAACGGAAATGCATTTTGTTTGGTACGACGTCGACGCGAAAAACAGGAACGAGCGAACCGTTCGGTTGGACATGGATATTCACAGGTCGCGCGCAAAACTATTATCGCCGGAAAATGCGCACGTCAAACGCAGTAAAATAAATAACGTTATATGCCGTTTTGGCAGCGATATCTGCGAGGAAAGTCAGTTAAATTTTGCTTTCCCCCAAACCCTTGTTCGAAACTACTGTTTTCCAATTTGTGAGTATATGTGCGAGCGAGCGGTTCAATTTTGTCCGGTTCGTTATCCGCTGTATTTAACGGACAATTTATCGAAAGTACTTAGTAAATACTGGTCTAAATACTGGGCTAAATACTGGTCTAAATATCGGTCTAAATACTGGTCACCGTTCGATGGTTGCTAGCAGAATAAAATTGCAAATGGCAAACTACAAATTGTGCTTTTTAAATAGCTTTAAGCACGCTGCTTTACTTTATAGATCTCTGTGCGTTGGAATGCTCATGTTTGTAAGTTGCATGTAGAATTGTCATTAGATATTGTACAGAACTGTGTAAAGTTTTACATATTCATGCTCATTGGTGTTGTGATATGATAACCATGATTCACATAAGCTATTAGGATCCTTGGGTATGTAAATGAGGAGGTTATATAATAATAAAGTTATACAACACAGAATAATATGTTCTCACACTATTTCTAACTTTATACCTTACGTCGATAATATAGAGTATGGGGCCTAATGCGGTATCCTGTGGAACTTTCTTTGTTGTCGAAGAAGGGTTTGATAACAACAAGCAGGCTGTGTGGAGAATAATAAAATAAGAACTGACGATTCTAACCTAATGTACTGTCATTGAAATAGGGGTTGTACGATTATTATTATATTATTTTCTCTTAAAAACGTTTTAATATTTTAATTTAATAATTCTTACCATTGTTAATTGATATAAAATAGGTAATTTTTTTGGGGGGGAACTTTTCAAAATTGGGAAAATATGAATGATAATTTGAGTAATATTGATAACGTGAAATGAAAGTGGGTTATTTGGAACTGTTTTTAATTACTTTTTTTTGTAATGTATAAAAATCTGAATCTAGAGATGTCTATCAGCTTGTTTTTCTTGCATATTTGGTTGTTGTCTGTGAGCACATGAAAGAAAATCCGATATTCAACACTTTCAGAAATCAACAAATTTTCACGATTGCTAACCTAAATGTACAGGGTTTAGAGTTTACTTTAGTAGTGGTTTCAGATTTTTAAATCGCGTGTTTATTTGCTATACGAAATATACGGGAAAATATACTTACAACATTTCTTATAAAATTGTTAAAATGTTGATACCGGTAATACTTGGATAGGGATAACTTTGGTTAAGATTTCACATCAAACTACCAAATACATTGTATGCACAGCAATATTTTCGTTAATTTGCAGATATCACAAAAACTAGTAACATTCGCTGTGACATGTTAGAAGTAAATTGAAGTGAAGTGAAGGGTGATTACAACCAACATATATTCTACAGGCTGCTTCATTTAACTGAAGAAAAAGCCATTTGAAAAACATCAACATTTACTAAGTTCAATGAACAGCCTGTATCTAATATCTTTGGATACCATCATGTACCTACTGGCTTAAACTATTGTCTCACATAGTTGAAAAGTAGTTGAAAAGTTGAAAAAATCTGCAAAAATGTCGGTTTTAGATAGTTTTTAAAATGATCGACCAATTTTGGAAAAACAGTTGAATATCTCTGGAGTTAACGCTGTGACAGCACCCCACAGGTACTTGTGTATAACACCTAGTCTGATGACTATCTAGCTATATTAATCTAACCTAAATTTGTACGTATAAAAAGTGTTCGATATTAAGTGTTCCCCATTGGTGTAACTTAAATTTAATTTGGATGCTGATGCTTTAAACTTCACACACTGCACGTTGCTCTGCTTTGTTCACCTATCAGTTATCACTCACATAACGCTGTGCTCTGGTTTTTTAACTTCTCTTCACCAACACAAAAGGTTTGGTTCTTTTGAGTCTTCGCACACGGTCACACTTGCCAAGAAGCTGGGTTGCCTCGATATTCGTGTGCTGGAGAAGTCTGTTCTGATGATTCTCTGCAAAGTTATTATAATTTCGTTCGTTACTAATTCCATTTCCAGGTTTCTGTGGAGATTTCTGTTTCTTATATACCACGGTGTACCCACGATGTTTCTTGGCACCTTATTTTGGAAGCGTTGAATGATGGTGATATTACTTGGCTTAGTGCAGCCCCACAGTTGGATACCATAGGTCCACACAGGTTTAAGTATTTGCTTGTAAAGTAGGAATTTATTATATGTCGACAAAGACGACTTCCTACCAATAAGCCAGTATTTTTTTTTATCTTATTCCCAATTCTTCTCGTTTCGTTTTAGCATGTGCTTTCCGGCGGAGCTTGGTGTCTAGCGTCATACCGAGGTATTATGCCGAGTTCGTGTAGGGTACGGTGGTGATATTTATTGTAACTGGAACGTATCGTATTCGCTTGTTGGTAAAGTTTATGTGAACGGATTTGGTTTCGTTCAATGTAATTAGCCATCGTTGCATCCAATCACTAATATCGTTGACAGCATTCTGCAGTTTTAGTGTTGCTCCTTCAACATTTGTATCTACTGCAATTATAGCAGTGTCACCAGCAAACGTGGCAACGGTAACACCATCTGGTTGCGGAAGATCATGTGTATGTAGAAGGTAATGAATTGGGCCAAGTACACTACCTTGTGGTACTCCAGCTTTAATATATTTGAGGGTTGAGTCAAACAAGTCAAACAACTTGTGTATTAATTTTTTTTTTCATTACCAAATGATTTATTAACTATCGCCCGCCGGGATACTAATAATTCACCCTGTATATTGTATGATTTCAACTGAGTTTCTTTACACATGGAATCATGGAATTACGGTGTTCAGAGAAAATGATCATAACTTCTTCAAAAATTGCTGCATAATTCTTTATAATGTGCCAAAAAAATAATGATATAAATGTTTAGCAAAATAAAACGTGCTCACTTAATAATTTATTAGGAACTTATTTATGCACAATCTCCTTTTTTTGTTTGTTAAAAACACCAGCTTAACGCTGCTAAAGTTTCAGCGCTGTAAGCTTAAGCCAAGCTGGCAAAACCTGAAATATTCAGCAGTTAGGTTGCGCGCACACACCCAATTAGTTGGTTGTTTATGACATACTTATTAAACTCTAGGCATGGCTACGACCATGGAAAATTAGGTGCCGTACAACGAATTACTGTTGATTAGTTGGCGAATGCATGGCAAGTTTTGTTCGGCAACTTTCATTCTGGAAACTTACGAGATTGCCCAAAGCTTTTAGAGCGCCGAATTATTGATGAACTTTCGAACTTAACGCACTCGACCTAAGTTCCGGATTCGCCATTGAAGTTATAGGGTAATTTGGACACGTGGAATACGGTATTTTTTGCTAATACCTTTTCGATAAGGGCTCTAGAGGTCGATATTTATTACTTCGTAAGTCCGTGTACTGCGGGATATGCTGAAAAAAAGTTCGGAAAGTTATGGTTCGAATTTGAATTGGTAAATATGGATTTGTGATGGAAAAATGTTTATTATGTTAACGCGCCATTAGCGACGGCATTAGTAATTTATGGATATTAAAAGTGGATATGTAAATTGTAGGTGTATATGAAATAAAAGTCAATCAAATATACATTAGGAGAACTATGGTAATAAGCAAATAGAGGAAAATCGACGATGAACTTCACGCTTATTAATATGTATCACTAAATAATATACAGGCCATATCAGCACACATTAATCTTTTATATCTACACTTTTTTATGTTATTTTTTTATTATCTGCTTGATTATCTTTTTTGGGGGGATAGGTAAATAGAAAGCAACTTTTTTTAATTCAACAAAATTGGCATAAATGCGAAATTACTGGTGTAATAAGTGGCCACTTACTGCAGTTACATAATAGATCATCCTAAATGGTTTATTTTTAATCCATTCTTGAGCCAATACGATACTATGATAAAACAAGACATTATCGATTTTGCAAGAATTTTAAAAAACAAACGAAACAATAATAAAGTTTTAGATTTACATGTCAGATCAACGGCTATTTTTGTACTTAATATGTCAAAAGACAAGAAGAAAACAAATGACTACTCTGGCCAACAAACAATTCTGGCTTGTTTTTTTTTTTTTTCGTGGTTGAATTATTCTGTATCCGAATTCTAAAGACAAACATCGTGGATTGACTGTAGTTTTGGACCACAAATGCTAAAAACCAGTCTTAAACAATTTAGCACCGATTTTCCCAAAATCTAGACAAAAAATGAGGCTGTGACTTCAGTGACTACAAAGCTATTAGAATATTTAGAATCAGATTTCTGGTAGCAAATTGTAAATATTTGGTTGTATGAATAGAAAGAGAAAACACGCCAAGTCATATTCTAGTCAAATTCTAGAGCAGATGCTCACTAATTTTGAGCAAGTACTTCCAAATATAATCTTTGTGTGTACATACTTATATTTAGTACTTAAATATATAATATTAAAATATTATAAACAAAGAACGACCATCTGAGCCCGAGTTTATAACGTTTTATATGGAATTTCCAAAAAGAATGTAGTGTAGCATGCAAAACAGTTTTTGTTGTGAGGTGTTTTGGGAAAAAAGTAGTGGTACATTATCAAATACATAATTGGAGCATAATCTCAGTTTTATTCATATCACCCATTATCTTAAAGTTATGAATGAAATAGGTACTGCATTTTTCTTTTCAAATTGTAGTACGTTTGGAAAACATTACGCGTTAATGAAAAAATAGCAGATAAGAACGATTATATAGATGGAAAATTGGTGGATATATGTCTGGATTAACATTAATATGAAATGTTAAACTTTTGAAGTGGATTGGATAATATAATTTGTTTCTTAGCCTTGATCAAAAATTTAAGTTAAAGGCGATTTTTTATGTAATTCCCGCGGTCAGGAAACTTGTTACAATACACCAATTCAATGACGAGAATTGTGACAAGTTTGGTTTAAACTAAGATTGGTTACTTCAAGAATTATAAGCAGTTATTCACCAGTTGTTAATTACATATCAGAGCATTTGCTGATTTCCGTTTAAATAGTATTAAGCTGGTCAAAAATACAATGGTCTACATTAGTGATGGGACATCGATGGAAAATATCGATGTTGACCATCGATGTTACCATCGATACCAACTATCGATGGTATAAAAACATCGGCTATAAAACATCGATGTTTGGAAAACATCGATGTTTTCAGCGGACAGTGTTCTTCTATAATTTTCTATAATAATACATCATAATAACATCTGTTTATTGAGCTTATTTTAATTTAGCTTTGTTTTATTTTCCAATTGTAAACACAAAATGAGAAGGAATAGAAAGAAAAAACTAAAACACGCCTAGATTTCCTTTTTTCATAGTTCCATATTATTATTCAACATAAAATGTATTCAAACTTTAAAGCGGTATCATACAAACCAATCTCTATAAAATGTTTACATTTAGTATTTTGTTCTTTTTTTTACTTACATAAAGGGTAAATCAATGAGCTTAGTATGTCCGTAACACGCAATTTTTCAACAAGATAATTGTAGCACCTAAATTTTCACCCTTACACAACGGTATGCCTTACACAACTAATTTATTTTTAATTTTGCAGAGTAAAGTAAAATAATCACTAGTCTAAGTAAACACAAACAGCAGCAACTCATGTCGGCGCGACCTAAACGTACGGATCCTATATCTCATTTTTGCTGTTGTTGCTGCACGATGTTTGCGAAACATCGATGTCAGCATCGATGTTTAAAAAGAAAACCATCGATGGCAAAAACATCGACCATCGAACCATAACATCGATGTTTCTAAAACATCGATAAACATCGCCCACCACTAGTCTACATGGCAACATAAAAATTAAACATAATTTTTTTTTTCATACGTAAAATAATAATTGAAGCCAGAATTTTGAATTGTCGTAATTTTACCTTTTTTGCTACTGATTTTCTCAATACCTATGTATCACCCCGCACGAGAGAATCACCCTAACGGCCATGTATCGTTTCTATAGTATTGACACCTGTGTTTGAATGCCTATAACTCTAAAACTACTAACAGAAAAAATTTAAAACATATATGTCATACTCCTTCATAACTTTACATGAGTTGTATAACTGTCAACATTTTTTGCCTCTAGATGTAAACATGAGCTCGAGAGATTTTTTTTCTCTTAAAATACTTATCACAAAAATTTCTGTCTTTGCTCAGGTGGCATTTAGAGTCTCTTCTATAGATTAGCGTTTCTGTTTTCTTCACTTTTTATGTAATAAAAGTTGCGAACAAGATTTTGATGGAAGTCGATATCTCGATAACAAATGTTAGCAGGACACCACAGCTAGCATGCAAATAATCCCTATTTACTGCGATATACATCCCTTGAATTTAATAGTATTCCGACGATTTGTTAACTTTTAAGACCGAAATATTGTATTGAATTAATAATTCGGATTTATAGATCCTTGTTCTACAAAAGAAACATCAGATTCAGTTGTCAATTGTCAGGATCTATTTAGTTTTCGCTCAAGGCAAAGGATTAGTTTCAATGATTTTATTTTTGACAAATGAATAGAAGATTTAGTAATTGGGAAGTTCTAAATGTTCTGATAACTGTAACAGTGATTTTGTTATTAAGCTAATAATTATCCTGGTAGATAAGATTAATAAGATATATATTCGTTTGTTTTTACACATTTTGGCACTTTTGGAGTCCTATTTTAAATCATGATGGCTATATTAAAGTCTGCATGGACCTTATTTAACCAAAAGAGTTTATTTAACCCTGAAGAATATATATGTTTCTTTATTGACATCCTACATATTATTCATCAATTCCTCAATTATATCACTAGTATAGCTAAGTTAAGAGGAAACATCACACCACTCGAGGCATCGGTTTCCTTTACCCGCACCGCTGGTAAATAACGCTAATGAGAAAACTCTCTCTCTCGCAGTGAGATCGATTAAAGTATCAGCTACGCGGAATACGTTGAGAAATTTGATATCGTACTGCAAACATTAAACAATTCTCGACTCTCTCCCGAATCGCGTCTCGAAGCTCATTGTGACGAGTCCTCCTGAAAGTTAGAGATAAACGCACCGTCCCTCTTTATTCGTCGTCTACCTTTCTCCTTCTAGCTCTTATATAACCAGTCATCAGTTCGCTGAATACTGCGGCAAAGTCGCCGGTTTAATTCGCCCCATTATGCTTGGAGCGTTTGCGACCGAATAAAACTGACGTTCTACCAGGAAAGTCGGTATTATTTCTACATATAAGCGAGTGTGATGACTGATGAGAAACTTTTTGGAGTTTAATGAAGATGTAGACTGCGCAAAGAGTACTAATTAGTGGTTAGGTGAAAAGTTTGTTTGTTGTTTTGTGATCGTGACACGTTTAAATAAAGAACCAACATGTTTTTGTATTGCAATGAGTTTATTAAATTAATTAATGAAGATTATTTTTGTTTCAGGTAAGCTTTTTCCCACTCTGGCAGTTGGCTATAATGTGAAGACATTTCGAGCAGTATTGGTGAGAATTATTTGTTTTTATTTTTTAAATAATTTGTGTCGACATATTTTGTTATGGATTGATGACTTGCTTTTCTATATTCCACTAGTACTTCTTATAAATGGAAGAGCTGCAAACTTCCAGACTAAAGTTTAAAAAAATGCGTTGAAATAGTTGTTTCAAGAATGAGATACTCTTAATGTTGATGCGTTTAGTAAATCCTTTCAGAAAATATTTTCCTTAAAGAAAGAAGCTCATACTTCTTATCACGAAAATGCTCATGATTTTTTGAAATAAACTGTCTTTCAGTGGATGTTGCAACAAATGAAACTCTTGAACCGTAGATAAATGAACGTAAAAAACTGTATTCACTTGTGTCAGTTGAAAAATCGTTGAAAAATGTCACTTTTTATTGAAACATGAATTGAACCAAATGCTTTTGAATGTGCCATCTTTGATAGGTCAATGGAGAAGTGTTCTAAGTTGTCAAAAATCCATAGATTCTTTGGAAAATATGATTATATTTCTATGGTTTTCCTTTATAAAGTCAAATTTTCGTGAAATGCTCTGATCTACACTCTGAAGTTAATTGATTGTTTTTTTTTATTAAGTTAACTGTGATATGTAAATTTATTGTAGTAAAGGAAAATATTTTTTTTTACAATAGTATTAAATTACACAAATTCTCGATTTTGAGGATATTTTGGGCGCAGGTTATGAATTTATCAATTTCAACTTTCACATGAATTATTTAAGCGTGGATATTAAGAAATAAACTGGTCCTGCAGAAAAAGATTAAAAGTTGGAAAAATACGATCGACCCCAACCTATATTGTATATGGTATAAACCACTAAATTAAAATAATTGCTTTGTGTTGCATATTATATTAGTTAAATATGAGAATATCGCCTACAGCAATAAAAGATATCTAGGGTTTAAAATTTTCAATATTTTTCCAAAATCGTTGGCTACATCAGAAAACAGTTTATCCAACGCTAGTGTCATCATCATCATGACTATGCATTAAGACATCTACGTATTTATATTACTTTCGTATAAATACATTTTCTATTGGTCATTAGTCATTACAGTTCTACCTAGAAATAAAGAGACATTTTTCCCAATAATGAAGGGCAAATAATTATTACAATTATTATTATTTAGTTATAAATTATCCAATTTATCCGATTATCCAACTATTGTCGATTAAGGTTATTATTCTGTTTGACAATTAATTGTCTGTATTATCACTCAACTCCGAATTGTATGTCAATTATTATTGGCTATTAAGGGTATTCTGTTTGACAATTAATTGTTCCGAATTGTTTGTGTTGCTATTCAAGTCCGTAGATACGCATCTCACATGATTACGTCAAAATATTTATTAATATTCAAATTGAAAAACAAACGCACTGTAGAACATAACATTTTGTATGTACCACGGGCATTACTCGATGTTCGGATGCTCGGGCGACTTAAAGAGCTTTTTAAACCGGTCACCCTCGGGGCATAAACATCCGTTTAATGCCCTTGGTACATAAAAAACTATGTATGTATATACATAGTAATGGCAGGTGGAACACAGTGGGGCGCATAAATAAGTTACACTCCTGCCGTATACACGAATAAATTACACGTTTTTGTCCAAGTAAATAAACCTCTAGCGCTATTCGGTGAAAAATTCCATAAAAGTGATACTTTTTTCCCAGCCGAATGATCCCTGGCAACTCTTAAAATGCCATCCGTGTAGTGGCCTACAAACACGGTGAACTAAACACTACAAAGTCCCAGTAGGGCGTTAATATTAAAGAGGCACGTCAGCTGTACCTGACTTTGGCCAATTGCCAAATTGGTAGCAGCTTTACAGTGAATTGTTTTCAAGCATTCGTGAGGTATTACAGTAGTTTTCAGAACTTTCAATTTCAATTTAAAATTACCACTTAAAATTCCATTATAAATCAACGAACAATGCTCCAATCCTGATAATTCACAGAAACGAAATGCTATATAAATAATTAATGCAGCTGTTTAAAAATGTTCTCTGAAACGGATCTCATTTACCGAAACTGCAGACGTTGCATCCAGTTCTTTCCACAGCGTGCAATTTTCGTTCGACGTTATCTGGTGTACACGGAGCGTAAACACAAAGTAGCTTGGCTCGGCTCGCCTGCTGCCTCTGTTGTTGTCGGAAACAGATGTAATGTAACTTACACAACGTCAAGTTAATGTTTCGAAGAAAGCAAACAAACGCTGGATTTAAAGCCACCCCATTCCTTCTTTATACGAGAAAGGAATTCCTTTGAAAAGCAAAGATCTGTTTATATAAGCTTATTATTTGGTTGGAACTTATTTATAAAAGCCCATTTACCTATTACTACACTATTAATATAATTTGTCCCTTCTTTGCTTCATAATGCGAAGAAAATACGAAAATACATTAACCGAGCCTTCAAATAATTAGAGAAATCTCAAGTAGAGCAAGCACAAGATGTCATATAAAAACAAATAGAAAAGATTTCTTGTTTTTAGGAAATATAATCTTTTGAGCATCGGCCACGCCTACATGTGAGGTTTTTTGGCAAATAAAGCATTGGCATGGTTGTCAAACTCTGAACCCAAATCACCTACAAAAGTCAAAAACTTACGGTTGCCTAGGAAGAAATATGTCGTTGCCTCTATTGCCACTAGATTTGTTTGAGTCGATGCATATATTTTATTTGAATTAAACCAAATTTTCTATATATTGTGTATACTTTGTCCTAAAAAGTAGATGGTTGGTATGCACCATGAAGCGCTAACCGTTTTCTGCTTTCTGAGGCCAAGCTATGCTCTTTTCTTCTTCACGTGTTCATTCCACCTCATGGTTTTAATTCTTTTATGTCCTACATGCTCATAAAGTGACATTTTACATCTTAGATACTGCGAAAACAGCTACTTTATGCCTGCAAGGGCATTAAGGATTCTTAACGCCCGCGCGGGCATTAACCGTTACTATGGTTTATATGTCAGATACATCAAATATTTGACATTCAAATTGTAAATTTTTAATTGCCAATTTCAATTATTGGCGATTAAGGTTATTCTGTTTGACAATTAATTGTTTGCATTGTCACTCAACTTTGTATGGTTTGTATTGTTATTCAACTCAACGTAGATACGCATGTCACTGGATTACGTCAAAATATTTGTTAATATTATTTAAAGGGAGGAACAAAACCATTGCAGGACATACAATTTTGAATGTAGCACGGGCATTACTTAATGTTTATACCCTCGGGCGACTTAAAAAGCTCGAGGTTGCCCGAGTACAATGAATTTATTATATGTGAGCCGTAGATCAATGTATAAGTGCACACACATAAACTTGTAATTATAAAACAAATGTGGATAATTTAATTATTATTAATTTATTTCTATTTCAATGTTGTTTTACGTTGTTGTGAAGTAATTGTTTAAATAGGTGTTTGGTGAAGTATGTAAAAATTTCAAATGTACTAGTGTGAGCATAAAAAACGGTGACTCTCAAATTTGTACTAATTAAGCTGGACTTCGTAATGTCATGTCAGTATGTTTGTCATGTGACATTAATGTCAACTTGAATTTTGACATAAGTAATTCAAACTCGACTGGATGATGGAATCAAATTCGTTAAATTACTACTGAATTAGTATAGACAAGAATATCGCAATAAATAAAATTGTTGAAACCGGAACAAGTTTGTAGGTTGCCAGATACTGTCAAAGATACGTAGCTAATATTTTTGTATCCTACATGATCATAAAGTGACATTTTACATCTTAGGTACCGGGGCGAAAACAGCTACTTTATGCCCGCAAGGGCATGAAGGATTCTTAACGCCCGCGCGGGCATTAAGCGATGCCATGGTTTATATGTCAGATACATCAAATATTTGACTTTCAAAATGTAAATTTTAAATTGTCAATGTCAATTATGCGCGATTAAGGTTATTCTGTTTGACAATTAATTGTCTGCATTGTCACTCAACTTGATTATTTATTTATATTATTCAAACGGATGGGCCAAAACCATTGTAGGACATACAATTTTGTATGTACCACGGGCATTACTTGATGTTTATATCCTCGGGCGTCTTAAAAACGGTCACCATCTGGGCATAAACATCCGTTTAATGCCCTTGATACATAAATAACTATTAGGTCCGGGTATTCATCTCTATGTTTTATGCTGGATAGTGTCTATTATTTGTTATACAGGATGTTAGCAGCTCGACGTATTGTAAGTATAGCACACTCTTTAGTTTGTATTGTTTATCTATATCCTTCGAGCCATGCCTTAACAAAAACTAGTGTCATATCAAGAGAGGCTGTTGAGGAAATAAGCAATTGCTCTAATGCTTTATCCATTATATGTGTTATTCTATGACTTGATCTATAGTAGAATGACAGTTGTTGAATTTGTTGATTTGCTTTGCCAAACTCTTCCTCTCGAAAAATATTTTTTAATTGATTTCTTAGAAGATACTACACCACTGCATTTACTTAGTAGACCTATTGACAACTAAATATCGTGATATTCTACGACCGGTAAATTGATTGTTTCTCAGCAATAAATCGCCTTAAAACCTGTCCTTTAGTTGTGTATATTAGCAGTGAAGTTGGTAAGATGGGGGTGTAAGTGCTCGTGAAAGCAGCTGTTACGTTGCGCTGTTACATTATAAAAATTATAGTCAACCGGGTCGAATGGCGGGGGCCGCACTCGAGCAGCTCTTACCGGGTTAATACACGGCAAGTGTTCAACCCTGTACTGTGTAAAAGCACTTTACGTTTTGATCAGGTTAAACGTAAAGGAGGGTGCACTTCAAAACTCATTACGGTATATATACTACGTGCAGCTAAACTACAAAAACCGTTTAATTTTGTTTTCTTTTGATGCTGTGGTAGCAAAAAAAAGTATATTGGTAAAGTTTGATATGCTGTCAATTGGCTCAACTAATTTTATAATGTACCAAGAAGTTTTCTACTTATATTATTATAGAGATCCTAGACATTATTCACCTTTTATTACGTTATATTTACTTTGCTGTAGTTTGTTTGGGTAAGCAAATTTACGTAAATAAATTAATTGTACATGAATAGGGGTCTGTTATTGAAACTGAATTAATCGTTTAGTTAAGTGACATTTCTATTTGTTTTGCTTTTCTATTTGTACTTGTTCTAAAAGGTCCATTTTATAGCTAACTTATGTTTATACTATTTGTGGAGTGATTTTGATCACTGCAAATAATACAGTGCCTGGTATCTAATCTATTTTATAACAAAATTTGATGAAAATCTGTTTTTATTTTCCGCTATTCGTTTTGCAAACTTCCTTCCAGTTTGACTGACATAAAGTGCATTACAATTTGTGCACCTGACAGAGTAAACTCCTGACTGTTCAACTAAAATTTTGTTTGTTGTGTACGTTATTAATATAGGGTTGGGCAACATAAAAGTTGATTGACTATTTTCCCCCCAAATTGCCACAAAATCTATTTATATCTAAATATTAAAATCGTTAGATAGCTTTATTTATGCCTCCTACAGACGTATAAGACATTAACCTCATACTCATAATAACAGACATAAATGAATAGAATTCACTTCTTGACAATAATAAATTCAGTCAATAAAACTCTATTGAATTAGGTAATGCATGTGCTGGAGTCTGTATTAACTCTCGTCGAATTTGTTCTTTCCAGTTTTCGAAACTCTCCAGCTTATTTATATAAACCCTATTTTTTTAAAAGCACCCTGTAAAAGGACGCCAATGGGCTTAAGTCGGGTGAACGTGAGGGCCACTCGACTGTCCCTCTTCTACCAATCCAACGATTTTGGAAATGATTATCCAAAAATTCACGAACCGTAGGGGAATAATGAGGAGGTGCTCCAGCCTGTTGAAACCAAACCGTGTTGATATCATCAATTCCTTGGATATCACGACAATTATTTTGTTACAGCAAATCCAAATATTTCTTATAATGGGTATAGAGAAATGTGTAAAGGGAAGAAATATCCCTATTCAACAATATCTATATGACACGTCATATGACATACAATTTAAAAAAGTTACGACATGGGTGCCGTGGTGTAAATAGATTTTGTGATAATAGCGGAAAAAAATTGGTGCTGGGGTTTCTTTTTTGCTGTATATATTGAGAAGTTATTAATGTTTAATTCAGTGGTTTTCCATATGCAAAAAGTATCATCTATATATCTGACACACTTTATATTATTGGACTTAAACGGGTTGTTATTATTCATGATGTGTTGTTCAATGTGATCTAGAAAAATATCAGCAAGTATAGAGGATAATTCCATACTCATGGGCAAAGCGTCCTTAAGTTCATAAAATTTGTTATTAAAAGTGCAAAAATTCTGCGATTAATGCAAAGAAATTAAACCCATTCAAAATAAATACAACTAAGTAACAGATGTTAATTCTTATGTCCCAAATATATTCACGTTTGTACCAACAAGGACAGTTTCAAGGATTTAGCATTGATTATTCCAGTCTGTGTGTAGTATAAAACTTACCACGATAATATTTTTTTGGCTGTACACGACGTACAGGCTTAGTGCTCGAAAACAATTTTTTGTAGGCAGAAGAAATTATTTTTCTGTGAAGCATTTACAACGCTATTCGTCGCCGAAGAAATTCTCCAGCTATGGAACGAATGTTTTTGTGCGTTTCGCAAACTTAAAGTGCGTTTTTCTATGTTTTCAACTACATATCTAGAAACGCACATGTCTGGTGTTTGGAAATATTTTGTCGATTTCTTATTGATATTGGGCAGTTGATAAATTGTTCATGCGCATTTTATTTTAATAAAGCACAAATCAAATCATGCGAGAACAATTGCGTCTATTGTAACAGTGCCTTTTAAGGTAAAGGCCCTAAATTGAGACAGGTTAAGGAATTTTTGTGACATTTGTAAGTATAAAATTTATATTTATCTTGTGCTAATGACTATGTCAACTTTTTTTAAATAAAAATTTCTTTCTTATGAGATAATAGTTATGTAATTTATATTATATTTTATAAGTTTAAGAAACACAGTATAAAATAAGTCCTAGTATTCTTCAGTCTGTCCTCTCTCCCTCATCTGTATTTTCATCTTTCTTGCATGCTGCCTTTCTTATTTCCCTAGAATGATTTTCTTTTGTTCTTTCTTCTTTTTTATTAACAAATATTCTCTCCAAGCGTTAGATAAAAATGTTACAGAAGATCAGTTTCTTTTTCTTTATTTGGGTGTTTCATGCCAGAATAATGATTTTTTTAATGGAGATGGCATCAGTTCAACTGTTATCTCCAAAGGTGGCGTATTAATGCCAAAATCGCTGCCCTCTGCTGCTAGTAATAATCGGGGATTATTGATGTCCGTATTTCCGACACTCTTGTCAGAATTTGGCCAAAATGCGTACAATTAATTGTAATTTTGCAAACGATGCATTTTTATATGCTGATATGCTATTTTTTTGTGAACAGACAGCTATAAAGCCATATGTATTACTTCTAACCATGTTCACAATTCCGACACAATTGTCTAATTTAAGGACGTGCTATATTTACATGTACCTAATTCTGACTCCCGTAACTTTGTAAATAATAGTGGTTAAAAGAGTAGTACACCGTATTATTATTAAAATATAAAGCATTTTTAGTCAGCCTAAATACATATTAGAATTTTCTTAATTACTATTATCCTGTAGCGATGTAAAAATAAATCGAATTGCATTTACCTTATAAGGAAAAAATCATCTGATCATTTTTGACCAAGGAACAAAAAAATGTCTGTGTGTTTGTTTGTGTGTATGTATGTGTGTACCCAATCTTTGTGACGACGATTCCGGAGAAACTACTAAACGTATCGGGACGAAAGTTCATATTTAAGTTTTATAACCAAACTTAGAGCTGAAAAGTTTTTGGTTCAAAAGGGTCCAAAGGAACTAGACGTTTCTTCAAACCATTTTTCAAGGATTTCTTCGCCATATCTGTAATTCCTCAAAATAGTTAAATAATAAATAAAAGTAGAGGAAATTCTGAATAATTTATGTCTGCGACATTTTTTGGTAAAAGCAATAAAGCTGCAAGAACAAATTCTACTTGATCGAGATCGGTCGCATCTGCATTGATGTAATACTATATAGCAAGGATTTTCCAAATATTTTCAGTCTTATGACAGTACCGGTAGTATCAAATGCTGATGTTTTCGGACAATAGCTCACTATATCTACTGTCAATAGTAAAAAGATCTCATATGGTGATACCGTGTACGGTCCTTGCCTGACAGCGTCGGATAGGCAGCGTGTTCAGCGTGTCCAAAATGCATGAGTTCTGTTTGTTTTTGGTTTGACGAAGTATGATCATGTATCGAATGGGCTGGGCGACTTGAGGTGGTTGAACATGGATAACACTAGGGTGTTGCATGCAGCAATATTATATCATACGTTGCTATCCAAGAGTATCCCACAATACCTCATGCGGAAGATACGCTGTAGAACGGATGTCCATAGCCTTAATTTAAAATTCAGGGGTTTGTTTGCTCCACCTGCCCATCGCGCTGAGCTGTATAAACGGTCATTCTCTTACCAGGTCAGTCACATATGCAATCGTATTAGGGAAGATATCAAAAAATTATCGTTCAACAGTTTTGGGGGAAAGGTGAAGTGTTGTCTGTTTGCTCAACAGGGGGACTTTAGGCATTGAGCGCACATCGGAGGCTGTTTCATCAGATTTTTTATTTTATCCAACTAAACAGAAATGTCTGAATTTATGACACTGTCTGAATTTAGGACGTTTATCTTAACATTTTCACCTTGCAAACAGCTTAAATTACCAAAGCTTGCTAACTTTAGCAAAATTTAACAAATCTCTCGAATCTAAAGTACGCATTTCAGATATCCCTAATTACTATTGTGCAGTTTCTTTAACTCGCTAATTGCCAACGTCACGCTATACATTGCCTCGTGCTTTTTAAACCGTCATATTTGTACGCTCGTTTAAATAATAGGTTAATTATATACAATTCTAGCGGGCTGCGCGCCCGTCGCAATCGTGATACGAAAAGTGCGCGCCTTATTTTAAATATACATAATTAGTGGCGCCCTATGCGGTCGGTAGTTAATACGTGCGCTGTGATAATTCCCCTAACACGATAACCCAGTTTATGCGGGTCTCCCTTTAATGCAAATACAAGGGGCAAGAAAACACAATACATGCCAAGGCGGCGCGGCGGTCTCCTCGCTCCGCTAAGTCGAACAACAAATACGAATAATAAATCATTCGTTTCATATTCAAATGAACGCGACTACTGGGTGTTGAAACGTTCAGTAGGACGTTTCGTTCCTTTTTGCCGTACTGATTATTTAATCAATCGGAAGTAGAGGGCTAGATGAAAAATTTTGTTAGGTGTTCGAAGGGTGGATTATTTGACGATAGAATAAATTTAAATCATATTGTTGGGGTTGGGTTACGAGAATTGTCTAAAAGATATGATTGGGTCACTTTCAATTTTAGTAGTATGATAATTTTCAAGTTTGAAAGCTTATGAAATTATGGTGTAAAAATATCGTCTATGGGGGTGTTTTTTCCGTATTTTCGTTTTCATGTACAGTCGTGGAAAATTCAATGGTAACAGGCTTGCCGCTAGTGTACACCAAACGTAGCTCGGAGATTGTCGGTCGTCGGATACCTACCTGCTAAAGTCATAAAACCAAAGGGTTACTTTTGTTTCGTTTCGTTTTATTTTTCTGTATCTATGGAATGAAATCGAATTTCGTCTATTTATATGTTTCCGATATCCGAAACTGACAAAAGTGCACTGTAATATTTAATGTACTTTTTGCATGTAGTTGTAAATCGTATTTGCCCCGGTTTCTTCTTTGCTGCAGATATGCCCTTTAGAACTGATACTACAGTGTTGTTCAGCATTTTAGCTTTATTATAAAAATGTTGTTATTTTTATGTTTATTAAAATTATATATTTACGTTCTATAATAACATCCACACACAATTTTATTTTATGTGTGACATGTAAGGGCAGGATTTACAATCCAATATGAATGATATCACATCAGAACGATATGCAAATAACTTTGAAAAAATTTATAACAAAATCATTGAAATTTCAATCTATATTTATGTTACTCAATCGTTTTCGCCGTATTGCAAAAGTTTGAAGTCCACTAGTTCCTTGTATAATATTTTGTATTGCGGCCGACCTACCGGACGATCAAGCACAAAGGTAAGTATTTTTATTACACTATGGGTCGCGTTTTGTTCCTTAATTTACTTTTTTGCTGGCCTTTCCGCAAATTAGGCAAATATTGAAAATATGTATCACATAACGTTGTGACTTCGTGCCATCGACACACAATTTCGAAGAGTTACAATGCCCTATCACCTATCTAGCTATTTGATTAAAAATCGTAAATTTGTTAGACAACCACAATTAAATCGATTTTGGCTGATACAACAACAAAGGATTTTGCTTGTTTTCTTAGTGCAACAAATTGACCATACATATGTTCCGTTTAGATTGTCATAAATGTGTCATTTCCTAAAACATCAGGTCATACCAACCTCAACAACATATGAAATAAAAGCACTCCTGCAAATTTATATCAACCTCCAACCTAACAGAACACTTTTCTTATTTAATACATGCTTATGTTATTCCTATATTATTAAATGTTTGTTTTTATGTTATTACATATATTTATGTTATGTTATTACAAATATCATTTTTTTACTGTTATACATCTATCTATTATTTTTATCTATACTATACTCATGTTATATTTATATTATTTTTGTTGAATACATAATTATATGCAATTTTCATTACTTACCATAATGTAAATTAAATAAATATAAAACATTTTGAGATAAAAGTATATCATTTCGGTCTGGGACTAAGTAGAAACCGAGAAAAATGAGTTTTTTCACTTACAGGAACTTCCTATCTGGAATTACCTCCTTTAAAAATTATTGACAGCGGATATCGGATGTAGTAATCGGTTTGCCTTGATGCATACACCGACGTAGCCATGATGATGAAGTATTTCAATATGTGCCTAATTAAAATTTTTACAATTATAACTAACGTTACTATGTATTTTAGTATAAATGAAATAATACTGCAATTGCATATCGAAACAAAAATATTAACGAATAACAATCTTTAGCTACGAGCGGCAGTTTCGCTCCGATTATCGAAAATATATTATATAAATACGAAACTCATATTCATACCATCTATATACAGAAAACTTAAAATGAAATGAAATAGAAGTGACTCTTCGGTTTTATGACTACCTTCTCCGACCTACGTTTGGTGTACACTAGCGGCAAGCCTGTTACCATTGAATTTTCCACGGCTGTACTTGTCGTTCTGAGTAAAATGTTCCATTTAGGAACTTATTTACTTATTTACAGCAGTTTGTATATTACCAAAATCGTATTTTAAAAGGCTCTAAATTCTCAGCAGTGTTAGTTGGTCAGTTGGATAAAATAAGAAATCTACAACATTGAACTTTATTTTAGGACATCCGGTTTGTTGATTAGACATTAAACTTATCAACCCACAATCGTTTCTGGTTCTACCAATGTACTAACGGTCAGAATATAACCTAAAAGTTTGACTAACCTTGATAGTTGAGTTTTATGCTAAAAGTTGTTAATAAATCTTATTTAACAATATTTATAACACTTAATAATTACTTGAATATTTATCTTTGCCGGAATAATAGAATAGAATATATTTATTGGGGCCAAATACAAAATAAAATGCTTACACAGGTACAAAAATAATCATATACCATAAGTGGCTGATTTAGGAACACTGTCTGAATTAGGTTCACTGAGGTGTCGAAATTAGGGGCTATTGCTAAACTAATAAAATATAATATAAATTATATAACTACATCAATTTTCTTTAAAAATTAACATCCAGATATCTTTCGAATGAAAGATTTGTTTAAAAAAAGTCGACGTAGTCATTAGAGATGAATATAAACGCTACAGTTACAAATGTAACAAAACTTCCTTAACCTATAACAAACTACAATTATTGATGCAAGCACAAAATAATATTATATCGAATGAAATACACAAAACATTTTTAAAAGCATAATTTTCTAAAACCGATTTTTAATAATCTATTTTCCTTCAGCTGTATAACGTAATAATCGCGTTTAGGAAACATTTCTTTTCTTTCAAATAATCCCTAATTGGCCCATGTTAACTCCAAACAACGCATTATTACTCTTACGCTAGAAAAAAAGCCAAAATTATTATCGACGAGATTTAAATCCATTTGTTGGGTGCACTCCAGGGAAATGGCGGGGAAGATATTTCGAAGACAGCAGGGGCGCGTTCGAATTATTTACGTGCGAAAATATGTACAGCACCGAGTCTCATTTGTTTCCTCCTCCGTGCATTATTTGCGATACCGTCTTATCCTCGGGTTATTAATGGGCATACTTCATCTTCAGGCCGGTCATAAAGTGCTGGATTACACTTCCACAGCACGCGTTTACGATGATGTAATCCTTTCTTTAAACGCTTGAAAATCCGGAGATATTCTAGATTTCTGAAAATTTTGTTAAAATGCCAGTTTTACTTCACTGAGATCGATTTTTCTATTTTTTTTTTGTTCAGTGAATGCATTACAATCTAGTCATAATTGAGCCTAATAGGCACCGTTTTTAGGCTCGTTTTTCTTGTGCACTACGTAGCACTGTCTCTGCTTTTCGAACTAACACCTACAACTAGCACTTACTCTGCTTTTCCACTAACTCACATTCACACTAACTCAAAAGGTTTCTTTCTCTCGAGTCTTCGGATTAATTCGGTGTTGTCGAGGAGCTGGATGGCCTCAACGTTTACGTGATGGCGAAGCCTTTCCTCGTGACTTCTTGCTACTTTTTCGATTTCTTTGCACACAGACTCCATTGTGAGGTCCTTGTGGAGATCATCATTCCTAATGTACTAAGGCGCATTGACAATGCATCTTAATACTTTATTTTGAAAGGTCTGGACAATTTTAATGTTACCTTTTTTGGTGCAACTCCAGAGTTGAACACCAGACGTCCACACGAGTTTTAGAATTTACTGGCACAAGAGAAGCTTATTATGTACAGACAGCGTGGAGTTTCTTCCTAGAAGCTAGTACATCTCTCTGTAACGGATTCCTAGTTCCTCTCTTTTCTTTTTGACATGGGCTTTCCAGCGGAGCCTGACGTCTAATGTCATGCCGAGATATTTAGCTGTGTTTGCGTACGGTACTATTTGGTTATTAATAGTAACCTAGTTGTGTTGTATTTTCTCGTTCGTGAAATCAACATGTACTGACTTGAGTTCGTTCAGGTTACTTCTTTTTTTCTTTGTCCAGACCTGAAAATGACCAAGAGCTGTTTGGAGTTTTCTCGTCGTTTCTTCATTGCTGTTCCCAACAGCTAGGATGGCCGTGTCGTCTGCAAAAGTTGCGACAGTATTATTTTCTAGTGCTGGGAGGTCGCTGGTGTAGAGTAGGTAAAGGACCGGCCCTAAAACACTACCTTGCGGCACTCCTGCTTTTATTTCCTTAAGGACAGAGCATGCATCACCTTGTTTGACCCTAAAGTATCTCTCAGTCAGGTAAGATTTTAATAGTTGTGCAAACTGTTTTGGGAGAAAACTTCCTAATTTATTGTTCAGTCCTTCATGCCATACTTTACCAAAAGCCTGTGCCACATCTAGGAAGACTGCAGAACAAACCTTTTTTTCCTCTAACGATTTTTCAATTATTTTATTCGGTGTATCTGATCAAATAGTGGAGTGCTTATCCCGAAATCCGAACTGATGGTCTGGAACAAGCCTTTTGCTCTCAATTATTGGCTTCAATCTATTGAGTAGTAATTTTTCGAAGAATTTTGGCATGATGGGCAGCAGAGAGATAGGTCTATAAGACGTTGTTTATGTGTAGGTTTCCCAGGCTTCAGTATCATGATCACCTCTGCTCGTTTCCACAGTTTGGGAACATACCTTAGTCTGCAGGAAGCATTGATAAGATTTGTAAGCTTAACTATGGCCTTCCTTGGAAGTACCTCTCCAGTTATTAAGTCATAGCCTGGGGCTTTTTTCCGCTTAATATCCTTTTTTATTAAGGTCTGAAGTTTTGTAGGTGTGGTAAGCATAATTTGCGTTCCTTCTTGGTCATTCTCCTCGTTTTATTTTCTAATCGAGGAGTTGTTTGTACCTCAAAAGTGATGGCATGTAACATAAAACTGTCTTCAGGAGGAATCATTTTATAAGAAAAACGAATCTATTCAACAGCAGAATGTATGGGAGTATATTTAACGACGATTGGACGATTGGAGTGGCCTCTACGTCAGAATTGGTACAATATGTCAGACGAGAGGATATAGAGCTTATGGGTTGATAAGTGTAATGCCAAATCAACAAACCGGATATGCTAAATAAAGTTCAATGTAGTAGGTTTGTTATTTCATCCAACTAAACAGAAATATGTCGGAATTTAGGACAGTGTCTGAATTTGGGACGTTTACCTTACCAACATTCACAAATATACTAGATGATCAATCTTTACATAAATTTAAAAATTGAATAAAATGATATCTGTTTTTTATAGAGTTATTTCAACCACACAAACGTATGGTATTTTTTTGTTCTGAATAGATGATTTTTTTAAAAACCTTTGATCGTAAATTACCGATAACTCCAAATTTTATCATTTTCAGCTACTTTACTTGTATATTAATTCAAATATAATGTAAACATATATTAAACTAATATTATTTTCATCACTCAAAATATGTGCTTTGGCAAGTTTTATAAAAAAAAAAAAACGTTAACGAACTTGCACATGATCACTCTTTCTCTAAAATATTTATTACTGTTGCCACTATTACAGCCAGTGACCTCCGAATCAAGATCGGTGAACTGTCAGAAATTAGACTAAAAACACCCTGACGAAATAAAACGAATATAATCGTGAAAGGACCTGTTGTGACGACACAGGTAGCTCATTTCCAGGATCAGCTCTAACCACACCCTGTATAGGGTGAAATAAAGAGCTAGTGCCTGTACTGGACAGTAGCAGTAATAAAAAGCGCTCCGAAATATATTGTAGGTTAGGCGAAACGGACTTACGGTTTATATAGAAAATAAAACGAAAGTGGATTCTATAAACCTTTCTTTTAGCTATGGAACAGCACAGGAGACCATAACAAATCCGGCATTACTACGTGGTACGCGGCGTTCTCTGTGTGTGAGAAAAAAATAGCAGATAAACACGTGCCCTTTTATTTGTATTTACCCCGGAGGCCCAGCACTGTAACACCGGTGCTCCTTCACTACACTAAATTCCGCCCTCGAAATAAGAAAGTTTTTTTTCCTTTCTCTGTGTGGCGGCCTAGGCCGCTCTGACGTTTTATTTAGCCCTTTATCCACACCCGCGCCCCTTCTACTGTATATTTAGGGTAAATGGATAGATTTGGATTGAGAATACTGTGGAATGGAATCCGGAAACTACCACACTAAGGACCACCTGAATATCTTTCCAGCTTAGATTTTGTTTTAAGAGTTTGTCAGGAATTTTGGGAAATAGTTTATTTTTACGTTTTTATGGATACAACGATCTTATACTTGTAATTGTAACATGTCCGTCGAGATTAGTTGGATAAAATTGTTATGTTGTTATAGTTGTTTTAGATATTTATTGAAAATTAATGTCTTAACACCAGTGTGAAAGTAGATAACGATGGTTTTTTTTACGACGAGCTGCTGTTAGAAGTATATTGACAATATGTGAGCTTATGTAGTAGTAATATTTTAAGTTTTTGCTTTCTTCCGGTTTTACCGGAAATTGAGTCGGGCGACTTCGAAAGCGCTGCAATCAAAAGCCCACTAATTCGTTAGAGAAAAAAAAAGAAAATTTAAGACAAAAGTTGTTTCGCGTGGTAGTTTCTACAACGTAAAATTATTACCACTCATACAGGGTGTTGCATTTAAGCGTGACGTAAAGTATGTACATTTTTTTAAATGTAACGCCCTGTATATTTTATTATTGTATGAATACTAATAAATTTGGCTATCCAGCGGGGTAGGTTGCTAACTCTCAGCGTTAATAGTACCAGAGATATTCAATTATTTCTCCAAAATATGCTCGTTGGACGATCTTCTTTAAACCTATGTAACAGTGAAATTTTTGCAGATTTTGCTTTTAGACAGCTTTTGTCAGACAACAGTCTTAGGTAGTAGATAGATGATAGTATCGAAAGATATTAGATTCACTATACAGGCTGTTCATAAAACTTAGTAAATTTGTATGTTTTTCAAATCGCTTTTTAAATGGAACATTTTTTATTTCAAATATGTCATATGTACAATTTTAGTAGTTTTCGTGAAACGTTATAGAAACTGGTAAGTCAACGATACGTTGTTTATCGGTGGTTGAATGTTATTATTTCGCTTCATGTGCGATTACGAGCAAAGTAGTTGGGATACAAATTATTATTATACACGCTTATGGATCAGATACATTGGGTAATTAATTCTGAAAAGTACAGCCCTCTATCTATTTTAGTTTGTTCAGGAGGCTTTTTGAAACTTAGATTTTAAGTTGTTTATCGGTGGTTGAATGTTATTATTTCGCTTCTTGTGCGATTACGAGCAAAGTAGTTGGGATACAAATTATTATTATACAAGTTTATGGATCAGATACATTGGGTAATTAATTCTAAAAAGTACAGCCCTCTATCTATTTTAGTTTGTTCAGGAGGATTTTTGAAGCTTAGATTTTACGTTGTTTTTCGGTGGTTGAATGTTATTAATTTGCTTCATGTGCGATTACGAGCAAAGTAGTTGGGATACAAATTATTATTATACACGTTTATGGATCAGATACATTGGGTAATTAATTCTAAAAAGTACAGCGCTCTATCTATTTTAGTTTGTTCAGGAGGATTTTTGAAACTTAGATTTTACGTTGTTTATCGGTGGTTGAATGTTATTATTTCGCTTCATGTGCGATTACGAGCAAAGTAGTTGGGATACTAATTATTATTATACACGCTTATGGATCAGATACATTGGGTAATTAATTCTGAAAAGTACAGCCCTCTATCTAGTTTAGTTTGTTCAGGAGGATTTTTGACACTTAGATTTTACGTTGTTTATCGGTGGTTGAATGTTATTATTTCGCTTCTTGTGCGATTACGAGCAAAGTAGTTGGGATACAAATTATTATTATACACGTTTATGGATCAGATACATTGGGTAATTAATTCTAAAAAGTACAGCCCTCTATCTATTTTAGTTTGTTCAGGAGGATTTTTGAAACTTAGATTTTACGTTGTTTATCGGTGGTTGAATGTTATTATTTCGCTTCATGTGCGATTACGAGCAAAGTAGTTGGGATACAAATTATTATTAGACACGTTTATGGATCAAATACATTGGGTAATTAATTCTAAAAAGTATAGCCCTCTATCTATTTTAGTTTGTTCAGGAAGATTTTTGAAAGTTAGATTTTACGTTGTTTATCGGTGGTTGAATGTTATTATTTCGCTTCATGTGCGATTACGAGCAAAGTAGTTGGGATACAAATTATTATTATACACGTTTATAGATCAGATACATTGGGTAATTAATTCTAAAAAGTACAGCCCTCTATCTATTTTAGTTTGTTCAGGAGGATTTTTGAAACTTAGATTTTACGTTGATTATCGGTAGTTGAATGTTATTATTTCGTTTCATGTGCGATTACGAGCAAAGTAGTTGGGATACAAATTATTATTATACACGTTTATGGATCAGATACATTGGGTAATTAATTCTAAAAAGTACAGCCCTCTATCTATTTTAGTTTGTTCAGGAGGATTTTTGAAACTTAGATTTTACGTTGTTTATCGGTGGTTGAATGTTATTATTTCGCTTCATGTGCGATTACGAGCAAAGTAGTTGGGATACAAATTATTATTATACACGTTTATGGATCAGATACATTGGGTAATTAATTCTAAAAAGTACAGCCCTCTATCTATTTTAGTTTGTTCAGGAGGATTTTTGAAACTTAGATTTTACGTTGTTTATCGGTGGTTGAATGTTATTATTTCGCTTCATGTGCGATTACGAGCAAAGTAGTTGGGATACAAATTATTATTATGCACGTTTATGGATCAGATACATTGGGTAATTAATTCTAAAAAGTACAGCCCTCTATCTATTTTAGTTTGTTCAGGAGGATTTTTGAAACTTAGATTTTACGTTGTTTATCGGTGGTTGAATGTTATTATTTCGCTTCATGTGCGATTACGAGCAAAGTAGTTGGGATACAAATTATTATTATACACGTTTATGGATCAGATACATTGGGTAATTAATTCTAAAAAGTACAGCCCTCTATCTATTTTAGTTTGTTCAGGAGGATTTTTGAAACTTAGATTTTACGTTGTTTATCGGTGGTTGAATGTTATTATTTCGCTTCATGTGCGATTACGAGCAAAGTAGTTGGGATACAAATTATTATTATACACGTTTATGGATCAGATACATTGGGTAATTAATTCTAAAAAGTACAGCCCTCTATCTATTTTAGTTTGTTCAGGAGGATTTTTGAAACTTAGATTTTACGTTGTTTATCGGTGGTTGAATGTTATTATTTCGCTTCATGTGCGATTACGAGCAAAGTAGTTGGGATACAAATTATTATTATGCACGTTTATGGATCAGATACATTGGGTAATTAATTCTAAAAAGTACAGCCCTCTATCTATTTTAGTTTGTTCAGGAGGATTTTTGAAACTTAGATTTTACGTTGTTTATCGGTGGTTGAATGTTATTATTTCGCTTCATGTGCGATTACGAGCAAAGTAGTTGGGATACAAATTATTATTATACACGTTTATGGATCAGATACATTGGGTAATTAATTCTAAAAAGTACAGCCCTCTATCTATTTTAGTTTGTTCAGGAGGATTTTTGAAACTTAGATTTTACGTTGTTTATCGGTGGTTGAATGTTATTATTTCGCTTCATGTGCGATTACGAGCAAAGTAGTTGGGATACAAATTATTATTATACACGTTTATGGATCAGATACATTGGGTAATTAATTCTAAAAAGTACAGCCCGCTATCTATGTTAGTTTGTTCAGGAGGATTTTTGAAACTTAGATTTTACGTTGTTTATCGGTGGTTGAATGTTATTATTTCGCTTCATGTGCGATTACGAGCAAAGTAGTTGGGATACAAATTATTATTATACACGTTTATGGATCAGATACATTGGGTAATTACCTTTGTGCTAAACATTTTGTTCTTTCTCTAACGATTTAGTAGCTATCGACCGCCGGGGTACTAATAACTCACCCTGTATATATGTATAGTGTATATATTATATTATATTTATAATATTATATTTATATATTATATTCATATAATATATTAATTATTAATTATATTAATGCCTCCCAATAATGCGAACATAAAAAGTTTATTGGCCACGTAATCACTTAATCCAATATCCTGAAAAAGGACAAAGCCTCGTCAAATATTCCACCATAAATGTTTGACGTGAAACTTTCTATGCCTAGCAATGAGCAACGTGTGGAAAATGAAATAAGTATCTTGTTGTCGTGTCCTACAGTAGTGGCTAAATTCTATTTATGTTTTATTTCACACACTCACAAACACACAAAATACGTATACATAAAACGCCCAAGTTTTCTTCGAAGCACATAGCTTTGAGAACACTGCGCCAGTGCTAAGTAGTTCCAAACTTTAAATTGTTTGATACATTATTAAACGTAGTGTGTTGCGTTATTACTCTCTTTATTACACTGTGTGTGAAATTCTCCTTAATTTCACCCTATGCCTCCCTGGGGCCTAACTACCCTCACTATGTAAGACTGAACTTTACCAGGAACGGCCTGCTAACACAATTTGCATAAATATTAAGTAACCTATAAAGTGCCTAGCTTTTAGAGGCTGAGAAACAATTTTTTTCGGTTTATTATCCAGGTGCAACTTATACATACTAACTTTTAAGTTCTAGTAGTTATCTTTAAATTAAATTGTAGCTGGTATGAAAACCATTTGATAGCAGCACTTCAAATTGCTAAGATTGACTGTATAGCATGCATCTTCTTCAAAAATTCAGATAATGGGATAAAATAGAAAACAAAATATTGAAAGTTTATTTGGATTTGTGACAGATCAGTTTAAAACTACCCAAGTTCCTTAGTTATTCCACAGCTGGTATAGAAACTAGACCACCTGATTACACCCTGTGTAATCAGGTGTAAAACTTCGCTTTTTCATGTTACAATGGTACGATAGTCGTAAAGTGTTTGTTTACAACGAGTTGAAAAATAATGAAAATGAGCCCGAGATCATAAAAGTTATTGAACATCAATGTTGAGCATACCATAGGTTAATAATATGGTGACATAGAGGCGGGATGTAAATTTTAAGTCACCCTCTAAATTTGTTCTACTATGAATAAAAATAAGTCCTGCAAAAGAAAAAATTAATTCGACCACGGGAAGGGGTGCCTCAATCGATTTGAAGTTTGAAAATGTCAGTAATTTTTCTCATATTTGACGTATGACTTTAGTTTAACAATTTAAATAAGACAGTTATTCTTAGTATATAAGGGTACCTTACTTTGATTGTCCAGTAACCATATTTGCTTATATAATTATTTTAATTAAGTAACTTGTTCGATCCTTTAAGACTTTTACAACGCCGCGTGTTCGCACTGTCTACGCGCGACGCTCTTTGGATTAATTTCTAATTTAGCCCTGTCCGAAACATTGTTCTGCCTCTTTCACATATATTTCATATTTAGAAAATAAACTACTTCCGGGTTATGCCGTGTGTCAAGATTTGTTAATGCTGACGTTTCGGGAACCATGTTGCTCGCTTCTTCAACAAATCTTGACACACGGCATAACCCGGAAGCAGTTTATTTTTTAAATGTTTCTGGCCGTGAAAGCTTATGTACTTATATTTCATATTTCTTGTCCTCTATCAAGTAGACGCACACTCACTTTAGCATAGAGTTTGAGGTGTTCTCAGTATAAGGGTTTGAAGTGTATCTAGACACGAAGTCTAGATAAATTGTTTTTATTGGTTTATTTCGAACAACAAATTGTTGGTGCTAAATTGCCGACTATGGGTCAGGTTTTAAGAGTGCTTTCTTATGACTTGCGAAAAGTTTACCTGAATCTTCGCACTAGTGCGGCTCTTGTTATAAAAGAAGAGGAAACATGTTGACAAAAGGCACGAATCCCTGTGAAGCTAACTGTACATAGTAGTGCCAAATTAGAACCACTTTACCAGAAGTGGAGAACACTAAATTGGTATGCAAAACACCGAACTGCGTCTCAAATACAACGAGAAAACGAATTTACTGATTCGTTGAACGATTTATTCGATATCGGCCATGCAAATGCTTTGCAAATGATGACAATCGAAGAAGACAAAATATTTCTGTTGAAGCAGAAAAGGGCGAGTCGAAGTGATGGGTGCTGGTGATCGCATTTTAGCAGAAAAGGAGCAGCGAAAAACTCTTTGGCAGAACGGCAAGAGATGCTGGACGAAAAGGCTCAACAAACAATAATTTCTCAAGATACATTTTAGTAATTTAATTAATTCATTTTGTTGTGTTTAATTTTATTTAAACCCTTTCGCTGGTGGTGTATTGTAGATCACTTTTTTTAATCTAAAATCGATTATAAATATATAGTACAGTTTAGTGTGAAATGAAACTTATGTTGGGTGTGAATCGGTTTACCAGCATTTACGCATTTAACGAATAGTAGATAAGAAAACACTAAACGCCGATTTTTAAACAACTCCATAATTTGTTGCTGTGTATTACTATTATTTGCTATTATTATAATTAATACTATTGTTATACATTTCTTGTATTGTTCAGACATTTATTTTTAAGAGTTTAGTAATCATTGTTATAATTCAGTTCTAATTAGTACCTAAGTCTATATGGGTTTGTAAATAACAGAAATAATTATTAAATAGTTTATAAACAAAACAATGATTAGTTTTATTTTTTTCGTTTTATCAATTACCTTAGATTGTTTATTAAAAACAGAAATATAATAATTTTTGTTTAAACAATTTTCTGTTTATTGATAAATATAATATAAATAACGTTTTTTTAGTTCATATAATAATTACAATAAAGCCTTAGAATAATATCTAATGAGTAACGGATTGAAATGTGTGTATATTTAAATTTTAAATATGTCCCATTTTTTGCATAAACAAAGCCCTTGAGGCACGTCTTCCCATTATACGATCCACTTCAAACTTGGAGGGAATTAGTTTTTTAGTATGTAGAACAAATTACAGGGGTGACGTGGACTTAATTTTGAAAATAATTTTTCGTTAAGAGTAACTAAGGTCCACCCTAATGTTCACTCTACAATATTTTTGAAATTTTTGTACCTTAGGATGCCTACATTACACCAATTTTCAGCCATCCCTCTTGTTAGCTTCCCGTCGTGTGTCAAATGTCCTCGAAAATGTTCTAAGCAATTAAAACCTATTACAAAGTAAAAGAGGTTTTACTCCGTATTTTATTTTATTATATACTCCTTTGTCAGTATGGACACATACCAAATATTTACATGTACCTAATTCCGACCCCCAAATTTGTAAATAATAGTGGTTAATAGTGGTTATCCTGTAGCGATGTCAAAAGAAGTCGAACACAGTTACCTTTTAAGGAAAAAATCGATGAATTTAGAAATAAGTCAAAATGTTATCACCTCGACTGTAATATAACACGTGAACAACTGAAAATTACACCTCACAGGCGTACGTCTGACCGTCCGATTCCTAAATAACCGAACAATTAATTAACACGGTAACAAAAGCGAAGCGTTATACGAGAACGAAGCGACACGAAGGTCATATCCAGCAGTGCTGCGGCGATTGAAATTCACGTAACGTAAGGCACTTTGTTCATGAACTGACGCACCCTGAAAGTTTCGCTGAATAACTGGACGTGTTAATCGAGTTTCCGGCTAGCTTTTTTTTTTTTCGGCGAACCCCAATTTCTGAAACACGTATCCAGACGCGTTGTCGAAAAGTTTATTAACCGGGCTCGTTTACAAGCGGGATCTATTGTTAATAAAGCGGACCTAAATTTGCTAGGGTATGAAAAGCGATACGCGATACCCGCGCCCTCTTTATGTCGGACTAATTGTATCGTGGTAACCGGTTTTGGCGAAGGTAGCTTTTGTGTTTTGTCGGAAGGAACAATTTCCTTCTTGAATTTGCCTATTGTAAGATGGCTTAACTGTCTAGGTAAATCCGAAGAGGTATGAAACGATACATAAGAAAAACGTTGTGTTATTGAATACAAATTTAAATCTGAAAGTCTTAAAACTACTAGCGGTTGCAAAAGTATAGAGCCCTGTGTTTGGATGCTCGTAGCTCTGCAATAACTGCACAAAAAAGTTGTTATGTAAAAATGATTATTTATATTAAATGAGTTACGAGACTTCAAACACATCACACTGATTTATTTATTTTTGTATTAATGTAGATAAATCAGACAGAGTTAACTGTTATAGAGTATATAAGGTGCCTTCTAATCTACAGTAGATTGGTCTCAAGATAGTACCGTGGGGCATCCCTAATTTTGCTTTGTTTGGTTTAGTGGTATAAAAGAAATGTGATGCACAAACAAAAGAAACGAATGATACCTACTTTTGCCTCAACATTACAATTAAAGGCACGCCTGGTACATATGAAGACAAGAAGTAAATAAGGAGCTACAACTGGCAAGCTAAAAATTATATACTGGTATTTTTGGTATAGTTCTTGTAATGTTTTTACTGATGATCAATTTTCTAATTATGAATTAATTATCCTTAATTATGTGCTCGTCAAATAATATACTATTTTATACCAAGTTTCAGAAGTTTTGGCAAATTTGTCGCGATATTCATTGGGCATTCTGTTTAGTAAAATAGGATATCATTGACACAAAATATCGTAGGATTACTGAATCATATTTTTTACTATAAAATTAATAACTTTAGTTTAGAGAATTCGTGTTTTATAATGATATAAAAATACAACGTATCCATAATTTGCAATACAACTGTGTCATGTCACATCTACACACAATATATTTGATAAGAGCTTTTCTGTTCGAAGCAGTCGAGGAGAACAGTGTGGAGTCACGAAGCTGAATGCCTTTCCGGATCAATATAATCCCGATCCGGCGGAAATAGAAGCTTCGTTACAAAACGCACAGCGGGCTCCTTTGCGATAGCTAATAGCCGAGTTCCTCTTGTACTTTGGGCAATTAGAATATGCCCTATTGCCTCCCTTCCACTCAAACTAAACTTCTGAAGCTCGCTAGCGTTCACAGGCGTTCACAATATTTCATTGTCAAAAGTTGAACTAGCTGTAGCAACCACGCTGCTAGGGTAACTAGAAATTTTATTAAATAACTTGCATGAGGAAGGTAAAATGATAAAAGCATGTGGTAAATAACACTGTGCTAATTGAAAAAACAAACAAAATATACTTTGCAAAGGTACAGTAGAAAATGCCTAGAAGATTTACATGATTTTCAGATATTTCTTCGTCTTTAACAACAGTTTCGATTTGTATTTTTTTAACTTTTTTATTGAAAACACAAAGTAAACGCTAGAATTGTTCAAATAAGAACTCTGAACTGTCATCGATTGGTTATATCATTAGACGCGAAAATGTATATAATCAACATTTAATTCACTTATTTTAATATTTCAGTAGAATCTATATGTATTTTATTTAGCTGCATTTGATAGAAGTAGAAGTAGAGAACTCATTAATAAATCATTAATAAAACATTACTTCATAATAAATCTTATTTAGCAATATTTAAAACACTTAATATTTACGTGAATGTGTAATTTCAGGAATTTTCTTAAGTTCTCTATCGTACGAAAAAGTACAATCAAGCTCCTTGCCACGCCACAAAGGATTTTCTTATCGCAACCGAGAAATTTCTTCAGAACCGACCGTAATATGAAACTCGGTCATACCATTCGTTATGATTCGTTGCGTTTTGTTCTCGGCGAACACCGAAACTACAGTAAAATTAGCGCAGTAATTCCGTACGGTAAGTTCATTAAGGACACGCCCTCTGGCGATGGCCCTGTGCAATTTTACCGAGCGCTTCGATCGCTTCGAAAGAACCCTGAGAAAGGGCTGAACGCGTGTTATGTTAATTTTATTCTTTACACTGTGAAGTGGAATTGTAATGCGGTATTATTACTACGTTTTATCTCGATTTAAAGGTTATATCAGGGCAGGCTCAAAGCACAAGTTTTTGCGGTAGAATTTAGCCAATCTGTTGTACTTACATAAATATAAATGTATGTGTAAATGCGCACATTTAAATTTTTTATTCGTATATTACCAAATTAATTTAGAGTTCTCGATCTTTTCGAGAGTTTTTCAAGGTAAAGAAGATGCACTACAAGACAACTTAAGAAAATACAAAGCAGACATTGCTTATTTGACAGACATATTTAACAAGTTCAATGAACTAAATGTACTACAACTGCAAGAAGACAACCTGAATTTGATAAAGACAAAGTCGATTACACTGGTCGCAAGAGCAGATGAACAAATTTTATCCCTAAATGTGGTCAATCGTCAAAAAAATAATAGCATTTCCGTCATCATATTTAGTTGAATGTCACTTCCGGCAAAACCGGAAGTAATACTACCCTCAAGAAAATCAAAAGAAACAATTTGTTGTCAATAGTTACTTCACCATATTCCACTCGTCTCCTTTCATATATAAACTATTCGATTCCCCTCTTTTTACACTATCAAAAAGTCAAAAAATCCGATCGCGATTATATAGCCTTGAGGTAGCAGGTGTGGACAGAAGTCGGCGTGTTATGTGCTGCACTTATATTCCAAATATCAATCATTTAATTAGTATCAATAACAGCTTTATAGTTTACAACCCAATTTAAACCTTTTTTTTTTTCAAGTTTTGTTAACAAGCGATCATGTTCAGCATTTCTAGTTTCCTTTACTTTGGTTAGAAATGCGGACGGAAATATTAAAGTCGAATTAAGACTTTTTTCCCTCGTTTGTTTTGTTTTCATTAACATAGCCCGTCATCCTGAAGGAAAATTAATATCGCCGACCGGTCGGTCGGTTTCGAGTTCCGTTTGTTCCTTCGCCGAGCAAGCAAACGACTTGTCTTCATAATGACGCTTTAATATAAATTTAATTTGCATTACAAATGCGTTTTCCAGCGCGCTCTGCTCTGCTCCGCCAACGTAAGAAACGGAAGAGCAAAAAAAAAGAATACGAAACCAGCTACAAACTTTGCCGCTTCTCCTGGTGCTTCGTACTTCGGCCTGAATGCAGCCGGAGAAATGAGAAACTTTTAACTCTGCAATTAGTGTCCGATAATTGGTTTGGTAATTGCTGCAATATTAAGGATACTTCCTGCACTTCTCAACTCGCGAATATAGCAACAGAAATCTGTTTCTTTGATGATTTAGGAAGGATTTTGTGGTTTTCGTGTTACATCAATAATGACAATATTTTGGAGACTGTGGCGAACTTAATAATAAAATTATAAACCCCTAACCACAACAAGTATTTTAGAACCTAAATACGTATTTCAGCAACTATGTTGCCATTTTCAGTAGAACCTAAAAAGAGGAAAAGAGAGATTAGCACTTCATAGTATCTTTACTGGATATTGTCCAAGCAAATCACTAGTGGAAGTGACGGCCATGTTAAAAATTACCCTATATATACCCATTTGTTGTTCACACCTCAGTGAAATTTGATCATTGAAGCGTAAAAAACAAGTTTTAATTAAAGCAGGTCAAACAATGGCGAACTAGGTATAGGACCCCTGTCTGAATTTATTAATTTATCTCTATTCAAGTGAATAAAGATACTTTCCAAGCTGTTTAGTTCCCTATTATTTGACACAGCTTTTACAAGTTTTAAGTCATCTACAACTACTTTATGACCTGTGTCTAAAATATGTTGAGCCACACTAGATTTTTCAAAACGATTATATTTAAAATGAGCTACATGTTCTTTGAACCTAGTTAAAATTGTTCTTCTAGTCTGGCCTACGTATTCTTTTTCACAGTCATGACATTTGATACAATATATACCAAATTTAACAAGTACATCTACCTTGTCCTTTGGGTTTCCAAGAAGGTTTTTTATGCTATTATTAGTCGAATATGCTATATAGAGATTTTGTGATGTTAAAATACTTCTCAAACCCCTTGTATATGCACAATCGAACGGTATTTTAACATATTTCTTCTTTTCTACAGACAAAGTATTTAAAGTAGATATTTGATTTACATACATTTTTTGATTCTGCTTCTTAATCATTCTATCAACTATTTTCTCAGGGTACCCATTATGTATGACAACATTCTTAATAAACAATAATTCTTGCTGATATCTATCTGCGGACAATGGAAATTTCAATAACCTATTTACTAAACAACTAATAAAAGACAATTTTTGTTCAAAAGGATGCTGCGAATCATTAGGGATAAACCTGATTTTATTCTTTTCCTCTTTTTAGGTTCTACTGAAGATGGCAACATAGTTGCTGAAATACGTATTTAGGTTCTAAAATACTTGTTGTGGTTAGGGGTTTATAATTTTATTACATCAATAATATTGAGCAGTTTTTCATAATTTTTAGATTTTTTCAACTATGACAAATTAATGACCTATTTCAATTCGTTTTATAATAAGTTTTTCTATTTTTTGTTTATTGGCATTTGTTGAGGTTTCAATTAGTTTAAAAATTTGACATGAAGTATGTCCTGGATTCTTTTGTTTGTAAAGTTAATGATTATACAGATTACAGTTCGTTGAGCTTGGTCTTCCATTTTTTGGTCCATTTATATATTTCATTGCTAGCTTGTTGAAGATTCCTAGTAGATTCTCCAATATGAACCATTGGAGCCCACTGCCATTAGAGCCATGTCATCTGCGAATGTAGCGACAGTTACATTTTCAAGCTTTGGTAGGTGACTTATATAGTATATAGTAGATAGAGAATTGGTCCTAATACACTACCCTGGGGTACCAGAGCTTTTAGTTCGTTTAGTTCCGAGTATTCATCGATCTGTTTTATTCTGAATAGTCTATCAGATGTATATGATGTTAGCAGCTCGACGTATTGTAGAGGTGGCATACTCTTTAGTTTCTGTATCAAACCTTCGTGCCAAACCTATCGAAAGGTTGTGTCACATCAAGAAAGATTATTGAGCAAATGAGCTTTTCTTCTAATGTTTTCTCTATGATATTTGTTATTCTATGGACTTGATGTATAGTGGAATGTTTTTCTCTAGAACCAAATTGGTGATTAGGAATTAATTCCTTTCTCTCAATGATTCATTCTCTTTAGAAGCAACTTTTCAAAGAGCTTCGTTATCATTGGCAACAGTGATATTGGGCGATATGATTGCTTTATGATTGGTAATTGTTTTAGAACTTCTGTGATAAAATCATATCCAGGTGCCTTCTTTGGATTCAGGATTGTCTTGATGAAGCAACTAGTTAGTATACAATAAATTAGTGGTTGAGACATACAACATATTCTATGGCGAAATGTATAATAAATGTGTGCGAAGAGAACAGATTTATTACAATTTGGCGGTATATTCCTTCTCCCCAGTTTGATTTATTTATTAAAATCGATTGAAGTTTGAAGATATACAATTTTAGTGACCGTCTGGACTTTAAAACTTAAATACATTTCATCAAAACTTGCTAAAATCTTATTTTAGTATTCACAATTTACAACACATTTTATATAAATTAGAAGTATCACAAAAACAGTTGAAATTCACATTGAATTTATCCTCATACTGCGTATGATAAAGTAAAATTAAGCATGAAAATAGTATCGTTTTCAGAATATAACATTTTGGTCGATTTTCTACCCTTGAACTAAAACAAAACAAATCAAAACGATACAAAATATATTCTGGCATATAAAATAGTGAAACCCCATCGACGAATGCAATTTCCATTTAACCGGAGAACCGAAAAATACAAACAGTAGCAGAAGATTAATGTTTAATGCACCAGATGGCGCGCATTTAACTTTTAGCTCTGGCACGACGCAAAGTTGTCAGTGGGACGCATAAAAATGAAATGCCCGTCGTTTTAAAATGTTTGCAACGTTCGGGATAAATTCTGCGGGGCGGAGAGACAGCTTCAAAAACGTCGCTGCCACTATTTCGTCGAATGACGACAGCGCCACCCTCCGTCGAGTACGTGCACTTAGCGGTACTCTCGGCTTCACGCGTCAAATTTTAAAAGCAATTTGGATATAATTAGTGCAAAAGGCTCGGAGATCGCCGGGACGAATTAGCGAAAAAAGCCGACCCTCTCATGGTAAAACGTTTCACCATTCAACATATATTATGAAATACGTATACACGCATTGCATTCGAAATTAGAAGCGAACGAAATTATACGCCCTCTAGGGCTGAAACAGACGTGCGCCGGGTCGCTTTTTTACGACGGATTTATTCAAAATTTGTAGCGACGTTCGTAAAAAAAACTCCACTAATTATCTACCCATTCGGTTTTATACAAAAAGTGGCAGAATGAGTTGGATGCCAGGGCTGAATTCTTAATTATCGCGCGGAGTTATTGTCGTCTCGCTGCCGATATAAATACGAAGCTTTAGTGGGTGAAACTAAGCCAAGTTTAACAGCAGGTTTTAATACTGCAGGCCATTCATTGCCTTGCCCATTGAAAATATGTTGGTGCAGATAAGACAACACTGCGGGTTTTCTGCTGAATTTAGGGGGTTATGTGATAGCCACTACTTGATACAACTTATACGACTGTAATTTGTTTTATTTGCTGAAGACGACTTTGTAACATTTTCTAACCTAAATTTATGTAATTATTACTAAAATGTCACCAAAAAATGTATATCTTAAGGTATACAAGATTAATTAGCATCTTAAGAATTTATTTGATAGAATTATATTCTTTAATACTAAAACTGTTTCTTCTCTAGAAGAAACAGTTTCAGTTTTTGTATGATTGTGAAAACTAGGTCAATTTTATTTTTTCGTACATTAAATGGCCCATATTTCCGTATGTTTTGGATTTTCTTGCAAAATTTTTAGTACATAAAACTCTTAGGTTCTCTATACTATGTGAAGTAAGGTAAACTATTTTAGTGTTTCAATTGTTTTTTAAATACTTTAGTAACATACGCTATACTTACATATTTTTCTTTTTGTTTTAGGTGAGTGGCTGTTATCTAAATATGTAGCTGAGTTATTTACCAGCTCATCTGCTTGTTCCATCATAGTATTAGTTTCATCGTGGTAAGTGCATATTTAGTTGTTCTTGATTGCAGACTTTGATAGGTTGGTTTGGTTACATGTTTTTTACGATGCTTTTTTTCTCGCATATACAGTTAAGGATATTTTAAGTTTTTTTTTGCAATTTAGTGACTTTACGTAAGAAAATATTTCAGATAAAAACATGATGATTAAATTTTCGAAAGCGGGTTTAGAAACATTTTGTGACAAATTTTGCTGGCTGTTTTTTATACTGTTACTATATTTTCTTGAGGGGTGATATTGAGCAGATATTTGGATATTTTGACTTAAAGGCATATACAAAAATCTGATGTGGCCAGGCACATGACTTTATCATACAATATATAAACACGCATGCGTCAAGTTCGTGGATTTGATAGGCTGGATTGGATCCATAGGCTGCCACAGTGCTGCCACCAGCTGCCACATGTATAAGGTTATCTATGGGCTGTCACTGGTTTGGCGTTAGTGATACCGAATATTACCGGCTAATGACCCCGGTAATACCGACCGCGCACTTTAAGCTACAATAGCGCCATCTGTCGACTGTCCTAATAACTACTGGCCACGCATGAGCAGTTTGATCCCGGGCACCACATCGATGGACATAATATATATCTCTGTCTCACGTTGCTAATACGTATATGGATAATATTGACAGTAGGTATTGTCAAAAAACTTTCAGAAGAAAAAACTTTTAGAAGTTTATAGTGATTTTGAAGAGTACATTCGGAAACAAGTACAAGTTGTCCACCTTTTCAAATAATAAATATGATACTGAGTAATTGAAAAGCCATCTTAGTGTGTTTATTCCTTCACTCAACTTTGTAGACGCACTTCTTTCGTCATTATGTTTTATTATTTTTTTATAAAAGTCAGTGTTAAAACGTGAATCAAAAAGTCCCGCCAAAACGATACTTTCTGGTGTACGTAGATCACGTGATTCTTGTGACGTCACACGATACTAGATATCAAATCGAGGTGGTTCTCATGTCAAACGGTTGGTTGACGTGGAACCGACAAAAACGTCCGCCATACTTACTATATGGGATCCGAACGACCCAATTCGTGGGCATTTTTGCGTTAGAATATATACATACACTAGGGTGGTCCAAATTTATACCTAGCAAAATCTTTTTTTTGCTAGCGGGCAACGAACCCCCCCAATTTGTTCCTTTTCCAGAAATAAAAATTCCCCCCAAATTTGAGATAATACGGTTAACGTTAACACGTGCCACCGACCACCTTAAATTTCCCATTTCACGTTTCAGATTTAGAAAAAATGTTGCGGGAGATAATCAGAAATTGTTTAGAACTCCCTAAGAAACAAATCCACAACCACTATTTTTTTTCACCATCCCCCACCCTCCCTTGCAGTACCATAAATATGAGGCAAAATTTTCTCCAAATTTACAATTTTAGAAAGTTACGTGTTTTTTATTTTTGTTTGCATAAATTATTATTTTGGATTACTGACATGTTCCTTTGTCATTTATGAACTAATTTCAAATTGTTTAAACAATTACAAATTGTTTAAAAAACTAATGTAGCTGACTCATGTTTTGCAGAAATTATTGGAATATTGGCATTTTTGTCATTTATTAACTAATTTGCAACTGTAAATAAAAAATATACAATGTTACGGACAAATTTTTACTATCTTTTGCTGAAATTATTACTTAATTAATGGATTTGTTTGTCATTTATTAACTAATTTGCAATTGTTTAAAGAAATACCATTTGGTTAAACAAAAATATACGATGTCACAGACACATGGTTTTTCACAATTCTTTAGAACCTAACATTCTCAATGATGCATGTGCAAACACAAGTCGAAACAGCTAACAACGAAATATCAAAATACCGTAAGCAATACAAGCTAAGCAATATAAGACTAGGGCTGTTCGAGTTATCAAAAAATTCAAGTCTCGAATTTCAAGTCGAATACAGCTAGTTTCTTTCGGAACCGAACCAAACACGATTATGTGAGTCTTTATGTGAGTCGTTGTCTCGCATTTATTCGAGTCTCGATATCAAAGTCGAGAGCTTTTTTATATGGAATGTTCGTAAAATGAATAGAAAAATATGTACTTTGTATATCATTGTTTAAACAAATAGTATGTTTAAACAAGTGCAAATTAGTTAATAAATAATAAAAATATACAAATAATCTAATAGTAATTTCTGCAAGAAAATAGAAAAATATGTCAGTAACTTTGTATATTTTTGTTTAAACAAATGGTATTTGTTTAAACAATGCAAATTAGTTAATGAATGACAAAAAATGCCAATAATCTAATAATTTCTGCAAAAAAATATAAAAATGTGTTCGTGACATTGTACATTTTAGTTTAAACAATTTGTAATTGTTTAAACAAATTGAAGTTAGTTCATAAATGACAAAAGGACATGTAAGTAATCCATTAATAATACTTTATGAAACAAAAATAAAAAATACCTAACATTGTAAAATTGTAAATTTGATGAAAATGTTGCCTCTTATTTATGGTATTGCAGGGGAGGGTGGGGGTGGTGAAAAAAAAATACTGGTTGTGGATTTATTCCTTGGGGACTTCTGAACAATTTCTAATATACACATTAAGCAAAGAAAAATAATTTCTTGATTTATAAACCACATAACCAACATAATACTAATAAATTACACTTAACTTGACGCGCAAGGTATGAATAAAATTAAAACCAATCGAAACGAGTCCCATTCATTAAATTTGGCAAACGCCGGGCTATGACGTCATAATTCATACGCACAAAGGACCTCGACAATTCCTGAATTACTCCCACTTATCAAGGGAAATCCTTTGGCGCCGTTGTGTGCGCGATTCGGCCGGGCATGCTCGTAATGGATCGGCCGCACATTCGAATCTCTGTGGATTTTTTTCCGGCGCGGCCAGGTTTAAATATCGGTCGCCGGGACGATTGATGAATCGGTCCCCGCGGCTGTATTTCCTATTTGCGATGCCGAAATCGGAAAATAATCCGTCCAATTTCAATCCATATCGTGCGCCGTCGGTCAATTTACGAGTCTACCGGCGTCACTTACCACTGAGATCCAATCAAATCAAGTGACCGTAGCTAGATGGGGCGACCAGGGTTGTCAATTGAGTAGAATTTCTACTAAATCTAGTAGAAGGAGACATTGATCTGGTGGCCAAATTTTTAATCTAGTAAATGGTGGAAAATTAAACTAAGTACAGAACTGCTTACTAATGTTCTGTTCTATACCATCTTGAGCATTTCTACAAAATATATTTGTTTTATACTACGGATATACATTAGATTTAGTAGAATTTCTGTAAAGTTAGGCGAGTGGAATTTTTAACAGATGGTCGTGTCGATTGTTGTTATATTTTTGGATAAGATTATGCAGGGTTAGTCAAAATTATTGGAACACCTAAATAATTCTACAACAATCCGCAATTTCCAATAAATTTCAACAAAAGTTCGTTATATTTAATGACGCTATCGTTCAAAGATATTTTTAATATGATAATAATTCATTATATTATGGAAATTTGGTAACCTTTCCTTTTTCTATTAGAACACTGAACATATTTTTATTCTAAAATTAATTCAAAGAATTTTTTGAAGAAATCATTACTTTTTAACGCATCATTTTTGAGTTATAAGCAATTAATCAAAACTTGATTAACTTGATCTTCATACATACAGACACTTTTATTAATTTTTGTAAAGGTTCCCGTTTGAACATGTGATTTAAGTTCATTAAATAGTTTTGCTCTTTTTTCTTGATTTTTTTATTTTCTGTACGTCAGTTTTGTTTAATTGCTTATAACTAAAAAATAGTTTATTTTATAAACGAATTAATTAATTAATTAAATCTTAGAATTAATGTTGGAATAAAAGTTATAAAAATATGCTGTAAAATAGAGGGAAGGTTACCAAATTTGCATAATAAAATATATTATATGTATGTTATATATTATATTAAAAATATATTGAAACGATAGCTTGTTTAAAATCTACGAATTTTTGTTTGACAAGATTGATTCTTTTACGGTTGCAGAATTGTTTAGATGTTCTGGTAATTTTGAGAAACCCTGTATAAAAGATTTCCTTAAACGCGTTTTTAAATAAAACCGTTATTTATTGTTCAAAGTTTTATGACATTTTCAGTGTAACTTCTTAGATAAATAACGAGTTGGGCTGGATGAAAAATAATTTTTTGGAAAGATATAAATGAATTTTGACTATACCTTTATAGCCATATATCTTTGGCTTTTTTCAAATATAAAACATCTAGCCTAGGGTGACCAGACGTACAGCATTGCGCTGTACGGTTTGTCATTTTGAAGTAGTGTCCAGCATTCACAAGCGTACAGCAAAACGTACAGCATTTACATCATATGTTCGTCAATATCCGTCTGTGATATATTGTATAAATTGAATAATGAATTAACGCAAGATATATTAGGCATCGGTTGTAGAGCTCATATTGTCCATACGCTTCTATCAGCTGTCGATTTGCTGCCTATAGATATTAAAAGTATTGTAAACAAAATATTCAACCACTTTTATATCTTTACCGTTCGTATCGAAAGTTTAAAAGCAGTTTGTGATGGGGCTGATGTGCAATATAAAAAACTTCTTACTTGTTGTAAAATGCGGTGGCTTGGTGTCATGCCGGCAGTAGATAGAATTATCCAGGTGTATAATGCATTAAAAATATATTTTTATCATTGGATAAATGTCCTATATTACCAAAATCTTTTTCTGGTCGAACATCAGTAATATGGTTAAAATTTATTCACTGTCAGTCTTCCTTATTTCACGAAACTATAACAGCAATTGACAATAACAACAGCACTGTAGTACAAGCAGAACTAGACAAGCTTGTTCTTACACTACGAGGTAGATCATGTTAATTTCTTCCCTTTGCGAAACGATTTAGCCAGACTTGACTTGAAGAAGGTCACTAAAATAATCAGTGGTTTATTTCACAGGTTGAAATACTTCATAAAAGTTGCATTGATTATACTGTTTCACGGACGTATTGTTTTTCGACACTGAACTGCTTGGACTGGATAAAATTAAAGAATACTGTAAACTGGACCGTTATTAAAAATTCTTACGTGTTTATTTCTAAACAAATTACAAACAACATTCAGGAAACCAATGTAATCGATGAAGTCAAATTTTTGAATAGTTAACTTAATGAAGAAAAACTAGCACAATGGAGGTGTGATAGTATTCAAGCTGATATGCGCTGGGTGGAAGTTTTAACCATTTTTAAAAAGAAAATATTCCATTTTGTAGCCTGTTGAATATTGTAGAATTTGCACTATCTTTACCTGGCACCAACGCACCAACGGAATGAGTCTTTTCTATAATGAACACTAAAAAATCACAACTGAATACCGACACAATGAAGTCCATATTACTTGATCAACAAAATATGGCACTCTCTTGTGACGATTTAAAGCAATGTTTGTAAAAATAACCTATGTCAAATTTGTCGAGTTCTATATTAACAAATCATATTTATAGAAAGAGAATATATATTTATGTTTAATTTTTTATACTAATTTGAGGTTATTTTCGAAATTGTTTTACTATTTTTTCTTTTCTTTTTTAATATTGTGCGCAAGGAAGCCGTACAGCATTGGCCAGTTAAAAATCTGGTCACCCTAATCTAGCCCAACTTGTGATAAAAAAATAGATTTTTTATTAAAGTTCAATTTTAACCCAAACTTTATAATTACGATAATAATGCGTAATTGCCAGAAATGTTCTTATTTGCCTATATTACTGCTGCCCGGTGTTGACAGCAGACGCCAGGAGCTCTAAACACCGCCTATAACTGGTGACTACCGATTGACGTCGGTGGGGGACAGGCTGACCACCCTAAGCAAATAGAAAACGTCGAACCGAAATATTTCGTGTCGGTGTTGCGATGTTTTTAGGACGGAGCCTTAAGGTGGTGTTTAAATAGAAATACGATCCATATTTTCAATCGACTGTCATACCTGAATGTTTATGTTTTTGCATTCAAACTAAATTGCTTATAATAAAAAGTACCCAGTTCGATTCAGTCGAGTGAAAGTAGAAAAACAAACTGAAACTTTAAAATTACACTTAAAGAAAATATTTTGAGTTATTAAATAATGAAATATGAAGTTTTGTCCAATTTTGTCCACTATTCAAATCTAGTAGAACATTTTAGTGGAAGTAGGTAATGAAAAACTAGTGGATATTGCAACACTGTCGGAAATTACCAACACACTGTTACCAACACACCATACTTCAGTCTTCTAAAATCTCTTCCACAAAACGAGCGTAATGCATATTGTAGATATCTTATACTGTTTTCAAAGAGGAATCACTAACGTCTAGTACGTTTTACAAAACAACACTATATTATCCAGTCTGTGGTTAATATTGTATCTATTCTCACATGTGATATATCAATTTATAGATAAAGGTTTGCTACATGTTGTGGTAGTGCCAACTTTACCATATTTTTGTTGTTAGATCCGATTGGAGCGTCTTCAAAGATGTCAACAATTACTTAGTAAACATTGTCATTTTTATCGCACATCTGTACAGAAAAACAAAAAAAATACATACTATAACACGTATTGGGTCTACAAGCACCTATATAAAAAAATCACAACAAAATTTGCACGTAGTAGTGAATTACCGATGCATCTTTGAGTACCTGAATCAGACGGATTTTATTATGATGCGCGTAACAAAGTACAAAGCAATTAGTAATAAGCCTTTATCTAAATAGTAAATAAGTTGACAACCGTTCCAGTTTCTTATCTGTTGAGATTCTATTGTTTGCGAGTGGATATTGCTTTGTTTGGCGTTTGTATAACGTACAACAATTTTATTGTAAACCATTTTATTATGTTGATGCTATTGTTTTTAGGTTCTCTGAGTTGTGAGATATTACAGAGATGTATTGTTGGTGCCGTTGTTTATCTTCTTATGTTCAATGTTAGGATTGTGTACTGTACAACTTTCCAGTTGTGAGTTGCACTTGTTTTGTTTGTTCGTTAGCACAACTTTGTAATTTAGTTACTTATTTTGTAGCGCACTCTCTGAAGAAGGCAACAAATTAGTTGCCGAAAGCTTAGGTCTTAAACAAAGGTCACTGTTTTAATTTTCATATTAGAAATATTTCTCAAAATAAAATAGTTTTAATTTTCCCTCGTACTTTGGCTGATTTCCCCAGTAATTAGTTACTCTTTTTATCTATAATGTTTTATAGAAAGATAACAATATTTAATACTTGAATGGTTCCCCGCGGCTGTATTTCCTATTTGCGAAGCCCGAAATCGTAAAATAATCCGTCCAATTTCAGTCCATAACGTGCGCCGTCGGTCAATTTACGAGTCTACCGGCGACACTTACTACTGAGATCCAATCAAATCAAGTGACCCTAGCTAGATGGGGCGACGACTCACTAAGGACACTCACACCGCGGCAGGACAGTCCATAAACTGTCGGAAATTACACGAATTTGCTTGTGTGCGAGTGCTGTTAGAGCGTCCGCTCTGATTTACTTGCCACTTCATTTGGTAGTTTGAGAGATGTCATGGGATAATTCGGTCTTCCGCGTCGACACCAAGTGGCAACGCCCCCTAATCTATCCTTGGAAATTAGATCGGGAAACGATCTCTTTTTGGAGGGAAACTTGTTTAGCGATGAGAGATGCAGTGAATTCCCATTTTCGCATATCCAGGTAAATATTTAGAAGCCCTCGAAAAGATAGAATTTTTTAAGTAGGTTTAAATGAAAGCTTGAGCTTTAGGGTTGGTCTTATTCAGTCTGCCCTCTCTTCTTCATCTGTATTTTAATGTTTTTTGCATCTGGAATTTTTAGTGTTTTTCTTTCACCTTTAGCTTTCAGGTAGTATGAAAATGTCATCCGACTTTATCCGATTTTATAGGAAATGCAATGAATTTCTATTGAGTTGCAAACTAATAGACATCACAGTATCAACTCGGAGACCGTATAATGAGGCAAAATTCACCTTCTTGGGCTATTGTAAAATAAGCATTAAATATGTTGACAAAGTTTTTGTCACTGATACCAAATCTATTGCATTTTAATTTTTTCAAACTCAAAATGGCTCTCGAATTCGTGCAAAAGTTGCCTCCTGTGATACCTCACGCTCCGTGATTCCAAATGTATCACATTTAGACAATTCAAAATGGCGGATTAAATATGGCGGCCAAAAATGTAAAAGCTATGGATTTGCATGAAACCTATTTCCTATCATAATTCAAGCTCCCTTATACCAAATTGCATGTCAGATTTTGTAAATTGGGAATGACTTATTCAATAAGGCGGGCCCAAAATAAAAATATACTCAGATTCACATGAAGCTTTATTCCTGTGGCATTTGACGATCTCTAAACCCAAATTTGCTCTCAGATTTTTAAAATTCCGAATGGCGGATTTAATATTGCAAATCGAAGTCTAGAAACTGTCGGATTTAATTAAAATTTATTTCCTGTGTCGCCATATTGATTGAAGTTTGAATTTATAAATTCTGATATAAGATTAAGAATCAGGAGAATTGTAATATTGCAGGATACAAGTTTTGTGCAAATCGGATATATTTTACATTTTCGATAGCCATGGTAATTTCGCAATTCTGCGTTTTAAAAATATGTATAACAGATTTGGAATCAGCCGCATTAATTCCGCCATTTTGAAATTAAAAAATCCTTTTTCAGATTAGGGATCAGCAATGTAGAAACAGTGACCGAAATAAGCTTCATGCACATCGGATATATTTTATCATTTTTGGTCGCCATATTTATTGAATTTATAAAATCTAATACGATATTTGGAATCAGAGACACCAAAAACCTCTTATGAGCATATTACGAGTTTTGGCCAGGTTTTCGGGATTTCTCGCCACTGTGTGACCGTTTGAACATTGGTAGCATAAGAAATGATTATAGGTTGATAAGTGCAGGGCCGGCCCTAGGCGGTAGCCAAGGTAGGCAACTGCCTACGGCGGCAAAATTTTAGGGGCGGCAAAACCAACTGAACTACAATAAAAAAAGGCTCTAAAATATTGCCTGAATCTAGAAAATAAAGGAATAGTCAAATACAATCAAATACAATCGGAATTGTATTTGAATTGTAATAGACATACTTAAATTAAATAGCTCATTAGCTTTTATAAAGAATTAGGATCAATTAGGAAAAAGAATATGAAAGTGTACTGTAGTGTAGTGATCCTATACAAAAATCAAAAGAGAAATATAAAATAGTCCTAACGATCCTTTTGAGTTTATATGCAATATCCACAAACTTAAAGAAAATATTATAAGTAAAAATGATTTACTGGCACATTCTAAAGATATAGAAACCGCTTTAAAAGTTGGCGATTCCTCCATCTTAACGGTTTAGCATTTGCTGCCGAAATGGTAAGCTAGTTAATTTTTATTTGGGTAGACACATAATTTGCCCGCCTATAAAAATAATATTAAAATGTGCTGCGTCTTTGATGATATTATTATTTAAATTAATTAAAAACTATCAGTGATTAAAAATTAAATTAAAGATAAAATTTTGATGAAGATTTGGGTACATGATAAACAAAGAATTACTTAAAATATTGAAAGATTTAGATTTGGGAAAATGTAAAGAATGCAAATATTTTGTCAATATCTATTCTCTCAAAAGCGACAGAAGTTTGCTGATGACAGATGACTTAACAGTATAGATATTGACATAATATTTCGGTTCTGAAAACCCGTTTTTTAACCTTCTCCCAAATCTACATCTTTCAATATTTTTAACTAATTCTTTTCATCTTTAATATGGTGTACATTTTGTTCTGCTAAGCTTAATACTTTCGGAGATATTTGATGCAAGTAGTTCATAACAAATTTCACTGATAATCACTGATAATTTATAATAAATTTCAATAATAATGTCTTCATGCAGTAAATAGTAAATATTTTGATGGCATTATTGGTACTATTTTCATAGTCGGGCGAATTAATTATGATGTTAAATTATTTTGCGTCCATAGACCTTGTTTCCAGAAGGTCCAGTTGACGTTTTTAAAAATTCATTACCTCCCTTAACATTCCCAAATTTAAACATTGCGTAGCAGTTTTTTTCTAACCCTGCCTATAACTGTTGCTACCTGAGCGGGCGATAGACAGTTTGCTAAACTAATATTAATAAAAAAAAAGTACTTAAGAACCATGTCTACTTAAAATTGTCTTAATGGGTTAGCAATGAAGGCCACTGAATATGAATTGAGTAATACATTAGATCTGAAAGAAGTTACTCGCGATTTTGCAGAAAAACGGTTCGAAAGAGCTTATTTTAATTTAGGGTTAAACTTTGTATCTTGTACTAGCATTCTTTATTTTTTATTGTTTTAAAAGTATTGTTTGTACTAGTATAATCTCCAAAGGTTGTTTTTTATTACAAGTACATTTCGTAAATATTGTCTGTGTGTTGACTTTCTGGATCATGATTTTTGTATAAATCTGTTTTTTTGTATAAATCATTTTGGAGTTAGGGGGGCGGCATTATTGAGATTTGCCTACGGCGCGGCGGCAAAAACGCTACGGCCGGCCCTGCACCCAGTATTATTTCAATGATTTGCAGTTGGTTTGTTATAAACTTAATTAATCAATTGAGCTATTATTTTGTAAGTATGTAATTAATTAAGTATGTACAGGTGGGCCAAATTCGATGTTAGTATAGGAGATCTCGGTAACTATAAGAGATATCGAAAAGTGAGTAAGATCGTATTTTTTTGAGAGAAACTCAATGATGAAAACCAAAATTTGTTATCGTCTTTTGTTTTCGAGTATTATTATCCTATTAATCTAAGCAAATTGCACTGCGAGATATGCACTGTCAAATATATGTACCGAAAGTACCGAAAATATGAACGTTTAATGTCGATTCGTAACATTGCACATCTCTGGACTTGCAAACACGTTGCAAGGTCTCGAACGCATCGGCTGGCCCGACAAAAACTTGTAGTTCTGCGGCCGTAAAAATACCTTCTACGCCGATATTGGGCAGACTATTTGAGGTAAACATATTAATGCCGCATGAATGCACCGGTGAAAAATACATTCTTATGCCTGCAAGAAATAGTTTTCGGGCTATAGAATTCTTAATACGTTTTACTTTCGACAAGAAAATAATATCTTGGTACGTAGTGTGTAGGATGTTTGTTTTCGCTAGATTACTAACGCGTCTTGCAAAATATAATAAAAAATAATACACGCAAGGACTCATGATTCATGAATTTATTATTTGATAATAATTATTTCAATAATTTGTAGTTGGTTTATTATAAAAGTAATTAATCAGTCAATCAGGGGGGGCGGCAGTATTGAGATTTACCTACGGCGGCAAAAAAGCTAGGGCCGGCCCTGATAAGTGTAATGTCAAATACGATTTTAAATAATCCAAAGCGCGCTTAAATTTTTTTGTTTATTACACCATTAAATTAAGTGACTGACAACCTGTTGCCACCGATTCACACATAAACATTGCATGACAATATTCCTTCATCCATTTCCAACCAATTCGGAATATTTAATTCAACATTAACACACCGGTTGAGTCATGCAATCAAGATTGCTCGTAAATAATCTAACGCTAAAAAGCTCTACCGTGTCGTCGCATTAAAGTTCTAAATTCTCGCGACCGTTTCTATCTTTTTCTATCTCTTTTTTTTGTACGTGTTTTTCCTTTTATTTTGATATTCGTTTCAATCAATTAGAGTGGCGGGTTCATTGCCATTCATTCCTCGATTTCGCACGCGATCTGCCATAATTTGAATGAGTAGTCTTTCTCCACTTTCTGCACCGCCACTGACAGCTCTCGAAATTAATCTTCATTACGCTACCCAGTAAAATGAAGCTGTTTCTAATTTACAGATGCCATAATCATGATCCTCATGAAAATCACGCTGAATTAACCGAGACGAAGAAGTATTAAATATTGTTACATCTTTTTATAAAACATTATAGATAAAGGCTTATTACTAATAATAATTACTATATTATTGTAATATTATTGTGGTTTATTACAGGCATCATAAAAAGATGTGTGTATCTGATTCAGGTACTCAAAGATGCATCAGTAATTCACTACTACGCGCATATATTGTTTTGATTTTTTCGCATACGTGCTTAAACAGTCGCTACGTGTTGTAGTAATGTTAGTTTTCCTATACAGATGTGCTATAAAAATGAGAATTATTACTATATAATTAGTGACATCTTTGAAGACACTCCAAGCGGATATAACAACAAAAGATAGTAAAATTGGCATTACCACAACATGTAGCAAACTTTTATCTATAAATTGATATATAACATATGAAAATAGATTCAATATTAACCACAGTATGGATGCTTTAATGTGGTGTTGTTTTGTAGAGCGTACTAGACTTAGCTTAGACTGACATTCTTTAAACAAATTCTTCCTATTGTTTAAACAATCAATGATTATTAATTTTCAACTGTTGTTGTAATTATAGTGGAAGTCGGTTGTTTTGGGAAATCCACTTATAAATTTTATATTCGAGACATCTTGCCTATGTTATTAGATAATAAGCCAATATTTGTTTAAACAAATTCGATTTATTTAAAAATTTTTTTGCAATTCTACTAACATTTTTTTAGATCGGTCTGGTCAACTGTCATTGTCAAGTGACATCATTTATATTTTGGGATAATTCCCATTGTTTAAATGATAAAATATTATTCGAATGATACACCTGTATGTAAATTTTAAAGTAAATTAAAAATTACAGCCACAACCTGGATTTGAACCAGGGACCTGGGGCCTGGTTCTAATCATTATTAAGTAAAATATTATTCGTTTTCAATATCATTTATTCGAAAAAATTTAATTGATTTAAAATCCTTTTTCCGGTAAATTGGGGAGTTACATTTCTCTTAAAAATATTATATTTCCTAAGGTAACAACCAATTTTATTAATCATATATATTTCTGCATTTTTCTTGTTTCCTACCACTGTGTGTCGCAAGATAATGTTGATTTGTTGTTGTCTGGAAACTGTTCCTTGTAATCTCAAGCAACTTGCAATAAGGATTGTTTTTAAACAATGGAAATTATCCCAACATATAAATGTCACTTGAGAACAACGTTGGCCAGAATAGCGCTCTAAAACAAGAATTTTAATTGCATTACAAAAGGAAATTTTAAACAAATGAAGTTTTATTAGATAATATAGGCAAGATATCTCGAACATGAAGTTAATTACTCAAAAAAGCTGAATTTTCTACCAGAATTCAGACGGATTTTCGAGAAAAACGAGTTATTTAAACAAATAAAATATGTTTAAACTAATGGAAATTAACTGAAAAATGTTTATAAACATTCCACTAGACTTATAATTATGATTTCTATGAGAAAAGAAGAGAATGAAATAATTAGAAGAGTCAATTTTCTGAAGTAACTAAATTATTCATTTAAGGGGAGTTTTCAGGGCACTCTGGGGTGGGTTGGGGGCATCAAATCCATATGCATGATAGGTCTAATTCTTCCTTGGAAAGTCTTCTACAAGTCCTATAACTTTACTCTTAAGTTATCCCACACCCCGAACAATTATTCGAAAAATGCCAAGAAATGTCGTTTTCCCATGTATTTTCTTATGTAAATTAAAGGCCTCGACGGACACCATTAAGAATCAAAATTTAGAATAAGGAAAAAATACGTGTCCACTTTTTTTGGATTTGGAATCGATTTGGGGGGGATCGTAGCTTTCTAAATAAAAATAGCCAATTTGAACCACCCTAGTCTACATTATAAATTACGCTCGTTTGGTGGAAGTGATTTTACAAGACTCGAGTATGGTGTGTTGGTAACAGTTTCGGTGCAGATAAGTGGCAAAGTGGGGAAAGTTTTTGCTAAAGCACGAGAATCTCTGTTTCTGGCGGAACGTTGGTAATTAGTTCCCCGTTGTTAAGTCTGTTTCACGACAAGACGTTGTATGTACTTTGTAAACTCTTTCGCACATCGAGAGAACACGCTGATAATATTATTTATATGATAATGCTCAGTGCTCGAGTTTCACAATCATTTCCGACAAAGTCTCCTCAGTTTGCACGTTTCACAAACCAGCAGATTTTCTAGCAAAAGAGACAAACAAATAAACTATATACGTAATGCAGAAGAGTGTTCAAATAATGTTATGCGAATCTGTATGCTCAAATAAATAATTGCTATGAAAACTAAAAATCGTATATACAAGTTAAAATTACGTATATTGATGAAGGGTCGATATTTTAAGATAAAATAACTTTTGCTGATAAATTGTTTACCTAATCATATGATCGATATAACTTAAGATTTGCCAAGGATTTTCGATTCTTTCAGTTGAATCAATTCATTGCCGAGTATATAACTTCTTTCTAGCTCTAGATTGGACACGTAATGTATAGTCTTACTTTGAGAATTAATTAATAATTCCAGTTTTTATGTAAAAATTGTACAAAGCACAAATAGAACCCATAAAACCACGTCTTTTGATATTCCAGAATCGAGTTAGTATGTACAAATCAAATAAAAATAGTAGGTACTAAATAATTGAATTAAACATTGTAAATATAAATTTATGTAATAACACACTATATAAGTAATAAATAATTATTTATTTGTAAGAGAACAAATCAACTATCCAAACAAATCACCTCCTAATTCGGCACACATTTGAAGATCTAAAATCTTTATAAAAATTTCGGGTACATACTGTGTATTATATTGGATTTTAAACTAATCGGAGAATTGATGTTTTAGATTTTTAACAATCCTGGTATGATGTTTTCGGCTTGGAAACCGTAGGCCGTAAATGAGGGGATGATATTAAACAGATCCCGCGGGATTACGGTATCGAGCCCTTAAAATTATCGAAGGTATAAGTCAAATTTTTCCGACTCAAGTGATATTCTCGGAGGGCAGTAATCTCTGTTATGAGCCAGCAGCTCTGTTGAGAATAAGCCGCTTACCGTATCAGCGGTAATTTATAATTTACCACCTCTCACTCCGCTCCCAAGTCACTCTTTCAGCTCCTTTCGTTTCATTTTATTCCACTTTTTATCGCCGAAGAAAAATAAATGAGAAAAATGGACACTGAATGAGTTTTTTTTTCCCGTAATCTAAAACAGAGACGAATTTGGAACATCATTAGTATGTTGATTTATGTTATCTTAACATTCTTTTTAAATAATTTTCTTTTGTTTATATTGAGGAAAATTAACTGTTAGAATATAGAATATAAAAATACAGAATATAAACGAAACTAGTTGCTTATATTGCAAAGACTGAAAACATTCTGTATATACCGGTAGAGTAGCGGTTCTATAGGGTCATTAAAGGGACGCACTTTTGGCCTAAAATACAAACTAGAGATAACCCGATTGCTGGTAATGATATTTTCGAGTGGGTGAGTGAAGCAGTGAAAATTATATCAAACAAACTTTGGACAATAACTAAATAAAATGGCGATGGAATCAGTGCCGGATTTAGGACTGTAGGGACCCCTGGGCTGAATAGCTATGGGGGCCCTAGGCAAAAAACTGTGGCGCCCATGGGCAGAAAAGCTGCGAGGCTCTAGGAATACCGCAGCAGTGACCCTTAAGCATACAGTGTGTCCCACTTAAGAGTGTAACACCTTCATATCTTTTTACTTTATCATACGCAGTATGTAAAGTATTGTAATCGTGCCGAAAAAAATTTTTGAGATTTTAGCGGAAATCGGTCTTTATGGGTCCCCTGAACATGTTTGACCAAGGTACAAAAAAATGTCTGTGTGTGTGTGTGTGTGTGTGTGTGTATGTGTGTGTGTGTGTGTGTGTGTGTGTGTACCCAATTTTTGTTAATTCATTTCCGGAGAAACTACTAAAGGTATCGCCACGGAACTTCATATTTAGAAGTTTCATGACCAAACTTAGAGTTGAAAAGCTTTTGGTTCAAAAGGGTCCAAAGGAACTGGGTGTTTACTCCAAGCCTTTTTCAAGGATTTTAGAAATCAGCCGCCATTTCTGTAATTTCGTCAAAATAGTTAAATAATAAATTAACGCAGAGGAAATTTTGAATAATTTATGCCTATGACATTTTTTGGTAAAATTAATAGTTTAGCCTTTTAGTTTATTCTAAGCCTTTTTCAAGGATTTTGGAAATGAGCCGCCATTTCTGTAATTTCGACAAAATAGTTAATTAATAAATTAAAGTAGAGGAAATTTTGAATAATTTATGCCTATAACATTTGTATGTACATGGTAAAATTAATAGTTTACCTTCAAGAGCAAATTCTATTTGATCGAGATCGGTCGCATCTGCATTGATATGAAATTACATAGTAGCCAGGATTTTGACAAATATTTTTTTGTGTTGTCACATTCGAAAACAGCTGATCTCATCAGAGGTTGGAGAACCACTATGGAACGTGCCGCTGTAGTGCGCAAAATTATAAAATACAAATTTCAAATAAAATAAGATCACCAATTTGATTGTTTGTTGATAAGAAATATCAACCCGTCTTTATATCTAATTCTAAAAATGATACATTGAGAAAATTATAAATAAAGTATAGCGATGAGTGTAGTTTTATTTTAGTATGTTGGTAGGGATCTGTCATGAACAAATATAAATCTGTCAGAATTTGAATTACGTTTTTAAGGTGCATTTTCATTAGTGATAATGGCAGTGGTAGCAGACGCCGTTATAGTATTTCCAATAGAAAATAGCTAGTGACTCATGTTTATGTACATGCAAACTAATATGTGTCATTATCACGATATGTAAGAAATACTATAATTTCGTATTCTACCATCGCCATTAGCTACCATTACCTACCAATCGGAACGCACTTTTCGTCAAAGTGGTACCAACCTAGCATTTGCTATACAGAAATCATTTATTTTTTTTTAGATACGTATTTCTTAAAAAGCAACACAATAAACGTTTATGTCGCTCCTGCCAAAAACTAGATAGCGCGACTCGCTCATATGCGACGGCGACACTCCGCCTTCGGTGACGCGCCGTATCACCGCTCGTCGCGCTATGCCGTACTTTCGGCATTTGTGACATAAATAACTATTATTCTAATGACGTAGTGTAGGTAGTGTCACATGCTGATGCTTTGACAATACCTATAGAATAGATTCTCATGCAGCTAAACTATTAATTTTATATATTGTATGATAAAGTCATATGCCTGGCCACATCAGATTTTTTATTTTTAGTCCAAGTTTAGTAATTTTTTCTTTCAAATATAGAACACATATTCCTCTATTTACTGTCAAAAAAACAATTGCCTTCTATAAATGCAAGGCACCTTGAGATTGCAAAAATCAAGAAATCACTTTAGGGATTATATTATCCAAATATTTTACTAGTAATAATTGTTCAGAATTGCCCATACACAAACCCTAAATCCACAATTTCGTGAAAATTAAATATTAATATAATATATTGTGAATAGTTGTTGAAACAAATTTGCACCCTAAGTAGTTATTCCATCATCGTTGTCAACATGGTCAACACAGAAACAGGTACAAGAAAATAAACTTGAAGCTAGCTTCTTAGTTAATGCTTCCTCCTAAATTTTTTAAAGAATACTGATTGAAATAAAGAACATATCATGTCATAGGTCCCAATAGCATAGTCAGTTGTGCGTTGTGGTAGATACAGAAATAAGAAAGAAAATATACCTGAACAGTCTTTTATTGCAAAAAGTAACCAAAGCACATGTTCTACCCGACCGTTTTTTTTCCACTGATTTCCAATAATGTTTCTTTTTTTCTGAAACCGTCATTGGATTTTCTGTTGTTTACTATTTAGTATTTAGTTTACTATTATAGTGTAAGTCTTTTTATAGATTTAAGAAGAACGTCTAAAAATATGAGTTAAATATGAGTTTTCACTAACAATTAAGTTAATAATTGTTGTTATTTGGACTATTTCACTAAGATGCCGTTTTACTTTTTCTACTTTCTGATAAACTAAAATTGACTGAAACTGAATTCATTATATATTTTTTAAGTGTAATCTAGAAGTAACTAAGAGTTGTAACATTGTTTGTGTAATTTTCTTAAAGCATACCAAATTTGATTTGCCTAAAACTATTTTTTAAAAAGTTGCGGGTTTCGAAAGAAGGTTTCCCCTAATTTATTTGAGCAGTGTATAATAGGTTCATGACAGTAAACAGTATTTTTTTAATAAAATCTAAATTTACCTCGTAAATTTATTGAGAATATTCGAATCTTCTTCTTCCTGGGCTAGCCAGCCCTCATTCGAGGCGTTCTCTCGAGACTTAGTCGAGAAACTTTTACCCCCATTAAGAGGAGCTCGTAAAATTGGGGAACTTTTAAAATATGGTAATAAAGAGGAGAAATAATAAAAAATCTGACTCGATTTATTTTCATCGCGGCTGTCAACGCCCCCAGATACTCGCAACAATAAACAGGCCCAATTTGAATTTCAATGAACTCCAGCGTCGTCGCTGCGTTTTCCTTTCCCTTTAACAGTGACCCTACTTTTGTGGAGATATCGAACAGTAATAAAATTTTATGCAGTTGATTCTTATTTCAAACCGTTACTTTCAGCTCGGTTTATGACCGGGCCATAAACGTATAGATTACAGAAAATTGTTTCCTGTTGTTTGAAAATCAAGTCAATTATCATAAAAATATGATGTACCTATAAAATTACACAATTATTTTTTTTTGTTTTTGAACGAAACCGTTTATTTAGGTGGACGGAACAGATCTAGACTAATTGAAGTTTTATAGTATATTATTTGACGAGCACATAACTAAGGATATAAATCGCGAGCATGAAGTATATACTCGAGCCGCAGGCGAGCGTATAAATATGCAAAAAATGTTTTTGTCAGTGATGGGGAGGCCAACTGTGACGTAACTGTCATCCACGTAGGTTTTGACAGATTTTGACGCTAGTGTTGTATAAAGATGACAGTTCGTTCAAATAATAAAGTAATTATTTGAACGAACTGTCATTATTATACAACGCTAGTGTCATTATGATCATTGGCGTGTAACATGATGGGGGTTAAATAGTCATAGTACGTATATAATGAACTTTATTATATGTGAGTCGTAGATAACTATATATACATTGGTTATTATGCTAATATATGGAGAATATAGATTTTAATTAATTAAAAATATGAGATTTATGGTTAGGGTTATTTGTACGGCAAAGGGTTAGTTTAAATTGAAAGAGAAGTAGCAATTCGGAAGTTGGAGCGTAATCTAAGGTTTTCGCAGTGAGCAAGTTCGAACTAATATTTTACTCGGAGATAATGGCTCGGAAGGCCATAAAGTCATTGGGCCGTAGCTCTTTCATAATTAAATTCAATTCCTTAGAAAATAATGACTAATATTGTAAAATCGGTTTTTCACCGGACAAATAATGGGACCGAAAGGTTCCTTCGGTATTATTAAAACATTTAATCAACATAATAACATGTTTAGTTTTCGATCTCCTGGGAAACTAGCGCGTTCTGTGACAGTGGTAAGATGGCGCACTAATTTCTTAAGATATCCTTATCTAAGATATCTTTTTTCCAGTACATACTAGGCAGAAAATTGTGATTATCGAAGTTGTAGAGAATATAACTATCTATAAGTTGCTTCAATTAAGTATATTTTTTTCCAATGCTTTCAGAGATTTGTGAAAATCAAAAACGCATAAATCCTCAGTGATGGTCAGAAATGGTACAATTAGTCGGTTAGTTTTTGTTTTATGATCATAGTGTGGTTACTAAAGACTTTAATTTTGAAATTCACGTTTACGGATCAGATACATTGGGTAATTAATTCTAAAAAGTGCAGCCCTGTATCTATTTTAGTTTGTTCAGGAGGATTTTTGAAACTTAGATTTTACATTGTTTATCGGTGGTTGAATGTTATTATTTCGCTTCATGTGCGATTACGAGCAAAGTAGTTGGGATAAAAATTATTATTATACACGTTCATGGATCAGATACATTGGGTAATTAATTCTAAAAAGTACAGCCCTCTATCTATTTTAGTTTGTTCAGGAGGATTTTTGAAACTTAGATTTTACGTTGTTTATCGGTGGTTGAATGTTATTATTTCGCTTCATGTGCGATTACGAGCAAAGTAGTTGGGATACAAATTATTATTATACACGTTCATGGATCAGATACATTGGGTAATTAATTCTAAAAAGTACAGCCCTCTATCTATTTTAGTTTGTTCAGGAGTATTTTTGAAACTTAGATTTTACGTTGTTTATCGGTGGTTGAATGTTATTATTTCGCTTCATGTGCGATTACGAGCAAAGTAGTTGGGATAAAAATTATTATTATACACGTTCATGGATCAGATACATTGGGTAATTAATTCTAAAAAGTACAGCCCTCTATCTATTTTAGTTTATTCAGGAGGATTTTTGAAACTTAGATTTTACGTTGTTTATCGGTGGTTGAATGTTATTATTTCGCTTCATGTGCGATTACGAGCAAAGTAGTTGGGATAAAAATTATTATTATACACGTTCATGGATCAGATACATTGGGTAATTAATTCTAAAAAGTACAGCCCTCTATCTATTTTAGTTTGTTCAGGAGGATTTTTGAAACTTAGATTTTACGTTGTTTATCGGTGGTTGAATGTTATTATTTCGCTTCATGTGCGATTACGAGCAAAGTAGTTGGGATAAAAATTATTATTATACACGTTCATGGATCAGATACATTGGGTAATTAATTCTAAAAAGTACAGCCCTCTATCTATTTTAGTTTGTTCAGGAGGATTTTTGAAACTTAGATTTTACGTTGTTTATCGGTGGTTGAATGTTATTATTTTGCTTCATGTGCGATTACGAGCAAAGTAGTTGGGATACAAATTATTATTATACACGTTCATGGATCAGATACATTGGGTAATTAATTCTAAAAAGTACAGCCCTCTATCTATTTTAGTTTGTTCAGGAGTATTTTTGAAACTTAGATTTTACGTTGTTTATCGGTGGTTGAATGTTATTATTTCGCTTCATGTGCGATTACGAGCAAAGTAGTTGGGATAAAAATTATTATTATACACGTTCATGGATCAGATACATTGGGTAATTAATTCTAAAAAGTACAGCCCTCTATCTATTTTAGTTTGTTCAGGAGGATTTTTGAAACTTAGATTTTACGTTGTTTATCGGTGGTTGAATGTTATTATTTCGCTTCATGTGCGATTACGAGCAAAGTAGTTGGAATAAAAATTATTATTATACACGTTCATGGATCAGATACATTGGGTAATTAATTCTAAAAAGTACAGCCCTCTATCTATTTTAGTTTGTTCAGGAGGATTTTTGAAACTTAGATTTTACGTTGTTTATCGGTGGTTGAATGTTATTATTTCGCTTCATGTGCGATTACGAGCAAAGTAGTTGGGATAAAAATTATTATTATACACGTTCATGGATCAGATACATTGGGTAATTAATTCTAAAAAGTACAGCCCTCTATCTATTTTAGTTTGTTCAGGAGGATTTTTGAAACTTAGATTTTACGTTGTTTATCGGTGGTTGAATGTTATTATTTCGCTTCATGTGCGATTACGAGCAAAGTAGTTGGGATACAAATTATTATTATACATGTTTATGGATCAGATACATTGGGTAATTAATTCTAAAAAGTACGGCCCTCTATCTATTTTAGTTTGTTCAGGATGATTTTTGAAACTTAGATTTCACGTTGTTTATCGGTGGTTGAATGTTATTATTTCGCTTCATGTGCGATTACGAGCAAAGTAGTTGGGATACTAATTATTATTATACACGTTTATGGATCAGATACATTGGGTAATTAATTCTAAAAAGTACAGCCCTCTATCTATTTTAGTTTGTTCAGGAGGATTTTTGAAACTTAGATTTTACGTTGTTTATCGGTGGTTGAATGTTATTATTTCGCTTCATGTGCGATTACGAGCAAAGTAGTTGGGATACAAATTATTATTATACACGTTTATGGATCAGATACTTTGGGTAATTAATTCTAAAAAGTACGGCCCTCTATCTATTTTAGTTTGTTCATGATGATTTTTGAAACTTAGATTTTACGTTGTTTATCGGTGGTTGATTGTTATTATTTCGCTTCATGCGAGATTACGAGCAAAGTAGTTGGGATACAAATTATTATTATACACGTTTATGGATCAGATACATTGGGTAATTAATTCTAAAAAGTACAGCCCTCTATCTACTTTAGTTTGTTCAGGAGGATTTTTGAAACTTAGTATTTACGTTGTTTATCGGTGGTTGAATGTTATTATTTCGCTTCATGTGCGATTACGAGCAAAGTAGTTGGGATACAAATTATTATTATACACGTTTATGGATCAGATACATTGGGTTATTAATTCTAAAAAGTACAGCCCTCTATCTATTTTAGTTTGTTCAGGAGGATTTTTGAAACTTAGATTTTACGTTGTTTATCGGTGGTTGAATGTTATTATTTCGCTTCATGTGCGATTACGAGCAAAGTAGTTGGGATACAAATTATTATTATACACGTTTATGGATCAGATACATTGGGTAAATAATTTTAAAAAGTACAGCCCTCTATCTATTTTAGTTTGTTCAGGAGGATTTTTGAAACTTAGATTTTACGTTGTTTATCGGTGGTTGAATGTTATTATTTCGCTTCATGTGCGATTACGAGCAAAGTAGTTGGGATACAAATTATTATTATACACGTTTATGGATCAGATACATTGGGTAATTAATTCTAAAAAGTACGGCCCTCTATCTATTTTAGTTTGTTCAGGATGATTTTTTAAACTTAGATTTTACGTTGTTTATCGGTGGTTGAATGTTATTATTTCGCTTCATGTGCGATTACGAGCAAAGTAGTTGGGATACAAATTATTATTATACACGTTTATGGATCAGATACATTGGGTAATTAATTCTAAAAAGTACAGCCCTCTATCTATTTTAGTTTGTTCAGGAGGATTTTTGAAACTTAGATTTTACGTTGTTTATCGGTGGTTGAATGTTATTATTTCGCTTGTGCGATTACGAGCAAAGTAGTTGGGATACAAATTATTATTATACACGATTATGGATCAGATACATTGGGTAATTAATTCTAAAAAGTACGGCCCTCTATCTATTTTAGTTTGTTCAGGATGATTTTTGAAACTTAGATTTTACGTTGTTTATCGGTGGTTGAATGTTATTATTTCGCTTCATGTGCGATTACGAGCAAAGTAGTTGGGATACAAATTATTATTATACACGTTTATGGATCAGATACATTGGGTAATTAATTCTAAAAAGTACAGCCCTCTATCTATTTTAGTTTGTTCAGGAGGATTTTTGAAACTTAGATTTTACGTTGTTTATCGGTGGTTGAATGTTATTATTTCGCTTCATGTGCGATTACGAGCAAAGTAGTTGGGATACAAATTACAATTATACACGTTTATGGATCAGATACACTGGGTAATTAATTCTAAAAAGTACGGCCCTCTATCTATGTTAGTTTGTTCTGGAGGATTTTTGAAACTTAGATTTTACGTTGTTTATCGGTGGTTGAATGTTATTATTTCGCTTCATGTGCGATTACGAGCAAAGTAGTTGGGATACAAATTATTATTATACACGTTTATGGATCAGATACATTGGGTAAATAATTTCAAAAAGTACAGCCCTCTATCTATTTTAGTTTGTTCAGGAGGATTTTTGAAACTTAGATTTTACGTTGTTTATCGGTGGTTGAATGTTATTATTTCGCTTCATGTGCGATTACGAGCAAAGTAGTTGGGATACAAATTATTATTATACACGTTTATGGATCAGATACATTGGGTAATTAATTCTAAAAAGTACGGCCCTCTATCTATTTTAGTTTGTTCAGGATGATTTTTAACTTAGATTTTACGTTGTTTATCGGTGGTTGAATGTTATTATTTCGCTTCATGTGCGATTACGAGCAAAGTAGTTGGGATACAAATTATTATTATACACGTTTATGGATCAGATACATTGGGTAACTAATTCTAAAAAGTACAGCCCTCTATCTATTTTAGTTTGTTCAGGATGATTTTTGAAACTTAGATTTTACGTTGTTTATCGGTGGTTGAATGTTATTATTTCGCTTCATGCGAGATTACGAGCAAAGTAGCTTGGATACAAATTATTATTATACACGTTTATGGATCAGATACATTGGGTAATTAATTCTAAAAAGTACAGCCCTCTATCTATTTTAGTTTGTTCAGGAGGATTTTTGAAACTTAGATTTTACGTTGTTTATCGGTGGTTGAATGTTATTATTTCGCTTCATGTGCGATTACGAGCAAAGTAGTTGGGATACAAATTATTATTATACACGTTTATGGATCAGATACATTGGGTTATTAATTCTAAAAAGTACAGCCCTCTATCTATTTTAGTTTGTTCAGGAGGATTTTTGAAACTTAGATTTTACGTTGTTTATCGGTGGTTGAATGTTATTATTTCGCTTCATGTGCGATTACGAGCAAAGTAGTTGGGATACAAATTATTATTATACACGTTTATGGATCAGATACATTGGGTAAAAAATTCTAAAAACTACAGCCCTCTATCTATTTTAGATTGTTCAGGAGGATTTTTGAAACTTAGATTTTACGTTGTTCATCGGTGGTTGAATGTTATTATTTCGCTTCATGTGCGATTACGAGCAAAGTAGTTGGTATACAAATTATCATTATACACGTTTATGGATCAGATACATTGGGTAATTAATTCTAAAAAGTACGGCCCTCTATCTATTTTAGTTTGTTCTGGAGGATTTTTGAAACTAGATTTTACGTTGTTTATTGGTGGTTGAATGTTATTATTTCGCTTCATGTGCGATTACGAGCAAAGTAGTTGGGATACAAATTATTATTATACACGTTTATGGATCAGATACATTGGGTAAATAATTTTAAAAAGTACAGCCCTCTATCTATTTTAGTTTGTTCAGGAGGATTTTTGAAACTTAGATTTTACGTTGTTTATCGGTGGTTTAATGTTATTATTTCGCTTCATGTGCGATTACGAGCAAAGTAGTTGGGATACAAATTATTATTATACACGTTTATGGATCAGATACATTGGGTAATTAATTCTAAAAAGTACGGCCCTCTATCTATTTTAGTTTGTTCAGGATGATTTTTGAAACTTAGATTTTACGTTGTTTATCGGTGGTTGAATGTTATTATTTCGCTTCATGTGCGATTACGAGCAAAGTAGTTGGGATACAAATTATTATTATACACGTTTATGGATCAGATACATTGGGTAATTAATTCTAAAAAGTACAGCCCTCTATCTATTTTAGTTTGTTCAGGATGATTTTTGAAACTTAGATTTTACGTTGTTTATCGGTGGTTGAATGTTATTATTTCGCTTCATGTGCGATTACGAGCAAAGTAGTTGGGATACAAATTATTATTATACACGTTTATGGATCAGATACATTGGGTAATTAATTCTAAAAAGTACAGCCCTCTATCTATTTTAGTTTGTTCAGGAGGATTTTTGAAACTTAGATTTTACGTTGTTTATCGGTGGTTGAATGTTATTATTTCGCTTCATGTGCGATTACGAGCAAAGTAGTTGGGATACAAATTATTATTATACATGTTTATGGATCAGATACATTGGGTAATTAATTCTAAAAAGTACGGCCCTCTATCTATTTTAGTTTGTTCAGGATGATTTTTGAAACTTAGATTTTACGTTGTTTATCGGTGGTTGAATGTTATTATTTCGCTTCATGCGAGATTACGAGCAAAGTAGTTGGGATACAAATTATTATTATACACGTTTATGGATCAGATACATTGGGTAATTAATTCTAAAAAGTACAGCCCTCTATCTATTTTAGTTTGTTCAGGAGGATTTTTGAAACTTAGATTTTACGTTGTTTATCGGTGGTTGAATGTTATTATTTCGCTTCATGTGCGATTACGAGCAAAGTAGTTGGGATACAAATTATTATTATATATGTTTATGGATCAGATACATTGGGTAATTAATTCTAAAAAGTACGGCCCTCTATCTATTTTAGTTTGTTCAGGATGATTTTTGAAACTTAGATTTTACGTTGTTTATCGGTGGTTGAATGTTATTATTTCGACTCATGTGCGATTACGAGCAAACTAGTTGGGATACAAATTATTATTATACACGTTTATGGATCAGATACATTGGGTAATTAATTCTAAAAAGTACAGCCCTCTATCTATTTTAGTTTGTTCAGGAGGATTTTTGAAACTTAGATTTTACATTGTTTATCGGTGGTTGAATGTTATTATTTCGCTTCATGTGCGATTACGAGCAAAGTAGTTGGGATACAAATTATTATTATACACGTTTATGGATCAGATACATTGGGTAATTAATTCTAAAAAGTACAGCCCTCTATCTATTTTAGTTTGTTCAGGAGGATTTTTGAAACTTAGATTTTACGTTGTTTATCGGTGGTTGAATGTTATTATGTCGCTTCATGTGCGATTAAGAGCAAAGTAGTTGGGATACAAATTATTATTATACACGTTTATGGATCAGATACATTGGGTAATTAATTCTAAAAAGTACGGCCCTCTATCTATTTTAGTTTGTTCAGGATGATTTTTGAAACTTAGATTTTACGTTGTTTATCGGTGGTTGAATGTTATTATTTCGCTTCATGTGCGATTACGAGCAAAGTAGTTGGGATACAAATTATTATTATACACGTTTATGGATCAGATACATTGGGTTATTAATTCTAAAAAGTACAGCCCTCTATCTATTTTAGTTTGTTCAGGAGGATTTTTGAAACTTAGATTTTACGTTGTTTATCGGTGGTTGAATGTTATTATTTCGCTTCATGTGCGATTACGAGCAAAGTAGTTGGGATACAAATTATTATTATACACGTTTATGGATCAGATACATTGGGTAAAAAATTCTAAAAACTACAGCCCTCTATCTATTTTAGATTGTTCAGGAGGATTTTTGAAACTTAGATTTTACGTTGTTCATCGGTGGTTGAATGTTATTATTTCGCTTCATGTGCGATTACGAGCAAAGTAGTTGGTATACAAATTATCATTATACACGTTTATGGATCAGATACATTGGGTAATTAATTCTAAAAAGTACGGCCCTCTATCTATTTTAGTTTGTTCTGGAGGATTTTTGAAACTAGATTTTACGTTGTTTATTGGTGGTTGAATGTTATTATTTCGCTTCATGTGCGATTACGAGCAAAGTAGTTGGGATACAAATTATTATTATACACGTTTATGGATCAGATACATTGGGTAAATAATTTTAAAAAGTACAGCCCTCTATCTATTTTAGTTTGTTCAGGAGGATTTTTGAAACTTAGATTTTACGTTGTTTATCGGTGGTTTAATGTTATTATTTCGCTTCATGTGCGATTACGAGCAAAGTAGTTGGGATACAAATTATTATTATACACGTTTATGGATCAGATACATTGGGTAATTAATTCTAAAAAGTACGGCCCTCTATCTATTTTAGTTTGTTCAGGATGATTTTTGAAACTTAGATTTTACGTTGTTTATCGGTGGTTGAATGTTATTATTTCGCTTCATGTGCGATTACGAGCAAAGTAGTTGGGATACAAATTATTATTATACACGTTTATGGATCAGATACATTGGGTAATTAATTCTAAAAAGTACAGCCCTCTATCTATTTTAGTTTGTTCAGGATGATTTTTGAAACTTAGATTTTACGTTGTTTATCGGTGGTTGAATGTTATTATTTCGCTTCATGTGCGATTACGAGCAAAGTAGTTGGGATACAAATTATTATTATACACGTTTATGGATCAGATACATTGGGTAATTAATTCTAAAAAGTACAGCCCTCTATCTATTTTAGTTTGTTCAGGAGGATTTTTGAAACTTAGATTTTACGTTGTTTATCGGTGGTTGAATGTTATTATTTCGCTTCATGTGCGATTACGAGCAAAGTAGTTGGGATACAAATTATTATTATACATGTTTATGGATCAGATACATTGGGTAATTAATTCTAAAAAGTACGGCCCTCTATCTATTTTAGTTTGTTCAGGATGATTTTTGAAACTTAGATTTTACGTTGTTTATCGGTGGTTGAATGTTATTATTTCGCTTCATGCGAGATTACGAGCAAAGTAGTTGGGATACAAATTATTATTATACACGTTTATGGATCAGATACATTGGGTAATTAATTCTAAAAAGTACAGCCCTCTATCTATTTTAGTTTGTTCAGGAGGATTTTTGAAACTTAGATTTTACGTTGTTTATCGGTGGTTGAATGTTATTATTTCGCTTCATGTGCGATTACGAGCAAAGTAGTTGGGATACAAATTATTATTATATATGTTTATGGATCAGATACATTGGGTAATTAATTCTAAAAAGTACGGCCCTCTATCTATTTTAGTTTGTTCAGGATGATTTTTGAAACTTAGATTTTACGTTGTTTATCGGTGGTTGAATGTTATTATTTCGACTCATGTGCGATTACGAGCAAACTAGTTGGGATACAAATTATTATTATACACGTTTATGGATCAGATACATTGGGTAATTAATTCTAAAAAGTACAGCCCTCTATCTATTTTAGTTTGTTCAGGAGGATTTTTGAAACTTAGATTTTACATTGTTTATCGGTGGTTGAATGTTATTATTTCGCTTCATGTGCGATTACGAGCAAAGTAGTTGGGATACAAATTATTATTATACACGTTTATGGATCAGATACATTGGGTAATTAATTCTAAAAAGTACAGCCCTCTATCTATTTTAGTTTGTTCAGGAGGATTTTTGAAACTTAGATTTTACGTTGTTTATCGGTGGTTGAATGTTATTATGTCGCTTCATGTGCGATTAAGAGCAAAGTAGTTGGGATACAAATTATTATTATACACGTTTATGGATCAGATACATTGGGTAATTAATTCTAAAAAGTACGGCCCTCTATCTATTTTAGTTTGTTCAGGATGATTTTTGAAACTTAGATTTTACGTTGTTTATCGGTGGTTGAATGTTATTATTTCGCTTCATGTGCGATTACGAGCAAAGTAGTTGGGATACAAATTATTATTATACACGTTTATGGATCAGATACATTGGGTAATTAATTCTAAAAAGTACGGCCCTCTATCTATTTTAGTTTGTTCAGGAGGATTTTTGAAACTTAGATTTTACGTTGTTTATCGGTGGTTGAATGTTATTATTTCGCTTCATGTGCGATTACGAGCAAAGTAGTTGGGATACAAATTACAATTATACACGTTTATGGATCAGATACATTGGGTAATTAATTCTAAAAAGTACGGCCCTCTATCTATTTTAGTTTGTTCAGGATGATTTTTGAAACTTAGATTTTACGTTGTTTATCGGTGGTTGAATGTTATTATTTCGCTTCATGTGCGATTACAAGCAAAGTAGTTGGGATACAAATTATTATTATACATGTTTATGGATCAGATACATTGGGTAATTAATTCTAAAAAGTACAGCCCTCTATCTATTTTAGTTTGTTCAGGAGGATTTTTGAAACTTAGATTTTACGTTGTTTATCGGTGGTTGAATGTTATTATTTCGCTTCATGTGCGATTACGAGCAAAGTAGTTGGGATACAAATTATTATTATACACGTTTATGGATCAGATACATTGGGTAATTAATTCTAAAAAGTACGGCCCTCTATCTATTTTAGTTTGTTCAGGATGATTTTTGAAACTTAGATTTTACGTTGTTTATCGGTGGTTGAATGTTATTATTTCGCTTCATGTGCGATTACGAGCAAAGTAGTTGGGATACAAATTATTATTATACACGTTTATGGATCAGATACATTGGGTAATTAATTCTAAAAAGTACAGCCCTCTATCTATTTTAGTTTGTTCAGGAGGATTTTTGAAACTTAGATTTTACGTTGTTTATCGGTGGTTGAATGTTATTATGTCGCTTCATGTGCGATTACGAGCAAAGTAGTTGGGATACAAATTATTATTATACACGTTTATGGATCAGATACATTGGGTAATTAATTCTAAAAAGTACGGCCCTCTATCTATTTTAGTTTGTTCAGGATGATTTTTGAAACTTAGATTTTACGTTGTTTATCGGTGGTTGAATGTTATTATTTCGCTTCATGTGCGATTACGAGCAAAGTAGTTGGGATACAAATTATTATTATACACGTTTGTGGATCAGATACATTGGGTAATTAATTCTAAAAAGTACGGCCCTCTATCTATTTTAGTTTGTTCAGGAGGATTTTTGAAACTTAGATTTTACGTTGTTTATCGGTGGTTGAATGTTATTATTTCGCTTCATGTGCGATTACGAGCAAAGTAGTTGGGATACAAATTACAATTATACACGTTTATGGATCAGATACATTGGGTAATTAATTCTAAAAAGTACGGCCCTCTATCTATTTTAGTTTGTTCAGGATGATTTTTGAAACTTAGATTTTACGTTGTTTATCGGTGGTTGAATGTTATTATTTCGCTTCATGTGCGATTACAAGCAAAGTAGTTGGGATACAAATTATTATTATACACGTTTATGGATCAGATACATTGGGTAATTAATTCTAAAAAGTACAGCCCTCTATCTATTTTAGTTTGTTCAGGAGGATTTCTGAAACTTAGATTTTACGTTGTTTATCGGTGGTTGAATGTTATTATTTCGCTTCATGTGCGATTACGAGCAAAGTAGTTGGGATACAAATTATTATTATACACGTTTATGGATCAGATACATTGGGTAATTAATTCTAAAAAGTACGGCCCTCTATCTATTTTAGTTTGTTCAGGATGATTTTTGAAACTTAGATTTTACGTTGTTTATCGGTGGTTGAATGTTATTATTTCGCTTCATGTGCGATTACGAGCAAAGTAGTTGGGATACAAATTATTATTATACACGTTTATGGATCAGATACATTGGGTAATTAATTCTAAAAAGTACAGCCCTCTATCTATTTTAGTTTGTTCAGGAGGATTTTTGAAACTTAGATTTTACGTTGTTTATCGGTGGTTGAATGTTATTATTTCGCTTCATGTGCGATTACGAGCAAAGTAGTTGGGATACAAATTACAATTATACACGTTTATGGATCAGATACATTGGGTAATTAATTCTAAAAAGTACGGCCCTCTATCTATTTTAGTTTGTTCTGGAGGATTTTTGAAACTTAGATTTTACGTTGTTTATCGGTGGTTGAATGTTATTATTTCGCTTCATGTGCGATTACGAGCTAAGTAGTTGGGATACAAATTATTATTATACACGTTTATGTATCAGATACATTGGGTAAATAATTTCAAAAAGTACAGCCCTCTATCTATTTTAGTTTGTTCAGGAGGATTTTTGAAACTTAGATTTTACGTTGTTTATCGGTGGTTTAATGTTATTATTTCGCTTCATGTGCGATTACGAGCAAAGTAGTTGGGATACAAATTATTATTATACACGTTTATGGATCAGATACATTGGGTAATTAATTCTAAAAAGTACGGCCCTCTATCTATTTTAGTTTGTTCAGGATGATTTTTGAAACTTAGATTTTACGTTGTTTATCGGTGGTTGAATGTTATTATTTCGCTTCATGTGCGATTACGAGCAAAGTAGTTGGGATACAAATTATTATTATACACGTTCATGGATCAGATACATTGGGTAATTAATTCTAAAAAGTACAGCCCTCTATCTATTTTAGTTTGTTCAGGAGGATTTTTGAAACTTAGATTTTACGTTGTTTATCGGTGGTTGAATGTTATTATTTCGCTTCATGCGAGATTACGAGCAAAGTAGTTTGGATACAAATTATTATTATACACGTTTATGGATCAGATACATTGGGTAATTAATTCTAAAAAGTACAGCCCTCTATCTATTTTAGTTTGTTCAGGAGGATTTTTGAAACTTAGATTTTACGTTGTTTATCGGTGGTTGAATGTTATTATTTCGCTTCATGTGCGATTACGAGCAAAGTAGTTGGGATACAAATTATTATTATACACGTTTATGGATCAGATACATTGGGTTATTAATTCTAAAAAGTACAGCCCTCTATCTATTTTAGTTTGTTCAGGAGGATTTTTGAAACTTAGATTTTACGTTGTTTATCGGTGGTTGAATGTTATTATTTCGCTTCATGTGCGATTACGAGCAAAATAGTTGGGATACAAATTATTATTATACACGTTTATGGATCAGATACATTGGGTAAAAAATTCTAAAAACTACAGCCCTCTATCTATTTTAGTTTGTTCAGGAGGATTTTTGAAACTTAGATTTTACGTTGTTTATCGGTGGTTGAATGTTATTATTTCGCTTCATGTGCGATTACGAGCAAAGTAGTTGGGATACAAATTATTATTATACACGTTTATGGATCAGATACATTGGGTAATTAATTCTAAAAAGTACGGCCCTCTATCTATTTTAGTTTGTTCTGGAGGATTTTTGAAACTTAGGTTTTACGTTGTTTATTGGTGGTTGAATGTTATTATTTCGCTTCATGTGCGATTACGAGCAAAGTAGTTGGGATACAAATTATTATTATACACGTTTATGGATCAGATACATTGGGTAAATAATTTTAAAAAGTACAGCCCTCTATCTATTTTAGTTTGTTCAGGAGGATTTTTGAAACTTAGATTTTACGTTGTTTATCGGTGGTTGAATGTTATTATTTCGCTTCATGTGCGATTACGAGCAAAGTAGTTGGGATACAAATTATTATTATACACGTTTATGGATCAGATACATTGGGTAATTAATTCTAAAAAGTACAGCCCTCTATCTATTTTAGTTTGTTCAGGAGGATTTTTGAAACTTAGATTTTACGTTGTTTATCGGTGGTTGAATGTTATTATGTCGCTTCATGTGCGATTACGAGCAAAGTAGTTGGGATACAAATTATTATTATACACGTTTATGGATCAGATACATTGGGTAATTAATTCTAAAAAGTACGGCCCTCTATCTATTTTAGTTTGTTCAGGATGATTTTTGAAACTTAGATTTTACGTTGTTTATCGGTGGTTGAATGTTATTATTTCGCTTCATGTGCGATTACGAGCAAAGTAGTTGGGATACAAATTATTATTATACACGTTTGTGGATCAGATACATTGGGTAATTAATTCTAAAAAGTACGGCCCTCTATCTATTTTAGTTTGTTCAGGAGGATTTTTGAAACTTAGATTTTACGTTGTTTATCGGTGGTTGAATGTTATTATTTCGCTTCATGTGCGATTACGAGCAAAGTAGTTGGGATACAAATTACAATTATACACGTTTATGGATCAGATACATTGGGTAATTAATTCTAAAAAGTACGGCCCTCTATCTATTTTAGTTTGTTCAGGATGATTTTTGAAACTTAGATTTTACGTTGTTTATCGGTGGTTGAATGTTATTATTTCGCTTCATGTGCGATTACAAGCAAAGTAGTTGGGATACAAATTATTATTATACACGTTTATGGATCAGATACATTGGGTAATTAATTCTAAAAAGTACAGCCCTCTATCTATTTTAGTTTGTTCAGGAGGATTTCTGAAACTTAGATTTTACGTTGTTTATCGGTGGTTGAATGTTATTATTTCGCTTCATGTGCGATTACGAGCAAAGTAGTTGGGATACAAATTATTATTATACACGTTTATGGATCAGATACATTGGGTAATTAATTCTAAAAAGTACGGCCCTCTATCTATTTTAGTTTGTTCAGGATGATTTTTGAAACTTAGATTTTACGTTGTTTATCGGTGGTTGAATGTTATTATTTCGCTTCATGTGCGATTACGAGCAAAGTAGTTGGGATACAAATTATTATTATACACGTTTATGGATCAGATACATTGGGTAATTAATTCTAAAAAGTACAGCCCTCTATCTATTTTAGTTTGTTCAGGAGGATTTTTGAAACTTAGATTTTACGTTGTTTATCGGTGGTTGAATGTTATTATTTCGCTTCATGTGCGATTACGAGCAAAGTAGTTGGGATACAAATTACAATTATACACGTTTATGGATCAGATACATTGGGTAATTAATTCTAAAAAGTACGGCCCTCTATCTATTTTAGTTTGTTCTGGAGGATTTTTGAAACTTAGATTTTACGTTGTTTATCGGTGGTTGAATGTTATTATTTCGCTTCATGTGCGATTACGAGCTAAGTAGTTGGGATACAAATTATTATTATACACGTTTATGTATCAGATACATTGGGTAAATAATTTCAAAAAGTACAGCCCTCTATCTATTTTAGTTTGTTCAGGAGGATTTTTGAAACTTAGATTTTACGTTGTTTATCGGTGGTTTAATGTTATTATTTCGCTTCATGTGCGATTACGAGCAAAGTAGTTGGGATACAAATTATTATTATACACGTTTATGGATCAGATACATTGGGTAATTAATTCTAAAAAGTACGGCCCTCTATCTATTTTAGTTTGTTCAGGATGATTTTTGAAACTTAGATTTTACGTTGTTTATCGGTGGTTGAATGTTATTATTTCGCTTCATGTGCGATTACGAGCAAAGTAGTTGGGATACAAATTATTATTATACACGTTCATGGATCAGATACATTGGGTAATTAATTCTAAAAAGTACAGCCCTCTATCTATTTTAGTTTGTTCAGGAGGATTTTTGAAACTTAGATTTTACGTTGTTTATCGGTGGTTGAATGTTATTATTTCGCTTCATGCGAGATTACGAGCAAAGTAGTTTGGATACAAATTATTATTATACACGTTTATGGATCAGATACATTGGGTAATTAATTCTAAAAAGTACAGCCCTCTATCTATTTTAGTTTGTTCAGGAGGATTTTTGAAACTTAGATTTTACGTTGTTTATCGGTGGTTGAATGTTATTATTTCGCTTCATGTGCGATTACGAGCAAAGTAGTTGGGATACAAATTATTATTATACACGTTTATGGATCAGATACATTGGGTTATTAATTCTAAAAAGTACAGCCCTCTATCTATTTTAGTTTGTTCAGGAGGATTTTTGAAACTTAGATTTTACGTTGTTTATCGGTGGTTGAATGTTATTATTTCGCTTCATGTGCGATTACGAGCAAAATAGTTGGGATACAAATTATTATTATACACGTTTATGGATCAGATACATTGGGTAAAAAATTCTAAAAACTACAGCCCTCTATCTATTTTAGTTTGTTCAGGAGGATTTTTGAAACTTAGATTTTACGTTGTTTATCGGTGGTTGAATGTTATTATTTCGCTTCATGTGCGATTACGAGCAAAGTAGTTGGGATACAAATTATTATTATACACGTTTATGGATCAGATACATTGGGTAATTAATTCTAAAAAGTACGGCCCTCTATCTATTTTAGTTTGTTCTGGAGGATTTTTGAAACTTAGGTTTTACGTTGTTTATTGGTGGTTGAATGTTATTATTTCGCTTCATGTGCGATTACGAGCAAAGTAGTTGGGATACAAATTATTATTATACACGTTTATGGATCAGATACATTGGGTAAATAATTTTAAAAAGTACAGCCCTCTATCTATTTTAGTTTGTTCAGGAGGATTTTTGAAACTTAGATTTTACGTTGTTTATCGGTGGTTGAATGTTATTATTTCGCTTCATGTGCGATTACGAGCAAAGTAGTTGGGATACAAATTATTATTATACACGTTTATGGATCAGATACATTGGGTAATTAATTCTAAAAAGTACGGCCCTCTATCCATTTTAGTTTGTTCAGGATGATTTTTTAAACTTAGATTTTACGTTGTTTATCGGTGGTTGAATGTTATTATTTCGCTTCATGTGCGATTACGAGCAAAGTAGTTGGGATACAAATTATTATTATACACGTTTATGGATCAGATACATTGGGTAAAAAATTCTAAAAACTACAGCCCTCTATCTATTTTAGTTTGTTCAGGAGGATTTTTGAAACTTAGATTTTACGTTGTTTATCGGTGGTTGAATGTTATTATTTCGCTTCATGTGCGATTACGAGCAAAGTAGTTGGGATACAAATTATTATTATACACGTTTATGGATCAGATACATTGGGTAATTAATTCTAAAAAGTACGGCCCTCTATCTATTTTAGTTTGTTCTGGAGGATTTTTGAAACTTAGATTTTACGTTGTTTATTGGTGGTTGAATGTTATTATTTCGCTTCATGTGCGATTACGAGCAAAGTAGTTGGGATACAAATTATTATTATACACGTTTATGGATCAGATACATTGGGTAAATAATTTCAAAAAGTACAGCCCTCTATCTATTTTAGTTTGTTCCGGAGGATTTTTGAAACTTAGATTTTACGTTGTTTATCGGTGGTTGAATGTTATTATTTCGCTTCATGTGCGATTACGAGCAAAGTAGTTGGGATACAAATTATTATTATACACGTTTATGGATCAGATACATTGGGTAATTAATTCTAAAAAGTACGGCCCTCTATCTATTTTAGTTTGTTCAGGATGATTTTTTAAACTTAGATTTTACGTTGTTTATCGGTGGTTGAATGTTATTATTTCGCTTCATGTGCGATTACGAGCAAAGTAGTTGGGATACAAATTATTATTATATATGTTTATGGATCAGATACATTGGGTAATTAATTCTAAAAAGTACGGCCCTCTATCTATTTTAGTTTGTTCAGGATGATTTTTGAAACTTAGATTTTACGTTGTTTATCGGTGGTTGAATGTTATTATTTCGACTCATGTGCGATTACGAGCAAACTAGTTGGGATACAGATTATTATTATACACGTTTATGGATCAGATACATTGGGTAATTAATTCTAAAAAGTACAGCCCTCTATCTATTTTAGTTTGTTCAGGAGGATTTTTGAAACTTAGATTTTACGTTGTTTATCGGTGGTTGAATGTTATTATTTCGTTTCATGTGCGATTACGAGCAAAGTTGTTGGGATACAAATTATTATTATACACGTTCATGGATCAGATACATTGGGTAATTAATTCTAAAAAGTACAGCCCTCTATCTATTTTAGTTTGTTCAAGAGGATTTTTGAAACTTAGATTTTGCGTTGTTTATCGGTGGTTGAATGTTATTATTTCGCTTCTTGTGCGATTACGAGCAAAGTAGTTGGGATACAAATTATTATTATACACGTTTATGGATCAGATACATTGGGTAATTAATTCTAAAAAGTACAGCCCTCTATCTATTTTAGTTTGTTCAGGAGGATTTTTGAAACTTAGATTTTACGTTGTTTATCGGTGGTTGAATGTTATTATTTCGCTTCATGTACGATTACGAGCAAAGTAGTTGGGATACAACTAAACAAAAATATGTCGGAATTTAGGACAGTCTCTTTGGGACGTTTACCTTACTTAGAGTGACGTACCGCTCTATCCAGAGCTTAAATTAACTTTATCCGTTCAACTGTCTCAAAGTCTTACTATTGAAAGTAATATCGGCCTCACACATCAACGCTAATATGACGTGACAAACAATATTAAATTTCGTCGAAAGCGAAACTGTAGAATATGATCCGTCTTTCCGCACAAAGCCGATACCACATAACGGCTCAACGCGAGAGGATATTTATATCGAAACCGATTATTCGACTGTCAAACAAACGAGTTGGAACTTTGCCGAAAGCGGGACTCGCTAACTCTTTCGCCTTCCCGCAAAACTTTCGTATACAAATTTGTTTTGAATGAGTCTTGAATAGAGTTCGCGAAAAATAGTACACTATAACCTAGCGATACAACTTGCGTGTGTTTGCTACATTGTTATACGTACAGTGGAAATGTGAAATTGTCGACTTGAGTCAAAACATGTCCAAGAAGTGTTAATATTTTTTTTATAACCTATATGTTCATTAAGCAAAATGATAAATAATGAAAAACAAGAGTGAATAAATCGTAAGGAAGGTGGATTGTTAATGTCTTTTCCACAGTATAATTAAATTAAATGTCATGATCCTTAAAATAAACCAAACAATGTAATTTCGGGATAAATGGCATACGTAACTGTCTGTTATTTTAGTGGCTAACCGAAAACGTAGTATTATTCTGAATAATATTCGGTCATGTGATATATGTATATTATTCCGCAGGCAGCCGTAGCTCGTAGTTCAAATACTGTTATCAACAGTAGGCACAAAATGTAGGTAAATATCCCTTTATTAAATATGTTAATAATTCAAACGTTACATTGATGTTATTGTAGTTATTGTATAAACGTTATTATAGCATTTAGATGAACTTTTTGTATATTTATTTATTTATAATGACGTGTTTATTTATAATGTTGCATTAAATAACTACTACTTACAATTTTCCTATCAGAAACTATTATTAATTCCTAATTTTAGGGAACTTGAGAGAATACAATATACACGTCTCTACAGGGGGAATCATAATGTACTGGCGAGATTTTTTAACCATTTTTTAACCAACGTTCAATATCAAGAATTCTGCTGAAATTATTTTAAAATTCATATAAATTAAAGTCCACTTTTTGAGAACCTCTGGTATTTTCAGAAATTATTATTCCCTTTTTTTGTTACTGTAATTAGGCATGTTATCCTAAGATTATGTAACAATACTACCAGCTACTATCAGTGGCAGCCACTTAAAATATATCATATTTATTTAATTTTTCATAACGTTTCCAATTCTAGTTTTATAAAAAAAAGTCAGCGGTTCTCAACAAGTTAACTCCTGTTATTCCGTCATTTTGAAGATAAACAAATTAAAATCTAAAATCTTTTTTCTTGCCTACGTCATATTACAAGCTCTCTGTGTCTTATATTATAACATTTATATATAACATATATACAGTGAGTGTGTAATGTATGGAAAAATGATGAAAATCTCTGAGACGGATTAATAGTATTTTTAAAAATCCTGGAACACGTCGATATTTAATTGTTAAAATACCATTTATGTGAAGGCTTTACATAAGAAAATATGTGAAAAAAAAACAATTGGAATGAGTAAAAAATGTATGGGTAGAGATAATAATCCTGAAAACAAATCTAGGTTTCAAAATGCTCTGACGCGCAAGGTTTTTTAAAAAAGTGGTGTGAAAGTATTAAAAAAATGCTATATTGGTAATTTCTACAAATTTATACCAGCTGAACCCATCGTGCCACAAACCTCAAAATGGTCTCATAGTAAACCTTAATCTTATGAGCCATTTAATAAATATGATCCCTTTAAAAACACAATACGTAGATACCTAGATAGAAAGTAAGTTAAGATACGAAAATTAGGATTAAAATAACTTTAGAAATAATTCCCACGCAGAGTATCATATTATACGTAATATGTGCGTTAAATTAACTAGCTTCTATATTTAAATATAGCAAAATTTAAATTAAACTGTTGGCATAAACATGTATTAATCCATGCGTTCCAACATGTAAATAAAAACTTTATTACACCCCAGCCATAACAATATTCATAAGATAACTTTCTCCATCGAAAACTTATTTAATAATTTCAGAGGGTATCAAAACAATTCGGAATTCTTTCAGATTTGTAAACATTCCCAAACTGCCGAACCTTGAAACAACTTCCCGCCATTCCGAGGGAATCCCCCACCCCTTTAATAATATCCCCCCCGAAGTTATTAATTCCACTTTTCCATTTAACGAACTTCACAGATGAGAGAGCGAGAGAGAGAGAGAGAGGGGAAAGAGGAGAGAGGCCATAATACGCGACATAATTACCCGACATCATTTTCATTCAAATTTCGTTAGAACCGTTAACGTAAATATCCGTCTTAAACATATTTTTATGCAAATTATCCCACCGAAACGAACCAACCCTCTCTCTCGAGAAGCCTTCCGTATTCTTGGCAACGACCCTCACATAAATGACGCTTTTCAGCACCCCCTAATATACCCCTAATATACTTGTTGAATTGATTCTCTGTAAGGATACGATCGTATTAGACAGTAAGCCTCCCTCTGCTGGCGTTGTACGTTTGCAAATGATGGAGACTTGATGGCGATGGAGACTATGTCTTCTCTTCGTTCGTATTAAGGCTAATGTGGCGCCACCCCTTGTTTGTTTGGCGAATTAAAGGCGCGAGCTAAGAGGCTGTGGGCTGGTTTCGTAAACTTCTTAACGTATTCTACGTCATTACGTAATAATGAACGTATTCGCCGTTAAATGCCGACCTCAGAAGTCTGGCTAACGCAACCGTGCGGTATAATAAAGGTACTGAATTAACTCACACACAGGAATTTGTTTGTATATCTCGAGTAAATGAGTAAATAATGTGTGGTGATGAGGAGATGATGAGAGGATGTTGAAGCGTTTCTACACAAAGTATAAAACTTGAAACCTGAAAAAAAATTAATCATTATAACACGAGAGGATATAAGTTAAAATTTATAAAATAGTTTTAAATTTAATTAAAAACAAAATGACTTGGAGAAAATATTAATTATGAAATAAAAAAAAATGTTTGTGCATAGTTTTCAGGTTGGTATGATTCTGTTCGGGGATGACGTAATTTGTAAAATTTGTAGTCAAGTCAAGTGGATTTTCAGCATTTTTCCCGGAAATTTTCAGGTTATTTATGTCAAATAGTAACCTCTACAAAAGTTACAGATTTTTTAAGTCATAAAATGGATGTTTTGTCTACTTATGTGAAACTTTAATTTATAGCATTACTGTAAAACAAATAAGTTTGGGATCAAAAAAAATTTATCAATTTATGAACAATTACTGAAAACATTATTGTTGCGGAAGTCATTTTATAGTTATTAATTTTTTTAGCATGGTGTTGAATAGTGACTATTATTTATTGTTATTGTATTAAAAAATTAGCACCGAAAGGACCTTGTACGATGATTTTTCACCACAGAATTTATTTTTGACTAAAAAAATACTGAATATCTTAAAAGTTTCTTGGTTTCTGTATATAAGACATAAATATACATGCTTTCACGGAATTTCATACCTAATGGCATTATTTTTGCGATATTGAAAAATATAGAATACAAAAATCGTTTGCATTAACAATCGCTTTTTCTCGGAAAATTTTAAGGTTTTAGTAAAAAGTGGCCGTTTTTGCGTTCATTAGAAGCTCTTTACCATTTTCTATGATAAAAGTCCTCTCTACAATTAGTTCACACTCTCAATTTCATTAACCTGTATTAAATATAGAATTATATTAAAGTAAAAAAAATACAGGAAAGCAATGAACACTCCCGGAATATTTCTGATTTTAAATAATGTAATAAGAGGTACTATGAATCAGCCTGTGAAACATCCTTGATAGACAAAGGATAGTAAATGAAAATGAAATGAAACTATTAGGTACCCCAAAGAGATAGAACTAACCAAAAGTCCAACAATTCAGATGTCATCCACCAGAAAAGCTTATGGAAGCTGGCCCAGGAATAACGAACAAAAAGCCCAAAGATATTTTGAGCATTTAGAATATATCTGCGAGACGACATGAATTCAAAACAAAAAAGCTCCGGGTCCTGGCTGCTTATTATGTACACAATCTTTGAAAAATTATTACTCAATAGATTGATACCAATAATTGGGAGCAAAAGACTTGTTCCAGACCATAAGCTCATATTTCGGAACAACCACTCAACTATTGTTAGAGGAAGAAAAAGGTTTGACCTGCAATCTTCCTAGATGTCGCACAGGCTTTTGATAAAGTCTGGAATTAAACCATATATTAGGAAGTATCTTCCCCAAATAGTTCGTACAAATGTTGGATAATACCTGATAGAGAGATACTTTAGAGTTAAATAAGGATTTGCATGCAAAGCAGCAGTACCGCAAGGTAGTGAGTTAGGGCCGGTTCTGTACCTACTCTACATCAGCGACCTCACAGGATTAAAAGAAATACTGTAGCCATCTGTACATACGACACGGCTAGTCTAGGTGCCAGGAACATCAATGTAGAAAAAAACAAGGAAACTCCAAGCAGTTCTTGGTCATTTTCATGTCTGGACAAAGAAAATCAGATTGCACTGATCGAACTCAAGGCAGTACATGTTGACTTCACCCACAAGAAAATATACCACAACCCTTTTACTATTAATAACCAAATAGCACCATGCGTAACTACAGCCGAACATCTCGGCATGACATTAGACGCCACGCTCCGCTGGAAAGCCCATGTCAAAAGGAAAAGATGGAACTAGGAATTTGATACAGATGAATTGGCTGCTTGGAAGAAACTCTACGCTGTTGCTGGATAATAAGCTTCTTTTGTACCAGCAAATTTTAAAACGTGGGTATGTTTGGTGCTCAACTCTGGGGTTGCACTAAAATTCCACAAGTACTTTTGATAGTGACAGAAACAGGGTTAATGCTGGTTATAAGCTTAAGTTCCAAAAGCATAGTTGGAAAGAAAATTGTTACCAGTATAACAAGGCTAATTGAGAGATATCATCCGTTCTAGAATGTGGATTCTCTTATTGAATAAGAACAATCAATCTTGAACCCACAGAAGTCACAATCTTACCCCTAAAATACATTCTATTCCCCATGCGATGATCAAATAACATTATTTACCGAATTACACCACTTAAATCGCTATTATATATATATGGAAGGATCGCAAACTGAATGGCAAAAGCTCGTGTCGCTCTTATTGGTCCCAAACATTGTAGGGAAGGGGGTGGGGGTGCAAACGTGGTCGAAGTCCATTTTCCGCCTTCACAGACCGGCTTAGCAGTCGCGAGTAAGCAAATTGACCACCCCCTTCCCTCGCTATGACTTCCGGTAACTCAAACTGAACTGCAGTTCGACTCCGGTTATTAGTGCTCCTATTTACGACTGTAATTAACTTATATTGTTGTTCGGCAGCGTTCGGTGTTTGCACGGACGTGAGAAATACGCGGTTTATTGCGGGTGCTATTAGCAGGGGGTAAGATTGCCCCGGGGGGACCGACTGCCAGGGACCGATTTTCAAAACTCGAATCGGAAATACAAGTCCGCGTGCGCGCCGTGCGCGCAATAATCGGTATTATTGTCTATGGATTAACTGCAGATTTACAATGGCTTAGCGTTGTTTGGGGGATGCATTGCGCAAATGAAGCGGAATTGTAATTATTTCGCATGCACACGAAGATAACGGTTGTGTGTATGTGCTGTGAGTGCCTATTCGGGATGCTGGTGTAATGTGTTTCCGGTGAAATGAACCTGACTCGTTGAACAATAGTTTATTATGTCTGACGGGGATGATTTTGTATTTTTTGTGTTATGTCGCTGCATTGAAAAAAAAATTGTACCGTGTATTTGATACTACAGAAGCGAAACAGATTTACGTAATATGTGGGACGTGGGTAGTACTATATGGTGTGGACGTTGGATTTGTATGGGTATACAGGGTGTCTCACGGAACTGGTACATTATTATTATTATTATTAAACTTTATTTATTCTACTGTACAGCAATTATGAATACATAAATAATACGATTATATTATATTTTCACAGTTCTTCCCTCTGTCGTCACCTCGAGTGATGAGAATATCGTTCTCGGGCTAGCGGTATCGAAGGTTGTCGCTAATGTCTAGGTTCTGCTTAAGTCCTCATCTCCAGTAGAATGGCGCGGACTCTTTGTTTAAATTGTTTGTTGCTGAGCTTTTTGTATTTGTTTAGAAGTTTCTCATGTTCTACTATTTCTGGAAACTTGATATTTTGGAATTAGAATTTAGTCGATCTGAACACTGCAGCTAAAATATTCTCAAGTTAACTGTCACGTCCGATCACCGGAAGTCGGTATCAAGTCGGTATCAACAAACTGATTTACTAATTTTTTGGGGATTTTAGGGGTTACGTTTAAAGCGAATATCTCGGTTATTATTGTAACTAGAAGTTTCATAATTGGTGCTCCAAAACTAAAAACATAACTAAATAAGACGATGTTTAGTTCATCATGATACCTTATAGAGTGTGTTCAAAATTTACAACAGAATAATTGAATTTTTCTACTTTGCATTCACAATGCACACATTGTAACACTGTTTTCGGTGTTACAATTAACAAATTGTAATATCGTTTTTGGTAACTTTTTTCTAAGATTGGTACACACTGATACAGTACACATTGATTGTTGATATCAAATGCCATATGTCAAATGTACAACACATAACCACGCACTCCCACTTTTTAATCGCTTGCTATCGCATAAACTGCGAAATATCAATCTTCTATACATATATAAACATATGTGTAGCCTGCTATAGTATGTCCAAAGGATTGGGGCTTTCTTAGTTTTGCTGAGTTCATCAAAATACGCCAGCATGACATTTCGGTGATGTTTTGCAACTCGGGTAAGTGATTGTCATAATTCTTTTCAACTAAACATCAAATCCCCTTTTCAGATATAATTCAAGGACCACATTTACTTTATAATAAGGTATTATACGAAGATCAAACCTACATCGTAGATATGAACGATTTTAATTCCTGCTGCGGGATTGTATATGTGCAATAAATGGTTTAATGTATATCAGCATACACGTAGGAAGCTATAGTACATTTAAAATGTTGAGGATTTTTTAGTTTATGTAACGTATAAGCTTTTGGTAACATTTTGGACCGAATTCTGCTCGGTTCAATACCGTACTTGTTTTTGTCCGTCGCTTTTGACTACGTCTTAAGTCTGGTTGTGTGCAACAAACTTGTATTACCTCTATCACATGTAACTTTACTAAGTGCAACTCATTCTAATAAATTATTACACCGAAATTACAATTTAGTTTCAATTATATGTGCGTGTAAACTGGTATAAGCCAGTGGTACTAGGTAGAAACTGCTAGTAAACGTTAACTATTAACTATTCTTTGAAGTAACTAATCAGTTACCGCCAAACACGTCTATTCTGATTATTATAATATGAAACCACTATTATAAAGGTAACTTTTTAGGTTATGTTTCATGATTTTATCACAGTTGGGTTTACACTGTTGCCCCAAGCTCCATTATGATCATAGTTGCGACCTCACTGATTATTTATTAAAACTTGTAGACTAAAGTAGACTAAAATTATTCACAATTAGATTTTGTCATGATTTTATCCAAACCTTACGCATTTGACAGTTAGTACAGTACCGCCACCTGGTAGTGTGGAACCTGCAAAATACCCTAGATTCTAATTTAGCGCAAAATAGTAACCAAAATTACTAAATTTGTATAAAATTAATGACGCAAAGTAGAAAAAATAGTATATTACACTCGTTTTATAAGACGTATTGGCGCACTCGTTCCATTTGGGCACTCCTCGCTACGCTCGTCGTGCCCAAAACATCTCGTGCGCCAATATGACGTCTTATAAAACTTGTATAATAATATACTATTTCAAACGTAAAAAAATCTTTTTCTACTCCCATTGAGGAATGCATTCATTATCATGGCAATTTATGATAAGTAATACTAACCATTCCCCACACACAGGACAAATATTTCATTCCTGGCTCCTCATACCCCGCCAGTAGTGAGAAATATTTCATTCCTCACGGCTTTAGAACCAATCACAGCTCTGGATTTTTCATTTCCAAATTACAGTGCTTAGCGACATTGTCAAGGCATTGACAACGTCGCTAAGTGACAAGGCGCACCAAACAACTTTAATCTGTCAAAATCCTGTAAACCGTCATAGTGACATACAGCTGTCCCTATATGCACAAAAATTAATTTATAAAATTTCGTTGCATGGTCGTAGAAAAAGTATAGTATTCCATTCGCAAGTAATGGCAATTTCTCACTCGAACGCTTTGCAGCACTCGCCTACGGCTCGTGCTACAAAGTTCGTTCTCGTGAGAAATTGCTTACATTACTTGCTCATAGAATAATATATATTTTTTTCAAATGGAACGCCTAGTATATCGATAAGCCATTCACTTTTTATTCAAATCTATTTTGAATACTCCCATTGGGGGACGAAATTAGTTACGTAATTTACAACCAAAATTTAAATAGTAATAGACATTTAGAAATTTTGCGTGGATGTGTGAATAATTTTTGCGAAACTCTCCTCAATATTTTACGTGACTGCTTTTATCAAATGGACTGTGCACGCGCACATTCCTCGCATGTGGTATCCATTCAACTTAATCAGATATTTGACGATAGGTGGTTCGGAAATAGGGGACCCTGGCGGTGGCCACCAAGCTCACCAGATTTAACACCATAAGACTTTTATTTCTGGGGTCATGTGAAAAGTCAGCTCTATTTGACACCTTAGATATCCCAAATATATTATTTTAGTTTTAACAAACCTTTAAAAGATATCATGATGAACTAAACATACTCTTATTTGGTTGTTTCTAGTTTTGGACCACAAATTATCAAACTTCTAGGTTCAATAATAAACGAGAGATTCAATGTTAAAGATAACCCCAACAACCACCATAAAATTAGTAAACTCAAAAAAGGTGATAGCTATAAGGAAACCTTATTGAAAATGATGTATTTTGACACGTAGAAACAATAAATAAAATAATAATTATATCATTCCATTTAAAATAACAAAGTTGATACCGACTTCCGGTGACCGGATGTGACAGTTAACTTGAAAATATTTTAGCTGAAGAGCTCAGATCGAGTAAATTCTAGGTCCAAACTTACAAGTTTCCAGAAATAGTAGAACATGAGCAACTTCTAATGTACCAGAACTGTGAGACACCCTGTATTGTCTGCGATATTTTGAAGAAAAAAAAAGGAGCCTCATTTTTTCATTATGGTTTTGATATCTAAATTTTCTTAAGACTAATATTCTTTCTTGAAGTTTTCCAAGATTTTCCTAATTATCAATTGCTTTTTCTTTTTCTAGAAAATTGTCTTCTGATAGCCTATTTAATTTTTATACTGCCTTGAAGAAAATTAAGGAATCTCACAAATTTGATAAGAAAATAATAGGTGGTTGTCATTAAAACAAAGTCAATGCAGTCATAGGTCTAAATCAATTAAAGACTGTAAACGGAATTTGAACAAAACCACATTTTGAAATTTGTACTTCCTTTTACTTCAATGATTTGACCTACGGCCAACTTCTTTGCCTGATAAAACTCCAAATCCAAACATTTTAATTGAAATGATAATTTTTGTAAAGCTAGGTGTGTCAAACTTCACATAGACCTTAGTTTTGATCACCACAATAAAATAAACCACTTTTTAACTATTTTCCTCTAAATTTGTTCAATATTAATCCTTTAATCCAATCAACTTTCACAATAGACATATTTCTCCGTAATGACCAACCTCAGGAAAACTACCAAATAATATTATTATTTAATGCCTGCTGGGCTAACTCTGTTCATATCATAAAGTTTCCAAGCAACAAGGACAGCGCGAGCCATGATTTGACAAAACTTTTGAGAAACGATCAACTTTGACACTTTTGCAAAACAACTTTCCCATACTCTAGTTTATTAGACTCATTACCTATGCCAGGGCGTGTACTTAATTTACAACTATAAAGTTTTACTGACGGCAACGAACCGGACCGCCTCTACACTGCACCGCTATGTTGATTTATTTAAAGGGAAACCTTATAAAAATTCAACTTTACTACCTGACCCAAGCGCGAGCGCATTATGCATTTAAACGAGATAATTTTCCGATTCCCATCAAATATTAAAGCTCGCCGATACAGCTTGCACGTCAGCCATAATTTTCTAGCGTAAATAATTCCACGTGAAAGTTTCACGGAATATTACAAAATTACTATAACTAACGACGAATTATATTAAACTTGCTATTTCATTTCATAAATAAGTTAATTTCTGATTAATCGTGATAAACTTTTTAGAGATAATAACGTTCATTTTGATGCAAATGATGTGCAACGCTGTGCTTAAAGTGTTGCAGTCTTAAAAAGGAGCGAGTGTATGCCATTCCTATCATTTAAGTTGTTTAATATGCAAGGGTGTAGTGGAAAGAAGGCCTATATGGCGTCCACTTTCACCACCTTGATCCAAAGGACTTTTGTATAGCTCAAACACATCATCGCTTTGAAGTGGTGGTATGTACTTCAGTTGTTGCTGATTGTGGAAAATGCGTTTGAACCGGGAAACTGTGTGAATTTCTTTCGCTTAGGGCGTGATCGCCCCCGCTATATGATCAATCTGTAACATTTTGAGTATGTTAATTACTCTGTTTGGAAAGGTTTTGGTAACTTTAACAGTGGGCTCATTTCTGAATAATTCTGGACATTCAGAACATCCTCAGTTTCGGGTATATAATGTTTTATTGCCACTGTGGCCTAGTTATTATTTTTCTGATGTTTTTTTGATCAGTTATGATGCTAGGGGAAAATTTTAAGTAGCTTTCATCCCACCACAGAAGTACTGATCTAAGTCTTCTTTCTACTCTACTTTGTTGTTCGTATTAAAGAAAACCAACAGACTTATTAGATATCTCATGACTCGGAAAAGGCTCTTAGATATTTTCGGCAATCTAAAAACCTACTTTATAAATTTTCATCAGACTTTTATAAACAAATACTTTATAATGCAAGTAATGATTCAGAAAACCAGACCAAATTCAAGTTAATATTTTTCTTTCGTATTGAAAATTTCAGGAATAAGATAAAACTGTCTTATAGAAATGCTATTCTGTGTACATTTTTACATGTTATTGTAAATCAATATTTCTCATTGTGTATTGATTGTAGGTAGGGGAATGAATCAATCACAATAATTGAACCTGACGACTCAAATCTATGATGTGATCTAGGATTGAAACGTATGCCAAGGGGCGATGCAAATTTCTGAACACTTGATCATCTATTGAATCGTTGAGATTTAATATGAAGAAGAGTTCTATGCAAAATATAGTGATTCTGTGTCTATTTGGCTGTTACCACTTATCTTATAGCGTTCTCAAAATTGTGCTCTGGTGTGCTCGAGTTTTACCAAAACAAAACTGTATTAGCATATTTCCCCTCTGTTACAAAGCCATATTCTCAAAATTTTGTTTTTTGGTTCATTCCAATATCTGAATTTTTGTAAAAAATACACAACTTCAACTAAGCGTTTGCAACATGATTTGCGGCTAAACCTTGCAGCAAATGTTTGCAAACTTTTGGCACTTGGCTAGATCAAAAAAATAATTTTGATTCTACAGCATAGTCAGCAGAAAATTTTTTGCAACATATTTTTTTATAGATTGGTACTTTTGATGAATTTCTTTATAATTCCTCCAACAAAAGTAATGAAAATCAGCCACAGGTTAGAAATGAATATTGAACATCGAAGTTTAACAAAATTGAATATCAGGTATTGAAATTAGACTGTTACAAAAATTGAAGGGGGGGGGGCGTAGCACATTTTTTATAAAAAAGGTCGGCGGAGATACAAAATGGTTGGGAAACCACTGAATTAAGGGGTTAAATAAACTAGAAAAAAAGCTCTGCAAAACAAAAATTTGTATGCTATTTTTATTAGTACTAGGTATTTAATAGGTTTAAAGTCTATAAAAGCAATGACACCATTTATACCAAAATCTGTTTGCTGATTGGTTCGCAGTCCTTCGCTCTTCTGAAGTAATACGATCACACAGATCTAATTTACCAAATCTAATCCAACCTTGCCCCTGTTTACGATATATTCCATCTTTAATGCATACATTAATTGGGTCTGAATGCACTCGCCTCCTAAAACTTTAACAGACCAATAAAACAACGCATAAACCTCTAAACGTTAAACTGCACCGCCGGACCAAACTACCCCTTTATACATTCAATTGAAATCGACCTATAAATTTATTTGGACTATCAGAGCCTTATCTATTTCGCTCGTACCATCTCCTCTCCCATATTAAAACTTTTATTTGTACGTACTGCATCTCCCCGTCTTTTATGACGTACTTGAATCTTTGATATCACGCACACCACCGGAACTAGCATCGACGGTGAAGTTTTGCGAACTCCAGAGCTATCATAAAGTGTACAAGTTATTAGAAATAGCAAGCAGAAGTCTGGAGAACCAAAAAAATATAAAAAATAAGAAAAATAGAGAAGGAGTAGTAGTAAGTTGATAGGAGGGTTGATGAAAATGTAGGAGAGCGAGGGGGTGAGCTTCAGTTATTGCAGAACTGCATCGAAAATCAAGAAGGAAAATTTAAGAGCGCCGGCAGTAGTTCCACGGTCAATTTCTCCCTCGAGGTACATTTTTAGCTCGGGAAAAGTTTTCTGAATGACTTAGATATACGTTCTTTGATATACTGGGAAAGTCGGTGAAGTTTTTAACTTTTTATCGATATAAGATTTAAGAAGTTTTTTAGCCGGGGTGAGATCGCTCGTGCGAGCGCTCTCTCATTGTTCCGAACACTTTACTAGCGCCCCCCCCCCCCCCTCCGGTAATTTATAATCTTCGGTGAAATATCGGGTCTTCGGTCGTGCCATAACTTTATTTTATCACCTCGAAATAACAATACGGAAACTCTCGAAACCCGTTGACGTATCAGTCGATTCTCTAATACGTGCTTTCGCCATGGTTTGGGATTTAAAACTGTTTGCAAAAGGTTATTATGTTAAGATTAATAGGATTAAGTTGAGATAAAATACAATACAAATTTTAAATTGTGTACTTAATCACTAAAAGTTGATGTGATCTTTTTTATGCATTAATTGTAGCTTGATTCACCATTTGATTTTGAGCATCTTCACGATTTATGAATAAGGTAAAGTAAGTTTTAGTAAGGTAATTATCTTTATTACTGAAGAAAATACAAGAACAGTAGCAGCCACACTAAAAGAAAAAAAAGAAAAGGGAAAAAGAGCCTTTTGTCGAGTTTGACAATTTTCAAAGTTGAAGTAAATATATAAGGAAAAAATAATTTTTCGCTCTGATGCCAGAATTCAAATCTTTGTATGAAAGTTGAATAAAAAAATTTTAACATCCATCTCTCTCATCTGTAACAAATCATGTTGTATCTGAATGAAAAAAACATTGAGTGATAAGTTAATTTTCTTAAGTGTATTTTAACGGATTGAGAATGTCATGTGTCCAATTCTGCCTGATCCAAAAATGTAAGAAATCTGATGTGGCCAGGCGCATGACTTTATCATACTACAGAGCCGAGTCAAACGCTGATGTGATGACAATACTGCCAATCGAATCAAAATATCTGTCAAATCCTGGCAGTCCTAGTTTTAATGCAAGACGAATAGAATTTTTACTCGATTTAGTAGAATTTTAAAGTTAGAACAGTAGACTTTAGTGACCCGTGGACTTTTTAGTAGATGAGTTATCTTCGTAGCACTTGGTTCGATATTTAGTTTTGAAGATACCTCCGTACAACACAGTGGGAAACGTCAACTATTTCAAAGTCATGCTTCAGACCCTGGAAATCTAGGATTTAGATATTTTTAGTAGATTTTGTGTAGAATCTTTCTTTGTGTTTACAATTATTGGTTAAGATAATGAAGAAATCTGAAAGGGTTAAATACATTATAAATATATTAGAATGTGGCGATCTACTAGTTTAAATTAGCAAGTCTTTTCGATCTAAAAGTTACAAAAGTAGCATAGGTTGTTGTAATTTTGTACAATCCTGAGACAAAATATGACTGGTGGTGTACTTGTACTAGGAGAATCTTCAATCTGTATTACTATTATTGTACCTACAGGGATAGGTATATAACCGTTTCTAAAGGAAACACAATTTAGCAGAATTTATTTAATGTGAAAAGCGAAATATTTACTTTGAAATAAGTTTTTTATTTTAATTATCGTAAATAATCCAATGTGAAGTTTATTTTACTATAGAAATCTAGTAGCACATTTTAGCACATTTTAGAAATAAAGAAAATCGAGTGGAATTGTGGTACATGGAGCTACTCACTCTAGTGGAAATATGATCAAAATTGGTCAGTTTATTTTATTAAGAACACGAGTCTATTCATTACTTCTTGGGATACAGATTTCTAGTTCATCTACTCTGCTAAAAAAATTAGTGGAACACTTTTTCAAAACCTATAACTTTTGAAATAATAATTCTAGGCAAAACAACTTTGGTATGCTTTAAGGGCATACATTTAACTAAAGAATGTTAAAGAGACAATGTTACTCTTAACTGTTAACTCTTAGTTACTTACTTCTAAGTCAGCCTTAAAAATATAAATTAATTACGCAAAACAAAATGGAAAAATGTCAAGTATCCTTTGAATTTGTATGTGTTTAAAGTACTGAGAACATTTTATAAGTAGTCTGGAAACACTGGAGCTCAGGATTTGATTTACAATACGAGATATGTAATAAAAAAAAATCAGAACCCCTAAGGTAAGTAAAGTAATTTTTAAACGGTCTTCCAGTTTTTGGGGCCACATTTTTGTAACAAATTGCCAGCTAAATTAAATCACTGCGATAATTTTAAATCATTTTCGTGCAGCATAAAAGAATGGTTGTTGGGTATCAATGATATTGGTTCATTCATGAGAATTGTTAGTTAATATTGTGAATGGCGATTTATTTGTTAAGTTATATATGTGTGGGTTCTTGTACGGGTGCCAATTTGGCTCAGTTTTGGTTATTTTTATTGTGGCACCACGCTGGCAGCTTTAAGATTGTTTTTTGTTTCGCTGATCACGATTACTTGTAACTGTGGTCAGTTTAATTCCCTAGTTTTTTGTTGTATGTACTTTGTGTTTAAATGGGGAAATAACTTCGTTATTTCATTATTTCAATTCACGTATGAAAGCCTACTAAAGATGAAATGATTCACCTGTCAATTTTCGTTGATTAGAAGCGTCATTAGAAGTAAAATGATGCGTCTTAGTGAAGCGCAAGTTGCTCGTGCTGTCGCCCTGCGAGTTTTCCCTTCTGTTATTCAGCGTTCATGGAATCGGCTTCGGGAGACTGGCCAATATGTTAGAAGAGCTGGACAAGGTCGAAATCGAAAAACTACTCAAAATCAAGACCGATTTCTTGTCCTTTCCTCTCTACGTCATCATACTGCCACAGCACGAGACCTCCTAAACGACATAAGACGAGCACATGGAATAGAAATTTCTGATCAAACTGTTAGAAATAGATTAAATGTTGAAGTATACCAAATTTAAATTAAAGCTGAGGATGTAAAACTAACCACTTCTGTCGTATAAATGTTTTAATTACATTAATAGAATCGTTGTACAGTAATTCAGGCAATATAGTGCAAAAAATATCAAAAATCTGGCCGATTTAATTTCAAGAGAAAGGATGAGTGCTGTGCAAATTTCAAGTCTATAGGTCAATAAGTTTAGCGTTGTCATCTCTCTACCCATCGGATTTTAATAATAATTTATTTTTGACAATATAAAACTCTACTACTGGTACATAATAAAAATTCATTTATTTTAATTAAGTTAAATGTAAAATTACAAAAAAACTGGTACATCGGTGTATGTATTTATACAGCCCAGTTTCGTATTCTCTATTTAACTGCAAACTGTATATCTCCAATGAATACGCTTACTTATCCTGGCAAATCCCTAGCAATAAAGTCCTTAACGTCTTCGTTTCTCTGATTTCAGGTAAGAATTTCCAACTAAGACCCGTTCGTTCACTCATAGCACCAACACCGCCCTGAGCTCGTAAGTATCATGGGAAAACACTTTAACGTTATTAAACGACTCGCCTAGAGATTTATCTCGCGATGGTTTATTTCTATTTTTGGAGCGAGTCCGTCCCCGAGCAGACACCCCTTATAAATATGCTAATCGGCCTCATTGTCTCCAACACTTTTCCCTCTATCATTTGACGATAACCCATCGCGCAGTCAGCTCTGCTATCCTATTCTATATTCAGAAGGAAAACGATTATTATTTTTCCGGAGACGTACATGTTTACGAACGCCGCCGTCGGAGAACTTAATTTGATTACAGCCGTTGTATATCATCCGAATGGAGGGCGGTTCGTACGCATTTTTATGGGGTTGGCAACGCATTAAGGTAGCATTTCAGCGCGCTGCGTATGATATCGGTCTAGCTGTAAATCTCATTTATTTTGTTTCCTTTTCATAATACGAAGACGTATGAGTCGCCCTTATGAATAAAATATTCCGGTGTATCTCATTCTATCCCGCGGAGCGACCGACCGGTCCCCCCCTTACTTTAGCTTTTAAGAAATTTATGAAAATATTTTTGGGTCGCCGTAATATTTTCGAAATTTTATTACCGTAAACGAAGGACGCTTTGACATTGTGTGCTCGCTGTACGGTTTTTATGAAGGTATATTTTCAGGAAGATACTATTTACTGGTATCTGAGATATAGTTTGTGTAATAATAAGTTTTAAATATTTCATATTCATTTCAAAACTATCCACCGTTAATAACTCTTGCCCAGATGCGATTATTGCTTTGAGTGAAAACACGTGGATTTAGATATTGAGGGGGAAGTTCAAAAATGGTACCTAGAGAATTTTAGATTTCATCCCTTCACCCCCCAGCCACCCACTCCGAAATTTTAAATAACACCCCTTACCTTGTGATATATCATTTGAAAGGGCATAACTTTCTCTACTCAACAATGATAAAAAAAATTAAATCGATCGATTGGTTCTTAAGATAGACTACTACTAGAAGATAGAGGGTATGAAATCAATTATTATTAGCGGAACATTGCGGATTGGATACACTGTTGAATTAAATTACAGTCATAAGAAATAAAAAATTAAAATATATAATAAAATAAGAAATAAGAAATTATTTTATGGTATATTCGAAATGGCCACCATTATTTGCTAGACAAAAATACATTCTGTTTTCGAACTCTTCGCGAACGAAAATAATGGTGGCCGTTATTCTAGTCTATCTTAAGAACCAACCGATCGATTTAATTTTTTTTATCATGGTTGAGTAGAGAATTTTGTGCCCTTTCAAATGACGTATCACAAGATATAGGGTGCCGTTTGAAATTTCGAAGTGGGGTGGCTGGGGGGCGAAGGGATGAAACCTAAAATTCTCTAGATACCATTTTTGAACTTCCCCCTCAATATCTAAATCGACGTGTTTTCACTCAAAGTCATAATTGCATCAGGGCAAGAGTTAGTAAGGGTGGATACTTTTGAAATGAACACACGGTATAAGGACATACACAGCTTTAAAAATAAATAAATGATATCAATTATGTAATTAATTCTAGTTCATTGTCTCTTTAGGTAAAAATATTTCTCGTTGTGCTTTTTTTGTCCTATAAACACAAATATGTTTAGAAGATATGTGTGACCTAGTTTGGCGGCAACAAAAGATAAACTACGGACATTGGAATCTAGATTAGGCTCTAGATGGGGTACTTGTCAGCCATTCCACGTTTCTCATAACGTACACTGTTGTGCTTGGAATATGTCTGAGCTCGTCACTGTTAGTGATACTAATAATATAATATATGAAATTGTGTCGCAATTGTGAATTCATTATCTCTAAAAATCTCACAGTAGTAGCATTGACACACATTGGGCACTAGTCATATGTATTAACCACGTTGTATTCTAATATATAGCTAGCCTAACACTTAGTAATATTTGATTGAAAAAAAACTAGTTAATTGTTGTTACTTTAGATACAATATAAAATTGATAAATAGAAACTTGATTTTATTGTTCTCAGAACATTACATAATAATAGGCTGATAGGTCATTTAATATTTCTTTGGCTTCTATTGCTGGTGTCAATACCGAAATTTTCACATTCATTGTGTTTGAACTGTTATTTCTGCAGGTTGATCAAATAACATATGAATTTACTTTTTCATGTTTTTATTTTTGTATGAACATTATCATAATAATTGTAGTGTTTCATATTGATATTGCTAGTTTGCTATCTAGAGGCACAACTCAAGAAAATAGATAAACTTTACAAGACATATAAGATTTCTAGCACTAATCTAATGGAAGTATAATTAGTGTACTGTTTTGTATGAGAAACCTACAGGTAATTCCAGGAAAGTTTACTCAAACCTATCTGACAAATGCTCGCGTCTATTCTACATGTCAATAAGGAAGAAAAGTAAGTTTGAAGTTCACTGAAAAATAGGGAAAAGTAAAATTATGTGACCTCATTTAATTAAAACATATACATATTAGATATAAGTCAAAAAATGCTTAAAATAAAATATTTAAAAACGCAAAATAATTCAAATTTATTTCGTATTTGTTTCTTTAGAATGTGGGGTTGTCTTTATTGTTCGTCTCGAGTTACAAATAAGAAAATGTTTTATATGGACTTATTTATATGGACTTCAATGCCTTCAAAAAACTACAGCCGTTTGAAATGTTACCAAAAACGTATTTTAAACGGAATATTATATATTATATTTTATTATATTAAATTTCTTAAGGAAATTTATAATTCCACTATTTTAGTTTTATTATTCATATTTTTGAACTGATTAATTCACTTATTTACATTTCAGTATTGTGAAGAGAGCTGTTGGTGTTCTTTGGTCATGCATTGCTTTATATGGATTTTATTTTTCCTTTCATTTGTATCCAAAATTCCTGACTAGTGAACATTTATGATAAACAACAAGTTAGAAAGATACCACAGTACACTAACCACAATTTTTATTCCAGATTGTCATTTCCAATAAGATAAAGCTCACCGGTGTATGCAATTGCATCTCTATTGTAGTCTGTTTGGCTTTGAATATGCCAACGGGTATTATCGCTATCCACGGATGAAATGATCGGCTGATTTTTAATTAACTTTGCCCAGTGCTGGTCGTATGCGGTATAATATATCTCAGTCAACTTTGTTAGCGGGAGTTGCCTTGTCGAGCGATAAGCTATCCGCTCGCCCCTTCTCTCTCAATTTCGCTTTGCAGGACGTAAAAAGCGATAGTTTACAAAGTTTCGGGAGGTGTTAATAATACGCTTTGACCGGTTTGAACCGACAATCTCGTGCCATGAAAAATTCCCTCGTATCCTACACACATAAAAATACGGAGTTGAATTTAACACCGATTCAACACCGCTATGGATCTCCCTCGCGACCGTTTGCGCATGTAGTTAAATCAGACGGAGTTGAATTTTTACAGAGCTCATTCACTCTTTTTATAGTTACTATTTTTTGTAACGGAGTTGAAAATATATGTTTAGGGAAATGCAGGTTTACTCCTTTATAGACATAAAATAATCTCCCCGCGTGTCAAACTTCCGCGTTCCGGAGTGCAAAAGTTCTTCTGTAGTAGTGAAATACATCCGTGGAGATGTTACGTAACTCCTTTATTAGTGTTAAGTTTCTTTTATTGGCGAAATTATTCTTTCCCTAAAAGAGTTGTTTGCGTACGTAATGAAGTTAAATATGTACCAAATAGAGTTGTTTTTTTTTTCAGAGCAGTTCTTATCTTTATTAGGAATATGACGGGGACCAGTAAAAATCAAAATACATTTTAACAATTTATTTTTCGAAAAAACAAGTAAATGAATATACATGTTTGCACAATACTCAATAAATAAAATACAGTTTATCCTAAATATAACAATAATCACCGTATTAATATTAATAATAATAAATTAATAACTAATATCAAATATAACAGACTACATAAAGTCTAGAGTACTTTCATTAATAACTAAGTACATATAATATAATTGGTAACTATATACATATCATTCGCCTTATTATAAGGAATGTGTACCTCATATCAAAACAAATAATATATTATTTATAAAAATTAATATTTACTTAAAGCATTTGTATTAACATCGTCATCCTCTTCGCCCGTCTTCATCACTAAAGTAATTCCTCGTTGACTGTGCCATATGAAGTCTACCAATAACTGCTTGTCGATTTCATAACTCGCGTCATCATAATCCTTGATATCTTGATATTTTGTCTCTGCTATTTTAAATAGCTTGCCAACTGTACGTACATAAAAAAAGAAATATGTGCAGAATTGTTGTATGTTTGTATGTTGTAAGGCAAATAAAAAAATTAAAAAAAAACGCATTGCCGGACAAAGGAATACACACTACTGCATAAAAAAACACAAAAATCGACCTGCATTCTGTAGGTACAATGCAGTGTCATACTCGGTATGAAGGTACCACAAATGCGGCAACAAACGTACTGCGCATTTGACTAGCCGGTATCTTCGCAAGCTATTTTCTATAGTACATTAGTAGTGTGCGTAACATTTTTATAAACTACAAAATTATAAAAGCATGTGAGCACAACGAATAAGTAATGTACACGCATACATATGTCTACGTACATACATACATATGTAGTAATATAAGTAACTTACCTGTAGTATTAATTGTGTCGAAATTTAGTACATCGTTAATAATTCTGACCCATTTTTTTATTTGTCCGTATTTAACTCGTATGAAAATACACTGCTCCATTTGAAATAATAATGTACTTACATATAAAATATTAAAAGAATGGAAATGAAACTCACTCTCAACTGCACCCCGCAAACTTAGGAGTATAAGTGACGACCACAACACACTGCAAAGCAAACTGCAAACCGTCTTGGTGGCGACATGTTGACGCCTGTTGTTGTCAAACTGTAAGTTTTTGCCTTTACAGTATAAATCTTACCTTTTTGGAGATTATTCACTCCAAAACGGAGTTAGAAATCAATAATACACAGGGAATTAATGTTTACTTTTAGGAGTTTTATCACTCCGTCACAATGTTCAGTCATATCAACTCCAAAAAGTGTACTTTCTCTCATTTTGTCAGTTATTTCAATACCCTGCATGGTGTTAATTTTCATTTCACAGCTCCAGTGAAAATTTTCACCATTTCGGATATAAACTATTTTCAACTCCGTGCTGTATAGTTAAATTAACTCCGATATTACGTATATCAACAATTTTTAGCACACAATCAACTGATTTTCGGAGAAAAAATCACTCTTTTTTGTGTACAACTAACTACGTGCAAATTCTCTCCGTAAAATTTTTGTGTGTGTATGGACGGTTTTAACATCGTGGCTTCACAAAAATTCTCAATTAGAGTTGGTTGTGATATATCGTGAAATTATTGTCACCCTTGACAACCTATTTAATTTAAAAGTGAAATTGTCACCAAAAAAATATTACTTTTATTATTCTTCGAGATAGACACTTAGTAGAGATGGACAGATTTTTTTAAGTAGAACTAACAACTACTATTTGACTGAATGCACTGGAAATCAAATTTACTGTTCTTTATTAAGATCGCGAATAAAATTCAAAATACAAATATAAAATTCGTAGTTTTTTTTTCAAATTTTGTTGTAACATCAGGGTTTGGCCTTTTGAAATATAGAAAAAAAATCTGGCATTAATTTAGGTGATGACGTAAGCCAAAACCCGATAAATTATTTGATTTGATTGAGTTTTTGTTTGCATCAAAATACTTTCGAAGTGCAATTTGAAGGGATTTAAAGCTTTACCTGTCCACCAAAGCCAAATAAATGAGAAAATAAATATCCAATTTGAAAATAGGGCTATTGTTGCTTGTAACAATGGATAAGAAAATAAAAATCAATTTCAGGGCACCACATATTTTCCACAACAAAAAAAAAACGTATTGTCGCTATTAAACTATGTTAACGTGATTTCTAACCAAATCAAATGATACTTCAATTACTAAATAAAATAAATAAAAAATCTACTTTTAGTTCTAAACTTAGTTTTTACAGATAAAACCATTAAATTCCTCTGTTGATAGCTTAGAGCAATGTTTTCCAACATTTTTTCTCTCGGACAACCCTTGAAATTGAGTTGGAACAACGCCAACAAAAAAAATATACTGTGTACTCCCCAATGTTATGCCGAGTAAAAATTTTTATAAACTTTATAAAGACAAAATTTTAAAGCAATGTTTCTGTATCCAGCAACATTAAGCAGCAACATATCTGCAAGAAACTTTGTTCAAATTCACTTCTACTGTGAAATTACAGTATATTTGTTGTGAAATTGCAACTATCCTGCAAAATTACTATAATGCCGTAATTTTTCAAGAATATATATATATATATATATGTGGAATATCAAATAAGCAGTAGAAGAAGAAACCAAATAACTGTAAATTCTTCTTTTACAGCATTTTTGCTGTAGTTTAACACATTGTCAGACGTTTTTCTCTGTGTGTAGACTTATTTATCTTTCAGTTCCTTCAAAAGTTACAGTTATTTCAATTATTAAGTATTTGTTTTGCTTTCATGTTTTTGTTATGCCCATATGTCCTTCGTGTAATAATTTTAACATTTTTGATCTTAGTACATATAGAATTACAAGCCAATTGTTAAAGTATATAATGCCGTCTTCAACTATTAGATCGTTTTTCAGTTTATAACAATCGTAAGAATTGTTTTTCTTATCAGGCCAGCCTTCATTACAATATTTTAAGATTTTTATTAAGATGGCATCATTTTTAGTTTCAGTCGCAATTTCATCTGTAAATTTACATTTTTTAAGTCTATTAATACAATGAACACGTCAAGCTGGTAAGTTAATGCGGCTGTAAGGTAAGCAAATTGACGTTTTAATAATCTTTTATAAATAAAAAGTTACAAAGTCTTCTTTAAGAGACAAAAATACTCCTACGGTGTGTGTTTTTTGAAAACGGATTTCGGCCGATTTAGTACGCAAAAGATATGCTCAAGGGCGCCCTTCATCATCAGTTCATAATGCTCGCGGTTCTTATCGTTCGTATTAAGGAAAAATCGTATTGCGGCAGGGTGCGGACGCATTTTAAAGGAACGTGCGAGCTGCTCATAAAATTTTATTGGCAACCGCGTCGTACGTAACGACCATAGCAGCGCGCCATATCAGCCGTCACTGCTTCCTACATGTAATTTATACACTCAAACGATCAAACACAACTGCATATGTATGGCGTTTAGTGTCGCGAACGCCATTAAACTGATATACGACATTATGGTTGAGCAAAATACGTATCCGTCCGCTGACTTAAGATAATTATTATTTTATGAGTTGTATGAGCGATTGCTCGTTAGTAGATAAGCTGTCGGAGTTCTGGAGCAACTTTACGTGTTTTTTTCTTAATGGGTGTCTAAATTTATTGCACTTCCGGTACAAATAGAAAGAGAAGTGAGAGAGTGATGTCCAGTGTGACAAGGATAGCTGATAACGCTGACGTCGTCCAGCTTTCTTATATATTTTTAACGAACACAGCGTAGGCAATTTTAATTTACTATTTATTAAATTTTAAAAAAAAATAACCAGTCGTCTTTCTGGTTATTTCTTCTAAATCTCTTAGTAAATTCTTAAAATTTCAGATCTTGGTTGAGTAACATATGGAATCTCGTCTATAGATTGTCAATTTGTTTTTATGTAATAAATAGTCTAAATAAATTTGTAAAAATCGCGTACGATTTTTCACCTCTCTCGCGCTCCAGTTTAAACCTAAGAGCATCATACTGCGTATGATAAATTAAAAAAAACAAAATATCAAACAATGCTTAAGGAGAAAAGTTTGTTTAGGGCCGATAGTACAATCGTACGTATAAACAGTGGAATAGGTATTCCCGGAATAAATAGTCTTGTGTCGCCTCCAATTGGCTAAAATATTTATGTTTCTATAATAATAACAACTTATTCTGGTATTTTTACCAATATTTAGGTTATCCCATGGTATATCGTGTTTTGTAAGATCGGCCATAAGTCGTGTATTGATATTCGTTGTTTAACTCAGTTATGTCAAGCTAACAGACATCGAGTGTTCTACGACTGCGAGTTATAAATCGTCCTGACAGTTGGAAAATCAGAACCTGCCCTGTGGAAACGCCCTACCGCTTTGCATCGCCAAGTGGAAGGACAACGGCGTCCGGGTTAAACTAGCCCACTAAATCGTCTTGAACGGACAGGAGAACACGCTTCCTAACGGCACTTTGATTGTCTATATAGGCGGTAATTAAATTTTGACCTAAGGTAAAGGTAAATTCTTCTCATACATACTCTACTTCTTCTCTATAACATTAATTTAATCCTAAAGTTTGTACCTACACATAATGAGATTATATTTGGGCAAAGCTGACGCTTTCACGTGGTTTTTGTACGTGACGTGACCCATACAAGAGCTCCAAGACGAGAACTTTTCCTTCTTTTTCTGTAATCTAATCTCGTCATTGGCCAGTGTATTTAGTTCTAAATAGTATAGCTAATTTGAGCTGAACTTAAATCAAGAATAGCACCGCAATGCGCCTTTTTTTGCGGTGCTGTCACCCGTTATAAAGCGTCGCAAAACACTTGAGATTATTAACATATGTAGTTTTAGTGCTACGAAGCATAAACAGCATCATAAACACAGGGGTGGGTAATGATTTAACTGCACGTAATACGACGATTTGTTTAAATGATCCGTTTAAGTCTCCGGTTTAAAAGTTTAGTCCGCGTAATCAGTAGAGATTTAAACTTCCCGTCTAATCCTGCAAATCGGATGCCGTTTCGTGGCGCCACCTACCTATCTAAGTACGTGTACATCGGAACGTATCCCATACCACATATATATCCTTGCACCGCGGGGCGGTTTTCGAATGATATTCGAATGTAAATTGCTGACCAGTGTACTATTCTACTCTAAGCCAATCAATAGTGAGTATTTGTGTGCTTTTGTGTGCTTTTGCGGTAAATAGGATGGAAGCATTTTTCGGTATTGCCAGAATGTGGCCGAATGTAGATTGAAAACCGTTTTACAATACAAACTGGCGAATTTTGCAAATGCAGTATACCGCTGCGGTGGTGTATACTCTTTTCGTTGGCGTGCGAACGTTTTCTATTCCCTTTGCGCGCTGAAAGCTGATGAAATTTTTTGAATAGTTTGATCTCGTACGCCATCAGATAATACTCGGGACTCCGCTCGGTACGGATTTGCTATAAAGCGATAAATTCTAGGCGTGGAAAGTTTCACACCAGTTGTTGCCGTTTTTCATTACAGCTTTTTAATTAAGCATTATCGTTGCAACGATTGCTGCACCGAAACAACAAGTCGTAACGCTCTGGTATGTTATAAGCTATAATCGACTGTTGAATTCGTACACTATTGAATATTTTGTTGTTTAAATTTGAGCTTTTCTAGTGTTACTAGAGTTACTAGAGTTATTTTGTTCATACGCTATTGCTAATTATTAGGTTCTTCTGAAATTTCGTCAAAATAGTTAAATAATAACTTAAAGTAGAGGAAATTTTGTATAATTTATGTCTATGATATGTTTTGGTAATAGATTTTTATTCTAATGGCAGTAGGTAGTGTCAAACGCTGATGTTTTGACAATACCTACTGTCATTAGAATCAAAATAATTGTCAAATTCTGGCAAACTAGTTTGATTTTAACGTCATGAGCCTGCCATCAGGTTTTTTTGGAATATTTTTAGAACGATTGAGTTTGTATTTAATATAATAATAATATCAATATTAATTACATTCTACTAAATTGAAACCACAAAAATGTTTTTTTTTAAATGAATCTATCCAACCTACCAAGTGAATGTAAATAAAAACGGAAAAGTGGGTAAAATAAAAAAAAAATACGAACAATAAAAACGAAATGGTGAGTGTTTTTCGGTAGAATTGAGAATTAGAAGTTTTATTGGAATCTACCTTCCTCCATGGAATCTACGAATTTCGATAATTGCTTTTCCGTGTCAAAATTCTCAAACTAGTCTAACTGAAGCATAAGTTGTGCAATTTACTAGTATAAAAAAATCCGTGTAAAAACTAAAAAGGAAAGAAACCCTGTATTTTTCTACCGAGGTTTTCTAAACTTTGTTCTTTATTGTTGTTTTCCTTCTTCTTTGATAAGTTAAATATTCAAGCTTTATTTCACATTACTTACATTATAATTCATACATTACTTAATTTATTAATACATTTTAATAATTTAGTACTATACTATTTTAAGGTATCATTTTTAGATAACAATGTGGTAACTTTTTCATGAAATATTGAATGTATCGATTTGAAGTTTCATAATAAACTTTTTATTTTTACATTTAATTTAGCAACCATTGCTAAAGGTTTACCAACATATGTAACAAAAGCAGAGTTATTACTACCACGAAATTATTGAAACTATAGCTTTAATTCCACTCGAAAATCTGTCTAGCTGTGTATAATTAAGGTTTTCACAACTGAGCTCCTCCCAAAAAGAGACTGTTTAGTCAACTTTTTCATATTTGTTTATAGGTGCGACAGAAAAACAGAAAAAATTAAAAAAAAGTATGTCGTACTATTGAGTTATTTCAACATAAGTTGTATGACCGATCTTTTTTGTCTTTTAAACGACTTACCGCAAAAATTTCAGCTTTTGTTCAGGTTGCATTTAGAGTTCAAGCGGTTTACGAGAAATGTTCAGATATTTTTAGATTCCGAAGTTTGCTATTACGAAGCAAGACATTTAATACCATATGGCCTTGTACTATAGTACGAAGTATAAGAGAAGAAACCAGTATAAATTTTTCGAAGGATACTCTTTTATTCTCGCTGATCTGACAATCACAGAACAATCCATCACTATTTGCAATTATTACACCAAAAACTGAGTTATCAAGTATGATATTTCTATTGAAATATAGTAGTAGTAATAGTTTGTTAGGGATCTTGCTGTTACTTTAAAAATTTATTAAGCACCAGGACAAATTTGAATTAATAACGGCATAATTTGCCGAATTTGCGACAATTTGCTGCCAACAGACTTAAAAAAATCCTTATAATAAATCATATAAACTATACCACTATCAACTTATTGCATATATTCTTGCCATTAAACAATCGTTTATTCTCAAAAACATAGCATAATTTGTGTAGAACGAACTTCATAAGTCCATTTAACCCGATAAACAACTTAATCTTTACATCCCAATTACATAACTTCCATTTTTACGATTTCTTCCTAGAATGACAGATCAATAAATGAATACCCCTGCCAACATATTTACGACCTATTTTACCGACAAATTTTACGACCCAATAACGAATTACAAAATTTATCGACTGCGAGAGAATATTTTCAGCATAATGCACATTCTCTCAATAATCCGAAATTCTCTATTTTCAGGTCAGAAGCAAGACATTCCGGTCACACCGTGACCAACATAATGCCGAATATCCCACCATCCAGCATTCATTGGCATCCGCCGTCTCAGCACGCCCTCCCCCCCCCCTTTTATAATTGAGATATAATCGATTCGAGTAAAATTCCAAGATTATACTTTCCAGGTCGCAGGAGAGATCTCTATCAATAAATTTAATTATGATCGGGTATTTGGATTATCCGGGTTGACCTTTGGACCTGAAATTTTTGGCAGGTCCTATTGATGAAAGCCGGTAACATCTATATTAATAAATGGGGACGATCTCCCTTTCGGCTAGGCCCTTTCGGAGGAAAGTGATAAATTGCTTACAAGATAATTAATCAAGTCCGTTGAACGTTATTAATTCAATTAAAACTTTACAGTACTTTAAGGGTTTTTTCGAACATGGTTTTTAAAGTAGGTACAAAACTTGTCTGGTTTAGTAAACTTGTTAGAAAGCATCGGTACTTTTAAGTCAGTCAATATAAGTTTTATTCGTTTAAAAGTTGTTAAATTTCTTGGAAAAGATGTGCTTTTACTAAAACATTTAAAAAAATATACAAAATATAAAACCCCTAGATTATAATAAAGAATGAGCTGCTCTAAAAAAATAAATAAAAATGTTTGAATTATGAGTTATATTCTCATAATTTAAAAACTAGACTAACCATGTGGCAAACAACTGAAAATTTTCTTCTGGATGCACTTACCTACATTATAGTCTAACATATCATTAAAAAATGTAACATAGTGGAATGCTTATAAACATTTGTCAGTTAATTTACATTTGTTAATTTTCATTTGCGATTTTTGTGGCGACGATTCCGGAGAAACTACTAAAGGTATCTGGACGAAAGTTCATATTTAGAAGTTTTATGACCAAACTTAGAGCTGAAAAGCTTTTGGTTCAAAAGGGTCCAAAGGAACTGGCTATTTACTCTTAGCATTTTTCAACGATTTTGCAAATGAGCCGTCATTTCTGTAATTTCATCTAAATAGATAAATAATAAATTAAAGTAGAGGAAATTTTGTATAATTTATGTCTACAACATTTTTTGGTAAAATTAGTAGTTTAGCTGCAGGAGCAAATTCTATTTGATCAAAATCGTGTCTGCATTAATAGTAGGTAGCCAGGATATTTTGAAACTTTTGACAGTATTCAGAACGTCAGCGGCTGCGAAACGTCAATTCAACACGCAAATGCATGGAGAATGCGATGAGGAGGAGAAACACGCGCGCGTACGCTATGTGACACAATGTTGAAACAGCTTGATGTTTACAAAGTCAATGTGTATTTGGAGTGCGGATAGCAATGTTGTTATGCATTTTTTAAGGATTTTGCATGTGAGTCGCCACTAAACTAACTAAACTAACTGAACTATTAATTTTATATATTGTATGATAAAGTCGTGTGCCTGGCCACATCAGATTTTTTACTTTTGATACGCAGTATGCAATGTATCAAATTCGAACGCGAAATTATTTAATATTTAGAAATATTTACTTCTAATACTCAATACATTACTTTGATCAAATAAAGTTCATTACTGACAAATAAAGAAACTGTTTCATCTGCATACGTGCTGCTAAACATGAAAACATAATACCACAGCATTACAATTCAAAATGAATAATAACGGTCATTAGCACCCCATCATATCTCATACTTGACTCAACTTTTTTTCTTTTATTACGTTAGGGCTAAGTACGTATTAGCGTGAAGGATGTGTTTCCACTTGTAGGGATAACGACGGTCTGATTTATCGGATCCTATTACGAATCATAAGAGGGGAAAAACGGGGTGGCCGCCCGCCGCGACCATAACGAGAACAGAGATTCGAGTGGACAGGCCAACTCGTCCAGAACTGTCTTTGTCCCGTCACCCCTCTCGTAATAACAACGGTATCCCTGCCCTATGCCTATTAGGGCAGCCAAAAACACGCTCGATTTTTTTAGAAAACAGCGAAAAAAAAAATAGAGAACGCCGCAAAACTTTTATGTCGCGTTGGCAAAAATACACCACACGGTGGTTTGTTGCTGTGTTGGGGTGTTTTTTCGTTTTTGTTTGACGGTAACTGAATAAAACAACGCTAGCCGAACACCCGGTTATTAAAATTATGGAACGAAAATTCTGAAAATGCGCCCATGCTAGGTGAAACAACATATTTCCATAGGGGTAGGTATGTATAATATGTTGCATCAAAAATACATACAATGCATTCGCTGTAATTTTAGTTCGTCTCATCTTAGACCAGTGTATTGTTTTCTTTGTTGCATTATTTAATGAGCTATGTATTGTATGCATGTTGTGTTAGGGCTTTGCCGACGTTTCAATTCTTCTAAGAGAACATGCTGCAAAGATATTATTTTGCCTAATAATGACATTACGAAGCTTTTGTTATATTATAACTAACAGTTTTAGCGTGGGGTATGCAAAAAAAAAATAAAAACACAAATGAGATTTATAACATTGTATTTAAATAACTAAACAAATAATCAATAATTCAAGCACAATAAATATATATCCGTACATTCTATAAAAAATAGCCAAATATTTCAGTTATTGTCTTGAATTATTGTGTATTTGAATATTTTTATCTTTTGATCCATATCCATATTCCTGGATTTGGCAAAAGCCTTCGACAAAGTTTGGCACGAAGGTCTACTCTATAAGCTAGAAAGGCTACTACCCTTCGAGTATAGCAAACTATTAGGATCATATCTTTCTGGCAGATGCTTCGGCATAGAGCAACATAATGAGTACTCAACCCTCAAATGTATTAAAACTGGAGTACCACAAGGTAGTGTACTTGGCCCAATTCTTTACCTTCTATATACACATGATCTTCCGCAACCAGATGGTGTTACCGTTGCCACGTTTGCTGATGACACTACTATCATGGCAGTAGATACAAATGTTGAAGGAGCAACACTAAAACTGCAGAATGCTGTCAACGATATTAGTGATTGGATGCAACAATGGCTAATTACATTGAACGAAACCAAATCCGGTCACATAAACTTTACCAACAAGCGAATACGATACGTTCCAGTTACTATAAATATCACCACCGTACCCTACTCGAACACGGCAAAATACCTCGGTATGACGCTAGACACCAAGCTCCGCTGGAAAGCACATGTTAAAAAGAAACGAGAAGAATTGGGCATAAGACACAAAAAAAATGTACTGGCTTATTGGTAGGAAGTCGTCTCTATCGACATGTAATAAACTCCTACTTTACAAGCAGATACTTAGACCTGTGTGGACCTATAGTATCCAACTGTGGGGCTGCACTAAGCCAAGCAATATCACCATCATTCAACGCTTCCAGAATAAGGTGCTAAGAAACATCGTGGGTGCACCGTGGTATATAAGAAGCAGAAATCCCCACAGGGATCTTGGAATGGAATTAGTGACGAACGAAATTGGAAAAATTTGCAGAGAATCATCAGAACAGACTTCTCCAGCACGCGAATGTCGAGGCAATCCAGCTTCTTGACAATTGTGACAGTGTACGAAGACTCAAAAGAACCAAATCTTTTGAGTTGGTGTAGTGAAGTTCAAAAAGCAGAGCACAGTGTTATGTGAGTGAGTTTCAGCTTTATGACCTTGAAATTTTACAATAAATTACCAGGAGACGTGGTTCTTCTGCCAATCAAACTTTTTAACCAAAAGATTTAAATTCTTTTTATTGAGCGGAGCTTGTTACTCGTGCTGTGAGTTCTTGGAGGACGTGGTTGAGTTGACATGTTTTAGTATGTAGTTGCGTTGTTTTATTCTATTTATTTTTTTGTTTTTCAACTGTTGCGTGGTGACGTTGTTTCGCTTGTTTATTTTTCAAATGTTAGTTTGTCTGTTTATTATATTTATTCTATTATTTTCCTTGAATTTGATAATGATTTAGATTGTCCATTATGTATAATACTCAAATAAACTATGACTATGACTATTACGACATAGAAATTATGCAAAAAATGGCATTACAGTAGGAAAATTAACGAAACTATCCTGCTGGCCAACAGAGCGTCTAAAGACAACCTCATATTATTACAATACTAAATTAATGACGGTATTGTCGTACACGGCATCAAGGGCAATACCCTAGTGGGCAAATCCCAGTACTCCTGCATGTTGTCCACCGCCCTCACAGCTGTCATTACTCCCAATTTCTCCCGGCATCCCACTGTCTCGCGTATAGTAGGACGTTCGCACACCAATCTCGTATAGTCGGCCGCGGCCGATGCCGCACCATTACTGCTGATTGCCGGTCGCTGATTGGATTCTAGGGGACTGATCCAGGTCCGAAGACCTTTTTTTATATTTCAGTAGGTCGTGTGCGAGACGAGTCCGTGGCCAAAAGCAAGCTACGTGAGCCCCAGGGTGACCACTTTACGAAATATTGTCGATGGTACGAGCTCCTTAATGCTCGTTTGCTCTGATTTAGTGTTTTTACTGTGGTATATTTGTGTTTTGATGATTTTTATCCGATTTTGATAATTATGTTGAGCTTGCGTATTGTAATATTTAGGAATAAGATGGAAATTGTAATGATCGAGTAACTTGAACAAAGTTTCAAACCAGACGCGCTTGTACGAACTTGGAGAATGTAATTCATAAAAATGTTTGTGTTATAGAAACTAGTTTATAAACTAGAACCGGACCTATTTTTTCGTTATAGTTATACTCAGAGTTGATAATATAAAAATGTTTTATTTTATTTTTTAACGAAATAATGTTTTTAAACACTTTTCAAAACGAACATGTATTAAACTAGAAAAAAACATGATTTACATGGCTCAAAAAACATGTTTTAAATAAGGAATAAAACTTATTTTAAACAGGTTTAAAACATAATATATACTTTAAAATAAAATATTAGTTTTAAGACAAACTGTTTTAAAACAAACTGGTTTAAAACAAAATATTCAACGATCCCCCCAAATCGCTTCCAAATCCAAAAAAATGGACAAGTATTTTGTTATTTGTTTAAGTAATTTGTGTTTCTCGAAAATCCATCTAAATTCTGTCTTCTGAGTTCGAATTCGCAGTTTATTATAGAGTGACATTGTTCATTAAGAAGTTCCTTCTATTGTTTAAACAATAAATTATTATTCATTTTAGCCTTTTTGCTAAATCTGGTAGAAAAATCAATATTTTTGTTAAAAGAACATTAAATTTTATGTTCGTGATATCCCAAGTGATATAATTTATATTTTGGTATGATTTCCATTGTTTAAATAATAAAATATTATTTGTTTTCAATATCTATTACTCGAAAAAATTTGATTTTTTAGGGAAATTGGGGAGTTACATTTTTTTAAATATTAATTTTCCGAAAGTCAACCAATTTTATTAATCACATTTCTTTCTGCATTTCTTATTCTGTGCTCTAATTTGATGAAATATTGAAAAGCGTTCCATATATATGATGTCACTTGAGAATAACAGTTGGCTTTCATAAAAAATAAATAAATTTTGGCGAATTGCAAAAAAATGTTTAAACAAATGGCATTTGTTTAAGCAAATGTGGGTTTCTTAGATAATATAGGCAAGGTATCTCGAACATGAAATTTAAGTTAATTTCACAAAAAAAGATTTTCTATCATAACAAAAAAAAATCTGATGTGGCCAGGCACATGACTTTATCATACAATATATAAAATTAATAGTTTAGCTGCATGAGAATCTATTCTATTGAGATAAATCGTACGTATTGTCAAATCATCAGCATTTGACACTACCTACACTACGTCATTAGAATAATAGTTATTTATGTCACAAAGCCGAAAGTACGGAATAGCGCGACGAGCGGTGATGCGGCGCGTCACCGAAGGCGGAGTGTCGCCGTCGCATATGAGCGAGTCTATCTAGTTTTTGGCAGGAGCGACATCAACATTTATTGTGTCGCTTTTTAAGAAATACGTATTTAAAAAAAAATAAATGATTTCTGTATAGTAAATGCTAGGTTGGTACCACTTTGACGAAACGTCAAGTTTAAAGGTGCGTTCCGATTAGTAGGTAATGGTAGCTAATGGCGGTGGTAGAATACGAAATTATAGTGTTTCTTACATATCGTGATAATGACACATATTAGTTTGCATGTGCATAAACATGAGTCACTATCAATTTTCTATTGGAAATACTATAACGGCGTCTGCTACCACTGCCATTATCACTAATGAAAACGCACCTTAAAAAGGTAATTAAAATTCTGATAGATTTATATTTGTTCATGACACATCCCTACCAAAATACTAAAATAAAACTACACTCATCGCTATACTTTATTTATAATTTTCTCAATGTATCGTTTTTGGAATTAGATATAAAGACGGGTTGATATTTCTTATCAAAAAATAATCAAATTGGTGATCTTACTTTATTTGAAATTTGTATTTTAAAATTTGCCGCACTACAGCGGCAAAGTTCCATAGTGGTTCTCCGACCTCTGATGAGATCAGCTGTTTTCGAATGTGACAAGACAAAAAATATTTGTCAAAATCCTGGCTACTATGTAATTTCATATCAATGCAGATGCGACCGATCTCGATCAAATAGAATTTGCTCTTGAAGCTAAACTATTAATTTTACCAAAAAATTTCATAGGCATAAATTATTCGAAATTTTCTCTACTTTAATTTATTAATGAACTATTTTGTCGAAATTACAGAAATGGCGGCTCATTTCCAAAATCCTTCAAAAAGGCTTAGAATAACCTAAAAAGCTAAACTATTAATTTTACCAAAATATTACATAGGCATAAATTATTCAGAATTTCCTCTACTTTAATTTATTATTTAACTATTTTGACGAAATTAGAGAAATAGCGGCTCATTTGCAAAATCCTTGAAAAAGGCTTAGAATAAACTACCAGTTCCTTTGGACCCTTTTTAACCAAAAGCTTTTCAGCTCTAAGTTAGGTCATGAAACTTCTAATTATGAACTTTCGTCCCGATACCTTTAGTAGTTTTTCCGGAATCATCGCCACAAAAATCGTTTACACACACACGCACGCACGCACACACACACACACACACACACAGACATTTTTTTGTACCTTGGTCAAAAATGTTCAGGGGACCCAAAAAGACCTATTTCCGCTAAAATCTCAATTTTTTTTTTCGGCATGATTACAATACTTTAGTATACTGCTTATGATAAAGTAAAAAGTGAAAATGAATAGGTATTGATTGTTTAAACAATAGGAAGAAATTGTTTTTCAATGTCACTCTAAGGTAATAAACTGCCCTTTAGACCTCAGAAAACAGAATTCAGACTTATTTTCGAGAGAAACGAACAATTTAAACAAATAGAATTTGTTGTCTTGGTTCTCATGTAAAAGAACATGTACTATCTTTAATCTATCACGACGTAATAACCAATTTTTGTTCAAGATTCTTGGCATTTTTGATAAAAGAATTATGTACACTTCATAGGTTTTAACAATTTTTCATATTTTTTGTAAAATTTCATAATAATTGTTGTTGTTGCATTGATATCATTTTTCCCAAAAACACTACTAAACTGTGAATTGAAATTAACCTTAGAAGCAATTGGAAACTATTTGTAGTACTGTCAAGTTTTTTTTTCTATAGTTCCATAGATCATAGTTTCTTGTCAGAAATATAGTATAATGCCATTCAAGTTTAATAGTTCAAACCCAGTTCTACCTCTCCTAAAGCGCGTTTTCAAATAAAAACACTATTTATTGTTCAAAGATTATGAAATTTTCAGTGTAACTTGTTAGATAAATATCGAGTTCCTGGAAAAAAATACGAAATATTTCGTTTCGGCGTTGCTAAATGTTTTCAGAACGGAGCGTTCAGCAATATAACCGACATATTAGTATTCTTCTTTGAACAACTAGTAAATAACAAAAAAGTTAATGGTAATAACCAGATAAAAAAGCACAAAATAGACAAAATATAGAAAGGTCAACAAGTACGCTTGTAATAATATTCCGTTAAGCTCTCCTTCTATATTAGAATAAATAGCCACTCCTCTATTATGTAAACTCTAAAGCTAAAGTCGAGATTTTGCTAAAAGCACTTTCAGCACGCTAAGTGTTAACCTATCAACGCATTTATTTTGCATTTTAATTACAACGGGCGACGCAACGCGGCAAACCGCCGCGAGATAGACCGCCCAGATTCTTAATAAATTTGCGGTCACCCGGCAATTTTTTCTTCTAAATTCCCGGGCTTGTTGAGTCCTTTCATTCACGTCGCGTGCTTCAGATCTTTATCCTGCTGTCCTTCGTTTTACATCTCATAAATTACGGAGCCTTTCATTTATATGTTAATTCCACGGCGGAAATCCTTCAAAACGCTTTTATTTCAAGATTGCGCCCGGTTATTTTAAAGAGCCTGAATATTATATTTTTATTGCGTTGCTATCGCTGATATACATACCAGAACTGCAGTTATTTTATTCCATTTAACATTTAACATTTATTTAAATGAACTGAATTTAATATTTTAATTAGTTTTCGCTCTAAAAGACAATCTAAAAGCAAGCAGGGTGTACAAAATTTTCGCATTCGTTTGCTTTGACTTCACAAATAAATTTTGTAAGGTCGGAATTTAGTGATTCCAGGCCTTAAGGAACTGAAATACACGTTTACCCGTTTCTACAATATAGAAAAGTTGTAGATAATAATTCGCTCTAAACAGAAAATACTTTCATGCAGACTAGAGTGGAGCTTAGTTACTCTTAACGAATTTGTTTTCCAAAATTAGATACACCCCTAGAATTTGTTCTACATACTAAAAAACACCGCAAAGGCTTTGATTAAGCAACAAAAATAAACTTTACCAAAGATGAAAATACATAAAGTTATGTAAAAAATACATTTTCTAATAAATACGTTTCACAAAATTTTTTTATTAAAAATAAAAAAAAAATTACAAGCAAATAAACTGTTATTCAATGAAGTAAATATTGTTGGCGTCAAATAATTATGTTTTGATCCAAAAGAATACATCCAAACAAATATATTTCTTAAAAACAAGAAATCTTTTCTATCAGTGTGTAATAATAACAATGATTTCAAATATTTTCCAATAATAAAACGTCCAAACATATTATAGAAGAGTCAGGAGCGTATTCTGTCAACTGCTCAAATTGTAATGCCCTTTATGTCTGTCAAGCAAGACGGAAGCAAACAGAATAACAACATAAAACAGATATTCATTTAAATTTATATCAACATTAGATACATAGATACATACGTAGATATTGCATTAATTACAATGAGCCAAAACTAATCCACAAAAGTTATAAAGTGGATCTTTTAGAGCAACCGGAAATAGAAAAGCATAAAAGAAAAAGAAATATCACTTTAATAAACGATCAATTAATTTTCCACAGCAGATTTTAAGAATAATAAGAGGTTTTTAATTCTTTCATTTCACATATATTCATATTTGTATCAACATAGATGGCTTTCAGATAAATTATTCATTAGTACAATTCATAGTTGCAGTTTCCACTTGCTAGAAGTTGAAGAGAAGAATCATTACTACTGATGAAATTGTATATTGACCAGGTTTAACAAACGAACTTATACATTTTATTAATAAATGCTCTAACTGTGAACGATATGCTTCATCTAGTAAAAAAGAACCATTGTTACCACATGAGTTGCCAACATTGCCTTTTCAGAAAGTAGGTATTGATGTGATGAACTTTAACAGAACGGATTACTTGATTCTGATAGATTAGTACTCAAAATGGTTAGAAATAATAAAATTAAAACAAAAGACAGCCGGTGAAATCAAAAATAAATTAATTACAGTGTTCACAACTCATGGTGTACCGGGAATACCTGCACCGTGATCTTGGTGTCCCACAACTCAACCCAGAGATAAAAAGATTCGCCATTATGCATGAATCTTGCATAAGCCACCACTTCAACGTTGAGGCCCTGCAGGTACTGGACAACCATAATCCAGTGAGAAGATTAAGAAAAACTAAACCCTTCCAACTATATAGTGAAGCAGTAAAATGTGTAAAAAGCAGAGCACAGCAAGTGAAGTGTTGGTGCTTCTTGTGTGAGACAAAGTAAGCATAGGGCATCTGTGGATAGCCTATTAGAGACAAGTACCTAGTTTTAAGAATTCAGAATCAACGTGATGGTTAATCTTTTAGATTAGTTTCAATCTGTCAAGCATCATCTGCTTATGTCTATCTTTTATGTATCCAGTATCTCGCTGGTCGTACAAGAGTTTATATTAAAATTATCCCTTTACAATGCATTTTCTCTCGAAATCACCAAATAATCAACAGAACTTCGTGACTCCTTTTGACCTCACTGCCGAACTACATGCTTCAGGGACACGCAAATTTCGACGTAATGACAGGAGCGCAGAGCACGGCACATCATCCGCTGACGGGATTTACCATACCGGGACAATGGCCTTGCTGTCATCGTTGACAATGCCGCTATTAGTTTGCTATTATATAATATTAAACTAGCCGGTAATATCGTGTGCCGGTGACAGAAACTAGACCATGGCGCTATGGCACGTTGCTGGAGGCAGTAACGATGACGCGTCCGATCATTTCCATAGCCGAAATATCGGCCGAGAGGGGCGTGCGCGTCGCATCGAATTAATTAATTACCAACTGACAGATAAACAACTTTCCTATTAGGGCCGTTCCTCATTAATCCACACATTTGCAGTCAATAACACACAGCGAATTTGCGATTAATTGCTAATTTATAAACTGGCACGGTATTCGATCATAATTTATCCATTTTGGGAGGTAGATGAAGTGCTGGTTAGGAATGTTGAATTTGGAACGATGAAAAAAAAACAACTGTTTTTGAGAGGTTGGTAACAGCATATTCGACGGTGACCTTGAAGCGATATTTACTATTTTTCCAACAATTTTTACAACTTTCTTCATGCGGTTGCATATACCATCCAGTTTAGAAGATGAAACTTTTTGTTAATCTATGATGTTCAAAAACTTTTTCAATCCTTGACTTATTTATTATATTAACCTAGGTAATTTTGAATAAGCTCAATTTTAGTATATATTCTATATTTCGATATTTTGCTTTTTGGTTTATTCCAATATCTGAATTTTTATGAAACATACACAATTTCGTGTAAATTTTGTGAAACTTATTTAGATATTCAGGCTAATTCTGTGACGCAGTTGTTAGGTAGCAAGTTGCTACGTTGCAACTACTGTGTTGTGGTGTGTACACAGAAGTTTAAAATAATCAAGTTAATAATAAATAAGAGAATTTGCCGGTGTATAGAACCAGACAAAAGCAATATTTATAGCGTCATGGTCAATTGGAGCCAATACAATTGACCCCAAGTCTGTGTGCATTTCTGAATTTTGAGGTTAGATTATTGCGATATGTATAACCAGCAGTTTCAATCACCAGGGGTTCTTTAATTCGGTAACTGATTAAATCCTATGTAGTTCTTCTTAAAGAATTGTTTATTGTGTAATTAGATGAGTAATTTAATTGTTTGACGATCATAATTTAATTTAACTGTAACAACCTTTTCACTGTATAATTCATAAATTTATCATATTTGTTTTAATAGTGAACGAATAAAAAATTGTAGCTGATTATAACATTCGATTTATTTCCATAAATATACATAGTAGCTAATAAAAAATAAAATTATAGGTGTAAAATAAAAATTTGGTGTGAAAGACCCCATCCGAATAATTGTGTAATTTTATTTTACTCGAGTACTGGAGGATGGATTTACTTCGAGAAATTCTTAGGTAACCCCTAAATAAAAATGTAAATTAGATAAATATAAATATCATGCTTATTTAACATTAAAATCAAAATCACCTTTTATGTAAATCTTCTATTGCATTGACTACTTCTTTATTTACAATAGACTCATAGACTGTAAACAAACATTTCGTTTTCATTTTAAGGTTAACTCGTTAACCACTGGATACGCTACAGAATACCATTTTAAATATTAACAACGTTCTTAAGAAATGTATCCAGTTTTTCATCTTTTTAGTTAGCAACTTGCTTTACCTTTAGTCAAAGGTCCTTAGCTACCCACAGGGTGATAAAAAAAAACAAAAAATACCATTATTGTTCCCCTGTATAATAAGCTTCAACAATTTACTTTTTAATTTTCCAAGGTATGTCAATTGTGTCGCTCAGTGTATGTTACGTTGATATTTAATATTTAAATATCGTCAAGAAATAGAGTCAAATGAGCTCAGTTCATTATTAATCTTGCCAATTCTAATATTTATTTAATTGATTAATCTCCAAAGGAGTGCGTCAAGCTTTTCCAACTTTTCCAACAAAATGGGCGCAACAGAAAATTGAACTCGATTGAAATTTTAAAACATTTTGAATATAAAAGTATGATGTGGCCACATAACTTTATTGTTACTATAAAGCAGCGTCAAATGTGTCAAACTGTTTCAAACGCTGATGTTTTAACAATACTGTCAATAGAATCAATAAATCTGTAAAATTTCTGAACCTTGTCTTATGTTCAATGTTAGGACTGTGTACGCCTTTCCAGTTGTGAGTTGCACTTGTTTTGTTTGTTCGTTAGCACAACTATGTAATTTATTTACTTATTTTGTAGTGCACCCTCTGAAGGAGGCAATAAATTAGTTGCCGAAAGCTTAGGGCTTAAACAAAGGAAACTGTTTTAATTTTCCCTCGTACTTTGGCTGATTTCCCCAGTAATTAGTTACTCATCGTCGATATATTTTTAAATGTTAACCTCGTATTATTCTTATTGATTTTGAATTATCCCGAAATTTTCGTTGTGTCACTGGCCAGCACAATTATTTGTAATGTCTGACATCAGAAAATATTCTAGCAAAAACAATTGAAAATTAGAAAAAGATAGTTAAATCATGGATATTGCGAATGAAAACTTAACAGACACACCTAGTACTGATTTTAAGAATTTGGGCCAATTGCAGCAATTACAAACTAAAAGTAACATTTTCTTGTCTTGTTTCCCAGAGTTATTTTGCTGAATTATACTAATGATTGTTTCTATTTCAGGTACGTTTCTGTCGAGTTCAGAATGGTTCGCTAAGCTCATAGTATTGGTAAGAAATAATAATTTCAAACATTTTCTTAACAACACGACTTTCACTTGAAGCCCGCAATGTAGTTACCAGTAAAATTTTATACGTCTTGTATCGAGAAAAACTAGATTGGTTTCAACGAATCAAAGCTGTTATATTATTTTCGCAAGAGCCTCTAAAATCGCACCACGAGTGTGCAATAATTGGAAAGCTTAGAAGACACTCCATTCAAATCCGACCCATGATTGAGAAAGTTCTATTAGCAATAAGAAACTGGTGCCCACAAACGCTAAGTGCTCTGTAAACTTTGCAGTATTCAAGTTTCGAATTAGTTTCATAACTTTTGCCATAGTTTCCACGCCGTCCTATAGACATAATACTATTCTCAGTTAAATTTTCTAATATAGAATTGTAGAGTTTTATCAATTTCATTAAGATATAGAAAGTATATAACCTCATCTACAAATTAATGTTTTGCAAAGGTATATTGCAAGTACTGAGATGAGAACTTATATAAATTGTAGTTACATATTTTATTGCATTCTGCAGTTAAGGGAGGTGTTATGAAATAGGACGACATTGCGAGGATAGTGCTGTGTTGCCCGGGCATGTGCCGTTTTCCTATAAGAAGGATTTTCTCTGTGTTCACCTGCCGTATATTCTCCGGCAGAAAGCGGGACTTTATTAGAACACTTTATGCTCTTTCTGCAATATTTAACTTCATACCTCAATGCGCTGACAACTGGCACAGACGCTGCTGAAGTTCAGTGCTCTCTTGAACTCTGCGTGCGACCGACGATATAGGACGATACCAGTCACCGAGATATATTAAATACTATCAAATACTGGAGGGAGTATATTTTTGCATGATATGAACATTTCAACGCGTTTTAAAGTCATTAATTCGTAATGAATGTTGCAATGAGAAGTAAAAAATAATAGCCAGTGTTTTTAGTAATATTAAGGTAAAAAATAGTTGATCCAATATAATTGATCTAAAAAAATTTAAATATAAACTTGACGGGAAAAGTAAATTTTGTAAAAATGTAAATATGTGGTGTATACATTTAATAAAATATTTGTTTTGTTAATAATTTTCGGTTATATTGAATCGACCGACGAGCTTGCTCTCGCATTGTTTACGTCGGTTGTTTAAGTATTTATAATAACTGTTGCATATTTTAATATATTGTAGTATTGTAAACGAAATTTTTATTTATTGACTTTTTACCAAATTGTTTAAACATATACACCACTCAACAATAAAATAAGAAATAATTTTAATAAATAATCTTCCATTGCATAATATTTTAAGTAACACGAAGCCCAATAATGTGACCCAATTCGGAACTTTTTGAGTTCCAAAAAAAATTAATTTATTTTGCATATTTTAGTTTGTTTATCTTTAAATTATGGGCGCATAGTTGGCAAAAAATAAAAAAAATGTCCATAAATTGTGCATAGCAAAAAAAAGTCAATAACTGTAAAAGTATTGGCCCTAAGATTGAACCTTGAGGGGTACTATTCGTTCAAAACTAGTTGATAGAAATATTTTCTTTGAACTGTCTGGTGACGCCCAGGTAAAACAGATTATATTAATTGGATGCCAAAATTTGATTGTTACTGACTTCTAACGTCATCAACACTTTTTTTAAATGGCTACCCTCTTTTTTTCTTACTGATTTTGGTAGACCATTTAACTGTCTAAATGGAAATTGAAAATCGTAAAATATTGATTATTTTCGGGAAAGTCGCTTTTGTGAATTGAATGTGAATATCACGTTTTGGGTAGAATTAATCTCCGTGAAAACCAATCTGGAGTACAAAATTTTCAATCGCGCAAGGTATTCGAAAAAAGTGGGGCGAAAGTGTCAAAAAAACGCTATTTTGGTAATTTTCACTAATTTATACCACCTGTTCTCACTGTCCTAGAAACCTGAAAATTGACGAGTTCGATTTTTTATTCGATTTTATTCAAATAACAAACCGTTTTAGAGATTTTGTCATGTTTCCATTCTTTACGCGGTCACTATAGAATGTTGTTTTTGAAATGACAGTAAATATGGGCTTTTAATATCTTTTACAAACGTTTTGAGAATATTGATTAATGATTTTGTCTATTTTGTCTATAATTATTAAATTGTCCTTCGTATTTTCTTTTTGTGAATATGTATTACAGTTTATATTTCTATCTGTATAGCAAACTAAGTTTATTGACTGCAACACACGTAGGACTTGTATTCTATATTTTCCTGATTCATGATTTTGATTATACTGCCTTTCAAGAGAATGGTCACTTTGTTTATTTGAAAATAAATATATACTGTTATAATAAATCACTTTGTTTGAGACAAATTTCACATTTCTATGACATAACTAAACTATATAATTCACAGCAATCATTTGATTTCGTCTATCTCTTACGTCTACTAAATATTTCAAGACAATTAAGTCCACGTACTATACGCAATATCTCGGAGACGTTTCACCAGGCATATCTAACATCCTGGGTCGTACACCGCTCCACAACTCTGTCTACCGTTGCTACTACATAAGATATGAGGCGCAGTTGTACCCTGGAGGCTATATGCATATGTATACACCAGATACCGTTGGTGATTGTTTTGTACAGGTGCTTTGGTTGCATTTATTTCACATGCACAACCATACCTAGACTAGCGTATATACGGCACAGAATTGCTTCGCATGTCTACAGTCCCACACACTGCTTTTTTCGCATGACCAAAGCTAAATGCGCCTTCGCGAGATATTAAGCATAATTAATGACTGGCAATGACAAAATTTCAGCGGTGCGGGTGTGTTTCAACTTCAGTTGGTTGTAAGTAGGACGTTGTATTCTCTGCTAATGCGAAACATGGCAGGTGATATACAGGAGAAGTTTGTAAATGGCTCCGCGGTCCCAGGATATATTACTGTAAAAGGGGTGTGTAGTAAAGTTTTGAAATGAATACGTTTCGTTGCGGGCGATGCATACAAATGTAGTATTACGCGTGGATACTTTGTAACAGTACGAGTTTGTTTGATAAATGAGTTTTTTTAATTTATCATGTATCGTTGTTTACTGCATTTGTTGAAATTAACTATAGGAAATAATGTTTGTGATTTATGATAAGAGCAGGAGTATGAAATTAAGTCGTGTTTTATGTTATTTTTGCGTGTAGAAATGTTATAGATGTGATAATATTAGTATATATTGTCATTTTTATGCAGGAACGATTTTGGTGGAGGTGCCGGTGATACAGGTTTATCTGTTATTTTTTACACACAGTGATATTTTAGTATTTAATTAAGATTGTTTAAAGCAACAAGATAGTACTAAAAACCTTCTGAACATATTAAAACATCGTTTTTTCGTTATGAAAGTAATTTTGCCTTGAGTACTTCCTTTGAAGAATCACATCCATTTCTTATTTATTGCAGCACCCAAGTATTTTGATTCGGTACCATGGAACTACTTCCGTTTTTTGCATGGAAAGATGCATTTTCTATTGATTATTATACTCCAGTAAAATTATTTCAGAGGATCTGTACCAGGAAAAAAGAAATAATAAAAAACATATAAGTACATAATACATTAAGTATTAATTTTCGCGATTTCGCGTAAAGTGACATAAAATTTCAACACGTCTAGCGGCAACACAGTTTACCCAAAATAACTAATTAAGTAATGCAATTTGTAGGGAATTGAATGTACTTTTATCACAAACTGTTCACAAACTTCACAAACTGTTAAACAATATAGTGCACCTTTTTATATTTGATAAATTAAAAGAAAGACAGAAGGAATAAAAGAAAGAAAGAAAGAAACAAAGAAAGAAAGAAAGAAAGAAAGAAAGAAAGAAAGAAAGAAAGAAAGAAAGAAAGAAAGAAAGAAAGAAAGAAGGAAAGAAGGAAAGAAAGAAAGAAAGAAACAAAGAAAGAAAGAAAGAAAGATAGAAAGAAAGAAACAAAACGAAAAAGAACATACAGTTTTAAAAAATTATCACGTGATTGAAGATTTTGCATATCAAGGCACAATTTTCATTTCTGAAATACATAGCTTCAAAAATAGATTACATTCGGTAATTTCTTATTATTTTCTTCAGATATCTATTAAATTAAATGATATTGGAGTAACTTATAAATCACCTCCTCCTTTAAAGCCATTATAAATTCCCTAACGTCCTATATAACTTATATTTATAATCCTGGTAAAACCCTGACCAAGTTTTACAGCATCGCGTTTCGTCCCATGACAAAACCGACTTTTAAAAATAGACTAAAGGTACGTTTTCCTAGCAACGACTCCAACGATAATCGCTCAGCGATTATCGTGCGGCGATGATCGTTCCGCGATTTTTGCTGACACAAAGTGTTCAGGTGTTTTCCTCCAAGCGTCGTCCGCGAGTATAGTTCCAGACGACGCTTGCAAAATGCTTGGAAAACGTTTTGTGCCAGCGATAATCGCGGAACGATCAACGCCGCACGATTATCGTTGAGCGATTATCGTTGGAGTCGTTGCTAGGAAAACGTACCTTAACACGTTTCATTTAGTATAGTTTCGCTCGAGATAGGATATCTCCCAGATGGATATAACTACTATATGGCGAAATACAAATGATTCCTGCGGGACGCTGCAGGATCCTGGGGTCTAACGTTCGGATTTTAGTGGACGGGCCGGGTAGTAAAGTTTAAAGGCGGATAAAGCTATCCGGGCGGGAATTATTTTCACCTCGGTGTGCCGTTACACTTTTATTGGCATCAAATATTAACGGCGCCCACAATAATAAATAAGCGGGACCGCCACTGAAACAAACTTGGACGCAAATTGTCCCGGACCGTTATAAATCCCAAAGCGTTACGGCGCCACTCTAGTTTTACAGATGTCCAGTTTAACACTCCTCGCTGTTAACCAATGGAAACGCTGCGAAGTGAACGTTACGATATATATATAAAAATGTCGCCGTAGGTCAAGTAATATTAAATGTTTTCGAGTGTGGGAACAGATGCTTCGCTTTTTATTGGATATTTCCGGTGGGGGAAGTTTCGGTGCAGTTGTTAGATATTAATAAAACTTACGGTTACGATGCATCCTTATGAGACCCAGTTAAAGTTGCCAGGATCTATGGTATCTGTTGTAATGTTTTGCCAAAAATACGAACTGTTCTTTTTTGTATTGACATTAAGCGTGTTTTTTATCTGAATTCCGACACTTTAATGAGCCTAATTCAGACAGTGGTCCTAGATCAGATCCTTGTGGTACATTATTCCGACAAATATAAACATTCAAGTAAATATTAATAATAATAATACTTTACTCCTTCACAAAATACATTGAATAATATACAAAAAATCAAATTAATTAAATCAAAGTACTGTGTTTGGTCAGGGGGGGGGGGGCAATAAACTAATTCTTCGTAAAGATACTGGTTTTCAGCGGTAGTGGCAATCGGTGGCATTCGGTTACTCTTCCTTCAGGCGCAGGTGGTTTTCAAATTCTGCAACACTGTAGAAGCATCTCTCTTTTAACACTCTGCTTAAATCTCTTTAAAAGTGTTGCCTGTTCTTCAGTAACCTTCTCTCTGGAAGGGTGTTGAGCAGATGAAGGTGACGATACTCGGCTGATGTTGATGTGGTTGTGCGATGGTATGGGATGGTAAGTTTGTGGGCATTCCTCAACGTTACCGATGTGGACTCAGATCTTCTTCGAGTTCGAGGGGTATATGCTCTCGTTAGTTGTCTGTATATGCTTTCACAGGGCAACGTCATGATACCATACTTTCTGAACAGCGGCTTACAGTTGTTGGAGGGACCTCTTCTATATACCTTGAAGCCTCTTTTTGTAGAATGCTAATGTTGCTGGCATGAGTTGATTCTCCCCACAACTTGACACCATGCGTTATCCGAGCATGAAACATGGAATGATAGGTGAGTAAAGTTGCTTTGGTGCCCAAAATCTGTCTAATTCGTCTTACAGCATGTTATACTGCGGTGGCTAATTTCGGTGATAGATCTTCAGTGTGGGTCCTCCACGTGAGGCGTGTATCCAGGATAATAGTCTTGTTCTCGTTTAGAGTTAGGTCGTTCAGCTTGAACCAGTTTTTAGCTTCCCGCAGTTGTGTGGAAGCTTTCTCGTTGAGGATGTCTAAGTCTGAATCGCGTGTGACTAGGGTAGTATCGTCTGCAAATAGTATTACTTCGCCTGGTGTATATGTTGGCAGATCATTTATACAGGGTCCTGCAACTAAGCTCCCGTCTTCTGTAGCTCACTTACTCATTAAGCTAAGAGTTTGACATTTTGCAAGCTTACCTTGTACTTCAAGGTACAATTCAAGAAATTAGTTTTTATTATACAGGCTGTTCCAAAAATGTGCAACGCTATGGTAATATATTTTTTTAAATTGCATGCTATACATTTTTCTGTACATTTGGAAGCCTTTTATGGTTGCCTACATATCACCAAAATTTTATTGAAATCGGTTGAGTGACCGCAGCGGAAAAAAATAAAAACCAACAAAAATTGATTTTGCATCGTAGGCTTTAAAAATCAATAAAAACCACAAAATGCACCTCGTTAATAAAATTTTGCGACGTGCTTATTAAGTTAGATGTAATAGTCTCGTTAACCAAGTGACATTGAGCCAAATTATACAGGGTGACCAAAATCGAGTGTCAAACTTGTCGAACTTCAAAGCGTGTTATTGTTCTTATTTTAAATTGGAACCCATACATTTTTTTATGCGAAATGATGCAGAATTAAAAAATAAACATTGTTTCTAAATACAACCCCATAACAATTCCCAATATTTTAAAACTTATTCGCCAAAAACTCATTTTTCAACGTTTCCAACGGCAATTTTAGATAATAAATATCGTACGTGGCTTTGAAAAACAATTTATTTCATAAAAAATAATAGACGTATTTTAGATTTGAGTGTACTTAACTAAGTAGTCGTTGAAAAACAATTTATTACATAAAATATAACGCAGAGAGGTATTTTAGATTTTACTGTACTTAATTAAGTAGTTATTCAAATGCTAAATTTACTGCATAATTTACCTATAGCGGTAAGGACGGAAATGTGGCTATAGGTAAATTTTTCAGTAAATTTAGCAATTGAATAACTACTTAATTAAGTACAGTAAAATCTAAAATACCTCTCTGCGTTATATTTTATGTAATAAATTGTTTTTCAACGCCACGTACGATATTTATTACCTAAAATTGCCGTTGGAAACGTTGAAAAATGAGTTTTTGGCGAATAACATTTAAAATATTGGGAATAGTGATGGGGTTGTATTCAGAAACAATATTTATTCTTTAATTTCGCATCGTTTCACCTAAAAAAGATTATGGGTTCCAATTTAAAATAAGAACAATAGCGCGCTTTGAAGTTTGACAAGTTTGACACTCGATTTTGGTCACCCTGTATAATTTGGATCAATGTCACTTGGTTAACGAGACTATTACATCTAAGTTAATAAGCACGTCGCAACATTTTATTAACGAGCTGCATTTTGTGGTTTTTATTGATTTTTAAAGCCTACGATGCAAAATCAATTTTTTTTGGTTTTTATTTTTTTCCGCTGCGATCACTCAACCGATTTCAATAAAATTTTGGTGATATGTAGGCAACCATAAAAGGCTTCCAAATGTGTAGAAAAATGTATAGCATGCAATTTAAAAAAATATATTACTATGGCGTTGCACATTTTTAGAACATCCTGTATAATAAAAAAATAATTTCTTGAATTGTACCTTGAAGTACAGGGTAAGCCTGCAAAATGTCAAACTCTTAGCTTAATGAGTAAGTGAGCTACAGAAGACGGGAGCTCAGTTGCAGGACCCTGTATACAAGCAGATGTAAGGGGTCCGATTATGGGCCGTTGTGAAATTCCAATATTGTTTGGCAGAAAATCTCCAAGTTTTCCATCTGCAAAAACGGCCTGTGTCCTATTTGTGAAGTATCTCATCAAACTCAGCGGCTAACCTCCGATTCCGTAGCGTTCCACTAAGTGTTTTAAATATTCTTAAATAACATTTCTTATTAAGAAATGTTAAACATCTTTTACAATTTTTAATGAAACACAGTATAAAATAATTCCTTAGTCTTCTTCAGTCTGCCCTCTCCCCCTCATCTGTATTTTAATGTTTGATTCACCTTGAATTTTTAGTCTTTTTCTTTGCACAGCTTTTTATTCTGTTCCTTTTTCGCCTCCATTGTTATTTATATAGAACGTTGTTCTTTTGTGCTTGCTTCTTGTAATTATCAAATATTCTCTCCAAGCATTAGATAATAGATTTATTATTTTTTCTTATTTAATGCAGCTAAACAGAAATATGTCGGAATTTAGGACAGTGTGTGAATTTGGGACGTTTACCTTCATTGTAAGTAAAACCGTCCCGAATTGGGCGGGACAGTTCCAAAATTTGACAGATTGTCCCTCCTTCCTACACTTCCCGAATTTTGTCCCGCATTTTGATAATTTTATTCTAATGATCAAAATGATATTGTCGACGCTCGTAAGGAAATGTACTATGGCTCTACATGTTTTGATATAAATATGTTTTAAATTACAAAAACTATTGAGAAATTAAGAGATTACTAAACTTTTTTAAGAAACTTTTAATTAAGAATTTTTTTTAAGTGATAGGAGGGTACGTCATATACGTCATATATTCAAATAAAAAATCAATATTCGTATTCGATATTGAAAACAAAACATAAAATGATTATTATCGTATTTCAAATAAAAATAATTGTAAACTTAATTGTTCCATGGAACTCTGGTTTAGAATTAGGCATTGTAATGCATTTTATCAATAAAAAAATAATATGGTTTAATATGGTTAAATGTATTTCAGAAACTAAAATTATTTTAAGAAACAAAATTCCATTATTGAGCAATATGGGCTACAAGCCCGGTTTTAATCTAAAGTTTTTTTTTTCTGCGTGGGGTTCCACCTGCGAAATAACATAAAAAAGTTCTACCAATTTCTAATAAGCACAAATAATGGTTCGACGCTGCTGATTCTAGACAATTAGCCATAATTCTTTGTAAGTAAAGTAAAGGAAAGATTAAAGTGTCATCAATCATCATTTATCATAAAATTAGGTCCTGCAACCAAAAAAAGTCGAACATACCAATCACCGCACACAGCACAAAGCCAAGCATTCAGTTTTACGTTGATCCCAGTTCATCTCAAACTTACCTAGCGCACTCAGGCAGAGTTTTGCCATGTTTACAAATATGAATCACACCGTCTCTCTCTTCCTCTACGTTTCCCTACGTTCCTCGCTGGAGTTTAAAGTTGCTCGAGTGGTCTGATTCAAATGCATCCGGTTTCGTAGCCGGGAATTTATTATTCGCCGCAGTGAGTGAGCGGCGCGGCCGGCGCGGCGTTGAGTTTAGACGCAAGCAGGACTTGTGCAAAATGAGGGCCCTTGTATTCTTCTTTGCCGCGTAATCACCCGACGAATCTGTAGTAACGTCGGCTTCCGGCCGAAATCCTCGCATGATATCCTTTCAAATGGGCTACGTAATGAACTATTTGCGCCCGTACAATGGAGAGCTTTTTAAGTCGAGCAGCAAATTTCCCGCTCATTGTCGGTCGGCTTTCGCTTTTTCATTTCGCCAGCCGTTACAATGTCAGCAAGGCACACCGCGGTCACATTTATCCCTCTCTAGAATCTTTTAATAAGATGGATTGGATCGTAATATTTGTTAATCATCTTATGGTTTTGCTTTTTCAAGAGGATTTTGACGGTGATTTTCATGCTTTCAGTGTTATTCGACGAGTAAGTAGTTATTGAGTGACACAGTTTACGCTACAGACAAGAAAGTTTTAGACATTTTGCATGGAAAAGAAAAGTCGTGGTCAAAAGATTTTTTTTAATAAGCATATGATGCTTAACATTAGTCTTCTCACTAGATTCTGGTTGTCCAGTAGCTGTAGGGCCTGTATGTTGACATGATGGCTTAGGCGAGATTCATGCTTAGTGGCGAATCTTTTTATCTCTTGGGTGACTTGTAGACACCAAGATCATGGTGCAGGCCACTGTTCCGTATCTACCAAGAAGCGTTCAAACATATTCTTTAGTACTTTATTTTGGAAAGTCTGTATTCCTTGTATATTGGAGTTTTTCTCGCGCAACCCCAAAGCTGACCAAATCGGTTTTATTACTTGGTTTTAAACTTGTAGTTTGTTCGCTACTGATAACTGAGAGTTTCTTTCCAGAAGCCAGTACAGTTCTTTGTATTTGAGGTCTAGCTCTCCTCTTTTCTTCTTAAAGTGTTCTTTTCACCTTAGCTTTGTATCCAGAGTCATACCGAAATCATACTGCTGTCATACTGCAGTGTTCTCATATGAAACTATAGCGTCGTTAATCTTGACATGAGGTATGTCCTCCGTTCTTTTGTTCGTAAAGTTAATGTTGACAGATTTCAGTTCGTTGAGCTTGGTCTTCCTTTTTTTTATGCATTCTTATATTTTATTACTAGCTTGTTGAAGATTCCTGGTAGATTCTACAATAGTTGATCCCACTGCCATTAGAGCCATCTGCGAATGAGGCGAGTGTTACATTTTCCAACTGTGGTAGGTCACTTGTATATATGACTATTGGTTCCAAGACACGTATTGTAAAGGGCAGCATAGTTTTTATATATGTATCAATCCATCGTGGCAAGCCTTATCGAAAACTTGTTTCACATCAAGAAATATTGTTGAACAAATATCTGTTATTCTATGGACTTGATCTATAGTGGAATGCCTTTCTCTAATGGTTGAAATGTAATGATTGATTAGGAAATAGTTCCTTTCTCTCAATGATAATTTTCACTCTTTTTGGAAGCAGCTTTTCAAAGAGCTTTGATATCGTTGGTAACACTGATATTGGGCGATGGTTTGGCCTCATTCGGTGGTTGGCCTAGTTTTGGTACCGTGATAACTTCTGCTACTATTATTAGATACGTCAGCATAACAATACCTTTCTTGGGTAATTGATTAAGAACTTCTCCTGTGATAAGATCATATACAGGTGCCTTCTTTGTGTTCTGATTTGTCTTGATTTCTCTGGCAACTTCCTTTGGAGTAACTACCTGTATGGCTTCTTCTTCATAGGTTATATCTTCATACGTTATTGACTCTGATTCTATGTTGTGGAGTTGGAAGATTTATGTTGGATGTTCTGCAAAAATTTGAGCTTTCTGTTTATTGTTTCTTGCCCAGGTACCGTCTCTTCGTCTTATAGGTGGGAGTGGGACATGGGCTACTGGCCTCTTGTATTACCTCACTGCTTTCCACAGCAAGTAATCTGTTTCTTTGTCAGGAGTGAATTTAGTTAAGAAGGGTTCCAATAATGCCTCTTTTAGTTTTTTAATTTCGCGTTTTTAGTTGATAGGATTTCTTCTTCTAGTTCGTCTTTTTTCTTTGACCATTTGTCTAATTTCTATAGGATAATTATTTCCAATAATTCTGTGATAATAAAATTATAAACCCCTAACCACAACAAGTATTTTAGAACCTAAATACGTATTTCAGCAACTATGTTGCCATCTTCAGTAGAACCTAAAAAGAGGAAAAGAGATTAGCACTTCATAGTATCTTTACTGGATATTGTCCAAGCAAATCACTAGTGGAAGTGGAAGTGTGAATCACTTCCACTAAGTAGATGGCAACATAGTTGCTGAAATACGTATTTAGGTTCTAAAATACTTGTTGTGGTTAGGGGTTTATAATTTTATTATTAAGTTCGCCACAGTCTCCAAAATATTGTCAATAATTCTGTGAGTAATCTCTTTGGTGTTGTTCCAGGCGGCTTTCTGGATGGTGTTGATAAATTTCTCGGCTTCTATGTCGAGCTGACGTAGATATATTTTAAAGCTTACCCAGTCTGTAGTTTTATTGGTCAAGGTTGGGGGTATCTTCATTTTTTATTTTTCTTTCACACACATATATTTTGCATCGTGTGTTAGTGTGTTAGAGACACATTTCGAGATGTGCAGACTGCAGACAAAAATCTGTACAGTAAAAAGGTCTGGTTATCGAATTATTTTCGTCTGCTTTAAATGTATGTTCACAAAATAATTGTCTCTTAACACCTTGGAAGTATTTTAATATAGTTTTTCTCGTTGAAAAGTTAATTTTAGCTTTCCTCAGCACGAAATCTGAATGGACTTGCCTCAATTCCACTAAGAAACATCGATTTTCTATTACTTTTAACTACAAAATATCGACTAAACCATCCACATGACCCCAAAAATTCCCTCATTAGCTAAAACAACCTTTCGGTGTGAAAACTTTAGCGAACGATCACATTTTTTCCGCTAAGTTTAATATTTCCGCGATGGTGCCCGGTGTAGGGTAGTAAAGTGGTAGCATTTAGTGGTGGCATAAATTAACCATAATTCCGCGCTAATGCTAATAACAGCGGGCGCACCACCCTCGTCGTGGTCCGACGCCCCTTCTAAATCAGGAGTTAATTGCTAGTAGAGCATTACTTTCTGCGGGAGGGCCGCCCCTTAAAGAATCCAACTTAAAATGTGAAATATGCGCGCAACGGGAGGCGAAAATTGGTCGCGCGAGATGCCATTGTTAACTTCAAAGCGCACCTATCAACTCGAAGGAACCTTTTTTGCCTTTTCCGAACCCCTATTCGCAGTTTCATTGTGCCCAATTGTGCGTCGATTTTTCCTATTGGGACGTATTGAGAGTAATGTGTTTGTTTTGTGCGATAATGTGCGAAGTGTGTTACTGTGTCACTCCCCTCATCGGCTTCTTATAATGGGTGTTCTAAATGGTATTGTTAAATATGTCACAACACTTCGAGGAAATGTTTTGAATGGAATATAGTGTGCAAAGTGTGGGAAATGTTGTATGGTGGGATAATAGGTGGAGTTTTAATCGATTAAATGTCAATTTTGAGAGAGCCTAATTGGATTAAATGTTGTATTGTTAGCTTAAAAGACGTTGTTAACTAAATTATTTTCTAAATTCCACGCGAGAGAATATGGGACTTGACAATGCTTGATAATGATGATACCGATATTTCTGGAAAATAATGTCTATGTTAATTGGTTTACCTTAATCAAAGTTTAACAAATTTATCTATTAACTAAGCACGCTACAATTATTAGTTAAAATAAAATTGTACATAATTTGAGACTTGGCATAAGGTGTAGTGATTAACAGAATCGATCAGTATCCATGCTTCAAAACCATATACAGTGTGTTTACCTCTAACCTATACTTATTTTTCCTCTGTTCCAAATGTTCAAATGTCTCTGTTACAAATGTCTCCTCAATATGTCTCCAAGGAAACAAATGAGACGGGGTTAAGTCAGGTGACCTAGTTTGCCAAAGCGTTCAACGTCACAGCCGCATTCATCAATATTATTTAAACAATTTTGCGGTGGTATATAAATTACTAATACTTTGACTTTGAAGAAAATCAATATCAACAATGTTTCGTTTGTGGAATTCAAAAATTGCAGTACACCTTTACAAAAAGGTAAAAGCTTAAAAGCTTAAAAGCTGATGCATGGAGAGAGGAATTTGGTTGTAACACCCTTGAAGTTCACTTATGAATTATTGTGCATAAATTAGATTAACAATAATTTTATTGGGTTCTAGTGGGACACTCGCAAATCAACTTGACAGTATTTTAATTTCAAAGTTGCAACATAAAGTTTACAGAAATATATTTTTGATAACGATTAAGATATTTTTTTAAATGATATATTACCGAAATAAAAATTCGTGTCAAACTTTTGCACCCAAAATAGACACACAAAAATAGTAAATACACTACACGGTGACCAAAATTTTTCATACTCTAAGTGGAGACGCCCAGATCACATAGAATTTATTTCTAGTGTTCTATGAATAGCCATTATTATTTGCAATATTAATACAGTATTACAGAAAATTAAACATAAAACGACTTTAAAAACGAAAGCAGTCTAGCAATATTTAACAGAGATTACAAAATATAAAGTCATGTTTCCATATTTTGACAATTGTTCACTCCTTATTCAAGAAAACCACATTGATTGTTGAACGGGTACATCACCAACACCAAATAGCACACATTAATTAAGTTTATAGACCAAGACACCCATAATTTTGAAGACAAACATCGAGACACGAGTCAAACAAAAAAAGACGAAAATCGAAGTTTGAAGCTTAAATATTCCAAATACAATGGAGAGTACAAACCGGTTTGCACGTAAGTGAAAACAGAAGAATGCGCGGAGCCGCTGACACGCATAGACACATAGAAACTATACACCAATTTATTATTATTATTATTATAAATTGGTGAATGTATTATTGGTGTATAGATTTTTTCAAACTAATTTATACATGGATTGAGTAATTCCGTACTTTATTTCGCAGTTTTTCGAAGGCACCATTAAATTTCTTTTCTTGCTTCCATTAGAGTGTTGAGTATTCCTTTGATTTGTTCTGGTATCTTCTATGTTGTATCTGTCTATTGCTCTTGCGGTTATAGAATGTGATTTTTTTGTTACTTGGATTTTTGTTTCTTGGACTATATTTATGTGTTCTAAGGTTCGATTTTAGTCTTGTTTGGTTCTTGTTGTGGATTCTAGAAGTACAATCTCTGTTTTTTGCCAAATTATTGTTAATATTGAATAGTAAATTTAAAATACTGATAGTTATTCGTGTATGTTATTAGAATTTCTAATATTTTATTTTTCTGTCTCTGTATCTTGTTTGTGTTTGTCTGCGTTGTTTTCCCATATTGCTAGTAAATATGTTTGTTATATGTGATATTTTCGGTTTTCTTAAGGTGGTCATACTTACTTATTTTGTGGGTTTTGGCTGTGGCAGTTGAGTTTTTCTGTAGTACATAATATGTGTTTATCCCATTTTAAAGTGTTTTGTACTGGAAGTCAAAAATAGTTTGTTCTCTTTGAAAATTTGTGAGAATTTGTTATATATATATTAATAGTTATTCAACAAATATTTATATGTGAGTGTCTCATATGCACATTTTTAATCATTTATAAATCTATCTCATAATTACTATTTTATCTCAACAATTTAATCACAAATTTTAAATGTTTATGAATGTGTTTAATGGTATATTTTATATCTTTGACACAAGGGTCTGATAAAAAGGTATCATAGAAACAAATTTTATTTATTATTTCGTAATTATTTCATTAAAAAATAAGAAATCAGAACAGTTTTCTATTTATGTAACAAATTACCTTGACCTACAACATGATGGCTTGTATCTTGCACATATAGATTTAAATAAATCGCTACAAAGAATGCTTATTTGAATGTTTAGAGCAAAGCATTTTCTTACTCAAATACCTACACTTACAACAAACAATAATACTTTAAAATTACAGTAATCGGAATAATCAAAAAGCAACAACCCAAATTGTTTTTCACAAATAAATCTACAATGACATTAATCTATTATTTTAATATCATTTCGATTATTATTATCCATAATATTAACGAAAATTTAATCAGTCAGGAGACATTAAGACAAATTAATCCGCAGTACGGCGACTAAAGCCGCTGACGTTTTGCGAACCGGTTTAAATTGCTCATTAAATCGGCAACACAGTTCGTATTAATGAAATTATGGCCGAAATCGGGCGCTTTGTCAATTCAATTACCAGTGCCACAGGGCGTCATTATGGCCATTCGTGTTCATTTTTCATTTTGAATTCGTTATCGCTCGCAAAGCGACCGACGGCAACCAAACGACCGACGTAACCGCACGACGGCCGCCAAACGAGTTAACGATTATAGAATTTTTATGGAGATGGCGTGTTAATAGTGTTATGATGACACGTTAGTCACAAGTATTAACGACTACCGTTAACGGCTGTTTGCTTATTACGTTTTTACAGCTGCGAATTACCCACATTTACCGGGACCTTTATAATTTGCATGCTCTCTGTAGTCTGTACGGTGCTGCTGACAGCTTGCGTACGCGAACGGCGTAATTGGGTATTAGGTTATTGTTAGTCCTGTTATTAGTTGGAATTTAAGCTTGATTGGGTACATATACAGAGATGCAGTCTGGATTAGCGCGGAGAAATTCTAGCTTTGAACAATAAGTACGCAAAGCTACTAACTAAACTGGTGTAATATATTGATTATGCTGTTGCAATGTTTTTTTAAGACACCAATTATTCTAGAAATGTTTGCTTTGGATTTTTGTGGCATCACTGCGTTAAGGCCGGGTGTTATTATCTAACTATCTCTGATATCTGTGAATTGTTAAGTAGCGAATTGATACTACTAGAGGGATAAATCGTATTTAGTATCATAAACCAATGTAGGACCTAATCAAAATTAAGAATTGTTGTGAGAATTTAATGCCAAGCTGGGTATTGACATGTGGTCAAAGTTTATTGTAGATCTATAATTCTGGAATGTAAACAATTTAGGTTGATTTTTGTAAGGTTGGCACTAGAAAGGTAAACTTGCTAATCTAAATGGCAGATCTAAAGACTAAACTGCTACTTAGAAATTCGACCTACTATTTGCCTGACAATTTGTAAATGATTTTATTTAGTATTTCATATGATTAATATAGTATATTATAATACAAGTTTTATATGAGTTTATAACGAACGCAAAGTAGAAAAATCATAAGAAAAAAACTGAAAAAATATTGAAAACTTTTCAATCTTTCAATATTAATAATAAACATTTGTGATACAGTTAAAATTGGTGTACAACACAATAAAGGGGAAAATAAAAAAGAATAAAGAAGAATAAATAGAGACCTGACAATAAGGTCTCTTTGCATTAAGTATTCGTAATCGTGCCGAAAAAAATGAGATTTCAGCGGATAGGTCCTTTTGGGTCCCCTGAACACTTTGAACAAGGTACAAAAAAATATGTAAAAACATAGACCTGAAAAGCTTTCTGTTGAAAAGGGTCCAAAGGAACTGGAGCCGCCATTTCTGGAATTTCGTCGAAATAGTTAAATAATAAATTAAATTAGAGGAAATTCTGAATAATTTATGACTATGAAATTTTTTGGTCCGATCAATAGTTTAGATGCATGAGCAAATTCTATTTCATCGAGATCGGTCGTACTGCATTAAAACTAGTAGCCAGGATATGTCAGATATTTTGATTCTAATAACAGAAGGTATTGTCAAACGCTAATGTTTTGAGGATACCTAGGTAATGTCAATATAAGGGGAAAAGAAATGAAAATGTTTAACGACGTATTTTAGTCAAATCAATATTATAGGTTAACAATATGGTGATATACAGGAGGGATGTAAATTTTAAATAAATCAATCACATCCTGGATTTAGCTCAGATGGGAGAGCATTGTGCTAGAAACGCAAAGGTCCCTGGTTCAAATCCAGGATGTGGCTGTAATTTTTGATTTATTTAAAATTTACATCTCTCCTGTATATCACCATATTATTAACCTATAAGGGGAAAAGGTATTAGATTTTAGTTCGAGGTTCCTAGGAGCTAAAATATAATATTTTCCCGTATATTTAATATTGAAAAATACAATATATTAAAGTCAGAAAATAATCGATGTGAAATTTTTATTTTTAAACTGGAGGCTGTCAACAGAGATAAAATATCAAACATTTTTTCCGTCACAGAAAAAAAAATATATTTTTTCAAACTATATGAGTTTTCAGCTATTATCTTAGGTACCGGAGTCATATCGTGTTAATTCCGCAGGAATAAGATTTACTCGACAATACTTTTGAAAATTTTGCTGAAGTTTTCAAGATTCTGTGAACAAATACCTGATAAAACGGGTCGGTACATTTTAATTTTTAGCACGTCTTATGGTTATTATTTGCACAGTCTTGTAGTCTTGTTGTAGTTTGATTCTAATTTCAGATTTCAAAATTTTAAATTAGTTTGCATGTATATAAACATTAGTCACTAGAAATTGTCAGAAAAGCTATAATGGCGTCTGCCACCACTATCGTTACCACTAATCAGAATGCACAATATTATTTTATGATGGTTTTTCTAGTAACTTTAATTTTCCCTGCACTATGATAGGTTTTCTTTTATTTTGTCTAGAGAATATCTGGTATATTATTTTACAAATCGATTTACAATCAATTTTTAGCTTAACATTAAGCTCGGTTTAGCGGTTACCTTGAAACAAAAAAATATAGTTTACTCATGAACAAATGTAACAATATCTTGTAAGTTTCATCAATATTTTGACAATGACTGTGGACTAGTAACAGCACCTCATTATATAGAATGACCTTTTTTCAAGAAAATCAATTGTATGTCCATTATAAGTCTCTAGTAGACTCTAGTCTAGGCACACTGTACATCAATGAAAAACTCACTTTTAATTTTGAAAATAATGTTAAATCTAACTGCACTACCTATAGGATTCCTTTAAGAAATACAAATGTATTGTGTTATATTGAGGTTTTGAGTGGGGAATTAAGAACAGAGCTTCAAAGGGATTAGACTGCTCTCTTTTGTTCTTCTTTAATTGTTTTTGGACCATTTCAAATAATCGCGATGTTCGTTGCAAGAAAAACGTACATCCTGTATAAACGATTTAATTCTCGACATGTGTTAATTAAGATCGTTTTCAGATTATTCACATAAAGCGAAAAGCATAGATACAGTTATTTCTGGCATTTAAACATGGACAGAACTAAACACAGACATCATAATATTCATAATAATTCTAGAAATGTCATATTTAGTTAAATCAATAAATCGTAATGATAGTGTATTAATTATATCTGCTAATTACGAAAAAATTAGATTGCTTATAATTAAACTAATTATTTCTAATCACACTATAATCAAAAACTAATTGTCAATAATTCGCCGCACCACTGTAGCAGCCTAGCAAGCAACAAAAATCGGCTACGTTCATTTAAAGCCATAGATAAAATAAAATAGGACTTGACTCATACAAATGCTAAATTATCAACTAACGAATAACTCAATCCACGCATAATATTATAGGCAAATTAATAAAACGAACAATGGTAAACAAGAATAATACGTACACCAATTTACAACAATAATATATTGACATAAATAGTATCACAACATTCTAGAACGCACTCGCTAATATGCACCTTCCCCACCACCGTATATCTGTGTGCTTCAAGTCGGCGCGGTGGGCGCGGCTCACTTGTTTTCCGTCCTTGCTAATTAAGTTGTAAACCCCGGTACGCCAGTAACATACCAGCGTCTGCCAGCTGTTACGCGTTTCTCAAATTTTTGCGTGCAAATTATCGCTGTGTTGCTTTATTAATTTGATAAATCCGTGACAATTAGTGTTAATGATGTGCCCATTGACTCTCTTGACGTGTTTTTGACGAATTAGAATCAGAATTAGAATTAGGAAGATTGCTGGATAAGGTAAGATGTTTTTCTATTGCGCAATAGTGTTTTTGCTGAAACGCTGCCGTTTTAAAGACAGTCTTGGCTTGGTTTCCTATGTTACAGTATACTAACAACAATGATTTGTATCTATAGTGAAAATGTATGTGCATTTATGCCCATAGCGTCAGGGCCGGCCCTAGGCGGTAAGCAAGGTAGGCAACTGCTTACGGCGGAAAAATTTAGGGGTGGCAAAACTAACTGAACTACAACAAATAAAGGCTTTAAAAATATTCAACTTATAGAAGATGGTGATATCTTGAAAATATATGAATAGTACAATAAAATCAAATAGAACAGGAATTGACAAAGTTCTGGCAATACATACCTATATTCTAAGATGCACAGCAGACAATAACAGACAAGCTTAAATAAAATAGCTCATGATTTTTTAAGAAATAATATTGGATTAATGCTTTGACAGCGTTATCTAAGAAGCTGAAAAATTAGTTAACGATGATGATGACATTATTATTGAAATTAATTCAAAACAATCAGTGATTGAAAAAACATATTAAGCTTAACAGAACATATTATAATACACCATATTACAGACAAAATGTTGGTGAAGATTTGTATACATGATAAATGAAGAATTACTTAAAAATATTGAAAGATGTCGATTTTGAAGAAGGTAAAAACAGAGATATTATATCAATATCTATTCTGTCAAAAAAAAATACAAAAGTTTGCTGATGAGAGATGACTTGACGGAATAGATATTGACATAATATTTCGGTTCTGCAACCCATTTTTGAACCGTCTTCCAAACTCAAGTCCCAAACTTACATCTTTCAATACTTTTAAATAATTCTTTGATTATCTTGTACCCACATAATTCGTCTTTAACGATAGCCTCCCGGTAGTAATCTACGATTTAGAAAAAAAATTTTAAACACCCCTGACTTTACCGTTTTTTTTTTTTTTTTTCATGCGTTTTGTTTACGTTTTGTACAACCTGTGGCTAGTTTCCATTGCAGATAGTGTTTTTTAAACAATTTTCATTTGTGGGGTATACTTGCTCCTTAATATGGTATATACTTTGTTCTACTAAGCTTAATACTTTCGGAGATATCGATGCAAGCATTCCTGATATTTTATTTCTTTTATCACTGTCAATTTTTATAAATTTCATTAATAATATAACCCAAGATGCAGTAAAAAATTTGATATGATGGTATTATTGGTATTATTTCCATAGGTGGACGAAATAAGTATGATGTTCAATGATTTTGCGTCTAAAACGACTAGACTATAGACCTTGTTTCCAGGAGGACGAGTAGTTGTTTTTGTAATTCATTACCTCCCTTAACATTTGGCCAAATTTAGCATTTTTTTAAGAGTTTTGCTAACCCTGTCCATGACTGTTCCTACCGGTGGGAGCGATAGATTGTTTTCTAAACAAAAAATAATACAAAAATTACTTTAGAATCAAGTTTACTCAAAATCGACTTAATGGGTTAGCCAATGTTAGCCACTGAACATGAATTGTGTAATACATTAGATCTAAAGAAATCTATTAGCGGTTTTACAGAAAACAAGTTTCATATGTTTTTTTTAATGTGATATTTGTTCATTTTTATCATGTTATGTGCTGTTGATTCACTGCATTGGGTGTGAGAAGCAATTTGTCAAGCCGAAGTCGTTCTATGCTCGATTACCGATTGCAACGCTGGTAAACTTCCTTCCTTATTTTCGGCAATATATTTTTTGTGGTGTTTCTCAGAGAGATTTTCAACAGATTTCTGCTTGAATTTTCTGATTATCCTAGAAATGGTTGAATGGGCAATTTGGTTGTCCGGGTGTCTTTCATTGAAAATATCAGGAACATCGACTAACCGCTTCCAGTAGATGGATAACCACTATTATAAACATATCCAAAGTCATTAATATGATCTAGTATTATCTACAGGTTGAAATATCAACTTTGCATTAAGAAAACGAATAATTTTGCGCTAGTTCTAAATAAACATTAGTTATTATACCAAAATAATAAAAACTGTAAAAAAGTTATTCAAATTTTTAAAAAATAGATTAAAACGAACTTTTTAGTATCACTGGCATTGACTAATATTTGTCGTAAAAGTAAGAATTGGTTTCATACAAGCCGCCAACTTTTATAAAGAATAAGATTTTCTGAGAAATGGATAATAATTTCTACAGTTATAAATGTAACAAAAATTCCTAATCCTGTCTGAATTCCTAACATTGAAGGGAATTTATATATTTATTTGTGTGAGGCTAATGTTGTGTTGATTTCCGTTTTCGCTTTCCCCCTTCCCCTGTTCAGGCGGAGATTGATTTACTTTAGGCTGTTCGGCGTAACAATGGATGGTGACGTCGGAATGAACTTTAATCTATTGCGCACATCCTGTTTATCGACGTGTTTGTTTTGACCCCTCGCGAAAGCGCGCACAAACAAACAAAAGTTTCTTTATGGTCTAAACTTTTCCGGAAAGGGTGACGAGAATAATAATGGCAGATTATACCGTGACGAATGGACTACTGCGAAAACGTCGTCAAAAGAAAATATTATGTTCATTCATCGAAAGGACAAAAAGCTAGCGAGATAATCCAAATGGTGTTATAAATGAGTTGGAGATAGGGAAATAGATTAAAAGTTTGTTATCAAATGTAGATAATTAATGTGCGTTAATTGACCTATTTTCTTTGTGGTTTAAGATACAGGTCATTTGAACCGAAAGAAAACTTTATTTATTAAATTTTAATATATTTTGTTGTACGATAGATTTTTCAAAATTATTGCTGGAGATGCAAGAACATTTCTTTTGTTATTTTCCAGGATAAACTATGTGACTGTATTTGATCAAATCGACCAAACAAATAAATATAGAATTTTGTATGGATTATTTTGTACAACTTCTATAGTCTTTCTTTATAGAACTAATTGCTTCAGAGGTATGTAAGTGTAAATGACGTTCTAAAAACTAGTCTAAAACTGAGATTTCAGTATCAGGAAAAATGGTATCATCAACAAATTCTTTTGTCCTATTCCTTTGCTATTTCACCAAATTCCCAGAAAAGTAACACAGAATCACTGTAAAGTCTAAACCGTACCTGATTCTTTTAGGATTTTGTAAACAAATTATCTGAAATTATATAATTATATATATAATCAAATTATCTTGTGTAGCAGTAGTATGTCGTTTAGCTTGATTCGAACTCTTATGCTTAATTCATTGGCTTGCTTTAAAACTTCTTCTGTTGGTGTTCTTTTACTAAGTTTGTAGGTTTCTTTTAGAATTTTGCTTTGTTGTCGTTGTAATTTTGTTATATTTGTTTCTGTTGTGTTTCCCCATATACTGGTAAGGTAATTTATGTTTGGTACAAATACACAGTTGTAGAATGTCTCTTCAGTTGTAGGTCTGTGATGTTTTTGATTTTCTTTATCGCTGCAATGGTTTCAGCGTTCTTATTTGCTATTTTGTTTACATCTTCGTCCTACCTCATGTTTCCCTGCAGCTGCAATCCCAAATGTGTTACACTTTTAACTTCGCTTATCATGACGTTCTTTATTGAGATATTGATGTCTGGATGCTGTTTTTTTGTATGTGAAGTTGCTATAACGTGTTTTTTCTTCATTGATAGTTAGGAGGTTTTCGTGGCACCAATTCTCCAGCATCTTCATATCCTCTGTTATGTCTCTTTGCATTTGTTCTTTGTCCGCTATGCCCATCACCCGTTGTTGGTTTATCTTTTTACTATAATACTTACAATACTTACAATAATACTTTTCTTTTCATGCAAGAAAAAAACAATATTCTAATTTTCCAAATTTTGCTTTAAAATATCAAACTGTTGACAAAATGTGAATATAAAATATTTTTTAGGTCATAGTTTTGTAGTTGCTTGATTCTAATTCCAACTATTCAGATCTGGACTATTTATAATTATGGAACGATTTTAAAGATTTTCCCCGAACTTGGCCGATATGGGAAATTGATATATAAGATTCCAATGTAAAATTTGTACATTTGAAAGTAATGAATGTAAAAAATGGTAGCTATAATGTGTTTTTTCTTCATTGATAGTTAGGAGGTTTTCGTGGCACCAATTCTCCAGCATCTTCATATCCTCTGTTATGTCCTTTTGCATTTGTTCTTTGTTCGCTATGCCCATCACCCGTTATTGGTTTATCTTTTTACTATAATACTTACAATACTTACAATAATACTTTTCTTTTCATGCAAGAAAAAAACAATATTCTAATTTTCCAAATTTTGCTTTAAAATATCAAACTGTTGACAAAATGTGAATATAAAATATTTTTTAGGTCATAGTTTTGTAGTTGCTTGATTCTAATTCCAACTATTCAGATCTGGACTATTTATAATTATGGACCGATTTTAAAGATTTTCCCCGAACTTGGCCGATATGGGAAATTGATATATAAGATTCCAATGTAAAATTTGTACATTTGAAAGTAATGAATGTAAAAAATGGTAGTTATAATGTGTTTTTTCTTCATTGATAGTTAGGAGGTTTTCGTGGCACCAATTCTCCAGCATCTTAATATCCTCTGTTATGTCCTTTTGCATTTGTTCTTTGTTCGCTATGCCCATCACCCGTTATTGGTTTATCTTTTTACTATAATACTTACAATACTTACAATAATACTTTTCTTTTCATGCAAGAAAAAAACAATATTCTAATTTTCCAAATTTTGCTTTAAAATATCAAACTGTTGACAAAATGTGAATATAAAATATTTTTTAGGTCATAGTTTTGTAGTTGCTTGATTCTAATTCCAACTATTCAGATCTGGACTATTTATAATTATGGAACGATTTTAAAGATTTTCCCCGAACTTGGCCGATATGGGAAATTGATATATAAGATTCCAATGTAAAATTTGTACATTTGAAAGTAATGAATGTAAAAAATGGTAGCTATAATGTGTTTTTTCTTCATTGATAGTTAGGAGGTTTTCGTGGCACCAATTCTCCAGCATCTTCATATCCTCTGTTATGTCCTTTTGCATTTGTTCTTTGTTCTTTGTTCGCTATGCCCATCGCCCGTTATTGGTTTATCTTTTTACTATAATACTTACAATAATACTATTCTTTTCATGCAAGAAAAAAACAATATTCTAATTTTCCAAATTTTGCTTTAAAATATCAAACTGTTGACAAAATGCGAATATAAAATATTTTTTAGGGCATAGTTTTGTAGTTGCTTGATTCTAATTCCAACTATTCAGATCTGGACTATTTATAATTATGGACCGATTTTAAAGATTTTCCCCGAACTTGGCCGATATGGGAAATTGATATATAAGATTCCAATGTAAAATTTGTACATTTAAAACATTTGAAACTACTGAATGTAAAAAATGGTAGTTTACTCATGAGTAAACTACCATTTTTTATCAGAAAACATAAGATTTTTTACCATCCTGTAGGTTGAATCAAAATCGTAACTCTGTCTGTAGAATTTTGTAGAGGGTCCAAAACTCTTTATGAAGAATAACATTTTTTCGAGAAATTAAAATTTACATCCATTGACGTGCTTCGTTCATGTGTGCAAGCTCTGAATTACTTAGGTAACCGCATTGTCAGCTCTCCGCGTACCAACCATTTACTACTTTGCTAATTTAATGAAGAAGAAGTAATACCATGGCCGACCCTCGGGTAGGTAGGAATTACCGGAATTTACTGTTCTTCGCCTACAAACAACCCCCTTAAAACCAAATTTTCAAGGTATTGATCTCGACCCTTTCGCAGAAGAGACAAAGTTTTTAGATCGCCGCTCTTAAGCCGAGGGTGTAAATTATTACATTGACTTAGTAGAGTTAATGTGACACCCCCCACCCTCCCTTCCCACTTTGAAAGCCGGTGGTGGTTAAAACAAAAGTTTGGAACTGTGGCTCGACACGCACCTTCAATTACCAGCCCTTTCACGCAAAAATGTGCCATCGCTGCCAACTTAAAACTGAGAATTTACGACGATGAAGATGTGCGTTCCGTTGGCCGTTCCCTCCCAAAGGGACGTTTAGTTTGTCAAATATTTAGGGGGCGTCCTTGAAAAACCCTTAAATACTGGCGGACTGGGCCGTATCCCCCCCCCCCCGCTAAGCTGGCAGTTTTAGCGCACATGCATCCCCTAAGGGTGGGGTTATGTTACCCAGGTGCGTAACCCTTAAATCGCCTTTCTTAGTGTCGGAACTTTTTTGGAGCATTTAGGGGAAAAAGTTTTTCTGGAAGGGTGCACCCTGTCATTACTCATTCATTTCTCACAAATTCGGTTTTAATTTCAGCGTGCTTAAAACGAAGTTTAAACATTTGATGTTACAAAATTAAATAAGAAGGTATAACGTAAAAACTAATTGCCCTTTTGTAGTTTACTGTTACTAATGGCTACTGGGTGTTAGAAAATAACCACTAGTGCGACAAACTAACCTTGCATTTGTAGAATCGTCGTCTAAATTGCAGTAAAAAGCAATCATTTCTTTAACAGTTAAGACCGTAAAGGAATCGACGGTAGCCGCTTGGGAATTATAAACCAAAAGTCAGATTATATCTTTAGCCGCGGCATTATTAATAATATAATAATAATGATATTTATTTAGTTAAAAGAAACTAATAATCACAATAAATTCGGTTTCCTAAGTAATAAACTTATCAACTACTTAAAATTAGCCAATACATGAACCCGACATGATGTTTTAAAAAGACTACTGTTTTTTATATCACTTGGTAGGGTATTAAACATCTTCAGTGCTTTATAATAAAATGAATTTTGTGTGCTGCTTTTTGTATATTTTGGTAATCTGAAGTGGTCCTTTTGCCGAGTATTGTATTCATGCTGCTGACTATTGTATGTTAAATAATTACTCATATAATTTGGGAGTTTATTATTTATGCATTTATATACCAACGTGAGTGCCTGATATACCGTTCCTTGTTAAACATTCAAAAAATTTTATTTACTCAGCATGGACTCGACACTGGTTAACCTGGAGCTTTGTAATAAAATTCTGAGTGCTCGATTTTGTTGTACTTGAATTTTTTTAATGTCTGTGTCTGCACACAAAAATATTATACTACTGCAATAGTAAAAATATGGTTCTATAATCGTATGGTACAAAGATATTCTAGCTTTTAATGTAAGTTTATTAGATATTCTTCCTAAGTAGCTAATCTTTCGACTCACCTTTTTAACTATATATTCCATATTACTCGTAAATTTCAAACTATTATCTAAAATGACACCTAGATATGTAAATTCGACCACTATCTCAACAACTGTGTTATCGATAACTATGTCTGGTGTAGGGTTTACCGAATTTCTATTTCCCAATACCATAGCTTTTGTTTTCAATACATTCAAACATATTTTCTTTATACCAATTTGATATCGATACTAGTTCGGAGTTTAATGTCGTTTCATGTCGTTTAATTCGGCGAAAATTGTCTCTGATTTTCACTTTCACGGTGTTATGTATGTGTTGTGTATGCTTTTGATAATAAACTATGAAATAATACATTTGGTACCATTTTCCAACTCTTGCAACATTTTTTAACTCTTTGTTTGCAGCGTGGAAACGGTGTGTTTCCGCCAATGAGTTTTTACCAATAGATATATTACCCTGATTTTATTTAACACCCTACACTTATAGCAACAATTAGTAACGATTTGAATTAATATTGTCGCCATTCCTTGAATTGTTGAGCAATTTGTTGTTAAGAATTTTTATAGGATGCTTGATAGACTGAGTGAATTCCAACTATTATTCACATATTTTTTTATTAATTTGCTATTGAATTGGTGGCTTCTATACATCAAGATCAGTAGGAAGGCGATGATAATACTAGTTGAAATCATAATTGATAATTCCTGTAAAATAAGCAAAAAATTTTCAAAACTGAAAAGACTATAATCGTGTTCATTCGACATCCGCTAATAATTCTTTTAACAATAAAAAACAATAGAAAGACGACATTTGTTCATTGTTCTCTGGTTCGATGAACAGGAGCCAGAAAATTGTACAGCAAAGTAACAATAATTACTCATTTTATATTTTTTCAAAAAATGACGTGTTCTGAGAAAAGTAAAACTGACACAAAAACGTATTGTCCATTATTGTTGTGGTGTCATAAAAGTTTTATGTCTTTACATGAGAAAACTTTGAATAAAATATAATAAAAAAAACAATTTTGAAAAATGTGGATGAGATTTCTTTGTTCTGAATACGAATTCGGAGTCAAAAGTTATCTAGGATATACGGTTTTTACATTTTTTGTTATTTTATTTATTTTTTTATATACCTTGTATATCAGTCAGCTGTCACATTTTGAATTTTATTTATATTAGTTATATTTGGATAAAGTTGAATTGCAAATAAAACCCTAAAACTCGCTTTTATTTCAAATTTTGTCATCCAGTAAGTTTACCAGATCACTTCAGGAGGATTTTTGAAACTTAGATTTTACGTTGTTTATTGGTGGTTGAATGTTATTATTTCGCTTCATGCGAGATTACGAGCAAAGTAGTTGGGATACAAATTATTATTATACACGTTTATGGATCAGATACATTGGGTAATTAATTCTAAAAAGTACAGCCCTCTATCTATTTTAGTTTGTTCAGGAGAATTTTTGAAACTTAGATTTTACGTTGGTTATCGGTGGTTGAATGTTATTATTTTGCTTCATGTGCGATTACGAGCAAAGTAGTTGGGTTACAAATTATTATTATACACGTTTATGGATCAGATATATTGGGTAATTAATTCTAAAAAGTACAGCCCTCTATCTATTTTAGTTTGTTCAGGAGGATTTTTGAAACTTAGATTTTACGTTGTTTATCGGTGGTTGAATGTTATTATTTCGCTTCATGTGCGATTACGAGCAAAGTAGTTGGGATACAAATTATTATTATACACCTTTATGGATCAGATACATTTGGTAATTAATTCTAAAGAGTACAGCTCTCTATCTATTTTAGTTTGTTCAGGAGGATTTTTGAAACTTAGATTTTACGTTGTTTATCGGTGGTTGAATGTTATTATTTCGCTTCATGTGCGATTACGACCAAAGTAGTTGGGATACAAATTATTATTATACACGTTTATGGATCAGATACATTGGGTAATTAATTCTAAAAAGTACGGCCCTATATCTATTTTAGTTTGTTCAGGATGATTTTTGAAACTTAGATTTTACGTTGTTTATCGGTGGTTGAATGTTATTATTTTGCTTCATGTGCGATTACGAGCAAAGTAGTTGGGTTACAAATTATTATTATATACGTTTATGGATCAGATACATTGGGTAATTAATTCTAAAAAGTACAGCCCTCTATCTATTTTAGTTTGTTCAGGAGGATTTTTGAAACTTAGATTTTACGTTGTTTATCGGCACTCATTTACCAATTGTCTTCGACAACTGAGTGAATTCCAACTATTATTGACATATTTTTTATTAATTTGCTATAGGAATTGTTGGCTTCTATTCATCAAGATCAGTAGGAAGGCGATGATAATATTAGTTGAAATCATAATTGATAATTCCTGTAAAATAAGCAGAAAATGTTCAAAACTGAAAAGACTATAATCGTGTTCATTCGACATCCGCTAAAAATTCTTTTAACAATAAAAAACAAGAGAAAGACAATTGTTCATTGTACTCTGGTTCGATGAACATGAGCCAGAAAATTGTATAGCAAAGTAACAAGAACTACTCATTTTTTAATTTTTTCAGGAAATGACGTAATCTGTGAAAAGTAAAACTGACACAAAAACTTATCATCAATTATTGTTGTGGTGTCATAAATGGTTTATGTCTTTACATGAGAAAACTATGAATAAAATATAATAAAAAAAACATTTTTGAAAAATGTGGAAAAGATTTCTTTGTTCTGAATACGAATTCGGAGTCAAAAGTTATCTAGGATATACGGTTTTTGCATTTTTGTTATTTTACTTATTTTTGTATATACCTTGTATATCAGTTAACTGTCACATTTTCAATTTTATTTATATCTGCTTATATTTGGATAAAGTTGAATTACAAATAAAACCCTAAAACTCTCTTTTAGCTAAAATTTTGTCATTCAGTAAGTTTACCAGATCACTTATTGAACAATCTAGGATCATATATTCGATATTATATTACCTTCACCTGCAATCAAAACATCGATTGGGATATTATTTCAAATCATCGCATCGCATGACACGTAACAAGTGCGAAACCTGTAGACACATCTGCACGCATAAACTGCTATTAGTATTCGCGTAACGCTACTATGTATTTAATGCTCGCTTATAATCAAATTCGCCATATAGTCAATGTAATTTGATAATAATTAGTGTTGGTGTAGACCAAGCGTCGTCCGTGTTTCGCGTATTAAACGCGTGCCAACAAATGTTCGCAATTTAACAGTTTATCAATTAATTGCTTTCGCTTCATCAGTCATGCTTGTGATCCCCCGGTGGTTCGTTGCATCGTCAGTTCTCTCAATTTTATCGCATAACCGCTCTGTTGATTTTGCTAAACTATATCGGTAAACTCGCCCATGGGGATACATTTTATTGAAAATAAGTGGATTATAACATAAACCTGAAAATCGAACAACCACTCTATTACCGGTGAAACATAGAAATCGTGGAAACGTGGAAATATGGTCAGTTTCTTATTTTTGCATAGAGTATACACGATGACAACAAAAAAATTACGATAAAAATCTATGGAAAAATGCCGAATTTATGAGCAATTATGAGTGATAGGTACCAAACTACCAAAAATCAACTTGTTCTCTATTTATCAGTATGTTTAATTTCGTTTATTTTTATTGTATATAAAAAAAAAATATTTTGCATCGTAGGCTTTAAAAATCAATAAAAGCCACGAAATGCAGCTCGTTAATAAAATTTTGCGACGTGCTTATTAAGTTAGATCTAATAGTCTCGTTAACCAAGTGACATTGATCCAAATTATACAGGGTGACCAAAATCGAGTGTCAAACTTCTCAAACTTCAAAGCGCGCTATTGTTCTTATTTTAAATTGGAACCCATAATTTTTTTTAGGTGAAACGATGCGAAATTAAAGAATAAATATTGTTTCTGAATACAACCCCATCACAATTCCCAATATTTTAAAAGTTATTCGCCGAAAACTCATTTTTCAACGTTTCCAACGGCAATTTTAGGTAATAAATATCGTACGTGGCGTTGAAAAACAATTTATTACATAAAATATAACGCAGAGAGGTATTTTAGATTTTACTGTACTTAATTAAGTAGTTATTCAATTGCTAAATTTCCGTTCTTTCCGTTCTTACCGCTATAGGTAAATTATGCAGTAAATTTAGCATTTGAATAACTACTTAATTAAGTACACTCAAATCTAAAATAGGTCTATTATTTTTTATGAAATAAATTGTTTTTCAAAGCCACGTACGATATTTATTATCTAAAATTGCCGTTGCAAACGTTGAAAAATGAGTTTTTGGCGAATAAGTTTTAAAATATTGTGAATTGTTATGGGGTTGTATTTAGAAACAATGTTTATTTTTTAATTCTGCATCATTTCACATAAAAAAATTTATGGGTTCCAATTTAAAATAAGAACAATAACACGCTTTGAAGTTTGACAAGTTTGACACTCGATTTTGGTCACCCTGTATAATTTGGATCAATGTCACTTGGTTAACGAGACTATTACATCTAACTTAATAAGCACGTCGCAAAATTTTATTAACGAGGTGCATTTTGTGGTTTTTATTGATTTTTAAAGCCTACGATGCAAAATCATTTTTTTTTATTTTTATTTTTTTCCGCTGCGGTCACTCAACCGATTTCAATAAAATTTTGGTGATATGTAGGCAACCATAAAAGGCTTCAAAATGTGCAGAAAAATGTATAGCATGCAATTTAAAAAAATATATTACCATGGCGTTGCACATTTTTGGAACAGCCTGTATAATAAAAAATAATTTCTTGAATTGTACCTTGAAGTACAGGGTAAGCCTGCAAAATGTCAAACTCTTAGCTTAATGAGTAAGTGAGCTACAGAAGACGGGAGCTTAGTTGCAGGATTCTGTATAATGACATTAGAAGTGATTCTGGCTCCTGCTTCGCCTTCTGTACTTGTCGGTATCTGTTTCTCTTATGAGGAACCAGACATAATCCCCCATCATTCTTTCATTCCAAAATCCCTGGTAGCGCCTGTCAATGGTCTTCATCTCCTGGTGGAACCTCTCACCATGCTTGTCACTAACGTCGCCAAGATTCTCAGGAAAAAAATCCAGGTGCGAATAGAAGAAATGAATTTTCAGAGACTTGCTGACGCCTGTTGGAAAATAAAGAAAATAGAAAGCATATAACAGAAAATGAATAGAATAACAGTATTCTGTACCTATTTTTGCATATTTCTAGAGCAAATCTTCAACAATTGTCTGGAAGTTCGGGCTTTTATTGTTTCCAAGGAGATCAGAAACAATTAACTTAAAAGAATTCCAAGCTGCTGCTTCATCCGATGACAAATATGTCTAGATTTTTTTTAAATAAGGTTCTCAAATGAGCAAATGCTTGGTCTTCTTTATTCAATGCTTTCACTAATTTTTTGAAGAGTCCAAGTTTAATATGTAGTGGTGGAAGAATGATGTTTTCTTTTTTGATGAGTTGGACATATTTAATGTTGTCTTCGCCCACTGCGTTTGTTTTTTTTTCTTTCCGGCTATTGTTTTCTCTTATAATGATGTTCTCGATCACAGCTGTCCCAGAGCCATAGGAATATTTTGTGTAGCCACCTTGCATTCCACATAACAATCCCACCACTTTTAAATCGGCACAACTTTCCAGTCAGGTACTTCATACTTGATCAATTTCAACAATTTGACCACAGTCTCGTATGATTTCTTAGTCTTCACTGCATGTGCAATGTGAATCGATGGTTTCTCGTTTACGTTATGCAAAATTACTATTTTAAAACTTTCTTTACGGCCGTCAATAAATAGCCGCCACTCGGTTGCATTGTAAGGCTGTCCAAGCTCCTCGAACAAACAAGGAATGTCCTCGCAAAAGCATATGTTATCTTCTGTCGTATAATGCATGGCGTTAAGGCTTGGATTGCGACACAACCCAATTTACACAACTGTTAAACATTGAAGTAAACAGTACAGGGAAATACAACGATTTGCAATACAAAAAGCTGTTCTGTAGAAATGACATGCGCATCTTGGCACAAATTACGTGATGTACTCGTCATCCGAAGGTAACGGGCCTCCACCATGCACTAAACTGTTCTAAATAAAGAAAAACACAATACAATATAAAAACAAATACAAATACAATATTTTTCCATAGATTTTCATGGTAAACACGTTGTTCTCTTCGTAAAATACATATTATTTCGTACCCCAAGTGCCTCAAAATCGAGAATACGTTTAAATTATTAATATTATTAGTATAATAACAGCTTTTTTATCACCAAATCTCTCAAAAACTGTACCCTAGATACAATTTTAAAAAGTGGAAAATTAAGGACAATAATTTCACATTAAAACTTTCTCCTCTAAACGCTAAAGAAGAAAGTAGTTTATCTAATTTCGGTCAATTATCACAATCAATTTGTCACTGTCACGATAATTAGGTTTAATCGAAGTTCAGTGCCTTTTCCGCAGAGTTGAAAATGGGTCACTGGTTAATTAGGTATTATTACTGGAAAACTTCTGATGTAGCATAATTATCTGGCGGGGGGGGGGGGGGGGGGGGTCGAATCTGACGCTCCTTACTCCCTCTTCGCCGCCCTCTCCGCGTCCGTTGGCATCGCGCCTCGTTGCTTTTCTGGTCTCTGGTTGGATTGGCAAACGAACCGGCGGAGATGATTATATCCCTCGGGTTCGAAATTGAAATATCAGTAAAATAGTAATGCGTAATCTAATTTTATATTTCCAACGTCCGTTACGCGATGTGAATATTTTAGGATGGGAGGCGGGTTGAAAATATTTTTGACGAAAGGAACGCGAATATTTTCTCGTCTTCTCACTAGATTCTACTGTAAGCAAGACAAGAAAATGAGGGTTGAAAGTCAGATATATTTGGTCATCGAATTAACGATTTGTCGCATCATCTGTCATATATTATGGTCCATCAAATTACAATAGAAAATGGACACCATGACAAATCTACAAGAGAAATTGGGCATCATCCCAATGAAATTTGCTTCTTTTTTATTCTTATTGAGTCCACCTTTGAGCATAGGCTTTGAGGCCTTTGCCACTTTGTATGATCCTTTGGTCTTTTGTCTAAAGTATTCGTTTCATTTCTGAGATACCCGAATTTTATACACTTTTTTATACAATTTTATACACACCATTAAATTTGCACGTTTGTGCCCCAAATATAACTTCAGGCATGACGCATTGGTCATACAGTTTTTGCCGTCGACGTAATGGTATTGTTTTGTTTGTTAGGTTATGCTTAAGTTTTGTTAAGGCTGCCAATCACAGTCGTATTGTTCTTTCTCGGTCAGTATCTTTGTTTTCCTTGCGTATCGGTATTCTTTTTTGTCCCGAACTTACATATTTGTTAACATTCTCCAGTTTTTTGATTGTTCACTTTGATATTAGGGTCTACTCGGTACATAGTTTTACTCGTGATTGATCATCTGATTATGTGATCATTGTTTTGAGATTCTGAGCATTGTCTGTAACATTTTGAGCAATGGAACTTCAAGGCGTTGTTATACAGGGTCTCCCACGACGAGCTGCCATTAGAAGTATATGGAGAACCAAATGACATGACAGATTAAAAATTTGTGGACTTATATTGTTGGACACGATCGTCTCAACTAAAATATTTTGAGTTTTCGGTTACTTCCGGTTACACCGGAAATGATGTCATCTTTTATATTTCAAATGGAACACCCTGTATTTTATCGCATTTTTGAAATCTTCATTAAATTTTAATTCAATTTTATGTTACATTCCCTATACCTAACATGTGTCATTTTAGAGATATTAATTGTTTTCATTAAAAAATGACAGCTGCACGGTTACTTTCAATTACTTATAAACTATCCCCTTTGACAGTTGGAAAAAAGTTGTCCGGCGAAATTGTTGTGAAGGTAACGTATTATCGACACATCGGTAGAACTCTTCTAAAAGTTATACAGGGTGTTCAAATTATAAGATCAAAGTTGAATTCGAGAATAGTATTAAAAGTCGATCTTTTCAAATGGCAACCCTAACATATGAATACATTTCTCAATTCTATGGAAAATTTTAGATCAACTTTGTGTACAATGTCCTATACCTAAAATTTAAATGTACCTACTTAAATCGATTTTTAAACATCACAGTGGAAATTGCACTTATTGCCAAATCTAGATTGCGTTGAAAACAACTGAACAAGTTGGAATAAACAAAACTTTTTAGTAAAACAAGTTTTTTAGGTCATTTTTCATTATGATTGGTTTAGTATTCATAAAATTATAAGCCTACAATAAAACACAATATTAAAAATAAAATAAAACGTTAAGAAAATAAAAAAAACGCTTAATTCTATTTCAGTAATTGTTCAAAAATGTTGCCGTTTTTCGCTAAACATGCTACTATTCCTTTTACCATATTATTGTTGGTGGCGTCCCTGATAGAGTTACACATAACTCATTGAAAGCAGCTGGAAGTCTATCTTTCATGTTCTCCTTATCAGTTATTGGGTCCTCCATTATTAGGTAGTTTCAAATGGACGGTGCTCCAGCGCAGATAACAGTTGCAGTAAGACGCTTGCTTAACGAGCGATAATCGGTGATCGGTGGAATCCGCTTAATGGGTCATACAAATATCCACCGCGTTCCCCCGACTTGACGCCAATGGATTTATTAATTTCGGGAGCTATTAAAGACGTAGTTTATGAGAACCCAATTATTGATAAGGAGAACATGAAAGATAGAGTTCGAGCTGCTTTCAATGGATTATGTGCTAACTCAATCAGGGACGCCACCAACAATAATGCGTTAAAAAGAATATAGCATCTTTAGCGGAAAACGGCAACGTTATTGAAGACGTTACTGAAATTGAATACAGCTTTTTTTTTTTAAATTACTTACGACTTGGTTTTATTTTTAATAGTGTGCTTTATTGTAGGCTTATAATTTTATAATTACTAAATTAATTATAATGAAAAATTACCTAGAAACTTGTTTAATAAAGTTGTGTTTTTCCAAATTGTTCAATTGTTTTCAAAAGCAATCTAGATTTGGCAATGTTTGCAATTTCTACTGTGATGTTTACAAATCGATTTCAGTAGGTACAAGTACATTTTAGGTATAGGACATTGTACACAAAGTTGATCTAAAATTTTTCATAGAATTGAGAAATGTATTAATATGTTAGGGCTGCCATTTGAAAAAATCGACTTTTAGTATTATTCTCGAATTCAACTTTGATGTTATAATTTGAACACCCTGTATAACTTTTAGAAGAGTTCTACCGATGTGTCGATAATACGTTACCTTCACAACAATTTCGCCCGACAACTTTTTTCCAACTGTCAAAGGGGATAGTTTATAAGTAATTGAAAGTAACCGTGCAGCTGTCATTTTTTAAGGAAAACAATTAATATCTCAAAAATGACACATGTTAGGTATAGGGAATGTAACATAAAGGTGAATTAAAATTTAATGAAGATTTCAAAAATGCGATAAAATATAGGGTGTTCCATTTGAAATATAAAAGATGACATCATTTCCGGTGTAACCGGAAGTAACCGAAAACTCAAAATATTTTAGTTGAGACGATCGTGTCCAACAATATAAGCCCACAAATTTTTAATCTGTCATTTCATTTGGTTCTCCATATACTTCTAATGGCAGCTCGTCGTGGGAGACCCTGTATATGCTTTCCAATGTTTTTGCATACCTATGGATCATTCGGGCCTCTGTCAAGTTATACAGGGTGTCTTAACAGTGCGATCTTGGAAGATTGTGCTTCTGTTAATGAAGATATTTTAAAACTGATTTTACTCGTATATACAGAAGGACGATGCGCATATTTTAAAATTATTAGCGTTTATACAGTGTTCCATAAGGTAGTACCAAACTAATGTTTTTTAAATGGAACACCCTAGATTTCGGCACAATTATGAATTTCTCGCAAAATTTTACGACAATGGAAAATAACATTACCTACCCTAAACTTTATGCTTTTTGATTTATTGGCATTTTACGGAAAAAGAGCAGTCTAAGTAAAATTGTGTATTTCAATACCTGTTTTTAATTTTATTGCGCGCGCTTAGATTATGATTAAGTAAGAAGCGTTCTATTAGCGTGATTACCCACAATGTACAAATTGAGTACAGGCTGGACATAACATGCAAAAAAATAATAGCAAACAGTTTTTCCTAAGAAAGTTTTTTTTAAAAAGGGGGGGGGGGGTTTGGCGAATGCAATTAAAAATGCGTTCTGCACAGAAAAGTACTAGCAATTAGCACGCACTAGTGCTAAAATAAACCGCTACAGAAATAATTTGTCTTCTTCGTAAAAATTTACATAAAATTACCTATTCCTTGTAAAACAATATTAAGTATTAATCTTTATGTAAAAATAAATGTAAGTGCTTGTTATTGAGTTTCGTTATGAATTGCTTTTATTTTAAGATAAGTAAAACACCTGCTCTTTAACAAGAACTTTATCTCAGCTTAATGCCTTAAAAACTTGTTTATAAAGTTTTTCATAGTCTATAGAGTATAAGTACCTTATGGAATACGCTGTATACAAGCTAATAATTCTAAAGTTTGCGCCTCGGCTTTCTGCAATGTGTGAAATCAGTTTTAAAATGTCTTCATTAACAGAGGCAAAATCTTCCGAGATCGCACTGCTGAGACACCCTGTATAGAATTGCCCAGTGTTCGATAGAATCGTAGGTTTTTTCATAGTCGATAAAGGTTAAATACAGAGACATGCCGTACTCTGTTGTTTTTACGTTCAGAATTTTAATAGTTAAAAGATTCTTACAGGCTCTATATCCCTGCTGAAATGCTGCCTGGTCCACGACTGGTAATGATCGACTTTTTTGTTCTGTTTGAAATGACCCTGGTGAACAACTTATAAAGATTCAGTAGTTGGATTATTGGTCTGGTGGTAAATAATTCTCACTAAATCTAGATGAACACAAACAGGAAAATTAAACCAAAACTGCACCATTTGAGTTCCTGAATTAGTGGTTTTAGTTATTTTCTTTTTTTAATTTTAGCTGAATTACACTGTCAAAGTTTTGACAAGTTACTTTAGCAAGTAATTTATGAACTGTCCATAAATGTTCCAGTTCCAACTTGAAAAATGTGACGGAATAGTACCAATAGCAATGCGCAAATGTCATTATAGTTCGTTATCTGCTATTAGCCTACGTTAATTGCAAATCTGCAATAAACTTTGATGGAAACTTTAACATGAAATTTGCTCCATACATTTGACATTGGACTTGAAATAACAAAATTGTCAAAACTTTGATAGTGTAATTCAGAGAGGAGTTCAAATTAGTAATATTATACTGTAAATTGTAAAAGACACCACACCATTGAATTGTTGTCAAGCTTCTGCTTATCATGGAATAAAGAAAATTTCAAATTTTTAATAGCGTGTCTGTAAGTTTTGTGGGAAGTATTGCTCTTAAATATGTCTAACAAACTATTTTCCAAATCGACGAACATTAATGCTTCTTTCTTAAGAATGGGGCTAATTAATCGACACTGTCGTAGACGAGACAGAGCATCCACATCTCTGGAAGTGTGAAGCGGAGTAAACTAAGTAAATTTTCCTCCTAATGAGCGGTACTTGTGGAAATCCGCTGGTAACGCACCCGATGTCACAATAATGAAAACAAACTAGGAGACGATTTGCAAGAACACAAAAAGGGTGCGCGGGGATGCTCAATTTCCCCGCCTGCCGGCACGGAGATGATCATCTCTCGCTTGAATCCTCCTTCTCTCCGGCTGGATCCTCGCGTCGTAAATACGACCCTTAATTTCTTGGGCGCCGCTCCACGAGGGTTAGCGCGTGCATAAATTCCTTCCGGAATTAGCGTTCATCCCCCTGTCCGATCTTCGGTTTTATACGCGACTAATCCAATTTAAATCCATTAATTGCAAATCAATATAATATAAAGGGAGCGGATTGGGGCGCGTTTTTTCGTTCTTTCTCTCGCCCGAGGCACTCAATTGACGGATTTAAATTATTGCTGCGAGGTCAATTGAATTACGAGACTTAATTGAAAAAGTTGGGAGGCACTGAGCGTTGTAAAGTGTTTGCGTTTTGATGGACACGCTGAACTTTTAATTAGTTGCGTTTCTGGTATAATGTTGTATACGGGGTGTCTCACGGAAACGGTTTTAGATACCAGTTTACAATTACAAAAAAATAATAACGGAAGTGTGTGATTAAAAATTGCAATTTCGTCTTTGACTATTATAGTAGACTATTATACAATGTATTATTCATTACTCGTATGGAAAATGTTTTTTTGCAAATTCGTAAAATGATGAAGCTTTTTTCGTGCTTGTGTGTCCACAAGCACGAACCACTTCCTCACACCTGCGTGGTATGCTTCGCACTAGTCTGCGAAGAGATTCTTGTGGTATGTTTTCCCATTCCTCAATCAAGGCCTGTGTCAGTTCCTGTATGGTTAGTGGTGTATTAGAGCGCTTGCGAATACGGCGGTAAAGCTGATGTAAAGCTTCTTCCTATCTGTTTTTAACAGTATGATCAGAAATTTCTATTCCATGTGCTTGTCTTAGGTCGTTTGGGAGGTCACCTTGTGGCAGTACGCTGAGTACTATTCTAACATATTGGCCAGTCTCCAAAAACCGATTCCATAAACGGTGAATAACAGAAGGGGGAACTCGAAGGTCCCTGCTAACTTGTCGAATATAGTGGCCATGCTGAATAAGGGCAACAGCACGATCAACTTGCACTTCACTAAGATGCCTCGTTTTACTTCTAATGACGCTTCTAATCAACGAAAATTGACAACTGAATACATTTGTCAACTTTAGTAGGCTTTCATACGTGAATTGAAAGCATACTTGGCATTTTTTTCCATTTTGTTGAGCAGTGTATATGAGGAATTGAACATTGGACATGAACATAACAACAACAATGCACAGACATGAGAAGTCTAGTTGTGTACTGCCGTTATCTTTAAAGGTTGTGTAGAAACCAACATTTAGTTTTTTAAGGGTGATATGACTGATTTTAACAATTTAGGTGTTTTTTCGTCAGTTTCAATTATAATTTCTTGTTTAGCTGTAAATTTTAGAAGAATGTCACATATTTGGTTGTTTTTACAAAGATTGAATCGGAACTAGGACCAAAGTTTTTTGAGAATGTCACATCACTTGAAACCAAGCCTTCTTTTTTAATTTTTATGGCATTTTTTTATGATAAATGACTGTAGCTAAAAACGTCACCCTGGATATGCTCCTATATATTGTCTCTACTGCTTTTTTTTGTACCAAAAGCAAACAAGTATTATTGTTTGAGGAGTTTGATATGAAATGTTGCATAGCCATTCATAAAGTGACACATCATTGGATTGAAAAATTCAATTATTAAAAGCTATTCGTTTTTGAAAGAAAATTGCTAAATTTATTGTTTATCTTTGGAGATATGACTAATTAAAAATTTGTGCGTTTTTTTGGTCCACATTATATATTTCATTCTGTATTTAGAATATGAAAAATATTAAGTGCTTACTTAATATTAACCCTCCAGCCGCGGGAGACGCGATTTCCCCGTCCATTTACCCGCATTTTCGCCGTTGCCGCGGCAGGAGGGTTAATGCTTACTCCGCGGACAACATCTGTCTGTGTTCTTATATTTCCGAATGTTAGTTTTTCTTTCAAGTTCCATTGCGATCATAAAAACCCTAAACACTCAAAATATTCATTGATTAACCTAAGCTTTATAATTTGTCATTTAATCTGTCATGTTCACATGTATTCATTGTGTCACTATAAATTCTGATACAACCAATAATAAGGTGTTTATAGCGACAAATGCTAGGTAATATTACATCTCTAAAATTGATGCGGGTAGTACGAAATTGAAAGTTTGAAATACGGTTTTTTCAAAAGACGTTTTTACTTTATCATACGCTGTAAGAAAAAACGTTGAAATCGTGCAGAAAAAAATTGAGATTTTAGTGGAAATAGGTCTTCTTGGTTCCCCTGATCATTTTTGACCAAGGTACAACAAAGTATCTGTGTGTGTGTATGTGTGTACCAGATTTTTGTAGCGACGATTCCGGAGAAACTACTAAAGGTATCGGGACGAAAGTTTATATTTAAAAGTTATATGACCAAACTTAGAGATGAAAAGCTTTTGGTTCAAAAGGGTCCAAAGGAACTGGTAGTTTATTCTAAGCCTTTTTCAAGGATTTCGCAAATGACCCGCCATTTCTGTAATTTCGTCAAAATAGTTAAATAATAAATTAAAGTAGAGGACATTCAGGATACTTTATGACTATGACATTTTTTGGTACAATCAATAGTTTAGCTGCATGAGCAAATTCTATTTCATCGAGATCGGTAGTACTACATTAAAACTAATAGTCTGAATATGTCAGATATGCTGATTCGAATGACACTAGCTAGTGTCAAAGGCTAATGTTTTGATAATACCTTCTGTCAATATAATCTCCGTTCGGATATTGTACACCGTTACACTTTTTACACCCAATAACACGCAAGTGTCATTTGGACGGTGTACCCGGTGTCAATGGCGTACTATATCCGAACGCAGCTTTAATCGACATATGTGTCTAGTTCTACTAATTTTATTTTAATGCAGACGTAGCCGATCTCTATCAAATAGAATCTCATGCAGCTAAACTATTCATTTTATATATAGTATGATAAAGCCTTGTGCCTGGCCACATCAGATGTTTTACTTTATTTTCTATAAATCCTTCAGCAGATTTTCAATGATTGATTGATACCAGAATCATAATTCAATCTTTTTTTCTTTTTTTCCTTCTATATTTTTGTTGTTAGGACCCAGTTCTACCTGTGGTAAAACGCGCTTTTTATTAACGGCGTTATTTATTGTTCAAAATAGATGAAATTTTCAGTGTCAATTCGTAGATAAATAAGGAGTTTTGCTAGGCCAAAAATAATCTTTTGGTAAGATAAAAATGAATTTTACTTCTACATTTTTCTCGTTTTTCAAATATAATACCCGTAGCCAAAGTCTCAATACAATAATAATTTTGTATCTAGGTACAATTTCAGCCCAAACGATATAACTTTTCCGCTAATCGAAAAATGCGCTAATTGTCAGATATATAAACAATGGCCATATTTCGGCTATTACGTATGGCCACTTCATCACAGACACCATAAGCTTTAATCGATACGTAAACCACGGCATAGACACGGACTCCGACAGAAAAACATCGAATTTAAACATTTTGTTTCGTAGTTGCGATGTTTTTGCAACGGATCCTTAATTACAACTTTAAAATGAGGAAGAAACAAAAATGGAACATCCGAAAAACAAACTCAGCTAATTTTGCTAACTGCTGGTTGCAAGATACACGACACAAGTTCTCTTCAACAGTAATAGAATTCCCAAGTAACAAATGTGTTTGCGTAGATACCCGTATTTTACTTGTTAATGAAGGCTAAGGAGTGTATAAGATATACCGGAACTAAGAAAGTTTTCGCGCACGTATGTATTTGAATAAGGGGCGGGATAGCGTTAAAACCCCCACGGAGGGCGACGTTTTCACCTTTGGCTCGAGTTTTCTCATATTTTTCATATTTAAATATCCCATTCTGTTCCTGACGTACAAAGCCGAATATAAATCAAACTTTCCCAACAGATATTTCCGTCTGCATTTGATAATTCAATCCGTATAACCCGATGTTCGTATTCAGGTACAGTGCCACATCTATCTCGCCCTCTCTCTACCGCGTTCCGTTCTCGCAATCAGAATTAAAGATGACACCACACTCTCTGGCGCCCCCGTCTCTCGGCTACACAAAACTTCCATTGAAACATAAGTTTTGATTGTGTTCGTGAACTTCTCTGTATGCCGGCGCGCGTTATTCTGTTACTTTTCTAACATTGTATATAACAAATCCCATCTTACTTTTACAAAAGGAACTTTTTCTGTACGGTCCCCCGGTTGCAAACAGGGGGCTGTCTTTGGTTTTCCGGTCACATACGTCAACAACGGAAACGAGAATGTCGGAATACGGACGCATGTTAAAATATCTGAAAAATTGTCACATTTCAGTCATGGTCTTTTTTGCGTACCTACGTACGTTGGAAATATACTCGGTAGGATCATGTTGTATCAACCATGCTGAGCATGTAATTGAAATAAAGTAAAATCAAAATTAATACTACTCTCAAAAAGTTTTGAAAATGTTTATTGTATAACACATGATTGAAGTTTAATACAAACTGAAACTGAAACTATTTAAATGGATTTCTTTTTACAGGATGAGTAACTTTTTACAGATTTTCTTCTAAAAAGTAAATGTCATTCCGAGTAAAAGGTTCATATTGACTTATTGGTTTTCTCAATTCCTTAAGAATGTAGCCGTTTAAAATACGGTTTTATTGATATTTTTATCAGCTCTAACTTTTTGCCGAATTGAAAAAATGAATGCTCGAATTTTGGAATTTATTTCTACAAACCAACTCTTGAATGTTTGAGGGAAAAAGCACTCTCGATGTACCGAATTGCTTCCGAAGTTTTCTTTTGCCCGTATTCACAGAATTCCACATTTTGTGTGTGTGTTTGTTTTGATTTTCTGGCCCCACAAAATTTTGTTCGTGAACTATCACCTGGTGGTTATAAATGCCGCCACCTATTTGGTATATTGTGATAGTTCCTCCAAGCATCTGACATGTTCGCGGTAATATAAATTTAAATATAATAAAACTTTCAAAACCTTCTTAGTTTGTTAAATATTTAGGTAATTTGGCTGGATTCTTTATATTAGCAGTTACGTACCACCTACTCAAGTAGTTTTGATAAGTTCATTTTTAATACAATGTAATATATTCTAAATTCTTTATTTTGTTTTATTCATATTTATTACTATTTGAAAATTGTAAATGTTTTTTTTTTCTACTTTGCGTTCCTTATAAACTCATAACGAAACCGCTTTCTGTGTCATTATCAGAGCCGAGCAGAGATCGGGCAACTCAAGTTTTTTCGGGGTTATTCCAGTGGCGGGTAGACCGAGAAGTGACTAGGGTCACGCGCGCAACCACAGCGGTCCTATTCGCTGTTTTCTTTCTTTTCGATGCTGGTTATTGTACGTTTAGCCGTTAATAGTATGAAATATTTATATTGCATATTAAATTATATAGAATAAAAGCTTTGTGCAAAAACCTTGCAACATTTACATATATTTTTATATATTAATTATAGAATTATTAAAAGAACCTTCCCTTAAAGAGCAACTGGAATTTATTCATAGCAATTTTTCATTTTTAATTGCAGACATTAAATATTTCGAAGGGCGTAACATCAAAGTGAGAGAATCGATAGCAAAATTGACGAAAATAGTAAATAAATTGAAATCGGTTCCGGGAGAAATGTGTGAACTTTTAACTAATAAAGTTGACGTTATATTAGATAGAAATCCCAGTCTCAGAATAGTTCAAGAATTTTGTATGACAAATAATTTTACAAATTGCGAAAAATATCAATTACATGCGCATTGCTTTACTTATGCGCCATTAATAAGCTGTGACGTTGAGAGAAGCGTTTCGACATTTAATAGTTATTTAACCAACAAGTATATTAAAAAGAGCGATTAATGATCGAGACTGTTTAACGCTCGAGCGTTAATTGTTGAGATCATAAATAGCCGTTTAATATTCGAGTTGGCTACAAAATTGTTTCGTCGATCGCATTCTTCTAGCGTCGTCCACATAGACTTTTCTTCGCCAATGTCTTTTTAGAATAATGGTAATTTAAGTAATTTGACTGTTTTAGAGCGCGGTATGTTTTGATTGGAAGGTTTCATTTCAAATATGTTTTATTGGCCAATCAAACGTCGTCTTTACGTCGTGTAATTGGCTATAACAAGTCATGCATTAATAGAAATCGTGCATTAATAGAGTTATTTAATTGCATGTCCTATTCACTTAACTGACTCATAAAATTTAATGATCGATGGAAAAGTTATTTTAACTTCTAAAAGAACATCATTGACTATCGAAAATTTGGAGAAAGTAGTAATAGCAAATGTTAACAGTAATATCTTGTTAAATAAATAATTATTATTAATACAAATTATTTACAAGTTATTTATTACAATAATGAATTTAAAATGAAGAAAAAGTAATGAATATAAAAGTTAAAGCTGTTGGTTTATCTTTTAAAATAATGAAATAATAGGTAAAGTGGGTGTAGCTTTACGTTTTAATTCATGTTAACTTTGGATAGGCCATTTAACACAAATGAAGTGCCCAAAATATACCCTGATTGACACGCTGGAGGGCTCCCAAATCTACTTAACGACTACAAGATATGTAATTATAAATTTTATACTTATTCATGTTTTAGATGATGTACACGAACAATAGTTATATTACTGTCTGGCTTATAAATCGTCGAATATAGGTTTATTCGTAATTTCTGCGCCATATCTCACGAGCAGAGCTAATAATTTTGGCATTTCGGAGAAAATATAGGACCATTATAGCTCGAAATTGGGTAGACCGCAGCCACATGGGATAGTGATCTCTCCGCACACAGCAAGAGCAAACCTTAAACTCCTTTTCTCTGTACCGGCGCTGAATTACACGCCGTATGTGGCAAATTGCCATCAGATTAAACGTGCCGGATTCCAAACGAAATGCTTTGTGGGCTTCCAAATTTATTGTCACACATTTAAAGTTTACCCAGATAAATTTATCTAGGTTTACTTTGATACAAATCGATATATAAAACAGCCACAGCGTTTTCAAGTTTCTTTAATTTCTTTATTTTTTTCTACTTTGCATCATTTATTTTATATTAGTTTAGAAATTGTTGTTGGTATATTTATAATCTAGGGTATTTTGCGGGTCCCATGTTGTAGTGCTGGTTGTGCTGTAGTAAACTGTCAACTTCGTACAGTTGGAATAAAATCACGACAAAATCTTATTGTGTAGTTACTAAAAATAGTGTGGATTGTGAATTCAAAGTACAAAACATACTTGCGATCCATCAATAGTTGAAAAAGCTAAAACGTTTACGAATTTATCAATAACACACAATAATAAAATTATAAACCCCTAACCACAACAAGTATTTTAGAACCTAAATACGTATTTCAGCAACTATGTTGCCATCTTCAGTAGAACCTAAAAAGAGGAAAAGAGAGATTAGCACTTCATAGTATCTTTACTGGATATTGTCCAAGCAAATCACTAGTGGAAGTGACGTCCATGTTAAAAATTACCCTATATATACCCATTTGTTGTTCACACCTCAGTGAATTTTGATCATTGAAGCGTAAAAAACATGTTTTAATTAAAGCAGGTCAAACAATGGCGAACTAGGTATAGGACCCCTGTCTAAATTTATTAATTTATCTCTATTCAAGTGAATAAAGATACTTTCCAAGCTGTTTAGTTCCCTATTATTTGACACAGCTTTTACAAGTTTTAAGTCATCTACAACTACTTTATGACCTGTGTCTAAAATATGTTGAGCCACACTAGATTTTTCAAAACGATTATATTTAAAATGAGCTACATGTTTTCTTTTGATTCTGCAGAATCAAAACATGTATGTTAATCAAATATCTACTTTAAATACTTTGTCTGTAGAAAAGAAGAAATATGTTAAAATATCGTTCGATTGTGCATATACAAGGGGTTTGAGAAGTATTTTTACATCACAAAATCTCTGTATAGCATATTCGACTCATAATAGCATAAAAAACCTTTTTGGAAACCCAAAGGATAAGGTAGATGTACTTAATAACAATATTTTGGAGACTGTGGCGAACTTAATAATAAAATTATAAACCCCTAACCACAACAAGTATTTTAGAAACCTAAATACGTATTTCAGCAACTATGTTGCCATCTTCAGTAGAACCTAAAAAAATATTGAATCTTTTTAGGTTCTACTGAAGATGGCAACATAGTTGCTGAAATACGTATTTAGGTTTCTAAAATACTTGTTGTGGTTAGGGGTTTATAATTTTATTAGTAGATGTACTTGATAAATCTGGTATATATTGTATCAAATCTCATGACTGTGAAAAAGAATACGTAGGCCAGACTAGAAGAACAATTTTAACTAGTATGTGGTCCATGCTTGCAAATGGTCGATAATTGTAGTGGAAAGTAATGAAAAACCCCTTATATTTGCAAAGGTTTATTTCAATTTAAATAGGAGACATGTTTCGCCTTCAAGGCATCATCAATCCTAAATCTAAAAACAATTAAAAACGTGCGTCACAATGTAGCTCGAAAAAATATATTCTGGCTGCTCTTAAATGAACAAAAACTTACTGTCATATGGAGTAATGGAATTTTAACTAGGTTCAAAGAACATGTAGCTCATTTTAAATATAATCGTTTTGAAAAATCTAGTGTGGCTCAACATATTTTAGACACAGGTCATAAAGTAGTTGTAGATGACTTAAAACTTGTAAAAGCTGTGTCAAATAATAGGGAACTAAACAGCTTGGAAAGTATCTTTATTCACTTGAATAGAGATAAATTAATAAAGTCAGACAGGGGTCCTATACCTAGCTCGCCATTGTTTGACCTGCTTTAATTAAAACTTGTTTTTTACGCTTCAATGATCAAAATTCAGTGAGGTGTGAACAACAAATGGGTATATATAGGATAATTTTTAACATGGACGTCACTTCCACTAGTGATTTGCCTGGACAATATCCAGTAAAGATACTATGAAGTGCTAATCTCTGTTTTCCTCTTTTTAGGTTCTACTGAAGATGGCAACATAGTTGCTGAAATACGTATTTAGGTTCTAAAATACTTGTTGTGGTTAGGGATTTATAATTTTATTATTAAGTTCGCCACAGTCTCCAAAATATTGTCAATAACACACAAGTTATACTCAAAAGTTATATACTGCAAATAAACAATGAAAGCGCTTTGTATAAAAATCGATTACACAGATAGAATTTTTTGTTTAACAAAAAAAAATATATTTATTTGCTATGAAGAATGTCTATTGTTGAAATAATAAAACTACGAAAAATGAATGCGATATAATCTCTACCACCATACTAAACACACAGTATTCAGTTAGGTCTGAAGAATCTGTACGAAACTGAGGCTTGAAATCGCCACTCGAGGAGAAAGTTCAGTCAACTGAAATCCAGACAAACAGTACAACTCCTTCCAATACGTATTACTTTAATACAGCGCACATATTTGCTTCAGCACGGATTATTAAATCCCGAATGGGCGCAGACGACGAGAACAGCAAGCAAGCGGCAGGACAAAACCCACACTCCATTTGGTCCTTTCTAGCATTTGCAGCCGTTAGCTGCTGCGATACAATTGAAAAGGGAAACTTGCCGTTTTCTTTTCCTTCGAGTTTGGTCCGTCAAAGCAACAACCCTCTCTCTGAAAGTTTCCGATAAAAGTGTTTACACACAATATTATTCATATGCGATTTCGTTTGTGTCTGGCCCGCGTAAGAGATGCACAGTAGGGTAAAAATGACCTCTCGGTGGAAAAGTTCTGTAACTTTGTCGTTTTAAGATAGATTCTTATAAAATTTGTTGTGCGTAACATTAAAGGACTAAGGTTTAATTTGAGTAAAAAAAAACATTAAAATGTTTTTAGTATATTTATTATAAAATAAGAGTCCTTTGAGCCTTACTCTTGCTTTTGTGAAATGTATAATGAAACTTTGTTGTTAAGGTGTTTTTGTGTCACTAATTGTAAATATGATGTCAGATTTTAAAAATTCATAATGGGGGTAGAATTAGTCGAACTCAAATTCTAAAATATAAATCAACGCGTGACATTAAAGCTAAACAAAAAATCTGTTGTGGACAGGCACATGACTTTATCATACAATATATAAAAGTAATAATGCATTAAAATTAAGCAAGTTATCCAGGATTTGACAGATGTTTTGGTACTATTGATAGTATGTAGTGTCAAATGCTGCTGCTTTGGCAATACATATTGTCATTCAAGTAAAAATATTTGTCAAATCCTGGTTTCATATCAATGCACATGCGACCGATCTCGATCAAGTAAAATTTGATCTTGAAGCTAAACTATTAATTTTACCAAAAAATGTCATAGGCATAAATTATTCAGAATCTCCTCTACTTTAATTTATTATTATTTATTTATTTAACTATTTTCACAAAATTACAGAAATGGCGGCTCATTTGCAAAATCTTTAAAAAATGCTTAGAATAAACTTCCAGTTCCTTAAAACTAAAAAAAACTATAAAAATATATTTTTGCCGTTCATCAAACAAATATTTATTTGAGTTAAACAAAAATTTCTGTGGATTTCATTGTTTATATGCAGTATATAATTTTTAATAAATTCGCAAACTTATCATTTTTTTCATCTATTGATGGATCGCAACTATTTTTTTCTATTTTGAGGAATATACGCTGTATGATCATCAGGTTTCCTTATAGTAGAAAATAAAACTTATTGTTCTTCACTCTTCTTTATTTTCTTCTTATTTTTTGTTAGTGGTGCGTTTCGCCCTTCGGCATTATCGAACCAACTTGTCAGATTTTCCTTTTTCAATGAATGTCCTCATATAAAAAGACTCTTCGTGAATGTCTTTTGCGTTTGTAAATAACAATTAAAACAACAAACAAAGCAAAAACCGCACCTGCAAAACGTTTCCACCAAAATCCCAGGCTATATGCTAATTTGTTATCGCAAACCTTAGGCAATTTGTTTCTACTTTGCATTCACAATGCACACATTGTAACAGTGTTTTTAGTAACTTTTTTTTCTAAGATTGGTCACATTGATATCAAATGCGATATGCCATACTGAAATACACATAGGTAACCACAAACTGTCTTTTTAGAATCGGCTACAATCGCATTAACTGCGAAATATCTATATTTTTTACATATTTAAACATGCGTGTAGAATGCTGTAGTATGGCCAAAGAGTTGGGGCTTTCTTAGTCTTGTTCTGTTTATAAAAATACGCCAGCATGACGTTTTCGGTGATGTTTTGCCACTCTAGCAAATCGTGCATCATTTTTGTCAACTAAACAACAATAATAAAATTATAAACCCCTAACCACAACAAGTATTTTAGAAACCTAAATACGTATTTCAGCAACTATGTTGCCATCTTCAGTAGAACCTAAAAAGAGGAAAAGAGAGATTAGCACTTCATAGTATCTTTACTGGATATTGTCCAAGCAAATCACTAGTGGAAGTGACGTCCATGTTAAATATTACCCTATATGTACCCATTTGTTGGTCACACCTCAGTGAATTTTGATCATTGAAGCGTAAAAAACAAGTTTTAATTAAAGCAGGTCAAACAATGGCGAACAAGGTATAGGACCCCTGTCTGAATTTATTAATTTATCTCTATTCAAGTGAATAAAGATACTTTCCAAGCTGTTTAGTTCCCTATTATTTGACACAGCTTTTACAAGTTTTAAGTCATCTACAACTACTTTATGACCTGTGTCTAAAATATGTTGAGCCACACTAGATTTTTCAAAACGATTATATTTAAAATGAGCTACGTTCTTTGAACCTAGTTAAAATTGTTCTTCTAGTCTGGCCTACGTATTCTTTTTCGCAGTCATGACATTTGATACAATATATACCAGATTTATCAAGTACATCTACCTTATCCTTTGGGTTTCCAAGAAGGTTTTTTATGCTATTATGAGTCGAATATGCTATACAGAGATTTTGTGATGTAAAAATACTTCTCAAACCCCTTGTATATGCACAATCGAACGGTATTTTAACATATGTCTTCTTTTCTACAGACAAAGTATTTAAAGTAGATATTTGATTTACATACATTTTTTGATTCTGCTTCTTAATCATTCTATCAACTATTTTCTCAGGGTACCCATTATGTATGACAACATTCTTAATAAACAATAATTCTTGCTGATATCTATCTGCGGACAATGGAAATTTCAATAACCTATTTACTAAACAACTAATAAAAGACAATTTTTGTTGAAAAGGATGCTGCGAATCATTAGGGATAAACCTGATTGTGTTAGTATCTTTCCGATACACGTCAATTTCTATTATATTTTTGCTATTCCTGACTACCAGAGTATCTAAAAATGGAAGTTGGCCGTTAACTTCTTGTTCTACAGTTTCAAAAATTTTGTCATTAACTAAACACCAAATCAAAAAAAAAAAGTTCTGATACAACACAAGGACCACCTTTACCTGAATAGCGAATTATGCGAAGGTCAAATTTTAAAATGTAGAAGAAATGGTTCTTTGTAAGCCCCACTGGGCGATGAGTGCCTTTCTATTGGAGTTAGCGTTGACAGAAGTGGCCTCAGTAATATTTTCCTCACATATTTCTATATCGAATATTGAGTGGATGGCTGATATAAGAGGGGGGTGAGCGGTGCGGACCGGGAAGAAAAAAGTTTTATTCCGGCCAACTAGCAGGCAGTCAGTTGTAAATCATTGTTCGAGGGAGCTGGCTCGGGGAATTTCCTTTATTTATATTCTAGTTAAAAATGATTTACCGTACGAATTTGTACCGGTCTAAAGTTGGAAGCGATACATAAACAATATATCCCGCCTTACAGATTTATTAGCTATTTTTTATATCGGGAAATACCTTGAATTGCCTGACTATGGCACCAGCATCGCAGTGTCACGAATAGACGGATTTATAAGAATTTACATAATTGGAAAATAAGCCCCAAAAGTAATCCGGAAAAGCAGGTGGTATACATTTTGCTGAACATTTTCCAAATATCAAGACCCTTGTTGGTGAATAATGGGCAGTCATTACAACAAGAGCCTATTGCCAATGATATTTTTTAGTACATAAATAACGCCGATATTGTCGATGAACATTTATTTTCTGACGGAGCATGGTGTCATCTTTCAGGCTATTTGAATCAGGAAAAACAAGCCATCAATAATTAAAGAAAAAGTAGTAAAACGAGTATTTAATGTTTATTTTAAAACCTCAAACATGTTTTTCAAGCGACGCACAGTGAGGTATTTAACCCAAAAAGCTGGTCAAAATTCATTTTTCACTCATTTGGCCTCTAAATGTGTTGTTTTATTTATATATAGCATTTTATCCTTCATACTAAGTATTTGAAGGTTAATAACATAATAAACACAATAAAACAGTACAAAATAGGAAAAAAGCAAAGTGTATTGAAAATTCTTGTTCACTGTAGTACATCTATTGTAAATTAATTACTCCTACAACATTTGCTATCAATATTTTTTGTGAACTTATTTCCATCACGTTCTATTGTGCGAAATTTGTAAAACTATATAAGGCCTGTCCTGTTTAAATACATAGTTATATGAAATAATATTTTTGGATCTGTTATTTTGTAAGAAACTCCTGGAAAAAGTTTTATTTTTTAAGACTAGTGGTAGAGGAAGAAAATGAAAGTCGATATTGTGTATTGAAACGGTACATACGCTATTCATGCTATTATTTTCCGTTCGATACATTCGTTTCAAGACACGTAAACTCTATAAAAGTTATGATTGGATGAAAGTTCATTCTTTGTTCTAATGAACGTATAAGAAAAATGTCACATTTTTCTTTAAAACACAAAATTGCAACTGTTCTCAAGCGTGTCAACTTATGGGCATCAATGTTCAGCCATAGTAAAGTATAACTTTTGGCTAAAAAGGCCACGTGGCGCAGAGCTCAGGTGAAAAATTATTGCCGCCTTTTAATACATCGGTCCTTTACCTATCTCAGAAACTAGTTTACTTTTTCGAATTTAACATTTTAGAAATTTGATTTATGGCCAGCTTTTTGGGTCAAATACCACCCCAATGTGCGGCGGTCTTTTCAGTTCTATTTCGTCTTTTCTATGTTCTGATAATTACAGTTTTTTTCTTTACAATTTTAAAACAAGACTAGAGCCATTCAAAATTCTTTATTAAAATTAATTTTATAAATTTGCAAGCCACAATTTAACAAAACAATAATAATAAATAAACTTAAACTGTAAAAATAAACATTGATATATTTGAAATTGAAAATTTTTTCAAACTTGTAATAACATTTAAAAATTCTCATGGTGGTGTAAAAAAGAAATACTTTGAACAATTTGACTAGGAAGTCTTCCCATTAGTAGTGAGTACTTCTATACTTAGTAGTAATTACCACATTAAAAATTCCTTAGTAAAACGTGTACTTTTAACGTATAACAAAACACAAAAAGGGAATACGAAACTAAAGAAAAGTACAGGAAATACCTATTTTAAAGCACACACACACATACACACACAGTAGAGAAAATTAGCAAACATTCCAAGAAGCAGACAAACGGAACACTTTTCTGGGTGTCATTATGCAGCAGAAGCCGTTTGAAATATAATTGCCGCCTGTATCGCGAGCATAATAGCGCTCTGCTCAATGCAGCACAGCCGCCCTTCGTCTTTTGTACCCTTATAACAAGCGTCGGCCATACAATGACATTTAAAAATTGGCTAACAGGTCCTTTCTATAGAAGAGAACAGCTATAAAGTTCACGGGGTCACCTGACGCCTAGCTAGGTTGCTAGACAAATTCGCTTTAATTGTTAGCCGGCGAATGGCATATCGGTTTTTCTGCCTGTGACGGTCGGATATGTTCACACCGACAGATGGCGCCGGTAGTCGCGGAAACTTTGCCCATCACCGTTAAAATCTATTACCAACTTTCGGTAATTATACAAATGGTCGGTTAGTGGAATTGATGTCAATTCATGTGGTCACAAAATCGATAGTTTCAGCAGATGTTTGTTTATTTGTTTGTTTAGTAATGTTTTAGGTAGACAAGTTGTAAAAATATATAAATAAATTGTACTAAATTCACTTAAATACTAAGGACACATTATTGACACGTGACGTGTTATCTCGTGTTAACTCGTGTCAACACGTCACGTAATAGTCACACGTGACGTGTTAAGTCCTGTTTACACGAGACGTCAGGTGTTACTGTAGTGGTAGTAATTTTGATGTTATGTGACGTGTTAACACGAATTAACACGAGTTAACACGAATTAACACGAGTTAACACAAGTTAACATGAGTTTTCCTCTTCCAGGAAAAAAAATTCCCCCTAAATTTGTGAAAAATCGGGTAACGTTAACACGTGCCACCGAGTACCTCAAATTTTCCATTTAAAATAATTTTTTTTTTTTCGCGTTTCGTATTTAGAAAAAAACTTGCGGGAGATTATCGGAAATTCTTCAGAACTCCCCAACGAACAAATCCACAACCACTATTTTTTGTTTACCACCCCCTACCCTCGCCATAGTACCCTAAATATGCTACAAAAGTTTCCCCTTTACAATTTTACAATGTTACGTGTTTTATTATTGTTTTTGGCAGAAGTGATTATTAATGGATTATTGACATATTTTTTTTCATTTATTATCTAATTTGAAATTATTTAAACAATTACAATTTGGTTAAACAAAAATATATAATGGTACGAACATATTTTTCTATTTTTTGCAGAAGTTATTAAATTATTGGGTGTTTTTGTTGCTGTGTTTAAACAAATACCATTTGTTTAAACCAGCGGTCGCTAAACTACTGCCCGCAGGCCACATTGAGCGGAGTGAAGATATGACTCGGCCGTGAGCGAGAGAAGGATAGCGGGAGAAGTTTGGGTACCACTGGTTTAAACAAATACATATATAAACAATTTTTCGACCATATTTCCTACAGTTTAAAGGAAATTGTTATTAGAAGCATTTTTTGTCAATTACTACATAATTTGCAATAGTTTAAAAAAATACATACCATCTCTTGAAAAACGTATACTATGTTACGGACATATTTTTCTTTTTTCTTGAGAATTGATTATTAGATTGTTGGCATTGTCTGTGATTAACTAACTAGTTTGCAATTGTTAAATAAATACCATTTGGTTTAAAAAATATACAATGGTACTGACATATCTTTTTAGGAAAAATTATTATTGCATTCCTTGTATTCTTTTCTAGCCAAATTTGTTAACTCATTTTCAATTATAACCTATAATAATAATTAGTTTTGCAACCACAATACTTGTTTGACCGATATAATAAAACCTGTAATAACTTTTGTCAAGAAATACGTACTAACATTGTATATTACTGTTTAAACAAATTTGTGTTCAAACAAAAATGCCAACAATGTAACAATAATAATTTCTACAAAAGAAAAAACAAAAAAATATTTGTTTGAAACTATAGAACTGGTTTAAAGAATTGCAAATTCGTTAATAAATAACAAAAATGCCAATAATTTAATAATAGTTTCTACACTAAATATAAAAAGTATGTCCGTAACAATGTATATATTTGTTTAAACGATTAGTATTTGTTTAAACACATTCAAATTAGTTAATAAATGTCATAAAACTGCCAATAATTTTTATGGAAAAAGGGATGTATGCAAAAATATAGAAAATTATGTTCATTACAATTATTGTTTATACAAATGGTATTTGTTTAAACAATTGCAAATTAGTTAAAAAATGACAAAAGTACCTATAATCTAATAATTTTTGCAAAAAGCAAATTGTAATTCTTTAAACAATTGCAAATTAGTTAATAAATAAAAAAAGCAATAATTTACTAATGTTTGCAACAAATGGAAAAATGAGTTTGTAACATCGTATATTTTTGTTTAAACAAACTGCAATTGTTTAAACAATTTTTTAATTTTTAAATTAGTTAACAGATGTATAAAACATGTCAATAATCCAATAACAATAATTTTTGTCAGAAAAATAATAGTAACTTTGTAAAATTGTCAATTTGAGGACAATGTTGCCTTATTTTTAGGGTACTGCAGGAGAGGGTGGGGTCGGTGAAAAAAAAAGTTGATGTGGATTTGATCTTTGGGAAGTTCTGAACAATTTCTGATAATCTCCAGCAACTTTTTTTTTTCAAAATCAGAAACGTGAAAAAAAAATATGTGAGGTCCTCGGTGGCACGTGTTAACGTTAACCAATTTTTCTCAAATTTGGGGGAATTTTTTTTTCTGGAAACACAACCGATTTGGCGGATGTACACATCACGCAATTGTCACAGTTGCATGTATAAACAAACGACTGCCTCTATCTCCTAGGAGGGTGCCACGTATGCATCCCATATAGTACCAATTGTCAACACAGGAGAGATTGGGAGATATGGTCCGGACATGTTTTGGTTGTGTATCGCGTAGAACGCTTAGTACTAATTTAACATTCACGTCACAGCAAACAGACGAATGCGACAACACGTGATTATCACCTGTCAATACCGGTTACACAAGCGTGTAAGTGGTAACCATTGTGAGACGCATCTGTTGACGATGGAGTCTCGTATTAAACCGGTGCTACGATTAGTTGTCCTGCCGTGGTTGGTCGTTGTTGTTCGTTTCTACAGCTGTTGAAACTGGACACCGCAATGACACATAGACCTGTATGTCAGATTGTATAGGTGAGGGTTGTTTTGTGGGTAAGTATACATGGCCTGCAAATCAGCCCTTAGTTACCTCACTTATTCAGGTTATAATGGATAAGTATGAAAAAGTAAACACACAGTGTTTGATTTAATCCTGAAACTCCTCTAACAATTATTCTAATAATAACACAAGAATCTGGCTACTAATAACTAATATTAATATTTGTATAGGTAACTAAAATTATTGGGGCAATTTTTTGTGAAGTTAATATAATAAAAGCATTAATTCAGTTAACTCCTTCTATAAGAGGGAATGAGAAGTGAAATGGCGCTGCCCCTATTTTAGTTAAAAGGGCTGTATTTATTATTATTGTAAAAGTAGGGATGTTGTATGTTATATATATATAAAATTTAATGAAAGCATAATAATAGAAAATAAAATTAGGGTTGAGGCTAAAGCTTGGGTGATAAAATATTTTAATGCTGCTTCTGATGCTATAGGATTTTTAGTTCTAGATATTAAAGAGATGATAGATAAAAGATTAATTTCTAATCCAATTCACATTCCTACTCAAGAGTAAGTAGGAAAGTAAGTAGGAATTAAGTATGTAAGTAGGAATTGCATCACAGCGCTTTAAAATTAAATTAGTTTGATTTTAGAATTATTATTAGTTTGATCCATGTGATCAATAAATGTAATTACACCTTTTAGTGAAATGTACTGAGGTTTCATGAAGAAGAAACAAATAAATTTAAATCTCACTTATTCTATCTAAATCTGCTTCCATACATTTATAGGATTTTTCAAAATGTCTGCTATTTTCTTACAGTAAATGTTGAACAGTGGTATTCGAAAATTTGGTCTTAGCCAAAGTAATGGCTATTTACTATTTTCAATAGTCGAAAATTTTAAAAATTCTTGGGAAAAGTGTGATGAAGAAAATGACCTACATTGTCAGATTTGAAATAACAATTAATATTAAAATTTATTTATTTTGCACTTTACAGTAAATTATTTTTTGTATGGCCACTTCAAACGATTTTATTTTATAAATAGCGCATTTTATCGAGCCAATGGTAGCTCAAAGACTTTGTGGCATTACATAAATAGATTTCTGAGAAAGACGCAAATGAAAATTGCTAAATATTGATAACTTTCGGGAACATGGGGTTCGTAAATATAAAAATTGTGCGCTACGTACATTAAAGGTTCCAAGATTAAGTAACATTAGTTTGCAAGTGTTCAGCCAAAAATCTGTAAACATGCTTTTTAACGCACTTTTAATCGGAAGCATACAAGGAAAATCACAAAAACAAAAAAAAAATTCAGGTACAAAACAACATATTTAAATTGCTCTTTAGTCTTTAGCCAATAAAAGTTTTTAAAACTGTGACCTTTAAAAACATAGTGCACTGTCATGATTTTAGGGTTTAGACAGCTTTTGGAAGATTTTAAAACTTGATTTTAGAATTATTATTAGTTTGATCCATTTGACCAAAAAATGAAATTAAGCATTTCAGTGAAATGTACTGAGGTTTCATGAAGAAGAAACAAATAAATTTAAATCTCACTTATTCTATCTATATCTGATTCCATACATTTATAGGATTTTTTCAAAATGTCTGCAAGTTTCTTACACTAAATGATGAACAGTGGTATTCCATAATTTGGTCTTAGCTAAAGAAATGGCTATTCACTGTTTTCGATACTCGAAAAATTCGAAAAATTCTTGGGAAAAATGTGATGAAGAAAATGAAGTCGTACATTGTCAGATTTAAACTAACAATTAAAATTTACATTTATTTATTTTGCACTTTACAGTACATACTTTTCATGACCTCTTCAAATGATTTTATTTTCAAAATAGCGCATTTTATCGAGTACTTCCACTCACTCCGTTTTTAAAAAACAAACAGCACTACCATGTTGAACCGGCCAGTTGTCTGCGAGATGTTCAAGATCGTCGCGCACACGCCTGAAGTAGTCGCTTGCTGCGTTTTTAATTGAGTTTCGACCGCGCGCCTCTCACGTCAGATAAAATCATTTGAACTATAAGAGACTCCATCCTAGAAAAAATTGGATTTTGTAGATAAAAGTGTGGCGGATATTATATAACGTTGTTCGATTTTATCCATTGTGGGGGCAACTATAATTATTTAAAGAATTCAAATGTTTTCAATTTCTTTTACATATATAAATTAAAATAATAATTGTACGCAGTTATCTAGAAAATATTTCAACCTTCAAAATAAAAGAAAAATGAGTCCGATACGATTACTAGAACCAAAGATATTGAATTTTCAGTATGGCACGGTTTGGCAAATAATCGTAAATCATCCAAACTTTAAGCCTTCATATCTCTGAAAATGATTTTTTTTTGAATTCCCGATACAGGTATCGACTAAATTACCGAGAAACTGCTATAAAAAAATGTTTGGTGTAATTTATAAATTACCAAATTACCAAATTTTTTTACTATATTGTAAAAGAACAACCCACATGCTAGGTTTCAAAAAAAGCTGTAATTAGGACAAATTGAGAGATATATCAATAAATAAAAAAACAAATGCTTAAAAGAAGCGTCTTTCATACAGAGGGTCACAGCACTGTCTATACCATTGCTTGATTAACGCACATCCTCTTTATATTATTTTGTAAAGACAAAGGAATTGCCTACCACCAAATAAAGAAAAATCTGAAAAAAAATCCAGGCACATGACTTTATCATACAATATATAAAATTAATAGTTTAGTTGCATGAGATTTTATTTGACCGAGATAAATTTATTTAAATCAAAATAAATATTATTAAATATTAATAAATATTACATATGTAATATCAAAAGCAAAACAAAATCGTTCTCAAACAATATATTCTTCATACTACAACACCAACAATACAAAACGCGGTGATGTTGAATTTCAATCAGAAATTAAATCTAAAGTTTGCGGTCGGTGTTTTGTTTCTATACCGTCGGTTGTGGCTGTGATTTCGCCACTAAGTGGATTACTAAGAAACGAAAGAAATTAACGGAATCCGGTTACGAAAATACAAGAGAAATGTCGCCGTTGTGTCGAGTTCAGCCGGTCTCGATACAAAATCGATAAGGCCCCCTCCGGTATTGTCTTCTTTAATAACGGTTTCTCGTGTTTGCCCGAGAACACCAGTAAAACTCGACAGTGCGGAAAATGCAACTAAAAATAAATTAAATACCGATCTTAAGAGGGGAAAACTTATTTACCGAGTAAGCGATTTTTTGTTGTTGTATTATGTTGTGTTTCCCAAGAGTTGGTAGGTTTGAAAACGCTTTAAAATCTTCCAAAAGCTGTCTAAACCCTAAAATCATGACTATGGACAATTTTTTTTTAAATGTCACAGTTTTAAAAAGTTTTATTGGCTAAAGAGCAATTTAAGTATTTTCTTTTGTATCTGAAAAAAGTTATAGTTTTGTTATTTTATTTGTATTCTTCTGATTAAAAGTGCGTTAAAAAAGCATGTTTACAGATCTTTTGCTGAACACTTGCAAACTAATCTTACATTGAAAGCTTCAATGAACGTAGCGCACAATTTTTATATTTACGAAGTCTTTCTTCAATTGTATGATTGCATCAAAAAATGCTGACTTTTCAACTATAGAGGATTAGTTGAATGTGAATATAGTGACTTGAAATTCAAATTAATCTATAAAATAAATAAACTACGATATTCAATAATATTAAAATAATATACACATACATAATTAATAATAATATCAAAATATAAGAATATTACAGCTCTAACCACTATATATTTTATACAATACTTAGGGGACAATAGTATTATCCTGTTTTTCTATACATAATTCCCGAATGTCTACATTATAAATCCATAAATATTTCAGTAGCTCTTATTGACATAGCTTTTATAAAATCATGATTTTATACGTAGCGCACAATTTTTATATTTACGAACTCTTTCTTCAATTGTATGATTGCATCAAAAAAGGCTGACTTTTCAACTATAGAGGATTAGTTGAATGTGAATATAGTGACTTGAAATTCAAATTAATCTATAAAATAAATAAACTACGATATTCAATAATATTAAAATAATATACACATACATAATTAATAATAATATCAAAATATAAGAATATTACAGCTCTAACCACTATATATTTTATACAATACTTAGGGGACAATAGTATTATCCTGTTTTTCTATACATAATTCCCGAATGTCCACATTATAAATCCATAAATATTTCAGTAGCTCTTATTGACATAGCTTTTATAAAATCATGATTTTTTGTGTGGAAGTTTTTATAACGTTTTTCTTTTCGAACAGCCAAAAATAAAATATCTAAAAACCCGATCTGGAATCAAATGATGACGTAGGCGGAATCCTTCAGGATCGTCCTCGCAATCAATTTAAAAGAGGTATACTTAAGCCTATTTATCGACATATTGTCCGCTATAAAAATCGGTGCTTTTCGTAATAAATATAAACGTAAATTTTATGGGTACATAAAAGGTCTAAGTCTCGTATTTTCGGAGGCTGGCGGACCCCACGCAGATTAAGAGGGGGAAAAATCGGAACGAGCGGCTGAGAGTGTATTCCGCCCTAGGCCTTCTCCCTCCTTGCGTATAGCTTTTTTCTGTAATTAGACCAATCGGTCCGAGCAACGTTCCGAGGGATCATTATTCGGAAAAACGGTATCCGTAATTTCGATCTAAACGCAGGGGCCTCCCTAGGATTAATCCACTACAGAAAAAAACATTTATTATCGTGTTATTTTGGCCGAAGAAATAACAGTGATGTTAGATTTGAGGACGGCAAAGAACGAGCTATCTTTATATTGGTATCAAAACTGTTATATAGTATGGCGATTTGTACAGTACGTGAATAGTTAGTTATCTGTCAACGTTCCTCTTTTAATGGAACTCTCGAAAAATTACCAACTAATGATAAAAAAAGGAAATTTTATTACTTTGAGTTGAGAAAAATTCTACAAACTGTTCTGCAGAAAATAATGCTAGTTTCTCTTCACACCGAAAGCACATTTTGCGTCAGCTTCCTTATTTCATTCCTTTTGCAAACAACTCAGACTTTTATACAGGGTTATCGAAGAGTAAATGTAATAGTATATAGGTATTATTCCTTTAAACACTTTATAGTAGAGGTCATTTGCATGTTATTATCCCAAATATAATTTGATAGGTTTTTGGTCGTAAAAACTACTCTGTTTCAATAGCTATCCATCAAGGTATAAATCTCAACAAAACGCTTTATAATTTCCAAGAAAGAGATAATAATACTTCAGCGAGTAACTAGTCAACTACAGTTAACTTGATCAAAAGACATAGGAAACAGAATGTTGTTCCTTGTCTTCCAACTCCTAACATTGCCAAATGTTATTTTGACTATTAATGAATTATCCACAACTACCTACGAGAAGAAGACTCTACTATAACGTTGTTAACTGAATACGTTTACTTGCCAAAAACCCTGTATATATAGAAACAAAATATAAAAACAATGTGAATGACAATGTCAACTAGAATACTTGTGAAGAAACTTTTACATTTTCATGTAAAAGTACGCCATGTGTATGTGTGTACCCGATTTTTGTGGTAACGATTCAGGAAAACCTACTAAAGGTATCGGGACGAAAGGGTCCAAAGGAACTGGCCGTTTACTCTAATCATTTTTCAAGGATTTTGCAAATGAACCGCTATTTCTGTCATTTCCTCAAAACAATTAAATACTAAATTAAAGTAGACAACACCCATGTGCAAATACTAGCTCATAGACTTTTCAACATCAGCATAGTTACGTTTTATTTTAAATATTTTCCATACTACAAGTCTATGATTTTAAAAACCCGGGGAAATACTACCTAAGAAAAAGATATTGAAATCGAATAAAAACTATTTGCAGACTACATGCATGATGTCTTCAGCTCCAATAATCTCGCGAATATATTCTGCAAAATTTTAACAATTTTCAGTAAAGATCCGGCCCATCCGGATTGGCATAATGGCCGCCTATCCTGACGATGCTGTTTTACAAACTAACCGGATACTCCTACAACCAATATTATGACAAACTGGGAATGTAGTTAGTATCAAAACATCTGCTAAATCCTGGCTAACTAGTTTAATTTTAATGCAGACACGACTGATCTCAATCAAATAGATTCTCATGGAGCTAAACTATTATTTTTATACATTGTATGATAAAGTCATGTGCCTGGCCACAAGTTTCTAGTTTATTACTGCATACTTATGAAGTTTGAGAAATCTTTGTAACTTCAAGCTCCCTATTCAACAAGAATTCAGCACATCCATTCACAAAGCCGGTGGTCTCAACATATTTTAAGATTTTCAAATAATTTCATGTCTAAAATATTTGTTTTTACTAGAATTCAAATAGGTTTTTTTTGTTTGTACTAATTTTATTCTCACTAATGATTTTCATACCAGTTATACATGACTAAAAAAAGAATTGGTAACACGCTTTTCGAAACCTGTGACTTTTTAAATAATAGTTGTAGGTTAATCAAATTTGGCATTCGTTAAGGGCATATATTTAACTAAAGAAAGTTACCATAACAATGTTACAACTCTTAGTTACTTCTAAGTCGTACTGAATAATTTAAATTAATAACGCAAAACAAACCATTGTTGTTTTCTGGTTTCCAGTTTTTGGTAGTTGCTATCTGGTTGAAGTGCAAGCTTCGTTAGCTGTCTTTATTGCTTCAGTAGTTGTTGTTGTTGGCTCTTTTGGCTGCATTGCAAGGATGCCTTCAATAAGTTTTCTATGTGCCGCCTTACTTTGTTGGGTTTGCGATAGTGACTTAGATCTGCACCTAAGTGCTAATTATTTAGTTTTACGTTGTTATTATTATCTGGTGACTTGATAATTTCTGCGTGGTTCCTTTTTCTTCCTGTCAAGCTGTTAGCTTTTTGCCCTTTATGACTGCGTGGTGTTTGCCTCTTAAATGGAGCATGTTAGGAATCAGCTTCCTCCTCTATTCAAGGACATCCTTGGGTAAGTCTTCCGATATATAGGCGTTAGTGTCTGCAGATTTCTTACATTTCCCAGAACCTCATAGACTTTCCTCGTAGCTACAAATTTTACTCGAATTAGTCTTCCTATTGTCTGTCTTTCTGCCTATTCTCATAGTTCTATCTATTTCAATCAGCTCTATTTTAAGTTTTAGATTATTGTTTAAAAAATGCTCTGTAAGACCGCTCCACAAAACCGATCCACAAAACAATGTCAGGAAAAAAAGACGCAAAATCGATACATTGTACAGGATAATAAAACAAGTGGAACCTGTGGAGCGTAACGGCTTGAAATGTCACAGCTGAACGCGAATTATACATGTCAACTGTAAATGTCGCACATGTATTGACATTTGCCGGCGATAAATCGCGCTCGACGTCGCCGTAAATGACGTCATAATTTCGGATTGTTCCAAATATCAAGTGTGTTTTATGACGATGAATTTCGACCGGGGAGTTTTGCGAATGAACGTGAGCGAGCGGTTTGTCCCGTTCGAAATAAAAGCTTCAAAAATCGGCTAACACGACAGCTCACAAACCAATATTTCCCGGCGGGATTGCCGGCACGTTCGTGGGGGCCATTTGGCCGGTCCCTTTGCCCGTAATTTATTTATAGGTGTGCGGAAGAATTCGGTACCTACGCTGAATTGCGGTCACCCAGATTCCTATTTCATATTTAAATTGTGAAAGGTCGTTTGGGCGCAGTGAATTGGCCACACTGAACGTTAATACTTAATAAATGCACCAGTTGATATTTCATTATTTATTTGGTGTTTTATTCATTGAAGAATCCCATGGTGAGCAAGGAATGGACAATAGTCAATTCTTATCCATCACCCTATTCACCCTTGTCTGATTTGACATTAAACATATTTGAAATATACAAGTACTGATTTAACACCGTTTAATTTGTTAAACTGAACACATATTCAGGAAGAAATTTATAGGGACATTACAACTATGATGGGAAACATGAAGAATAGAATAAGATGGCGTCTTCAATACTTTTGTGGGAACCGTGGAAAATGTAGTATTTATACCAATAAGTTAAACTTATTAAAGTTAAACTTTGCTATGTTGAGGGCTACTTTGTTATTTAAAGAATACCAGACGAAAACTTTTGTTAACTCGCATTGAATTCTTGCAATATAACGATTATCTTCCTGATCTTGTGCAGGGTCTAGAGTTGGGATACAAATTATTATTATAGACGTTTATGGATCAGATACATTCGGTAATTAATTCTAAAAAGTACAGCCCTCTATCTATTTTAGTTTGTTCAGGAGGTTTTTTGAAACTTAGATTTTACGTTGTTTATCGTTGGTTGAATGTTATTATTTCGCTTCATGTGCGATTACGAGCAAAGTAGTTGGGATACAAATTATTATTATACACGTTTATGGATCAGATACATTGGGTAATTAATTCTAAAAAGTACAGCCCTCTATCTATTTTAGTTTGTTCAGGAGGATTTTTGAAACTTGGATTTTACGTTGTTTATCGTTGGTTGAATGTTATTATTTCGCTTCATGTGCGATTACGAGCAAAGTAGTTGGGATAAAAATTATTATTATACACGTTTATGGATCAGATACATTGGGTAATTAATTCTAAAAAGTACAGCCCTCTATCTATTTTAGTTTGTTCAGGAGGATTTTTGAAACTTAGATTTTACGTTGTTTATCGGTGGTTGAATGTTATTATTTCGGTTCATGCGAGATTACAAGCAAAGTAGTTGGGATACAAATTATTATTATACACGTTTATGGATCAGATACATTGGGTAATTAATTCTAAAAAGTACAGCCCTCTATCTATTTTAGTTTGTTCAGGAGTATTTTTGAAACTTAGATTTTACGTTGTTTATCGGTGGTTAAATGTTATTATTTCGCTTCATGTGCGATTACGAGCAAAGTAGTTGGGATACAAATTATTATTATACACGTTTATGGATCAGATACATTGGGTAATTAATTCTAAAAAGTACAGCCCTCTATCTATTTTAGTTTGTTCAGGAGGATTTTTGAAACTTAGATTTTACGTTGTTTATCGGTGGTTGAATGTTATTATTTCGCTTCATGTGCGATTACGAGCAAAGTAGTTGGGATTAGGGCTGGGCAAAAAAATCGATCGACCATCAGATCGGTCCGATCGATCGATCGATCTGATCGATCTGATTGATTTGATTGATTTGATCGATATACAAACACGATGAAAGATTGATGGTTTTTATTTCTATTGGTAGTTAACATAGGGCTATCATCATAATGCCCATAAAACAACCGGCGTCAAAGGCAACAAAATCCTAACATAAAGCAATGTTAACCATTAAATGTAATCTTATGTATTAAATGATATTGGGAGACAAGAGACTTCTAAATAAACTTTTTCTTCTATTCAATCTGATCGATCCGATCGATCTTTGCGATCTGTTCGATCTTTTCGATCTGTTCGATCTTTTCGATCTGATCGATCAGATCGATCGGATCGATCAGATCGATCTCAAATTGTGATCGAAGATCGATCACAAATTTCCAAGATCGCCCACCCCTAGTCTAGACATAAATATATCCAAAGTTGATGGTGTGATGTGTTTATAACGAATGTATAGATATTCACATTGACTATATCGCACTTCACGTAAAGAATACCATTTAATCAAATTTAATGAAACGGTTTAATCAGTATGATTGTAAAATGTAAAATGTTAAAAATGTTAAAATGATCAGATCGTATACAAAATCAAACTTTGAGTAAATATAGAGCTTTTTTCTTAACAATTTTGGTGAGTTTCAGTCCATCTAATCAATTATATGTTTGGGGCTAAATAAGTTCATATAATTGCTTAGATGGATTGTACCTGAACAAAATTGATTAAAAAAAGTAATAATTTCAATTTTGATGCACATACAGCTGAATTGCAAACTTAGCTTAACAATAGTTAACCATAATATTTGTTAATTATTATTTTTATGGACTTACTCTCAGCGGTCTAGCGCATCCCAACTAGAAGCTCTGAAATATGAAATTGTTTTACTCCATTTTCTTCAATTGTAAGATTGAATGAAAAAAGGCTCCCATTTCAACTATAGAGGATTAGTTGAATTTGGATATAGTGCCTAGAAATCCAAATTAACCTATTAAATAAATAAATTACAATGTTCAATAATGTAAAAGTAATATTCATACATGATTAATAATAATATCCAAATATAATAATATTACAGTTTAAACAACTATATTTAATATTAAAGCTCCTGTAGTGTTCTTCACAATTCTTTATTAGATATTCGTTACACGTTTCACATGAATGTGCTAAAAACTCACTGTCAAAGGGGAATTTCTTTCATAAGGTGTTATCTTTGGACGGGGTTGCTGGGTTGTACGTTTTGTTCCATAAATTTTACATATTTGTCAACTGACAGAGAGGGTAAACACTCGTAGGGAGCAATAGTTAAACAGATAGCTACACTGATAAAAATACTTAACCTAGAAAATAATCGGACCGGGTCAAAATATGAGTACTACAGGAACCACAATAAAACTTACACAATTTAACAGCTTCAATAATAATATTGTGAACAACACAGCAAATTTCGTCAAATAGACCACAATTTAAATAAACTACGTATGTATTTGCAGCGTTGTGCAACGCCGCGCGTGTCAAAAATGTACTTAAAAAATATATAGGTCATGAAAGCATATAAACATATAAAATTAAAGCATATACATATATTTTAATTGTGGTCTGTTTGTCGAAATTTGCTTATATACCTCTACTTATTATTTCTATACTTTTATTTCTATACTTCCGGAAGATTTACATAAACTCTCTAATACGTTAATGCATTTATCACTGTCTTATAATTGTTTCATCATTTTGCTCTTATTTTGTCTTATTTCACGTAAGTCTCTATTTATTTAATTTTCTTCATTTACTCATAAGGATCTAATTATCTTCTATAAATTCTTTTTATTTCCATACATACACAAATACATCAATACATTCATCCGCATGTTAAAAATCTGTGGTCTGCTACTTATAGTCTCCAGTATCTGCTAGTAATGTCCATAATTCTCCTACGTAATTATATCCTGATTAATTCTTCTAATTAATCAGTACCATTATCATTTCATAGCTGGCTAGGCCATGAAGATATCTGCAAGCGCCATTATCCAAAATGTATCTGCAATTTCAAGAAACTTTAAAACATTTATAGTAATTATTAGAGCAGAATTTTGTTACGATAAACACTGCCATCAATTTGCAGATTTCTTATGATTGCTGCATTCACATACTCAATTGTTTAACATATACCTATACCTATACTTTCATTTGATGTTGCTTCACTGTTTCCTAGTGTGCCTATTCCGGAAACTTTGGAGTTTCTTAGGGAATTATTGAGCAATAACAACTTTGACCCGTCAGAAATAGATGAATATGTAAGATTGACTGCCCTTTGTATGTCTCAAAATTGTTTTCAAATAAACGGAAAGTTTTTTGAACAACTTGAGGGAACTGCAATGGGTAACTGTCTCTCACCTTTTAGTGCCAACTTGTTTATGAGCAGATTTGAAACCAATGTAAAGTCTATAGCACCATATTTCCCTAAGACTTGGGTTAGGTATGTCGACGATATTTTTGCCATTTTTGACACCAAGAAGTGCAGTATTCAAGATTTTCTTCTCGTTTTGAATTCTAAATTCAACACCATTAACTTTACTGTAGAACAAGAAGTTAACGGCCAACTTCCATTTTTAGATACTCTGGTAGTCAGGAATAGCAAAAATATAATAGAAATTGACGTGTATCGGAAAGATACTAACACAATCAGGTTTATCCCTAATGATTCGCAGCATCCTTTTCAACAAAAATTGTCTTTTATTAGTTGTTTAGTAAATAGGTTATTGAAATTTCCATTGTCCGCAGATAGATATCAGCAAGAATTATTGTTTATTAAGAATGTTGTCATACATAATGGATACCCTGAGAAAATAGTTGATAGAATGATTAAGAAGCAGAATCAAAAAATGTATGTAAATCAAATATCTACTTTAAATACGTTGTCTGTAGAAAAGAAGAAATATGTTAAAATACCGTTCGATTGTGCATATACGAGGGGTTTGAGAAGTATTTTTACATCACAAAATCTCTGTATAGCATATTCGACTCATCATAGCATAAGAAACCTTCTTGGAAACCCAAAGGATAAGGTAGATGTACTTGATAAATCTGGTATATATTGTATCAAAGTCATGACTGTGAAAAAGAATACGTAGGCCAGACTAGAAGAACAATTTTAACTAGGTTCAAAGAACATGTAGCTCATTTTAAATATAATCGTTTTGAAAAATCTAGTGTGGCTCAACATATTTTAGACACAGGTCATAAAGTAGTTGTAGATGACTTAAAACTTGTAAAAGCTGTGTCAAATAATAGGAAACTAAACAGCTTGGAAAGTATCTTTATTCACTTGAATAGAGGTAATTTTTAACATGGACGTCACTTCCACTAGTGATTTGCTTGGACAATATCCAGTAAAGATACTATGAAGTGCTAATCTCTCTTTTCCTCTTTTTAGGTTCTACTGAAGATGGCAACATAGTTGCTGAAATACGTATTTAGGTTCTAAAATACTTGTTGTGGTTAGGGGTTTATAATTTTATTACATATTTATTCATATTTAAAAGTATTTTATTTACTTTGAGATCAATCTCTTTCTCTTTTTATGGGAATTTTCCTACACAAGGTTTTAAACAGTTTAAACATAAAAGAATTTAATGGTTGTTCCATTTTTTATGCAGCACTGTATAACGGAAGGTCGTCGAAATACCTCTTGTATAGTTGACAGTTCCATTCAAAAGTAGCACACTCAGAAATTTCTTCTATCTCGCAACTTCCCTATTTTCCCCAAGTAAATTACGCAAACTGAAATCTTTCAGAGCTTATTATTAAAATATGCAGCCGCCGTGCTTGTAATTATCGTCGGAAAAACAGCGAGGAAAACGTTCCCAGTCATTACGGACAATTAAACTACTTTCAAGACCAGACTCCGGATGGTGGCTACAGCGGGGCGGCTAGAGGGGGCTACGGGGGGTGAAATGGGTGCAAAACGACGAATAAGCGCTTACGAAAACATTTTCAAAGTTAATTTTTAATTAGACAACTTAAGGTTCGCGCGCAAAGAAAACGAACTACAAGACGTGCACGGCGCGCTTATGACTACGAAACTTGAAAGCTTTAAAAGCGTTCCGTGTCGACAGTGCCTTTCCAACTTGGTCTCACAACCTTTTTTTAACCTATTTCTTCTATCCTTCTCTTCGCCCTGCGGCGTCTTGCTGTAGAGCAAGTATTGGGTGGAGGTTCGAAGTACTTGAATGAGAAACGGAACACCGTGTTTACAAAACAAACTTACTGTACTTACTGAGCAATATTCTCCATCGACATTATACTCGGATGGTGTAAGTGGATGCTATTATTCTGTTTGTCTTTCGAGCTTACTGGTTATTTTGAGCGTATTATTTGGCTCTTTTGAAATGGAAATACTAAGGGTTATTTGCTTCGAATGTTAGAAGTGCAAGAATTGTAAAATTTGCTGTGGAAGTTATTAAAGACCTTCCGTTACACAGGGTTGTTAAAAAAATGGAACAGACCATAGACAAACCGTAATACAGTAGAGAAAATGAGGTGGACATACAAGTTGATCAAAAATAAATGTATGATACTTTGTCATCATGTAAAATACCAAAATAGAACAAAATTTTTAGACAAACTGGACTCAACAATACGCCTGAAAGTACCTGAAAGTAAATGTAACTCATCTCTTAATTTTTAACCTAATGACCTACATTTTTATTTGAAATTCTAAACCTGAGTCCATTTCGACAACTTCCCTAGATCGAATAGAAATTAAAAAAAAAAATTAAATTACAGTAGCCTGTTATTAAAAAGATCCTTGGGGTATGCTTTGACATTCCTCATTCAGGGCTTACGTTAGTACCTGTATGGTTAGTGGTAGGTTAGGACGCTTGAGAACACGTCGGTCACGCTGATCCCACACGTGTTCAATAGGATTTAGGTCAGGGCTAAACGCCGGCCATTCCACGGCCTTCTTGTAAAAATATTTGAAGTGTAACTAGAAGTAACGAGTTGTAACAAAGTTACAAATTTGTAATTTTCATTAGTTAAATATAAGCCCCTAAAGCATACTAAATTTGATTTACCTACGACTGTTTACTGAAAAATTTACAGATTTCGAAAAACGTGTTCCCCTAATTTTTTTGATCACTGTAATAAATGAATAAATTCATAACAGTTTCATATCGGATTTAAAAAAAAGACTCTTGCAAAGAGACTCGTGACTTAAATTAGATAATAAGCGTAAACTGTGCTTATATGCGTAAAATGTACTGATAAGAAAATCCATTCAGCATCAAAATTATAATCATTTTAAGCTGAAGAAAGTTAAAGTACTATAATAAAATAATTATACTGTTCGAACTTTAGAAATGAAACTTTATTCGTTCTACTATTACATAATAAAATTATAAACCCCTAACCACAACAAGTATTTTAGAACCTAAATACGTATTTCAGCAACTATGTTGCCATCTTCAGTAGAACCTAAAAAGAGGAAAAGAGAGATTAGCACTTCATAGTATCTTTACTGGATATTGTCCAAGCAAATCACTAGTGGAAGTGACGTCCATGTTAAAAATTAGCCTATATATACCCATTTGTTGTTCACACCTCAGTGAATTTTGATCATTGAAGCGTAAAAAACAAGTTTTAATTAAAGCAGGTCAAACAATGGCCCACTAGGTATAGGACCCCTGTCTGAATTTATTAATTTATCTCTATTCAAGTGAATAAAGATACTTTCCAAGCTGTTTAGTTCCCTATTATTTGACACAGCTTTTACAAGTTTTAAGTCATCTACAACTACTTTATGACCTGTGTCTAAAATATGTTGAGCCACACTAGATTTTTCAAAACGATTATATTTAAAATGAGCTACATGTTCTTTGAACCTAGTTAAAATTGTTCTTCTAGTCTGGCCGACGTATTCTTTTTCACAGTCATGACATTTGATACAATATATACCAGATTTATCAAGTACATCTACCTTATCCTTTGGGTTTCCAAGAAGGTTTTTTATGCTATTATGAGTCGAATATGCCATACAGAGATTTTGTGATGTAAAAATACTTCTCAAACCCCTTGTATATGCACAATCGAACGGTATTTTAACATATTTCTTCTTTTCTACAGACAAAGTATTTAAAGTAGATATTTGATTTACATACATTTTTTGATTCTGCTTCTTAATCATTCTATCAACTATTTTCTCTGGGTACCCATTATGTATGACAACATTCTTAATAAACAATAATTCTTGCTGATATCTATCCGCGGACAATGGAAATTTCAATAACCTATTTACTAAACAACTAATAAAAGACAATTTTTGTTGAAAAGGATGCTGCGAATCATTAGGGATAAACCTGATTGTGTTAGTATCTTTCCGATACACGTCAATTTCTATTATATTTTTGCTATTCCTGACTACCAGAGTATCTAATAGGCGTATCTATATAGGCTAATTTTAAATACGTATTTAGGTTTCTAAAATACTTGTTGTGGTTAGGGGTTTATAATTTTATTATTAAGTTCGCCACAGTCTCCAAAATGTTGTTACTATTACATAGTATTGTGGATTAATACCTTTTATACATGTTAGGTGTATGTCAGAGTATTCTCCTCATTGATTCTTCCCTCTGTCTTCGCCTCGAGTGGTGAGAAGTTCGTCCTCGGGCTACTGGCATCGAGGGTTCTTGTTGTTTTTTATGTTTACGACGATGTCAAATTGTTTTCCTCAAAATCATGGTCCGGACTTTTTGTTTGAATTGTTTATGTTTTAGCTTTTTGTCTTTGGGTGGTATCTTGTTGTATGTGTTGATGGATTCCGGTGTAATATTCATCCTGTTTTTGGATGTCTTCACTCGCTGGGTGCGTATTTTGTATCGTTGTCTTGTGTTAAGGTTGTGAATGTCGTGGTTGGTTGTTAGCGTCAGTTGTGTTTTAATTAGGTTGTTTTGTATTTTATGCAGTAAAATCATGTCGTTCATCTTCAAGGTGTCTCGTATCGTTAGTTCTCCTGTTAAGTGGTATAGTTGACTTGGTACTGTGAATGGTCTATGTTATACAATAACTTTAGCGCTTTGTTCTGTTGTATCGTTCCTAGGTAATTTATGTTTGCCAAGAACATTGCATGGTAGATTGCATTTTTTGTTGTGGTTGTAATAAATTTTGTGATTTTCCACATCTGTGCCAGGGCAATCGCGTTTTTGGTTCGTATGTTCTTTATGTGGGCGTCCCATTTCATGTTGTCCGTAATGGATAGTCCGAGATATTTTGTTTGTGATGTTTGTTTGATCTGGTTTCCCTTTAGGTTGATGTTTAGAGTACTGGGTGTCCGGTTATTTATTATCATGAAGTTAGTTTTATTCTCATTTATTGTTAAATAATTGTAGGCGCTCCATGCCTCTAGTTTCCTCATGTTGGAATCGATTTCTTCTTGTTGTGTCTTCATGTCTTTAGTCGCATATGCTATACATATATTGTCAGCGAAAACAAATAGTCTCCCATTTAGTTGCACGACGCTAATGTCGTCTGTATACAGAATGTATAGTATTGGTGAGATGTTAGATCCTTGTGGAAGTCCGTATTTTGGTTATTCCACCTCACTTTCCGTTCTTTCTACTTTCACTTTCTGTGGTCTGTTTTCTATGTATGTTTGAATTAATTCGAGGCTATTTTCTGTTATGCCACTGTTTTTAATTTTTATCAGCAATCTTTCTTTGTGCACTGCATCAAACGCCTTTCTCATGTCAATAAACAGCAAAGAAAGGAATTAACCTATTTTTAGTAAGCGCTAATTAATGTTTTTCCCCATGTTTAAGAGGATATTATTTCAAACACAGTGAAATATACCAGAATGTTTTTTATATATTATTAAACATTATAATAATAAGGTGAATTAATTGTGACAGCTGCAGGTTTTTAATTTTATCAAAAAGGGGAAGGAGTAAAACAGTTATTTTTTGCTACAATCCCTTTGTAACCCTTTTTATTGGAAAGAAAGAATCACAATGTAACCAAAAATTACAGAATCACAGGAAAAGAATTGGAATGGTTTGAAAACTATTTAACAAACAGGAGACAGAAGGTTAGGATTGGAGAAAATGAGTCAAGTGAATTAATAAACAGGGTACTACAAGGTTCTGTTCTTGGACCAGTTTTATTTAATTTGTACATAAACGATGTTGCTTCACAAGTTAAAGCTTGTGATATGCACCTATTTGCAGACGATACACTAATATCAATTGCAGGAGATAACTTACCTGATGTAATCGCGATATTAAACTCCGAACTAGTATCGATATCAAACTGGTATAAAGAAAATAAATTATGTTTGAATGTATTGAAAACAAAAGCTATGGTATTGGGAAATAGAAATTCGGTAAACTCTACACCAGACATAGTTATCGATAACACAGTTGTTGAGATAGTGGTCGAATTTAAATATCTAGGTGTCATTTTAGATAATAGTTTGAAATTTACGAGTAATATGGAATATATAGTTAAAAGGGTGAGTCGAAAGATTAGCTACTTAGGAAGAATATCTAATAAACTTACATTAAAAGCTAGAATATCTTTGTACCATACGATTATAGAACCATATTTTTACTATTGCAGCAGTATAATATTTTTGTGTACAGACAAAGACATTAAAAAGATTCAAGTACAACAAAATCGAGCACTCAGAATTTTATTACAAAGCTCCAGGTTAACCAGTGTCGAGTCCACGCTGAGTAAATTAAATTTTTTGAATGTTAAACAAGGAACGGTATATCAGGCACTCACGTTGGTATATAAATGCATAAATAATAAACTCCCAAATTATATGAGTAATTATTTAACATACAATAGTCAGTAGCATGAATACAATACTCGGCAAAAGGACCACTTCAGATTACCAAAATATACAAAAAGCAGCACACAAAATTCATTTTATTATAAAGCACTGAATATGTTTCATACCCTGCCAAGTGATATAAAAAACAGTAGTTCGCTAAGTCTTTTTAAAACATCATGTCGGGTTCATGTATTGGCTAATTTTAAGTAGTTGATAAGTTTATTACTTAGGAAACCAAATTTATTGTGATTATTAGTTTCTTTTAACTAAATAAATATCATTATTATTAAAATGTTACTCCACTCGACGTGAATTCTGAACCGAGCAAAAAGAAAAAATAATGAATTTTTTTTGCTCCTAGATTATTAAGGGGATTTATTAAATAAATTTGAAATTTCCTCCTCCAGAAGTGTGTCATATAATATGTAATGATCATGTCCAAAAAGTAATATTATAAATTAATTGAAAATTTGCAATAAAACATGTATTTAATCGTACGAATATTATGACGAACAGATTTTAAAAACTGTGACAAATTGTCACTACGGTAATATTTTCATTGCAAAACACAAAGTATGTATAATGTGTACTCATGCAAACGGGCAACATTAATTAAAAAATTGTACTCGCATTTTACAAATTTATCATTGTCAATATTTCCGCATCGTGTTTTTTCCAGATGAGCGAATTATTTCGTGTTTGTTTTCATAAATATATTTCACAAATAAATTTCATAAATAAATCCCATAATTTTAACGTATACTATTCGATCTTCATTCAAGCATAACAAATTAAGAAAATAATCACAAATAACGCAAAAAGCAACAATTTATACGACAAATTACGTGCGAACAAGTTACTTTTTGACAAGAACGTTTCAGATTCGCACCGACCCCCGTCATTCGTGCATTTTAATTACCAACACACCCTTTAAACCAGGGAAGCAAATGGTTTAATCTCGCTTACTCGATCGTTCCAAAGAAATTAACATAGGTAATGTACAATGTATACACCGGCCAGATAAGATCGCGTATAGTCGAGCTAAAATTGCGATCGTATCACGAGCACAGGGACGGCACGGGCTCTTAGCCCGTAATAAATCTTAGCTTAACCAAATCTTATCGCAGTCGCCTCCCTCTACAAGTAATGTACTTTCGCATGGAATAAACTGGAGCTTAAGTATTGTTATTTAAAATTAACATCTACCCCGTTTCTGAGCCCTAGTCTGAGCCATAAAGATTATGACCGGTGAGTCGCAACTGCGGCTCGTCTCATAAAAATGGGCGGACTTATCTGGCTTAATAAAACGGCGTTATAATAACAGCAATAAGCACGTCTGTCGTTAAATTCGTATTGATGTTATGTGCCGATGAATAGGATATGGTAGACGGACGGTTGGTTGTGCTGGAATGCATGTTGGGGTGTAAAATGGTGGTGATGGGTTTTATTGCACAACAGCTATATTTAATCGATTAATTTTATTGGGTAGTGTGAAGATTATTGGTGTATAAACTGGAAAATAGACGGTGGAATCGGTGGAATCTATAGGAAGCAGGTGGTGTACAAGGATTATGGTGAATTAAAGATCAACCCAAGTTTTCCTTTTTGGTAATTTGTCTGTTTGTTATGTTCTTGGACAGTCACGTGAAATTATATAGAAGACATTTCAAATTAGAGGATGGCGAATTGTTGACTTCATTTGATGTTGCTTCACTTTTTCCTAGTGTGCCTATTCCGGAAACTTTGGAGTTTCTTAGGGAATTATTGAGCAATAACAACTTTGACCCGTCAGAAATAGATGAATATGTAAGATTGACTGCCCTTTGTATGTCTCAAAATTGTTTTCAAATAAACGGAAAGTTTTTTGAACAACTTGAGGGAACTGCAATGGGTCACTGTCTCTCACCTTTTATTGCCAACTTTTTTATGAGCAGATTTGAAACCAATGTAAAGTCTATAGCACCATATTTCCCTAAGACTTGGGTTAGGTATGTCGACGATATTTTTGCCATTTTTGACACCAAGAAGTGCAGTAGTCAAGATTTTCTTCTCGTTTTGAATTCTAAATTCAACACCATTAACTTTACTGTAGAACAAGAAGTTAACGGCCAACTTCCATTTTTAGATACTCTGGTAGTCAGGAATAGCAAAAATATAATAGAAATTGACGTGTATCGGAAAGATACTAACACAATCAGGTTTATCCCTAATGATTCGCGGCATCCTTTTCAACAAAAATTGTCTTTTATTAGTTGTTTAGTAAATAGGTTATTGAAATTTCCATTGTCCGTAGATAGATATCAGCAAGAATTATTGTTTATTAAGAATATTGTCATACATAATGGGTACCCTGAGAAAATAGTTGATAGAATGATTAAGAAGCAGAATCAAAAAATTTATGTAAATCAAATATCTACTTTAAATACTTTGTAGAAAATAAAATACCGTTCGATTGTGCATATACAAGGGGTTAGAGAAGTAATTTTACATCACAAAATCTCTGTATAGCATATTCGACTCATAATAGCATAAAAAACCTTCTTGGAAACCCAAAGGATAAGGTAGATGTACTTGATAAATCTGGTATATATTGTATCAAATGTCATGACTGTGAAAAAGAATACGTAGGCCAGACTAGAAGAACAATTTTAACTAGGTTCAAAGAACATGTAGCTCATTTTAAATATAATCGTTTTGAAAAATCTAGTGTGGCTCAACATATTTTAGACACAGGTCATAAAGTAGTTGTAGATGACTTAAAACTTGTAAAAGCTGTGTCAAATAATAGGGAACTAAACAGCTTGGAAAGTATCTTTATTCACTTGAATAGAGATAAATTAATAAATTCAGACAGGGGTCCTATACCTAGTTCGCCATTGTTTGACCTGCTTTAATTAAAACTTGTTTTTTACGCTTCAATGATCAAAATTCACTGAGGTGTGAACAACAAATGGGTATATATAGGGTAATTTTTAACATGGACGTCACTTCCACTAGTGATTTGCTTGGACAATATCCAGTAAAGATACTATGAAGTGCTAATCTCTCTTTTACTCTTTTTTTAGGTTCTACTGAAGATGGCAACATAGTTGCTGAAATACGTATTTAGGTTCTAAAATACTTGTTGTGGTTAGGGGTTTATAATTTTATTATTAAGTTCGCCACAGTCTCCAAAATATTGTCATAAATTCTTACAAACATAAAATTTTCCCTACTACAAATAACTACGAATCCACTCAAATAAATAAACATTTCTCATATAATAATATTATGTAAACGTCTTCCAGTAATATTACCAAGAAATTTGATAAAAAATCAGTAATCTTCAGCATACCTCAGCGATTTTACTGTCGGTTCATGGAAATTATGAAAATTACTAATCACATCTCTTGTCTGGAAATCCTCTTCGATCGACAAAATATTCTGTTAGCTAACCTAACAATTGACATAGATTTTTTAATAAAATAATCGTATACGTTTTTAGGCACAAACCTGATACATGTCTGATATAATAGTAGCATTTTTATGTAACCTCCTAATTTCGATTGGAATACTTCTTTGTGCGGTGTTCCCAAATTTTCAGATTATATCTGGTTTGTAGGTTAGAGCTCTCGAAATGTGTCCAGTAAATATACAGTACAACCTCTATAATCCGAACTAACGCGGACCGACGGGTGTTCGGATTGGCCATTTGTTCGGATTTACGAAACCTCGATAATCTGAACTAATACGAACTAATTATAATACATAATTATAATGCAATACGTCACAAACGTTTTTTTTTTGTAATTCCCTGTCTAAACACTGAAAGACTGAAAGACGAAAAAGTGGCCACCTGATATTTTGCTAAACATTTGATATTTGGTAATTTTTGTATTTTTTACAGAACACTTATGAACTTGACAAAGTTAATTAGTTACTAAATTCAGTATTTCAAACTCAAACCATTGAATTCAACATTGCAATTGCATATGACAACTAATTTAATGCGGCAAGCAATTAACAAAAGTTATTGAGGGCCAAATGTTTAGCAAAATAATTAGGAGACCAGACTTTTGCTTTTTTGTATTATTTTATACTTAAATGATTCAGACCGTGTAGTTTTGTATCTTTTTTACCAATTTCTCATAAAAGACTTTGACTTATCTCGAAGAATTTCGGGTGTCACTGGTGTGTTACTTGACCTCTCCTGAACAAATCAGACGTACAGCCTGCATTCTTGATGTCAGGATTGCCAGCTGGTTTAAAGGCTACGCTTTTTTGGAAGATTGTCGGGGGATACAGCAAATGTACCAAAATTTTTCCTATTCTTAATATGGCTTATGACTTTCCTACGACGTATGACAGCGCTAAGCATCTGGTGCAAGCTCACCAGCATCTAGTTTCTTAAAATTTCGTCTTTTCATTCAATTGTTAGGGTTTTGTGTTTTATTTAACTCGACAAAGAAATGAGATTTTAGCGGAAATAGGTCTTTTTGGGACCTTATTACTTCTGACACAGGTACAAAAAAATTTCTGTGTGTGTGTGTGTATGTATGTAGGTATGTGTGTGTGTATGTGTGTATAAGTGTACTCGATTTTTGTGGAGACGATTCCGGAGAAACTACTGAAGGTATCGGAACGAAACTTCATATTTAGAAGTGTGGTGTAAGTCCATTTTGCAATTAGAATAAATTAGAATGGAATAAAACCTCTTTTTGCAAAACAAGAAATTTAATATACTTCGGACGCGTTTCGGGTTATGAGCCCATCCCATCATCAGCGTGTAGAAATCTACAAAATTATATACGTGAAAAAACACATTAAAATGTAATTAATGAAGCAAAAACTTACAGTCTAAAACATCATGTCGAATTAATCATTCCGGTGTATTAGGGTCTTATAAACAAACACAACATTTGGCAGTTCGGATAAACGCGTAGACTGAATAGCATGGAGACATAAAACGGGAACTCAATGCAAAATCCGACGAGAAAAGCCAACATGGACGCAACAACGGGCAATAATGGTCTGCTACACTAACAGCTGACGAGACGGAACACGGTCACAGGACCAGAATCAAAATATAAGACCCACAAAATGGTGGAAAATAATAACACAAAAATCACTAAATAACCAAAATCAAACAAATTAAGTCAAAAGGCATAAAAGTTATCTTATATAATTAAAGGGGGGGTTTGTTTTTGTAGGTGGTAACGTGCGTTCAATATATATAATAAGTTTTTGCTTCATTAATTACATTTTAATGTGTTTTTTCACGTATATAATTTTGTAGATTTCTACACGCTGATGATGGGCTCATAACCCGAAACGCGTCCGAAGTATATTAAATTTCTTGTTTTGCAAAAAGAGGTTTTATTCCATTCTAATTCATATTTAGAAGTTTCATGACTAAACTTAGAGCTGAAAAGCTTTTGGTTTAAAAGGGTCCACGAACTGGACGTTTCCTCTAAGCATTATTCAAGGATTTTGCAAATGAGCCGCCATTTCTGGATTTTTGTCGGAATAGTTAAATAATAAATTAAAGTAGAGGAAATTCTGAATAATTTATGTCTGCGACATTTTTTGGTTAAATTAATAGTTTCGCTGCAAGAGCAAATTCTACTTGATCGAGATCGGTCGCATTTGCATTGATACAATAATATTGTAGGTATAGTGAGCCAGGAGTTTTCAAATATTTTCAGTCTAATGACAGTACCGGTAGTGTCAAATACTGATGTTTTGACAATATCTCACTATATCTACTGTCAATAGTAAAAAGAAGTCATATTGTGATACCGTGTACGGTCCTTGCCTGACGGCGTCGGATAGGCAGCGTGTTCACCGCGTCCAAAATGCATGTGTTCCGTTTGTTTTTGGTTTGATGAAGTATGATCATGTAGCGAATGGGCTGGGCGACTTGGGGTTGTTAAACATGGATAACACTAGGGTGTTGCATGCAGCAATATTATATCATAAGTTGCTATCCAAGAGGATCCCACAATACCTCATGCGGAAGATACGCTGTAGAACGGATGTCCATAACCATAATTTTAGATTCAGGGGTTTGTTTGCTCCACGTGCCCATCGCGCTCAGCTGTATAAACGGTCATTCTCTTACCAGGTCAGTCACATATACAATGGTCTCAGGGAAGATATGAAAAAATTATCGTTAAACTGTGTTGGGGGAAAGGTGAAATGTTGTCTGTTTGCTCAACAGGGGGGACTTTAGGCATTGAGCGTTCATCGGAGGCTGTTTTAATTTTTATTTTTATGGACATGTGCGATGTTTTGTTCTAATTATTATTCTAATTTATGTGAAAAATATTTCTCACTAGTAAGCTCACTGTTTTTAAAGATTTAATTTTCATACTACAATAAATATATACCGATAATCGATATAATGTATTAATAAGTGCAAACTAGACTATTTGAAGGTCATATATCGACACAATAGTTACTACTTCACCTCAAAATGTAGACAATTTCGATCGACCTATTACCGCATAGCCTACTTCTATCGAAATCGGTAGTCTGAACTTAATTCTCACCAACCATTCCGCATAACAAACGGTATTGACGCTATTGGGTCGAAATGGGCTTAATAGCCAGTCGTTCCATTGTAGAAAACCCATCTGTTCCTCCGATTACTATAAAAGGAGGGTGGTAGCTCACGTTAAAATTAGAATGGCGTTCAAATTATAGCAAAGGTCGACGCTATTGTCCGCCTCCTGACTTCGCAAAAGCACATAGCAATCATTGTCAGCAATCGATTCTTTATAATATTCGTTCGAAACGTAGAAATGGTATCGCGTCATTTTAGTTTCTACTATAGTGAAGTATTGAAATAAGCCTCCTCATAATTTGACACACATTTGAATAGTATTTCTAAATTAGAAATATATAATACTGATGTAATATTTCGGAACAAATGACAAAAATCATAAATTATAGGTAGTGTATTGACTTTTTTGTCACAGCATTTAGTACCTACATAATTATTTAAAGCAACAACTGAATAATCATAAGAAATACTTACAAAATAGCAAATACGCTTAACAATTCGTTAATATAATTTAAAAAAATCCAATAGGACTGATTCTATATGAATTATGATAATAAAAGATGCATTACCTATTGTGGGACAATTTATAACACATTTAATTAATGAGTCACTAAATACAGAAATAGTACCTAGACTCTTGGAAAGTAAGCACCATTATACCAATACAAAAAATTGTGAACACCACCAAATGTGAAGAGTTTCGGCTTATTAACATGTTACCAAAACTAGAATAAATACTGGAAATCATTGTTAAAAAACAGCTCAGTGAGTACTTGGTTGAAAATGAATTTATTACTGACCAACAGTCAGGTTTTCGTCCTCAACATTCATGCGAAACAGTCCTAAATTTGGTATTGGCAAAAAGGAAAGGAGAATTAGAAGACGGTAAAACGATAGTTGCAGTTTTTGTAGACTTGAAGAAAGCCTTCGACACTGTTCATCGTCAAAAGATGTTAGAAAAATTGGAAACTTACGTTATCAGAGGAAGAGAATTGAAATGGTGTGAAGACTATTTAACAAACAGGAGACCGAAGGTTAGGTTTGGAGATAATGAGTCAAGTGAATTAATAAACAGCTTAGGGCTACCACAAGGTTCTGTTCTGGGGCCAGTTTTCTGTACTTTATATATAAAGGATGTTGTATCACTAGGTAAATCTTGTGGTATGCACCTATTTGCAGACGATACACTTATATCAATTGCAGGAGATAACTTACCTGATGTAATCGCGACATTGAACTCTGAACTGGTTTCGATATCAAATTGAGTATAAAGAAAATAAGTTATGTTTGAATGTATTGAGAACAAAAGCTATGATATTGGGAAATAGAATTTCGGTAAACCCTACACCTGAAATAGTTATCGATAACACAGTTGAAATTTACGAGTAATATGGAGTATATAGTTAAACAGGTGAGCTGAAAGATTAGCTATTTAGGAAGAATATCTAATAAACTTACATTAAAACCTAGAATATCTTTGTACAATACGATTGTAGAACCATACTAACCTCTTCAGATTACCAAAATATACAAAAGGCACTATGCAGAATTCATTTGATTATAAAGCACTGAAGATGGTTAACAGCCTACCAAGTGATATAAAAACAGTACTTCGCTAAGTCTTTTTAAAACATGTCGGATTTATGTATTGGATAATTTTAAGTAGTTGGTAAGTTTAGTACTAAGGAAACCAATTTTTTGTGATTATTAGTTTTTTTTATCTAAATAAACATCATTATTATTATTAACTATCAACTTCGTAAAGTTCTGTCTCCTAAATACTATTTTAAACAAAAAAAAATAATAGTAACTCTTTTTGTTTCAGGTATGTCCATTCCATCAACAAGTAACTACATCCTCACACCGGTTCAGACAGGTAACCTTATTTATAATACACCTTAATCACCTGCGAATGCAGTCGCTATATATTAACATACAGTTCACATTCACCATGCATTGTTACCCTGCGAGTAACAAAGACCGTGTGGCCTACTTTCAGCGCCTTTCAGCCGCGCAACACAAGCCCCGAGGGTTTCCCTTAAACGCGGCATTCTTTTCCTTTATCTTCAATCGATAAACGTAGATGTGAATGTTAAATTGAGTTCTAAATATTCCCTTATACCCTTATACATAAAATGTTACATAATATATTATTCCTTAGTAACACATAATAAAAGTATGCTGTCGTGTTCGGTGCACATAAAAGCTTAGGCGATTGCTGATGTTTCTGGCGGCATTATTTCAGTCAGATTTTCCGTCGATTTCACGTGGCCGCCCCTTCAATGCAAGTGGGTATTTTTTATGACGGTGTGCCATGCAATAATGTGTCCTTGGCTTTAAGACGCGGTTGAACTCGTAAGTACTAGGGGCGGTTCACCCTAACAAAGAAAATCCTCGAGGTTTTCTTTAGTGGGTGCTCTGGGGTGGTTAACGGTGGTAGTTTAATCTTTTATCTGTGGGCATCACCTAAATATGTCGTTTTGTGGGATTATTACGAACGAGAATTAATTTGGTAATGTTAACGATGTTTTTAGTTAGGTCTACGAAAGGTTTTCAGACTTTGTTGTGTTGTCATCTTGTTATTTACTTTATTTAGTAATTTTTACTAGATGGTTGGGTGAATGAAAATAATACTATACATATAAAATACAAAAACTGTAAACTGATCGTATTTCATTAGAATCGAAAACCGAATAGTAAGTATGAAAACATGATAAGCAACTCAAATAAATCTTAGGTAAATGATTTTTCTTAGTTGATAACACTGTTGCGTTGTAGTGTTCTGGGAAATTGTTTTAAGTATTTGTGTTGTTGATGTCATATTTGCTATCAGTTTTATTATATTGTCGTCTTTTTTTTGGAAATTGCCTCCAGGTTAGAAAATGTTACTTATTTTTGAACTAAAGCTTGAGATTTGTATTTCCTGTATACATAGGAAGTTACTTTAGCGCATTCTGGCACTTTCTCACATTTCTTGTCTTGTAAACTGGATTGAGCTAATTTATTTTGAATGGACATATTCGTGCTCTTGCAAGAAATAAATTAAAATAATCATAATCCACATCGACTGCCCGTTATGCTATTTCCTTAAAATTGTTGCACATTGATTAAGATTTGATAAACACAAGAAAGTTTTTAATCTATTCTTACAAACCTTTGAAAATTTAGAAACAAAATAGACTATTTTATATAAAGATTGTGGATGTCATCATTAGGCTCTCTGAGATAAAAGCTTTGTTATAATTACTTACAGGGTGGGTCATTTTTAACGTAACATATTATTATTTTAAAAAACTTTTCTGCCTTTTTTGCCTTCTGCAAAAAAAGAAAGTTTTTCTTGAATGAGGCGAGTCACTATGACGTGTTACTAGTTTTGTTATAGATGGCGCTGTGACCAGAAGACAACGGCATATTTTCTCTTTTAATGGAATGACCCATATTTTTGTATATTTTAGATTATTTTGCAATGTTTTAGCACATAGTGTACTAAGGATGGCCTATCCTCGGGAAATTGAGGTTATTAGAGTTGGAGTTACTCTAATCTAATATATTACTAATTAAAAAAGAATTTACAAAAATTATGGTTATTATATTAAGAAAATTTAATTTTCCGTAATTTCTCTTTAAAACTGTTAATGCTACAAACATGTAACGCTAATCATTTACCAACATCTCCTAGAGCAAATATGCAGATACAATCAATGCATAAAAAAGAACAAACTACCTTTTAAATTAAAGAGCAGGAATTATAATAATAATAATAATAATAATAATGTTTATTGGTGTTATTACAAAGAAAATTGTTTACACAAGTCAGAACAGAAAAAGATACACACTATGCACTACATATCTCTACGAAATTACAGTTAAAGTATTCATTGTAATTGAATATACATTTTTCAACCAAGAATTGTTTCATTACTGTCTTAAATCTGTTATTGGAGTAACACTTAATTGCTGGCGGCAGAACATTAAAAAATTTTAGAGCCCAGTAATTTGATGCGTTGCGCTACTTCTGCAATCTCAGAAAAGGTCGGCGATACTGCTGATTCTCACGAGTGTTGTACGAGTGAATTGCATTCGATGTCACAAACGTACTGGCATTGACCTTAGCGTACATTAAACATTCCAATATGTAGGCCGATGGAAGTGTCAGAACATTGAGATTTCGGAAGTGTTCACGGCAATCTTCCCTCCAACCGACTCCGAGTACTACTCTTATGCATCGGCGTTGTAGAGAAAACAATTTATTGCTGTGACCTGAATGGCCCCAGTTAAATATTGCATATGTCATCAATGAGTGAAAAAAGGCAAAGTATGCAACCCTAAGACATTTTATAGAGATTGATTCTCTCAAGATTCTTAAATAATGAATCACCCTCGCAAGTTTTCCTGAAACATGTCCGACATGACTATCCCACTTTAATTTGGAGTCATGAATAACACCCAAGAATTTTACACTCTCATTATCGTCCGTACTGGAACGCGCTTCATGTCGCAATGTAAACAATACCGATAAGCAGTTATCCTGATTGATGCAAAGCGCATTTGAAGAAAACCATTCTTTAATATCTCTGTCACATAGGTCAACTGTATTAAGAAGCTGTTCATAATCATCACCTCCCTTAATTACCGTTGTGTCATCCGCAAATAGAATAAGATCAGTTGCTTCAGTAGCACAATTAATGTCGTTGATACAAATTAAAAAGAGAATGGGCCCCAAAACTGATCCTTGGGGTACCCCGTAACTGCAAAGTCTGTTCGATGAAATTGAATTGTTCACTTTTACGTGTTGGTAACGATTACTCAGATATGAGTCTATTAACCCAATGCTCGATTTCGAAAAGTTATATTTCTTAAGTTTTTCTAATAGAACATGATGTGTGACACAATCGAAAGCTTTCGAGAGGTCATAAAACGTGGCAACTGAATGGTATCCGCGCTCAAAGTTGTTTAAGATTTTATTTATAAGAGCATTGATAGCTAGACTGGTAGATTTGCCATGCCTAAATCCAAACTGAGATTCACTAAACAAGTTGTTCCCTTCAAAATGTATGTATATTTGCTTTTTTAGTATTTTTTCGAATATTTTTGATACGATCGGTGTTAATGATATGGGTCTGTAGTTGTTACAGTTGCCCGTGTCATTTTTCTAATGTATCGGTATCACTGTCGCATGTTTTAAACATTTCGGGAAACAACCTTGTTCAATGCAGTCATTGAAAAGTGGATATATAATGATATTTCTTAATGTTTTGATTATTCTTACACTGATACCATAGCAGTCCGCACTTGCTGAGTTCTTCAATGAGTTTATTGTGTCTCTCATGTCATTAAATGAAACATGGTTAAAATTAAAGGTGTCAGATGTTATATTTTTTATGTATTGCAGTGGATTCATATCAGGTTTGCTTAGTTTTTTAACAATATCATGGGGTATGTTTATAAAAAAGTCGTTAAAATTTTCAGCCGAGGGTACATTGTCCAAACTAGTTTTCTTTCGGTTAGTGTTTTTTATATAGCCCTAAGTGCGCAAAAATATTTTTGCATCGAATCCATGGACGGTGTACCGGGAATAGATGGAAAAGCGCTGATCACGTGACTTAAATATCGTGTTACAGGGTAATAAATAACGCCGTCGTCATTCCATCTCGGTCCCATACTATAAATTTTCACCGATAAAGTGCCGCATGTTTAATATATATACGGGTATATATGGAAAATGGTATTTATTTCGCAAATTCACGAATAGCTGCTGCTCTCTCTCTCCCCCCTCTTTATAAATGAGAGGTTATTATTTTTCGCAAAGCGCCGTCGGGAGAGAGTCAAGAGGGCAAAGTCATACATTTGGATTGGGTATCCTGCACCAACTGGGAATTTTTGTTATTAAAGGGGGGATGTTTTGAGTAATTTTTCATTAGTAATTTAATTCTTTTATGATTTATTGCTCGCGTAAAGAGTAATATAACTTGGATAAAACTCGGTTTCGATTACAAGAAAAATGGTAAAGCTATATTTTAATGTAGAATTTTTAGATTTTAGTACGTGTCATATAATACGATTTTAAGATTTTTCGGTCTTTATTTTAGGACATCCGGTTTGTCGATTTGACATTGCACTTATTAACCCACAATCTTTTCTTATTCTACCAATGTTCTAACTGTCAGAATATAAACTAGAAGTTTGACTGACCATGATAATTGAGTGTTATGCTAAAAGTTGATTTTCTTCTTATAAAGTAACTGCAATTTTACTACATTTTACATCGCAGGATAACAGTAATTAAGAGCATTCTACTAATATCTATTTACGCCAGCGGTTCTTAACCGGTGCTCCGCGGAACACTGGTGCTCCGCGAGCTTGTTGCAAGTGCTCCGCAAAATTATGAAAGCCAAAGTTGTGGACTCATTTACCGTATATGATTGAAATAATAATATTTGTATTTGTATATTATTAACGTACAAAACATTCTAACTTCAACAAAACTAACAATTATAGTATATTATAATACAAGAAGACATCCAAAATAAGAGATGGAGCGGGGCAGAAAAACCTAGGTAGCCCGTTCGAACACCAATGAAATTTATTAAATAAAACTAATTGTGTAATAAACCTGTACAAAGCTCGATGTTGGAATAAAGATTATTACTACTACTATAATACAAGTTTTAGAAGACAAAAAGTGGCGTACGAGCTGTTTTGTTATATACTATTTTTTTCTAGCTTGCGACATTAATTTTACATAAATATCGAAAAATGCGGTTGTTATCTTACAATTTAAAGTAATTGTGTATTCAAAAGTTGGTAGTTAGTGTAAAATTCACAACTACGACTGATGCGAACCAATAGCGATTGAGATGTCAGCCTTATTTGACACTTGACGTCAATATCATAAATCTTGGAAAACCAAAAGTTACTAAAAGTTTGTGATCTAGTGTTTTCATAATGACACCGAAAGCGGTTTCGTTATGAGTTTATAACGAACGCAAAGTAGAAAAAAACATTTACAATTTTCAAATAGTAATAAATATGAATAAAATAAATAAAACATAGTACAATTAAAATAAAAATGGGCCTGCTAAAAATAGCCCTGCTACACATGCCACATAAAAAGTTCTGAAAATACGTAAACATTTTGAAATATATTTCCTAAAATAAAGATAATAAATATGATGTTTTGATAATATATATTTTTGCCCTCATCTACATATCATCCATTATGTGCGGATTTATTAAGCCCTAGATTAGTATAAAGTTGTATTAAAAATGAGCTTATCATAACTACTTGAGTAAGTGGTACGTAACTGCTAATATAAAGAATCTAGCCAAATTACCTATATATTTGATAAACTAAGGTTTTATTAAGTTCCATTATATTTAAATTTATATGACCGCGAACATGTCAGATGCTTGGAGGAACTATTACAATATACCAAATAGGTGGCGGCATTTATAACCACCAGGTGATAGTTCACGAACAAAATTTTGTGTGGCCAGAAAATCAATACATACACACACAAAATGTGGAATTATGTGAATACGGGCAAAAAGAAAACTTCGGAAGCAATTCGGTACATCGAGAGTGCGTTTTCCCTCAAACATTCAAGAGTTGGTTTGTAGAAATAAATTCCAAAATTTCCGTTATGTTCTAAATTTATACAGAAATATAACTTTTTCTTTTCTGTATCAGACTAATGATTTTCGCCGCAGATAAACTTCATTCGAGTATTTATTTTTTCAATTCGCTAAAAGTTAGAGCTGATATCAATGAAACCGTATTTTAAACGGCTACAACTTCTTAAGGAATTGAGAAGACCAATAAGTCAATATGAACCTTTTTACTCAGATTGACATTTAGTTTTTAGAAGAAAATCTGTAAAAAGTTTTATGTGGATTTTATTTTGTTACTAAAATGTATTTACTTTTTATTGTTGTAATGGGTATTGATTATGTTATATTTTCGTTTTCGCATTGTTTGATATGTATTTAATCTTTTATTTTGGAATTTTGAAAATAATATAGTATAATTTGTTTGCTATATTACAAATTAATTCTATGAGGGAGAGAGGGCAGACTGAAGAAGACTCAGGACTTATTTTCGACTGTGTTTCATTAAAATGGGTAAAACATAAATCTTTAACATTTCTTACTAATAAATCTTATTTGACACTATTTAAAACACTTAATGTTTACTTGAATGTTTATATTTGTCGGAATAATGTGCCACAAGTTTTGCTTGTCTGAACATAGATAGTGCTATGAGCATGGCAATAATAACATATAGGCAAGAGAACTAACCAGATAATTCTAAATCATCAATTTTATGAAGCACGTACGCTTGCCCGATATCGGTTAGTTATTTGCAACTTATGTTGTCATTTTTGTTTCGTGTACGTGATCCGGCTAATCGAGATTTGGCCCGGTCGTCCTCTTGCTTAATGGCTGAGAGTCCTGCTCGCGTATCTGCTCCACAGTTCGAATAACTCGAACGATAAATTACTGCGAGAAATGAGTTGTGAAATTACGGGAAGACGTGCCGCGCGTACGCCTCTGCTCTTCCGTATTAGAGCGCGGCGCGCGCGGTGCATTAATTGAGCAAATATCGCGAACACGCGACTTGGCAAAATCCAGAAGTAAACAAGCACCGAGGGCAGGGGCCATGGAGGTAAGGACCCCCCTCAAACCAATTAGGGTTGTTTGCTTTACAAGCTGCAAGCATCCATCTACAACTAGGTCAGTTTACACTTCATTTTTCGGTAGTCTCTTTCTAATTACCTGGTTTCATTATGGAGGTTGAACATAATGTATTTGTTTTTAGAAGAATTGTTTATTAGGGGTTGTTTATTATTAAACCAAGAAAAAAGGTACCTATTAGTAATAAACCATGAACTGATTGCGAACTCAGATCAACTGGAGTTGTTTCTAAATCATCTAGATTTATATTTCTATTTCTAACCCTTATCGCATCTGTTAGATATACCAGGTGATTCAAGTTCAAGGCTCACCACGGGGACCTCGCTTATTAGTGGAGATAGAGCCTATGTTTAAATTTGGCAAGTTTCGTACTTTTGTGTTGGTCAATTATCTAAAAAGAAAATCATTTTTCATTTTGAAAATATCCGCAAAAAAACTGAAATGTTAAGGTGTCGTTTTCAATTTTTTATTCAAAACTAAATGTAGCTAGACATTTGAAACAAAAACTTTTTAAGTAAGAATAGAGTGTCATTTTTTAATTTGAAACATAATCTAAGATGGCGGCGTAACCATGGCCAACTTTTTATTTCTTATGGACGACATGTTGAATTTTGGCGTTTTCCGATAGTCTTCTGTAGCTCAGTTACTAATTAAGTTAAGAGTTTGACATTTTGCAGGCTTACCTTGTACTTCAAGGTACATTTCAACAAATTATGTTTGATTATACACAATATTTTAAAAGCTATTCGCCAAAAACTCCTTTAAGTATTTTAGATTTGATTGTACTCACTTAAGTAGTTGTTCGAAATGTCTTCCGGGCTCTTCGAAACACAAACGAAGACGAGTATGAAATGACCCCGCCATTGCTCTTAATAGGTCGGGCGTAATAGTTTGAAATGCGCCCCGGATTCTTTCTTGCATGTTTAAATTTGAAGAGGAGGACCACTTGCTTGGCTTCCTCGATCACCGGACTTAACAAAACTGGATTTCTTCCTCTGAGGTACGACAATTGCAGCATTTTCATTGAATTAGGTTTTGGCCAGTTTTTCAGGTATTTTCGCCATATATTCGTTCGGACAGTACCGACTAAATTTAGCACCGCGGAGTCCAATCTGGGACACGCGAGGTTTCATCTCTCGGTTACATCTCTCGGTCTATCTGGAAAAGTTTTCGCCGGACGTAGGATTCCACTGTTCCACTGTCCAAGTTAGTACTCTCTCGAACTCGAAGTTAAAACTTGCTGCCATTCACTATGCAGATGTGTATTAGGTAGATAGGTGGCGCTTCAGTTACAGCGGCACGCCGTACACGTTACAATATTGTATTAAAGCACTTGGAAAGTTTCCTAGCGAGCAGCTGCGACTTTGAGAAATGGATTCGCTAATACGTCGAAGTACACCGCCGAAACTTAATCACGCTAATTAACTTAAGGTTTCTTAGTAGTTATCCGCAGAAGTAGATTGGTAGGTATACAGATAATCCCGCCAGTAACCAGGATTCTCAATCGGCGGTTTTTGATAAAACTATATTATTTTGTTGACGGCCTTCGTACGACACCGGTAATCGCAAATTTCTTCATGGAATTGTCTGAAGAATAAGGTATCATGTCCCTATAAAGCAATCATGCCCCACAGGAACTGCAAGAGTGAAAAGGATTTGCTTGTTTACAGATAGGACAAAGTATCGAATATCGAGGAGCACAGTAGAGACACCCGGCTCAGCAAGATTCAACAGTCCGCTATTGCTGAACACTGCCATGAAGCGGGACACAATTACTTTGTAGCGGATTTTCCGCAGTTATTCGACATACGGCTTGTTATGCAACCGCACCCATGAAAAGTATAACACCATTTTCAATCTTTTTTCTATCAGAAAAATTTGTTAGTAGTGGACATTTTGAAAAATCATGAAAAAATATGTCTTAATAATCGAAATGTTCTTAAAATATCTTCGTAATCTTCGTATCATTTCAATTAGATCGTTAGATTAAAAACATACTGTAGCAGTATTTTTTAGTTGAACGTGGAATGTTAATACTACACATTCACGTTGATAAGCTAATTGTATCACTTGTATCACAAAAAATAAATGTCATTATTTTTTTTATTTTCATTGTATTTAGAGATTTGGGGTAACTCTGAACTACAAAAAGAATTAGGAGATTTTCAAAAATTGTTGATTTTCTTTAAAGGTATTTATTTGATTTTAATGATTCTTTCACTCGCTGATAGCCTGTTTAAAAACAACTATAGTAAGCTTTTAATCTCAAACCCCCATTCAATTGGTATTTGCGCAGATAATTTCAGAAAATTTTAAAGGTTAATAGTTCTTTCGCCCTGTGTATGTTTAAAACTAATAAAATTCATTCAGAAAATATCAGATTTGTGTTTCATTCCCGTTATTTCCGGATGTTATTGCCTGAAACCCCATATATTCCTTCAAAATTCAGGCAAAAAACATAACATCATTGTTATGTTTTTAAACTGAAAGTCGAATAAAAATTCTTCATCCATACTGCTTCTGAAGAATTTGAAATGTGAAAGTGTGGTCATGCTTATAAGCTATTTTATATATTTTCGTAAAAAAATGCTAATTCGGCACTATTTCAAATTAAGTGTTTGATAAAAAATCGGGTTTGTGGAAAGATTATGGTACAACGTAGTGAACATTATTTTTTCTAAGAGTTTTTTTTCAAAATATCATTATCGCATCGTTAAAAATGTGACGCCAGGTTTCCAAAAAAATCTAGAGACAACGTATATTTAATTTAAATGGCACAACTTTAATGCCAGTAAATATTTTTTTTGTTTTCTTTTTGTATGCGGCCCGCCGAAGTTCTGTTTAGAATTTTGTTGCCCGCGCCCATCAGGGCGCGCTATTAAAACATTAAGGCCGTTTTTCTTGATTTTTTTCTGATGTAACCTATTTAAAGTCCTATTTAAAGTAAATTTAAGTTGCTATTAGAGAAAAATGATGTTTGAAACATAATTACGAACGAATTCATACTACATTTTATAAATTTGTAAGAGTGATCTGCTGTCATCAAACTCGTTTTTCTTAAGGACTCATTAAGGCATTTCTTATATTGCACAAGAAATCGTAACCCCGATAAACAACCCCGATAAATTTAACGTTTCTTTGGGCTAAACCGGACTCCTTCCGACTTGCGTTGCGTCGCGTTTTTTTCCCTTTAATTATTAAAGGAATATCTCTGCATAAATTTGAATGGGCAATGTCATTTGGAGATCGCAAATTCCTGGGGGTAATTCGATTTTTAATTAGTGGACCCGGTCGCGGACGGTCGCACAAAAGGAATGATTGCGCATTTCAAACGAGAGATGGCGCTGGCTGGCGACGGCGAGCGCTCTCGGCCCTTTCCTTTCGCTCTCGGCCCTTAGCGGTATATTTTACACCTCGTTTCGCGCGCGTATCCGCATTAAGCTGCGTTTATTGAATTCTTTTGGGCGTTTTCTCATTGATTAGAAGTCGTAGCCTCGAGTAATTTGTCCCCCCTTCGCCGAAGCGAGCGCCGTTAATTTTGTCGGGGTGATGTTTTTATAAACGTTTTGTTCGTTAAGAATAGATATGCTAAATGAGTTTTGTTTTTAGACAAAGTTGTATTTTGGAATTATTTCTTATTGTAGCCTTTTTGTAAGCTTGTACCGCGTCTATCTTCTACCTAGAGAATTTTGACATTTTGTCGTGTTTATGTTTATGGACGGCCTGTTTTCCTTCAACATTAGTAAAACAATAAAAATTAAGGGGGATTCCGGATTTCTGATGGAAAATAGATTTTTTACACCGTATTTTATTATTTATGGTCTTAAGAATGTGTCTATGAAGTTAGAAGGCAATATTTGCAACATTAGCCAAGTTATACGGAATTAGCCGAAGGCGTGCAGGTGCCAAAAATACGGAGCGCGCGGATCGGTCGGATCGCGCGCTCAACAATTTTTCCGCTCGAGTTAAAATATTTTGAAGACAAGAGATCTTGCGGTGTGTGGTTTACTATTCTGTGAAATTCTCTTTTAAACAGTCATGGATAAGAAACACTCAAGAAAAAACTCCTTCACGTGCTGATAGACAACAAAAAAGAAAATTTTCTGGGGATTCACACTCGTGAAAGAAAAGCATTTTCTAGTACGTCTGCCGATATATTGTCGACAGCGGAACACAAAGAAATTATAGTGCATCGGTTTGGAGAAGGGATATGGAAGCAGACAGATTACACATCCGTTGTATGGGATCACAGTATCTACTTGTGAAGAAATATACCAACAAAGTGGTTGAGTTTGCCGTGAAATATTCCTATTGTCATGCCTGTGAGTTTTGGGAATCAGAATCTGGCAACATGACAATTGTATCGAGTACATACATACAACTGTACTGCGAACATGATGGGTCAGCGGGAGAAATAGTGGATTTTACCAAAGACATATTCCGCGAGGCTGTGGGTCGGAGCACTGGGTCCGATGCGGCTTGTACATTGAAAAGAATAGACAACTTTCTATGTTTTACCAATCAGAAGACATTTAGACTGTTGATAATATAAACAATGCTGTGTGGACCAAATTCTATCATGAGATCTCGACAAATGAAAATCCCCAGCATATGTACTGCCCTGCGGGATCACAGTGTTGATACAAATGCGAAAAACCGAAGCCGAGAAAACTCTAGATGAATTCAATAACACTTGATAAAAATGACGATAACACCACCAAGCCGATTTACAACATCTTGTCGTCGAGAGAGTTGCTAGAACGATGTTTGGGGAGAAGAAACTCAAAACAACAACCTGAGCTTCAATTCTACTAAATCCGACTCACCCTACTAACATGCTTAGTTTATAACACTGTTCATAGAAATAAGATTCGGATTCTATGCCATTTATGACGAAAAATACAATAAATTTACTAACGAAGATATTATCCATGCTATAGAGACCGTCATCCTCCTGTAGTATATTACAGAATTTCCAACAATAAGTACTAAAACACTTCATCGCTGAAAACGAAAATCGCATCACTCGCCAACAAAAGACGTCTGGAAATTCTTCTTAAGCCCCGATTAAATCCGTCCCGTTGCATCTCCATCCTTACCCAACATCAAACATTAACATGAGCCGACTTTCATCTCCGAAATTAGACCGTCTCTCGAGTCGCGAGCATCTCACATCCCCTCCGATCTTCAAGAATCGACAACGGACTCCCTCTACGGTTGTTCGTTCGACCATCTACCGTCCGGGCCGGACATGGACTTTGATTATTCCTCAAGTAATTGCGGTGGCCCTTTTCAAAGAGGGCTTTCCATTGTCCGCCTGCTTGTCTTCCTACTTTTCTCCGGGGCGTACCAGTCGGCCATTATCATTCTTTTATGCTCGCTCGCTGGTGGTACGGCCACATGTACGGTTTATGACGTTAATCCAGCTTTTGGATGCTCGTCGTCGGACTAATGGAGACTCATTACCGAATCTGAAAGTTTTTCGGATCGATTTGCAATAAGGAAGTGGTTGATGAGATGGGGGGAATTTTATGGTACAAGGTTTTAATTTTATGTAAGAATTTTATGCTTGTTACATTTTAGTTTTACTGTACCTATGGCTTTGCTTAGTTGTTCGAAATGTCTTCCGTGCTCTTCGAGGCACAAACGAAGACGTAATAGTGTGATGTCTTTCTTGCCTGTTTTTTGGTGTTGATGGAGGTTCAGCATAAACGATGTCCGTATGGCGAACAAAAACTCCCTAATTCGTGCGAAACTTACCTCCTGTGACACCTCACGCTCCGTGATTCCAAATATGTCAGATTTAAACAATTCAAAATGGCGGATTAAATATGGCGACCAAAAATGTGAAAGCTCCCTTATACCAAATCTCATGTCAGATTTTGTAAATTGAGAATGATTGATTCAATATGGCGGACTCAAAATAAAAATATATTCAGATTCACATGAAACTTTTTTCTTGTGACAATTGAGGATCTCTAAACCAAAATTTGTTGTCAGATTTTCTAAATTGACAATGGCGGATTTAATATTGCAAACCAAAATCTTCAAACTGTCGGATTTAATTGACACTTATTTCCTGTCATATTTGAAGCTGTCGTTTTCAAATCTGATGTCAAATTTTCATCAGAATTCATAGGTTGATAAATCGATTTGAATTTACTTTTTAAGCATTTGGAAAAACTTTGGAAGAACGCACAATAGTACAATAGTACTTCCTTGTGTGAAAAAGATTCATAAACTAACAATATACAGGGTTATTTTTTCCATTAATGTTTTTTCAACAATTAATACATATATAATTTTAAGCTCTTTCTCATCTTCATATAAGCCCCAACAGAAAAGACTTGTAATGGTGCAGAAAATCAGTTTTATGCAAAACGAACATTTTTTGTCGCCTCATTGGTTCCCACAGCTTGAATTTAAAATTTCAGATTAAAGATAAAGAAGATTAAGATTCAGGAGCTGTAATATTACAGGAACTAAGTTTTATACAAATCGGGTATATTTTTGTATTTTCGGCCGCCATGTACGTTTCGCCATTCAGAGTTTTGAAAATATGATATCAGTTTTGGAAACTAAAGGAGGTCTCGGGAACTATAAGAGATATCGGAAAATGAAGAAAGTTGTTCTGTCGTCTTTTTTGTGAGAAACTCAACGGTGAAAACCAAAATTAGCTATCGTCTTTTGTTTTCGAGTTATAACACAAAACTTGATTTTTCGCTATTTTGATACTTGTCGATATCTTTGTTGTTTGTTTAATCGGACGAATGATATTTGCACGTTCTTGAGGCACTTTTTCGATTAGAATTCAGTGGAATTCACAGATGTTAAATAGCTCGAATAGTTTTGTAGATATAACATCAAGTTGCGTTTTTTGAATGGAAAGCATAGCTGGCTATGACTGAAATAAATAGGGCCTTTTTTCGTCTTTTCAACGATATATAACATGCTGGTCGAAAATATTCCAAAACTAACGTTTTATTGAATAAAATGAAATTAGTATATATCAGAGGCATTATGATTATTGTCTTCGAGATTTCTTTGAGTAGGCGTATGTCACTAGTAGTTTGGCACTACTAATCAGTGAAATTAGTAAAATTTCATACTTTTATTTTAATTGAAAATTACGCAATGCCGTTTGAATGGTATTAAAATGCGTAATAATCGAATGGTTTAAAATTTCAATATGGTAATGTTTATGTCTTGGCATGGTAAATGACGAAGATTTTCTTTTAATCACTCAAAAATAGATTTGTGAGGTTGTGTTGTTTCTGGATAACGATTGAAGTATGTTTCGGGTGCAATTTCAGCATTGTTATTACTTTGAATAAAGCATTCCATCATTGCGTATTTTTCGTATAATTCATACGGCATTTCGTAACTTTTAATTGAAATAAATATTCAAAAAAATGCAAATTTAATACTTAAGTCAATGATTAGTAGTGTCACACCACTAGTGACATACGCCTACTCGGAAAAATCTCGAAGACAATAATTATAATTTCTTTGATATATACTAATTTCATGTTATTCAATAAAACATCACTTTTGGAATATTTTGGACCGGCATGTTATATATCGTTGAAAAGGGGAAAAGGGCTCTATTTATTTCAGTCATATAGCCAGCTATGGTTTCCATTTAAAAAAACTCAACTTTATGTTATATACACAAAAATATTAGAGATATTAAAAATCTGTCGAGTTTTGTGTTATAACTCGAAAACAAAAGACGATAGCTAATTTTGGGTTTCACCATTGAGTTTCTCTGAAAAAGACGACACCACAACCTTACTCATTGTTCGATATCTCTTATAGTTACCGAGATTTTTTATCGCCATATTGGTTCCGCCATTTTGACTTTTAAAAATCTGATACCATATTTGGAATCAGAGACCCCAAAAATCCCTTATGAGCATGTTAACACTTGTGGTTCAAAAGCCCAAGCTTATTAGGAGTTTTGGCCAGGTTTTCGGGACTTCTCACCAATGTGGTCGGGCAAAAACTTTTCCAGATAGAACGAGAGATGTAACCGAGAGATAAAACCGAGGGATGAAACCTCACGTGTCTCAAAATGGAGTCCACGGTGCTAAATCTAGTCGCTCCTGTCCGAACGGTATTAAATTCGCATAGTAGTCGGAACGTGACGTTGCTCCGGCGTTAGATTAGTTCAATTAAAGCGAAGGCTCCATATTTTGAAACCATATTTCGACTATGCGAGCGGGCGCGCAGTTTCCGAAACCGCACACAGAGCGGCGGACTTAATTAAAAACTTAACAATGCGACACGATCGTTTGCCTCCACTATATCCGGCCCCCGCCTCACGATATCTCAATTACCACCGGGATATTCCGTGTTTGAAACGATCGCGGTGAGTTTTTCCGGACTCCCGCGGCGTTTTGCTCTCCCGTTTTTTTTTTTTTTGTTTTTGTTTTTAATGGTCGCGTATTCTTTTTTATTCCTCGAGTTTCGACGGCCCTCACAATAGGTCGATAGATTTTCATTGTGGTGTCTGCGGGGAAATGTGGGAATGGAATGATTAAAAGTTTTTTTGGATCAAACATAAAGATTTTGACCTGAAGCGTTTATATTTTATGCAAAATATTGAATTTTTAAAGCACTTTTATTAAATAATTACATAATTAGTATTATTTTCCATAAAACTTCATAAATGTAATACTATTAGATCATTATTTCTGGTGGATTTTCTATAAAATAAGCTGTTGTTTGCTTACTCCTATGTTAATTTAGAGTCGATGTAAACACCTAGGTTGTTGACAGATTTATTACAGCTAAACTATTATTTTTAACAAAAAATGTCATAGCAATAAATTCTACACAATTTCCCCTACTTTCATTTATTATTTAACAATTTTGACGAAATTACAGAAATAGCGTTTGAAATAGGTTTTGAATTCTAAATTCAACACCATTAACTTTACTGTAGAACAAGAAGTTAACGGCCAACTTCCATTTTTAGATACTCTGGTAGTCAGGAATAGCAAAAATATAATAGAAATTGACGTGTATCGGAAAGATACTAACACAATCAGGTTTATCCCTAATGATTCGCAGCATCCTTTTCAACAAAAATTGTCTTTTATTAGTTGTTTAGTAAATAGGTTATTGAAATTTCCATTGTCCGCAGATAGATATCAGCAAGAATTATTGTTTATTAAGAATGTTGTCATACATAATGGGTACCCTGAGAAAATAGTTGATAGAATGATGAAGAAGCACAATCAAAACATGTATGTAAATCAAATATCTACTTTAAATACTTTGTCTGTAGAAAAGAAGAAATATGTTAAAATACCGTTCGATTGTGCATATACGAGGGGTTTGAGAAGTATTTTTACATCACAAAATCTCTGTATAGCATATTCGACTCATAATAGCATAAAAAACCTTCTTGGAAACCCAAAGGATAAGGTAGATGTACTTGATAAATCTGGTATATATTGTATCAAATGTCATGACTGTGAAAAAGAATACGTAGGCCAGACTAGAAGAATAATTTTAACTAGGTTCAAAGAACATGTAGCTCATTTTAAATATAATCGTTTTGAAATATCTAGTGTGGCTCAACATATTTTAGACACAGGTCATAAAGTAGTTGTAGATTACTTAAAACTTGTAAAAGCTGTGTCAAATAATAGGGAACTAAACAGCTTGGAAAGTATCTTTATTCACTTGAATAGAGATAAATTAATAAATTCAGACAGGGGTCGTATACCTAGTTCGCCATTGTTTGACCTGCTTTAATTAAAACTTGTTTTTTACGCTTCAATGATCAAAATTCACTGAGGTGTGACAAACAAATGTGTATATATGTATAATATATATAAATGTGTATATAATTTTTAACATGGACTTCACTTCCACTGGTGATTTGCTTGGACAATATCCAGTAAAGATACTATGAAGTGCTAATCTCTCTTTTCCTCTTTTTAGGTTCTACTGAAGATGGCAACATAGTTGCTGAAATACGTATTTAGGTTTCTAAAATACTTGTTGTGGTTAGGGGTTTATAATTTTATTATGCTAAGAGTAAACATCCAGTTCCTTTAGACTCTTTTGAACGAAAAGCTTTTCAGCTCTAAGTTTGATCATGAAACTTCTAAATATGAACTTTCGTCTCGATGCCATTTATCATACTGGGTATGATGAAGTAAAAAAGTTTAGAAAACGGCGAAAGTGGTGTATTTTTGTATTATTATTTATCGGCCTCGAACGAAACAAAGTGGCGGTTAAGTCGGCGGATCTGGTGGGCCACCTAACGGCCCCTTTAATATATTTTGCGTTAATTCCATTTTAAGTCTGAATAAATTCAGTATGACGCACGGCGTCCACAAGAATGAAAAAGTTGAATATTGTCCATCTACAGCTGATGGACAACAATACTTTCTGACTCTCAAAAATATTGCATTAGAGTTTGTTCTTAGATGAATTTCGTGTTTGTTTCTGTCGTAATAGGGAATTTATTCATGAAAAAACAAAATTGATAGTTTTTAGTTTTTCTGTAATATTTAGTTATCGATGCAAAAATTTTAAAAAGCAAATGATTTTCTGAGGATGGTCTATATTACACTATTAGAGAAGTAAGGTAAAGTGTTTTTAAATACTTTTTTAACGCCCAGAACCCTATTGGGTCTTTCACACATTGTTCTGTGTCTTTTTATTGATATCCATATTGCTTTCGTCTTTCCCACATTTTGGCAACACAACCTACTTTTGAATTGACAATATCTTCCATTGAAATAAACAAAAAAAAATGTTTCTTGTTGACAAATACATATTTTATTTAAAACGTAATATTGTCTAACACAAAACTGCTAATACACAGAATTTCTATGCATAACTAATGTGTGTTCATAAAAAAAAGTAAACCTACTATAAAAAATAGCAAAATCGGTCTCAAACCACCAACAAAAATCATGTGCCGAGCCGTCACATCATTCGCAATACACACAATTATAGACAAAATAAATAAATGCATTTGAAACGCGATATTTTTTGTTTGGTCGATACTAAAAAAGTCCCGTCAATGTAGTGAATTTATCTGCACTGAATATATTGAACAAAATAAAGCTTGGATTATTTTTTCGGCAAAACATTTTTTCAGATCATTAAAAATAATTTGACGTTTTTTATTCAACGGGATTATTGTGATGAAATAGGTACATCGTATTTAGCAAGAAACGATACAGTATGAAACGTATTTTAACAAAACTCGTATATCATATTATTTGTAAAAACATTTTTCATTTTTATTATGTACCTAATAGTATAATAAATAATATAAAGCACGTGCGATGTAAATATTTCCAACAATAAACTGAAAATAAAAATCACAGAAGCCGATAGACCTATATGGGTTGCAAAAAAATTCATACTCGGAGAGATATAACCGTTCTGTCAACCGGAAATTAACTTTGTATAATGAACAATATAATGAAGAATATATAATGAAGAATCTTAAATAGAGAGCATCTCGCGGACCGTTGCAGTATCTCTTTACTCCCAGATGCAATTTATAAATCGCTGCGGTGAAACTTTGTAACTTTACAAAAACAAAAAAATCTGAATAAATTAAATTACAACGGTACGTAATGACTCCTTTATCAGTTGCGGTACATGAGCTGTGCATAACGATACGTCAACTTATATTTTCCGCGCGCGCAAAAACAAAAACTGTCCTCTGTTTTATGAGTATCCTCACGACATCGTTTAAACTTTATAAACCACTTCATTAAAGTTTACGTCTCCATTTTCGCAATTCCACTAGGTACGCGCCATTATCCTGAAGGATACACTCTTAAATAACCACAAAGTGCCCGTTTGCTTACTTTAGTGTATTAAAAGTTCGTCCAGTTTGGTATTATGCTAATAAAATCGGTTTTATAATCGTCTTCTTTGTTTATGGTATTTTTTCCTATGTACATAGGGTTGTTATTAGTCACTCCGTGTTTCTATTCCATGACCATTTTTAATGAAACACAGTCGTAGATAAGTTCTGAGGGTCAATCCATCTGAAATGGTCCAGAAAAGGATAAGTTGGTCGCTTGACGATTTTAGAAAAAAAAAATTTTTTTATTGAATTTGCCTATCTGCTGGGAGTGCAAAACCATTTTATTTTTATTATTATTTTATTCGGTTCAGAAATGAAGGTTACTTACGATACTCCATTAGGAGGCGTTTTCATGATTTTTTTTTAGACATGAAGGTGTTACTTAATTTATCCATTCAATATTTTTTAGTTATAACCTTGTATGCAAAGGGCATATAATAAAAAAATAGCTTTCTTCATCCTTCTCCCTATTGATGACAAGCTATTGAAATTTCAAAATTTCTTATTTTTACGATGTTTACTGTCAAATATCTCTGATGGGACCAGGATAAAAAATCTGAAACTTTCAAAATGAATTCATCTTTTCATAAGGTTTAATAATAAATAAAAACATTCTTGTGTATTGCACTGTGTTTGGAATAACAGTCCTTTAAAATGAGAGCAAAATCACATGACGGTAAAACAAATTTAATTAAAAATTCTCAGTAAATACAAAACAAAGCATACTATTCATCACAATTATGTCATTTTTTACAAAAGAGACTTATAAAACTTGGTGATCTTCATACGTTTCTGAAGTTGATATGATGTAACATCTTATTACACCTTCTGTTGGTTGAGGAGAGAATTTGTGAAAACTTCTAGTTCCTTTTATCTGTTTGGATCTCTCAACTCTATCATAAAGGGTGGTTTTGTGTTCTGAAACCTCTTCTTTTGCCACTAAGATGTAGTTTACCCCTGGTAGGTGTCCATTACAAAAGGAGAACATATCTTCTACATTAAGGATTTGGCTATTAAGTGGTCTTTGAAGACTGGCTTTAGCCACTAGTCGCTTCGTTGTCCCCCCTATACCGTCGTATGCGTTTTTCCATGCGCACATCCAAAAAAAATCCCATTCTGCATCTAACCCAAAATCTTTTTTATGCTACGATAAGTTTGCAAAGTTCTTTTTGTTCTTGTATTGACTTGCTGCACCACCAGAGAAATATATAAGTTTTGATATGCTTGACAGATTTTGTTTTATATAATTAGTTAAATGTTTCTGTAAACAGTCACATATAACTGGCTTCTGGCTCAGCTCATTAGTTAGCCTGTTAGAACAGGCTCACAACTAAGGGAGCGGTGGGGACAGTCCAGTAGTGCCCAACATTAACATATAGAAAAGATCTAAACCTACTAAAACTGTTTATTTATTTACATTATATTTTTATAGAAGCAGTAATATAACATTCTTACTGATATTATATGTATATTATTATTTATGCAGTTGACATATTTTTTTTAATATGTGTCCTTTCAATAATATGAGTCCTTCTCAAAAACTGAAATTAACTTTCTGAATAAAGGCTTAAAATACAACTTGCCTAATAAAACGATGCCTACTATAGAGTTAATATCAGGAATTGAATCTTCAATTAGCCAATGTAATGACACCACAAAAGCTGCAATCAGGAGCTCTTGTAAGAATCAGCTTTTAATGAATCAACAGGACTTTAAAGTTAGTAATGAATGTAAAGATCAATACAAAATTATTGAACGACTCAAGAAGAAGAATTGTTTTTATCTTAAGGCTGACAAAGGTAATAAGGTGGTCATCCTGGATAAAGCGGATTATTTTGATAGGATTGATAACTTAATTGAAAATGGTCCTTATAAGGAAATCAAGAAAAACCCACTGCCCAAACTAGTCCGTCAAATAAATAGTACGCTGTCCAGTTGTCCTAATCTTATCACCCGCCAAACTAGATTTAAACTCAAAGTTTCCAATCCTACTGTACCTAGATTATATGTTCTTCCCAAAATTCACAAACCTGGTAAATCAGTGAGACCTATTGTATCAGGTATTAACTCACCTACTTACCAGTTAGCGAAATGGTTATCGAATGAGTTCAACAATTTACCTGTTCCTCAACCAAGCTTCTCTGTTAATAACTCATTGGAGTTTATCAATAAGGTTAACAATGTAAAATTAGAGGATGGCGAATTGTTGATTTCATTTGATGTTGCTTCACTGTTTCCTAGTGTGCCTATTCCGGAAACTTTGGAGTTTCTTAGGGAATGATTGAGCAATAACAACTTTGACCCGTCAGAAATAGATGAATATGTAAGATTGACTGCCCTTTGTATGTCTCAAAATTGTTTTCAAATAAACGGAAAGTTTTTTGAACAACTTGAGGGAACTGCAATGGGTAACTGTCTCTCACCTTTTATTGCCAACTTGTTTATGAGCAGATTTGAAACCAATGTAAAGTCTATTGCACCATATTTCCCTAAGACTTGGGTTAGGTATGTCGACGATATTTTTGCCATTTTTGACACCAAGAAGTGCAGTACTCAAGATTTTCTTCTCGTTTTGAATTCTAAATTCAACACCATTAACTTTACTGTAGAACAAGAAGTTAACGGCCAACTTCCATTTTTAGACACTCTGGTAGTCAGGAATAGCAAAAATATAATAGAAATTGACGTGTATCGGAAAGATACTAACACAATCAGGTTTATCCCTAATGATTCGCAGCATCCTTTTCAACAAAAATTGTCTTTTATTAGTTGTTTAGTAAATAGGTTATTGAAATTTCCATTGTCCGCAGATAGATATCAGCAAGAATTATTGTTTAATAAGAATGTTGTCATACATAATGGGTACCTTGAGAAAATAGTTGATAGAATGATTAAGAAGCAGAATCAAAAAATGTATGTAAATCAAATATCTACTTTAAATACTTTGTCTGTAGAAAAGAAGAAATATGTTAAAATACCGTTCGATTGTGCATATACAAGGGGTTTGAGAAGTATTTTTACATCACAAAATCTCTGTATAGCATATTTGACTCATAATAGCATAAAAAAACCTTCTTGAAAACCGAAAGGATAAGGTAGATGTACTTGATAAATCTGGTATATATTGTATCAAATGTCATGACTGTGAAAAAGAATACGTAGGCCAGACTAGAAGAACAATTTTAACTAGGTGTGGCTCAACATATTTTAGACACAGGTCATAAAGTAGTTGTAGATGACTTAAAACTTGTAAAAGCTGTGTCAAATAATAGGGAACTAAACAGCTTGGAAAGTATCTTTATTCACTTTAATAGAGATAAACTAATAAATTCAGACAGGGGTCCTATACCTAGTTCGCCATTGTTTACCTGCTTTAATTAAAACTTGTTTTTTACGCTTCAATGATCAAAATTCACTGAGGTGTGAACAACAAATGGGTATATATAGGGTAATGTTTAACATGGACGTCACTTCCACTAGTGATTTGCTTGGACAATATCCAGTAAAGATACTATGAAGTGCTAATCTCTCTTTTCCTCTTTTTAGGTTCTACTGAAGATGGCAATATAGTTGCTGAAATACGTATTTAGGTTCTAAAATACTTGTTGTGGTTAGGGGTTTATAATTTTATTATTAAGTTCGCGACAGTCTCCAAAATATTGTCATGTGTCCTTTGTTCAGTCAATTCAATCAATTACCATATTTAAAAAAAATTGAATTATTTTGTTTTTAAACCATTTCAATTCCTTTTCTCTGGTTCCATATCCATTATTTAAATACGTTCAATAATTAAATAAACGACATTTCGAATTTTCAATTTTTCACAACGACTTAATTGTTTAGCGGCAATTAAACCATATTTAACGAACGCATTAAAACTCGCGCTTAAATTTTCAACCATATTCCGATAAACAATTTACGCGATTTGCATTTAAGCCACGTTAATATTTAATAAATGAATATTAATCGGTCAGCGGACGCATGCGGCGCATATTATGCGCTGAGCAGGTGAAATGGCAAAATCATACGGCCGGCCGCCGTGTGTGTTTATGAACATCGGTCATTATAAATTCAACAGCAGTAAATCACAACGAACAAGCCATCAAATCATATCCACCATTGAACGTGCATAATTCAACTGTTTACAACCTGATGCCCAGCCGATGAATGGGCGAGGCCTTTGTTAGTGTCGCGAATCCTATGAATGTTTACGAGAAAATGATGGAGGTATTATGGTTCGTCAGTCAAGAGGCTTACTACGTTGTAATACGCAGTTGAAATTACAAAGGGTTATTACTAATTTTGAATGTTGCCGACACCTTAACTGTTAATGGACCTACATATGTGATAGAAATGTGTATTTCCATATTTTAGCATGGAGGAAGATGGAGACGCTATAGGAGACGCTATAATGGTTTATGGTAATTGTTTGTGTACCTCTGGATTGCATGGTTCTAATTTTGATAGTTTGTTGTCATGTTGGGGTAGTTTCTACTGATTATCTTGCTAATTTTTGTTAGATTCTTTTAATTTCTTATTGGAAGACTTTGCTACGTTGCTTTTGCGTAGAACAAATTTTACAGTAGATCGAATGGATGTAGATAGAATTATTGACGTTGTTGTTTTCGTGGCCACAGAAGAAAAACTTTAGAGGCTTTTAGTAAGTGAAAAACTTGATACAAAATATTTCGTATTTATGATATAACATGTTAGAAACTACGATGAGTAAATTTAAAATATGTCTTTGATGCCTCAGATGATTCTAACCATATCTATAATAGTTTTAAATTTTTATGTGTCACCAAAAGTAGTTTTTATAAAAAGTTCTCAATGCCCCAATAAGTCCACTCGTACACAGAACTTTTATTTGCAGGCCAGCGGTTGCAAAACAAGAATTTGTTAACTTTTTTCGAGAGTAAGAAATAGTTAACAAACAGTGAGAAACAGACTGTTGTAATTTAAAAAGATCAGACGTAAGGTTGCTCTGAATTTTACTTAACTGATATTTAGTTAGATATGAATAAACGAACAAAATGGTTCCCAAATTTTAGCAAATATGTATGAACTTTGACTCGCGTCATTACCCAAAAGCATTTTATTTTTTCAGTAATCGCTAATGGTCCCCTGAACATTTTTTACCATTTTTTTGTGACGACGATTCCGCAGAAAATACTAAAGGTATCGGTACGAAAGTTCATATTTAGAAGTTTTATGACCAAACTTAGACCTGAAAAGCTTTTGGTTCAAAAGAGTCCAAAAGAACTGGATGTTTCCTCTAAGCTAAATTGAGGGATTGTGCAAATGAGCTGCTATTTCTGTAATTTCTTCAAAATAGTTAAATAATAAATTAAAGTTGAGGAAATTTTCTATAATTCATGTCTATGGCATTATTTGGTAAAATTAATAGGTTAGCTGAATGAGCATAATCTATTTGATCGAGATCGTGTCTGCGTTAAAGCTAGTTAGCCAGGATTTGGCAATTATTTTTATTCTAATGACAGTAGGTAGTGTCAAACGCTTATTTTTTAACAATACTACTGTCGATATTATCAAAATATCTATCAAATTCAAACACGTTCTATTTTAATGCAGACACGATCGATCTCGATCAAATAGAATCTCATGCAGCTAAACTATTAATTTTATATATTGTATGAGAAAGTCATGTGCCTGGCCACATCAGATTTTTTTTTTGAAATTAGGTATGATGGACATGGTTTTAGTACCGTCAATGTAATTTTGGCAATATTTTCAACAACAACAAATAAAATATTTTATTTGGTGTGAACTTTTTAGCTTCTAAAGAAATTAACTCTTTAGTTATATGTGCATATTTGATTTCTTTTATATATTTTGTTACATGCATCAGGATCTCGTGTATTTGAAGATCTGGACAAAGTTGTGTATTTTTATGCATAATATACGATTTATCTAAGAAGAAAATTAACCATGTTTGGTTTTGAAGACTTCCGCATTTTTTTTCTTTAATTTCGAACTTATTGTTACGTCGATGGCACCGTCTCCTTCATATTAATAACTTCTGTCAATGATATTCTGGTTCCAAATATTGAGTTCCTTTTGGACTTGAGTTAAAAACTGAAAAAATCTCTTTATTTGGTTATATTATATTATATCATATACCATTTTTTAAAACTTTTTAAAACTGATCAAAAGGTTTCATATGGTCTCATTTATTTAGTTGCTTTTATTCTTTAAAAAAGTTACAGCCATTAGAAATAATGAAATAAACGGTAATTTAAGCCGCTCTAACTTCTTTAGGAATTGAGAAAACCAATATGTCTGTATGATTTTTTTTTTCAAGGAATGACAAACATATCTTTAAACAGTTTCATATGAATTTTGTTTCTTCCTTCATTTGTATATAATTAGTACCCATATTTTTAATATTTTTAATAGTAAACTTAAATTAAGATACTTTTATTGTTGTTATCGATATTGATTGTGTTCTGTAATTATGGGACATACTGTATATTCAAAACTATATTTTCTATCTTTTCAAATAAACCAGTTGCCAATGCACCATTTGACCACCAGATTTAGTTGATTTTGATATTGTTTCTTTGTATTTTTTACTTTTGGCCAATAAAGGTAATTTATTATTATATTATATTATTATATTATTTGTGTAAAAAATGCTCATCCTGTATAAACGATTCACAATTAGATCCATGTAGATTCATGACGGTTTTGGACTTATATTGGACTTATTTATGTGTTGCCCATATACTTTTTATTTATTATGAATGCATATGTATTACCAATATATGGTATTAGTATTCAAGATTCTAGACTAAAAATATACAAAAAATATCAGAAATTTTACCGAAATTTTACCGCGGAATGATAATTTTAGTAATCCTTTGGAATAGATCGTTTTTGTGACAGTCTACTTGAGAACGTGGCCAAGATGCTCGGGAACATTATTTAACACAAAATTTTATCAAAACATTAGCTGTTCTGGTTTTATGTCTAGTAAAAAGTTCCAAAAGAGTTCCAAAAATGTCCCAAAAAGAACAATATACCGGAGAAAACGTATGCTTTAAACTTTATTTATAAACCACCACATTGAGTTACAAAACATTCCTGAAAAGGAGACTAAAACGATGAATTAGTTATGCAAACATGGCATCTTTATTTAGAGTGCATCTTTATTAATATTAATAACGTATTACTTAATTTTATCCAGTTTTGTTAATAAATACAACGTGCTGAAAATAGCGCGCCGAAAAACAGAGAGATTTGCGTCGCGCTATTTGTAACTTTTCTATTAAAGCTCCCTGCGTCGCCGTCGTCAGTCGGACGTGCTTTTATGCTTCGGGGTATCCGTCAGGAACGAACCGCGGACGCATTAATCAAACTGCCGCACCACCGAGCACGCACACAAACACACACACGCGCTCACCGACAACCCTTAAAACCGTATTCGTATTTCGGTGTTAGGTAAATCCGCGCGGTGCGACCGAAATCCAATCTAATACCTGGATGGTATCGCGCGCGTTCTGTTTATTCAATTACTCGAGCGAGATCGATACAATGTTCATAACATTAATTAATATCCGAGACCGCAGACTTAAGTGTAAGATTAATGGGATGCGGATTCTAACCGACTGCGCCTTGAGTATTCTGCCGCCCGGCGTAGTTTTAGTTACTTACTAAGAAAGGTGTGTAATCTGATTACTGTACGTTTTACTGATTTGGTCAGAGCAGGAAAGTTGTAGTAAATGTCTTTGGTAGTTGAAAGAAACTTAACAAATAAATTTAAAGAATAGGTACATATTTTTCCTAGAATTTTTAAGGGAAACCGCCACTGCTTGAGGTAGAAACATAATTCCTCAGTTTAAGCATGTGTTACAAGTACAAAAATCAAGTGTATTTAGTAAATCAAATATGCTCCTATTTTACACTAGTATTTTGTGTGTGTGTAAGCAAGGCCGGCCCAAACTTTTGCTGGGCCGGATCCAAAAATAGCGCGGGGTCTAATAACACTTTACAACTTTACTCAAATATTTTACTTATTATTTTATAACATTCAACTTTTGAAAAATTAGAAAAATTTATACCTAATATACATGGTAAGGATGATGGTGAGGAATTGGATATGAAGGTTTAGTAAAAATTGCTAAAATTGTTTGTAACACTGCTACAAGTTATAGCATTTTGCTTTTGTTTTTAACTTATATAATTTGCTATAGCAACTAACTTTGTTTTGAATAGAACGGTATGTTTTTCTCTCTCAAACTTAGTAGAGGATTTTTTTTCTGAATTCAACCATACTTAAATGTTTTGGGGTTACTGCAAAGAGAATTCAAGAAAAACAGTAGTAAATCGTAAAATATTAGTGACTCTGTAGAATATGGATTAGGTGAAGAGAAATTGAATAATTGTCTTTGATAGATTTATTGTAAACATTGTTGGTACTTTTCGTTTTTAATACGAATACTTATATTTTATATCTTATAGTTTGAGTGATTCATAATGTGATTGAATAGGTATGATAATGAAGCCACATTAAGTTTAAAAATATCTATTTTCTTTTAAAAGTATTTATGTTTTAAATCTCTCCAGTAATATAGAGGATTCTAGTTAAATTTTCGGAAAAAAATAAAATTAACTATAACACATTCATAACTCTGAGAAACGGGGATATTATAAATGTATTTATTAGTATTGACGTTTATTTTCGCAGAATACGCATCCGAACTCAAAAATATCACCTAAAGTATTCGAAAAAGTTTAGGTCAAAATGTCAAAGAATGCGACTCTTATAGATTTCTAGTCGTCAACACAATTTCCTAGAATCTTCAAAAACAAAGATTTTTCTTGGAAATGTCCTTGAAGCTCTGATAGCGTTTATATTTTAAGGTTGGCCTCGAAATGAGCAGGTAACCAAATACACTTCATAATTTTTTAATCAAATTTACACCGAAATGATTAGGTATTTCTATTCAAATTATAAGTTAAAGTAAACTTGGAACCATTTCCGATAATACAAAAAATATCCGACTCATTGCTTCCGAGTGTAGCTGACTGATTTTAAGATTTAATAACTAATAACCGATTGAAAATTAGAACATCATTTACGATTTAAACGCTACCTTAATTAGTGATGTTCCCGGGCGTCCCAACATAAGAAAACCAAAAATGTAAGATGGTGCGATAGGTGAAATTGTAATGAGTCAGGACTTATGTTCAGCGCAAAGAAATCTATCAAGATTGATTATTTAAAAAAAGATTTTGAACTCAGTTTTTGTACAAAAAATTCCATAAAATTGCAGTTGAATAGTAGGTACTATAAAAGTAATCCCAAACCCAATAAGTTATAAACAAAAAATGTAGTATGCTTCTGAAAGATTGCTTTATATAATTTACTTTATTATTGTTGGTGGAAAGTTTAATTATTCTTCTATTATTGATGTCTTAATTTTGTCTTCGGTATGCTTTACACAATTGTTTATAGGAAACTGTAGTTTTTTTTTTATTTGCTTGGCCGTCTTATGCGCGGGGCGCGGTTCAGGGGAACGCGCTGAACCCGCCTCGGGCCGGCCCTGTGTGTAAGAGTTTATTTAATTGCAACATTATGATGTACTACAATTTCAAAGAATACCAGGCCTATAAAGTACAATACATATAAGCTTAGTCACTGGATATTCCCTCATTCCTAGCCTCGGGGTTGGATCTCCATCACTTCCGTTTCGGTCTCCTTCCGCGGGTTGAAGGTATCGATGATCCCTTTTTTTTTAAATTACTATTTTTTCCTTGTTCTATTGAGTCTGTATATGAAGTTTGCTCTTAGCAGTTGTTTCATTTTTACCCTGAAGGTGTTCACAGCCAATTGTTTTATGTAGTCAGGAAGACGGTTATATTTTTGTTGGTCCCTGTGAGTACTATTTGTGAATATTTATTCCTGTTAACTTTTCTACATCTTATGCGTGTGCAAGTTCTCGTTTGGTAGTTGTGGAATTCGTCGTTCATCTTTAATTTTATCTTGGTTTTAATCTTGTCATGTTTTATTTTTGTGTAAGGTTATTAGGTTGTGCAGTGTAATGATTTTTTGTGCGTCTAATTCTTTGGTGATTTCGTATAATTCGGAGGTTGGTGTCAATCTGTTGTTCCAATACATATATTTTAAAAATTTGTTCTGTTGCACTTGTATCTTATCTATATTTGCTTAGTACTGTTTCCCCATACGTATATAGAAGGTTGGTGGAAGATTCCTCCCTGTGGTATTCCGTATTCCCCTGTAAATTGTATTGTGCTCGTAGCTTTATTAATTTTTATTAACTGAGGTCTATCGGAGAGGTAAGAGGCGATTAATTTTGAATTGTTTCCTTTTATATGTATAGCTTCTAGCTTCTTCATAAGGTTTTCTTTTGATATTGTGTTGAAGGCCTTCTTTAGATCGATAAAAATAAGTACCACCTTTTTACTTTATCATACGCAGTATTATAAAGTATTGTAATCATGCCGAAAAAAAAAATTGAGATTTTAGCGGAAATAGGCCTTTTTGGGTCCCCTGAACATTTTTGACCAAGGTACAAAAAAATGTCTGTGTGTGTGTGTGTGTGTGTGTGCGTGTGTGTGTGTAAACGATTTTTGTGGAGACGATTCCGGAGAAACTACTGAAGGTATCGGGACGAAAGTTCATAATTAGAAGTTTCATGACCTAACTTAGAGCTGAAAAGCTTTTGGTTAAAAAGGGTCCAAAGGAACTGGTAGTTTATTCTAAGCCTTTTTCAAGGATTTTGCAAATGAGCCGCTATTTCTCTAATTTCGTCAAAATAGTTAAATAATAAATTAAAGTAGAGGAAATTCTGAATACTTTATGCCTATGAAATTTTTTGGTAAAATTAATAGTTTAGCTTTTTAGGTTATTCTAAGCCTTTTTGAAGGATTTTGGAAATAAGCCGCCATTTCTGTAATTTCGACAAAATAGTTCATTAATAAATTAAAGTAGAGGAAATTTTGAATAATTTATGCCTATGAAATTTTTTGGTAAAATTAATAGTTTAGCTTCAAGAGCAAATTCTATTTGATCGAGATCGGTCGCATCTGCATTGATATGAAATTACATAGTAGCCAGGATTTTGACAAATATTGTTTTGTGTTGTCACATTCGAAAACAGCTGATCTCATCAGAGGTTGAAGAACCACTATGGAACGTTGCCGCTGTAGTGCGGCAAATTTTAAAATACAAATTTCAAATAAAGTAAGATCACCAATTTGATTGTTTGTTGATAAGAAATATCAACCCGTCTTTATATCTAATTCCAAAAACGATACATTGAGAAAATTATAAATAAAGTATAGCGATGAGTATAGTTTTATTTTAGTATGTTGGTAGGGATGTGTCATGAACAAATATAAATCTGTCAGAATTTGAATTACCTTTTTAAGGTGCGTTTTCGTTAGTGATAATGGCAGTGGTAGCAGACGCCGTTATAGTATTTCCAATAGAAAATTGATAGTGACTCATGTTTATGCACATGCAAACTAATATGTGTCATTATCACGATATGTAAGAAACACTATAATTTCGTATTCTACCACCGCCATTAGCTACCATTACCTACTAATCGGAACGCACCTTTAAACTTGACGTTTCGTCAAAGTGGTACCAACCTAGCATTTACTATACAGAAATCATTTATTTTTTTTTTAAATACGTATTTCTTAAAAAGCAACACAATAAACGTTGATGTCGCTCCTGCCAAAAACTAGATAGCCGACTCGCTCATATGCGACGGCGACACTCCGCCTTCGGTGACGCGCCGCATCACCGCTCGTCGCGCTATTCCGTACTTTCGGCATTTGTGACATAAATAACTATTATTCTAATGACGTAGTGTAGGTAGTGTCAAATGCTGATGATTTGACAATACGTATGATGTATCTCAATAGAATAGATTCTCATGCAGCTAAACTATTAATTTTATATATTGTATGATAAAGTCATGTGCCTGGCCACATCAGATTATTTTATTTCGTCCAGGTTATGTTTGATTTAGTTTGAGTTGGCATGCCGCCGAAATTGTTCCAGAATATTTTTGATATGCATATTGCTGCTTATCTAGAATATTATACTTTTGAAGGTGTTCGTCGGCCGAATCTGTATGATTTTTTCCGTCAGTTTGTTAAGAGTTGATAGTATGGTTATTGGTCGATAGTTTTCTGCCTTTGTGTTGTCTCCGGATTTGTAGATAGGTTTTAGTGTAGTTACCTTTAAGCAGTTTGGATATTTTATTGTTCGGAACAGCCAAAATTACTATAGTCATCAATGACAAATATTATTACTTATTCTTATTGTTTTCCCACTTAAAAGTACCCGCCTAATTGCATTATAGCATTTCCTATTGCACGGAGCACGCTGCTCCCACCGCATTACTGGTAATACATAGAATTATAATTACAATATTTTTAAAAAGATCGAACAATTTTATGCAATTTGTCAGTTTTAATTTGAAACGTCAAATTTTGGACAAATTTTGTTCTTCCACTAACCGATTCAATCTCCTGAGTGAGATCGATACAACGTTCACAATATTAATTAATATCCGAGACCGCAGACTTAAGTGTAAGATTAATGGGATCCGGATTCTATCCGACTGCGCCATGAGATATTCCGCCCCGCCCGGCATAGTTTCACTTACTTACTAACTTATTCAGTATGCGTGAGAGATGGGGGGGTTGCTATGGATTTCCGTCCCCGTGATTAGGGCGCCACCAAAACCCGACGACCAAACCTACTGATCTGACGTTAATAGTTTCTCGAACGTAACGTACATCACTCTGTGATAAATCGCTCGTACGTGGTGTGTCGCGTCGCGTTCTAGATTCGGTTGACGCGTGGTTTAATTCCGAAATTTAAAACGCAAAGTGTCGTTTGATCGGTCCTGGTATATTGGTGGTGGCGTTCCTGTTTTAACAAAATTTGTTGTAGCGATAAAAACGATGTGATTATAAACTTAAATTATATAGTAACAGAGTAGAGAGGACATTGTAAAATGTCCTTGGCCAAAATTGTGTTAATAGTTTCATTCTATTGAAGTAAATTCAACTAAAGAATGAAAGATTCTGATCGAACTTATTTCCTGCATGCAGTGCTGACTGAAACTTTCCATCACATTACCAATTTTGCAAACCATTGACCAGAAATATACACACCTCTCGGCCTTACCACCTTTTGATGACTTTAAAATAATACGACATGATAAAATTCTAATAATAAGAAAAGCCGTCAAAATTTGACTTTGAAAATTCAATTTGATAATACTTTTATTAGTAAAAACCATTTATTTTGTTTATTTTAGACCGGATGTGATAGAAAAGCATTGTGTTTTCTGAATCAACGATAGACATTAAGAGGGGAGTCCAACAGCTGATCGACAGTGGCTTCGCTGTTTTTGATAAGTTTGGAAAAATCAGTCGAGAACTGGTCTTTGAGTGGGGATATCGAGGTTTTCGCTAAAGCTATTTTGGAACAAGATAGACTTCGCCGACGTGCGGTCAACATTATACGATCTAACGTCTTTAACGCTGTTTCAATTTATTTTTGCACACGTAATCAGGCTGTATACTGATGTTTGCAATGCTTAAAACACACGTACTATGAATAAGTGGAACATTTGAAAATCTAAGGTTATGTGCCCATTTATACAAAAATTGGCAGTTCACTTGGTAGACTGTAAGGTAAATAATTTAAAATGTAGAAATGCATGATTTTTGCATTGAAACAGAAAAATTATCACCGTCAACGTCAATTTTGTACGTAGATATAACGTTTTACCTTTGGAGGGTAAATTGTAAATTTCCCATTTTTCTTTAGGCAAAATAAATGTTCTAAAAACTATATGTTCTTTGTACTAAATAGATATTGTAAATATTTAATACATTTTTATCCAAAAATATGTATTTTGTTGCTGTACTGAAACAACTTGTTTATTTCAATTAAACAAAATTTCGTCTCTGTGTAAGATATACTATCAAGGGATCATCAAAATGCTCAAATAGGTATCAAGGCATGAAGAAAGAAAAATTATTTACTTAATAGGACAAATTTTAAAGTCAACGAAGATAGCAAACATATAGTCTCTTTTAATGGCTACAAAATATAAAAACAAAATAAGCCGGGGCCCGGTTTTGAAAAAATTTCGTAATTCTTTTGCCGGATTACGGTACACAGTTTCAAATATCAACAAAAATGTAAAAAGGTGCTCCTTTTACTTATTATCACTGTAGTAGTGATTGGATTTTAATATTGATAATTTATGATAGGATTAAAATAAAACTAAAGATATACGTTTCTTTTATATAAAATATACTACTGTAACGTTAGGCGTTTTTATTTAAACATGGTATTTATATAACTAAATTTTCTGGGTTATTTTTGCTAATTTGCTTGTATGAAGGTTCAATTAAAAGAAAATTGTAGTGATGTAAATTTTAACAATATTTGCCGTGATGTAAAGATGCAAACAAACTCTATTCCACATACTACTTGTCATTGTTTCTGCGCCTGCCTTTTAACCAAATTGGCATAACATGAAAATGGGAGAAATTAACTGCTTTGTAGTCATTCCACTGTCAAGTTGCTATCACGCTAATCTAAGAATAATATTAAGTAATTATATACTAAGTACTTCATATTTATCTTTGTAAAATATCATTAATTTCGCCTTTCACAAGTCAACAAAATCACTAAATCAATAGCGACACCAAAATGTTTTAAAATATAACAATAGTAATGCTGATCAAATAAGAATAAACCTATGTGATATGAAAATGTTAAGATTTTCTCAAATAGCGGGACATTTTTAAACCACCGCGGGACGCGGGACAAAGTGTGAAAAATCGGGTCTGTCCCGACTGACCCATGGGTATAATAAATATGGAGCCAGTCCGACCAAGAATACTTCATTTAGATTGTTATAATCTTATAAGATGCTATTGTTATTCAATCATAAACCCACGCGCCACTGCACGGACCAACAGTGGACCACCAGAACAATCCTGAAGTTAGGTTGAATCATCCTCTTAACCGAAGCGTTTAATAAGGCTGTAAAATTCCTAATTGCACCTATAATAATGCACTCAACCCTTTAGGCCATATCTAACCAATACCCTAACCAGCCTAACCCACTTAGGCCCGCGCTACAACCACAAATTATTCAAATTCGCCTTATTCAAGTTCAGTCCTACTTAAACCTTCCCGATATACCTACGAGTACGTACACCGCCCGGGCGAGCAGAGCTCGCCGCGCGGTATTTACCGTTAAGTGGCGGTATTTAGTGCCGCCAAATATAAAACATTATACCGGTTAATTTTATTCCTCTCAGGGTTGCGTGCGTCCATAATTTTTGCATATAATTTCGCAGCGTACCGGCCATTAATACGGGGGGGCGGCCATAAGCCGCCGTTAAAAGTGCCCCTAAACTATTCTCCGGAGCACTATAGTTAACGCTGTTAGTACGGCGCGACGCGACTCTGGCCCTGTGTAAAATATGACTGCGCTAAATCCATTAATTTGGCGGGTAATTAGAATATCATTAAGTGCGGACCATGAATATTGAGTGGGGGCGGGCGCGGGGGACGGTTTGCGGCGGCTCTTTAACTTTGCTACGGGACATTAATCCGCACACTTGTGTTCGTTGAGTGATGATACGAGACCACAAAGGGATTTGTTAGTTGAGTTTTGTTGGTCTATAGTTGGATTTACTTATCTACTTCTTCGTGTAGCACGCAAAATGTAGCCTACAATAGAGAAAAGCAATTGAAAAGTTAGGAAAAAGTTGATAACTATTGCCGATTTTGTTATTGAAAAGGAAAAAGGTGCATTGGAATCCTAGTTTATAAGCAGTGTGATTCTGTATAGGCAAAACTGGGAGAGCTGAAGATTACTCATAGATTTCAGCTGTTATTTTAGACATACGTTACAGAATATTTCTAAATATTGACGCGTGTTAAAACGAAATAGCATACTTTTCATACGTCTGCTGTATAATTTAAATGGGCAAGACAAAAAGTACGTCTGTTCTTAGAACCATAAGAACGAATGACAGCCGTAGCAACCTAACCTCTAATTCAAGCGCGAACGTGTGATGTGAACAAGATGTTTTCGTTGGTATGTTTTCACTTTGCTTCTGTTAAACATGCTAATGATGGATATATAAATTAGATAGGACAATTATCACAATTAAATGACAGTATATTTAATAATTAAATATTAATCTTGAACGAACTACCTAGTAGGCAACTTAATATACATAGCTAATAACCAATTCACGCGGTACGTTCATATCTTGGTTCATACGATTTTTAGCGATGAATCACCTTCAGCTCTCCCAGTTTTGCCTATAGTCGACTTTTGTTGCTCTAGTGGTTCATTTACTTATCTACTTCTGTCTGTAGTATACAAAATGAACCATAAGAAAATCATGTTGATCCGGGTCCTAGTTTTTGAGATATGTGTGCCACTTCAAAATTATAGTGATTTCTTTCAAAAATAATACAAAAACAGTCAATTTACTATGTTAGCTACTTTTAACGCAAGCTGTGGCTGATCTAGTTGACCAATCTTCACGTTTCAAACGGAACCGGATGGGAAATTGGCCGAGGAATTCATTCCTGAAAGCCGCGTTTCTCTAAGGTGCACGGTTCGCGAGAAAAGCGCGAGAAACCGCGAAAACTATAGTTTTCCACTTTCTGGCCAAACCGTACGAGTTACGGGAAAACCAACATCACCGCTGAAGTCAGCACATCCCAATGCATAAAACTGCATTAAGACTGCATTAAAACGCTCTATCCTTCAAAAAATTATCAAATTATTTTCTATATAAATTTAGCGCATTCAGATAGAAAAAAGTGAGCTTTCTAACCGTTCGCGATAGAAAGGTTAACTCCCCACCAAATGATATCTCTCGATGAGTTCATCAAAAATATATATACTTTTATAGGTCTAACGTATACCATTTTGAAGTTATGTAGTCCATTTCCCTTATTTTTGTGTTGTTTGGAATAACGTAATTTCAACACAACTCGGTAACCAGTAGAGACAGAGACTTTTTCTATGTGAATTTGGAACCAGCGCACCCATTTTAGTAGGCTAGCATAGGTTTTATGTTGATCCGGGTCTTAGTTTTTGAGATATTTGTGCCACTTCAAAATAATAGTTTCAAATATGTGATTTCTTGCAACATTTTAGCCAGTCGGCGAAAACTGCCTTTAATCAAATTAAAATTGCCGTTCTTGATACAATTTTTGACGCAGTTTACGCCGGTGTCATTAGAATTTTCCTACTTGGAACGGTACGGAAGTTATGACGTTCCCAAGATATCAAAAATAATGCAAGAACAGCCAAATTAGTATGTTAGCACCTTTTAACGCAAGCTATGTCTGATCTAATCGACCAATCCTCACGTTTCAAACGGTACCGGATGGGAAATTGGCCAAGGAATTCATTTCTGAAAGCCGCGTTTCTCTATGGTGCACGGTTTGCAAGAAAACCGCGAGAAACCGCGAAACTATAGTTTCCCACTTTCTGGCCAAACCGTACGAGTTACGGGGAAACCGACCTCACCGTTGAATTCAGCACATCCCAATGCATAAGCATGACCGTATTAAAATGATTTAGCCATCAAAAAGTTATCAAGTTATTTTCGATATAAATTTAGCACATTCAGATAGAAAAAAATGACCTTTCCAACCGTTTGCGATAGAAAGGTTTATTCCCCACCAAATGATAGCTCTCGATGAGTACATCAAAAATATATTTACTTTTATTGGTCTAACATATGCCATTTTGAAGTTATGTGGTCCATTTCCCTTATTTTTATGTTATTTGACTTTTTACTATGAATTGAAAAAGGACACTGCCATTAATATACAGGATTTTTTGTTGTTGTTGCACAGTATAAATGCAGTCAAATTATATGCAATCAAACATGCTTCCTAAACTTAAATCAACTGCTACGCTTGAATGTTATTCTTTTATAATCCTTTTATTGTTAGTAAGATCAATTTCTGTGGCAATAAGGAAACTACAATCCTCATTTACATATACTACTTCAACACTATCAACTGTCACATAAAAAAAATTTCTTCTACAAAACTTCTGACTGGCTGATTTTAAAGAATTATATAAGCTAAACATACTTTACCTCACATAATTCTGTACTGTACTTTTACCACATCCACGTAGCTACATTTGTAAAACTTTGACATGGTAGCTTTTGCCCCATTTTCTGCACCAGTAGTCCACGGGGAGCAATAAAAAGTTGGGAGTAATACGGTACGTGCGAGCGTGTAAGTGTCATAATTAAAAGGAAAACGTGTTCCGAGACATGCTAGTATATGAATGTGCTGCAGCAGCAATTACAGTGCCCTGGGCGATGGAACTAAGTCTTAGTATTAAGTTGCAGCGCCAGTGTCATGCACATATGCTCAAATTTAGTTACCTGTACCTGCTTTAGCATTGTTCCTCAAGTTTATTAGTCGTGCTATACGTGGTATCCCGTAAGGAATTGACTCTAAATTGTGTAGAATGTGGAACAGGTTGTAGTTTGCTAAGGAATGCTTTTAGATGATCCAGATGGTAAAATAAAGTTTAGAATTATATAGATATAAGTAAGTAATAGATTTTAAAATACATACCTTGGTCTAAATTACTAGTATATTATTTGACGAGCATGTAACTAAAGATCGCTCGACTCACAAATATATTTTTCTACTTTGCGTTCGTTATAAACTCATAACGAAACCGCTTTCGGTGTCGTTATGAAAACACTAGACCACAAACTTTTAGTAACTTTTAATTTTCCGAGATTGAAGATTTTGACGTCTTGTGTCAAATAAGGCTGACATCTCAATGGCTATTGGCTCGCGTCAATCGTATTTGTGAATTTTACGCCAACTACCAACTGTTGAATGTAAAATTATTCTATATTGTAAGATGACAGTCGCAATTTTCGAAATTTATGTAAAATTAATGTCGCAAAGTAGAAAAAATAGTATATAACACTCGTTTTATAAGACGTATTGGCGCACTCGTTCCATTTGGGCACTCCTCGCTACGCTCGTCGTGCCCAAAACACCTCGTGCGCCAATTTCTGTCTTATAAAACTTGTATTATAATATACTATTTTTTACTTTGCGTTCGTTATAAACTCATAACGAAACCGCTTTCGGTGTCGTTATGAAAACACTAGATCACAAACTTTTAGTAACTTTTATTCCTCCAAGATTTATGACATTGACGTCAAGTGTCAAATAAATCTGACATCTCAATCGCTATTGGTTGGACTGAATCGTATTTCCGAATTTTACCACAACCGCCAACTGTTGGCGATAAAACTACTCCAGATTGTAAGACGACAACAGCAATTTTCGAAATTTATGTAAAATTAATGTCGCAAATTAAATCACGTGAATAGCTTGCGTCCACGGAAACAAATGCCATAATAACCTTTCCGATGACGAAATCCTCCGAACTGTGGAACTTAATCCGATCAGATTTATTCCAGTGTAAAATTCAAATTTACTTCTAGGGTTGGGCGGGGAGGACGGTAGCGATGATTATTTTTATTCATAAAGGACGACGCTCGTCCTGGATGAGCATCGCGACGTCAATCAAGCCGCCATAGAGGCGATAATACCAGCGCCAAACCACTTCCGGCATAATCTAATATTTAACGCCATGCCGCCGCAGAATGGGGTGCACATTAATAAATTGAATCGATTCCCACCCATATAGGGTGCGCGCCAGTCGAATTATAAATTAAATAACCACACTTGGATGCAATTCAATTCCTACCTCCACCTATCTACATTATATACTAAGGTGAGTACCCGATATGACGATCCTTAAAGATATTCCAGCTGTGAATGATAGTATAATAGTTATTCTTTAAAATTCGTTTAAAGAAATTAAACAAAACTGGCCCCAGAACAGAACCTTGTGGTATCCCTAAGCTGTTTATTAATTCACTTGACTCATTTTCTCCAATCCTAACCCTTTGTCTCCTGTTTGCTAAATAGTTTTCAAGCCATTTCTATTCATCCAATTCATTTCAATTCAATTCATATCTATTTCGGCGTGTTAAATTGTTGATTTGGCCTCACTGCGCACTCACTCGAATTCGTTAATTCGTAGAGCCGTTAAGCGAAATATGTTTAAATTGAAATTTGCAGCCGGTCGCAATGTCGATGAGTGCAAACTTTACACGTATACATACAAATCTGTAAATAAATGCGAATGATATATAGGCTAGGTACACAGGCTATACATGCAGGCGATAACATAGCGCGTTCGCACAAAAGGGTGCGAATAGCCGTTTCTAATATTTGTAAAATGTATCGGCAGTATTTATTACGGCATAACGGAACACCGACCGGCGTAAAGTGTTATACTATAAAATTTTAACCGATACGTTGCATTTTTATTCAATTATGAGTTTATTCGTTATAACTTTGTATAGGTTTTGTTAACAATAATTTTGTTGCGAATAGTGTCTAAAATGTGCACATAATGTAATATACAATGTAAAATAAACATATTACTGTTAATAATGACAAATTAGCTCAAATTGGATACATTGATAATAATAATAATGATTCACCGATAAACAACGTAAAATCTATGTTTCAAAAATCCTCCTGAACAAACTAAAATAGATAGAGGGCTGTACTTGTTAGAATTAATTACCCAATGTATCTGATCCATAAACGTGTATAATAATAATTTGTTTCCCAACTACGTTCCTCGTAATCGCACATGAAGCGAAATAATAACATTCAACCACCGATAAACAACGTAAAATCTAAGTTTCAAAAATCCTCCTGAATAAACTAAAATAGATAGAGAGCTGTACTTTTTAGAATTAATTACCCAATGTATCTGATCCATAAACGTGTATAATAATAATTTGTATCCCAACTACTTTGCTCGTAATCGTACATGAAGCGAAATAATAACATTCAACGACTGATAAACAACGTAAAATCTAAGTTTCAAAAATCCTCCTGAACAAACTAAAATAGGGAGAGGGCTGTACTTTTTTGAATTAATTACCCAATGTATCTGATCCATAAACGTGTATAATAATAATTTGTATCCCAACTGCTTTGCTCGTAATCGCACATGAAGCGAAATAATAACATTCAACCACCGATAAACAACGTAAAATCTAAGTTTCAAAAATCCTCCTGAACAAACTAAAATAGATAGAGGGCTGTACTTTTTAGAATTAATTACCCAATGTATCTGATCCATAAACGTGTATAATAATAATTTGTTTCCCAACTACGTTCCTCGTAATCGCACATGAAGCGAAATAATAACATTCAACCACCGATAAACAACGTAAAATCTAAGTTTCAAAAATCCTCCTGAACAAACTAAAATAGATAGAGAGCTGTACTTTTTAGAATTAATTACCCAATGTATCTGATCCATAAACGTGTATAATAATAATTTGTTTCCCAACTACGTTCCTCGTAATCGCACATGAAGCAAAATAATAACATTCAACCACCGATAAACAACGTAAAATCTAAGTTTCAAAAATCCTCCTGAACAAACTAAAATAGATAGAGAGCTGTACTTTTTAGAATTAGTTACCCAATGTATCTGATCCATAAACGTGTATAATAATAATTTGTATCCCAACTACTTTGCTCGTAATCGCACATGAAGCGAAATAATAACATTCAACCACCGATAAACAACGTAAAATCTAAGTTTCAAAAATCCTCCTGAACAAACTAAACTAGATAGAGGGCTGTACTTTTTAGAATTAATTACCCAATGTATCTGATCCATAAACGTGTATAATAATAATTTGTTTCCCAACTACGTTCCTCGTAATCGCACATGAAGCGAAATAATAACATTCAACCACCGATAAACAATGTAAAATCTAAGTTTCAAAAATCCTCCTGAACAAACTAAAATAGATAGAGAGCTGTACTTTTTAGAATTAATTACCCAATGTATCTGATCCATAAACGTGTATAATAATAATTTGTATCCCAACTACTTTGCTCGTAATCGCACATGAAGCGAAATAATAACATTCAACCACCGATAAACAACGTAAAATCTAAGTTTCAAAAATCCTCCTGAACAAACTAAAATAGGGAGAGGGCTGTACTTTTTTGAATTAATTACCCAATGTATCTGATCCATAAACGTGTATAATAATAATTTGTATCTCAACTACTTTGCTCGTAATCGCACATGAAGCGAAATAATAACATTCAACGACTGATAAACAACGTAAAATCTAAGTTTCAAAAATCCTCCTGAACAAACTAAAATAGATAGAGGACTGTACTTTTTTGAATTAATTACCCAATGTGTCTGATCCATAAACGTGTATAAAATAAATTGTATCCTAACTACTTTGCTCGGAATCGCGTATGAAGCGAAATAATAACATTCAACCACCGATAAACAACGTAAAATCTAAGTTTCAAAAATCCTCCTGAACAAACTAAAATAGATAGAGGGCTGTACTTTATTTATCAATTTGGAGCTTTGTAATAAAATTCTGAGCGCCCGATTTTGTTGTACTTGAATTTTTTTAATGTCTTTGTCTGTACACAAAAATATTATACTGTTGCAATAGTTAACGAATGGTTCTATAATCGTATGGTATAGAGATATTCTAGCTTTTAATGTAAGTTTATTAGATATTCTTCCTAAATAGCTATCTTTCGGCTCACCTAGTGGACCACTAGTGAAGCAATATCGTTAATATATAAATTAAACAAAACTGGCCCCAGAACAGAACCTTGTGGTACCCCTAAGCTGGATATTAATTCACTTTCTCCAATCCTAACCTTCTGTCATCTATTTTTTAAATAGTTTTCAAACCATTTCAATTCTTTTCCTCTGATACCGTACAAGTTTCCATTTTTTCTAATCACTTTTAACTTTCGGCACGACTACAATACTTTATCATACTATGTATGATAGAGTAAAAATAGAGTGTCAACTGTAACAATATAATGTCCCAATCGTAGTTATAACATTACAGCTACCTACGATAGAATAATTTCAGTACGAAAACCAATTTAAAAGAATTTACTGCTTGTAAAGCTATAATACGACGTTCACCGTCTTCTGTAAAACTTTCCACTATTCTCCGGGTAAAGTCCGTGGCATTCAATCCGGGTAGCAGTATCTATTCATACGTGCGTGTTTCTTACGTGAGTTTTCTTTGCCTAGCTCGTCTCTCTTCGTGTACGCTCTTGTGGTTTTCTTTTAGGACGACAGACACACACACACACTCAGTACCGTAGATACGGGTAACAAGATCGTTTACTTATTTGAACAGGAGTAAGGCTCCATTGAAAAGGGGACCATCGCGTCTCTTTAGACGGGGTCCGGGATAAGTTTAGCATAACAAGAAGCACCTTTGTACGTGACGTATGAGAACAAACCACTCACGACGTTGGCGGGTGGGAGCAGGAGAGCTATGTAAGCTGCAAGGCAAACATTTACTGAAAAGACAGACATGTACGTAACCGAAATTCGCACCTTAGAGGCAAACTGCGAATGATTATATCTCTTCAGTTAGGTATAGACCTGAAGTGCTGTTAGAGGCTTTTGTGAATGCATAGTTGTGAATCCATCCTTGAGATTGGATTCTTTTGAATTGGTTTATTTAATATTGATAGATTCAGTTGGACTTCTGTTTCTGACTTTGATGAGTTTAAAACTCTTGTAGTATTTTTCCGAAAAAGAAATAAATATGAAATAAGTATATTTGACGACTAGTAGTACTTGACCTACTCACCGAGAACCGGTGACGAGATCAGCTGGCTGCCGAGCGAGCCAGTCAAATAAATCTTTTGATTTTTTTGGGATGGATATTATTATCAAAAATTAGAAAATAATATACATTTTGACCAGAATTTTACAAGGATTATATTTGTGGAGAGACAAAAATTGCAAAATCGTGATCATCGTTTTAATTATCGAGGACTTGGGATAGTTGTTTTGGGACTTTGGTTAAGTGGTCAAGTTCGTTTTGGAGGTATGTGGGGTGGGTTATAGACATTGCTCCTTTCACAAGGGTGTTGATCACTGCTTGTTTCTGAGCGGGGTGATGGTGGGAATTGGCATTGAGGTATCTGTCGGTCGCAATTGTTCAAAATGTCTGACTCCACTGGTTTTAGAGCGAGAGAAACGAAAATACTTTTATTTTATTGAATTGAATACTGTATTTTGCATACTACATTCCTACTTCCAACCGCTGTGTTCTAGTCTCAACATAAGCGCGAGAAAAGTGTAAAGATGTAGTCAATTTTAACTGTTTGTAGATAGGACAATTGTACGCAAGTAATGTATGTATTGTATCGAATAGTTTCAATGAATGCATCCATTCCTTCGCTGATAATTCAGAATAACGGGGAAAAAAGAAAAGTCCTTCTTCTGCGAAGTAGTTGTTTTAATTATATACTCTGGTTATTAGTTTCGAACGATTATGTTCATCATCAGACCAGCTGAAAAGACAAAGGATAACACAAACAGTTTTTCAGCGTATACAAATTAACATGGTGTGACAAAATACCTGTAAAACTCACCGTCGGGTTTAGCTTCGGTGAATACAAAAACAGAAACACATAATCTAACAATAATCAAAAGTCGGAAACAGTCTCGAAAGGGATTATAGAACAAATCACAGTGCAGTGGATAAAATTCGCACCACACGTATAGCGTAAACAACAGTTTAGTATAAAATGGAAACGGATATCTGAAATGCTTAGCAAATGAAAAAAAAACAGCGGCAGAATTTGAAATTTGGAACTAGGATGTACAAAATAACGGTGTTATAAGGTGAACAAAACAACACAAGACAAATTGTAGGGGGAGCAAGCACTAAGCACCAACGTCATATAAAGCTCTTATAGAGTTGTACTTCATTAAGCTAAGTGACCTCGTTTAGTAGGTTTATTGAATTATTTTTTTTTGCATTTTTCTATATGGTTTTTTTATATACGCTGAAAAACTGTTTGTCATATCCTCTCTCTTTCCAGTTGGTCTGATGATGAACATAATCGTTCGCAGAAGAACGACTTTTCCTTTTTCCCCGTTATTCTATATATTGTACAATAGTACAGTAAAAATACTGTAGATAATTTTCAGTAAGCTTGAAGTTTGATCTTAGTTACTTAAGAATTCACCCAGAATCCTCCACAGAAATATTTCGATGTACCTCCATCGGAAACCACGAAAAACAAATGACGCGTATAATTGCACAATCCGGTATCCGCCTAGAGGGCAGCACCTCTTACCAGACAGATCCGGTAACGAGATAAAACATCAAGTCCGTCTCAAGATCACCCTCGGCATTCGGATTACTGGTCCGAACACAACAACAACCAGCAGAATCAGCCAGCGTTCGTTCACAGCAGCACGTAAATTCGAAATTTATAAAGAATCGCAAGCGCAGCCATTTCACCAAAACAACATTTGATTACTTAAAGTCCCGTTCGCGATGAGTTTCGCCAACGTTTTCTATTGTTCAGCAGGGAGGTTCGTCCTTTCTTTTCGTCCTGTTTCGTGCCTTCGACTCTCGACACAACCGCAAGCAAGCCACTCGAGAATTTAGCTGGAGGCCTCGACGCTTCAGTCTCAACGCTACACGGCTCTTGCCGACGGAGATATAAATCAAGCAAAACAACTAGCATTTAATATTGCTGTCGTGGTTGGTGGTAGGGTTCGGTACAAAATCAGCGAATTTATTAAATATAACCCGCGAGCATGGTTTTCCGACATAGCAGCCGCCGAATATCTTGTAGCAGTCTATCCCACTTCTGATCGCGCGGTTACCGACGACGACGACGACGCGACGGTGGCGGAATCTGATGCTTGCGTCTGCGGATTTACGAAGACACCGGCGTCAGTGTACGTGGCATTTCTAGGGAATGGTAATATGTAAATTTGGTGATCGGGAACAAGATCCAGGCGACGGATTTGAATTTTTAATTAGCGGTTGTGGTATTTGCTACCTGCTCGTATAATTAGCTGAATATGTTTTCTTCTTGTTTACGGGTTGCTTACGAACCTGGTGTTTATTTATGTTGTTTCGCTAGCATCTACATTTACTTTTCCTAAAGGAATTTCAGATAAAAAAATGATAGTTAAAAAGTTGATGGGACAAGTTAAAGAGGTTAGGTTTCTGTGTAATAAAGGTTGCGAACAAGATTTTCATGGAAGCAGAAAATTTAGGAGAAAACCCAACCTTATTTTATATATGGAAACATCAAAAACCTAACCTAAAAACGAAAGTAAATGACTTGAATTGTAACAATATTAAAGGAACAAGAACATCTAAGAAAATTCAAAGTTGGTTTAACTGGGTGACATGAATCTTTTTATAACTTAGCAAATATATCTCTAAATGGTACTTACATTTTTGATGTTTTTGACGTTTAGAATTCATTGGTGATACACAATAATTAATAAGAAATATTTTAAGAAAACTTCTCCGAAAATAGTTTACGTCACTGACCATTACAACCAAATTTTGATAGTCCATATTATGTCCAAGACGGCTAACATGTGAAGCCAATGCACAAGTTTCAGGCATCAATGTTGATCCACTTTTATGTTGTGAAATACGTTTTTTCTATTGTTGTGAAGTCTGCATTTAATCTTGTAAATAACATCTGAACGCAAATCGTATAGAAGCTCATCCAGTATTTCAGAGAAATAAATTCCTAAACTCTTCAATGTACGACGTGCAAAAATCAAATATTGACATTTAAAAATATTAACAGGTTAGAAGTAAGACCAGTAAAGTAAGTGTGCATCTGTGCGTATCACTGTTCATATTTGATGTACATGCACGACTACTGTAAACTAGTTTTCTAATCAGAATACGAGGATATGAATTTTCTTCTAATATAATTTTTTGAGGTTTTTGTTGATCAAAGAAGGATGAACAATTTTGGATATACTATTCTTCTGGCCCAATATAAAGTTCTTTTTGATTTGTGAACGATGATTCGATAAGTAATTTATGTATCGGCCAGCTTTGGTATTCAAGAAAGGCACACTCCCATCTGCTTCATTTTCAACAGTAAATTTCAATCTTGAGTGATAGGAAGTAAACAATTCAAAATTTCATCTACTTTATCTTCTAGTACCGCACAAATTAGGTCGCCCACATACTTCTTAACGTTAAAAGATAATTTAGGTATTATATATACTACATCCAAACTGATTATCACAAAATCGTTAGGCAAAACATAGTAATCATTGTCTTGATGACATGTTGATGTTAGAATGTTCGCAATGTATTTGGTTGTAGTTCTTGGGTGTGTGAATTGTTTGAAGCTAGAATGGGACGCAGAGGAATTTCAAGTTTATGGATTTTAGGAAGTCCATAAAAACGAGTGGCAATAGATTTATATGTTCTTAGTTTTTTGCTGTAACATCGTCAATTTCATGGCATCTATTCAGTTTGTTAATCCATGTATTGCTTTTCTTTTGGATAGTTGTAGTTCGATTCTTTTTCAGCTTCTAGTAATTAACCTCGTTATTTAGGATGTCAAGAACTTTCTAATGATAGGCTTCTTTGTCCATAGCTACGGTTACGTTGCCTTTATCTGCCCTGAATATCAGTAGGTTAGGGGTAGTTTTTAAAAAAGCTTCGTGTCTTTGAAAATGTTGTCTTCAAAAGTTGGCTTCAATTTTTGTTTTCATGTAAGAAATTCGTAATTATGTACCCCTTAACCTAAATAAATTTTGTGTAGGTAATTCAAAATCGTTGATGATGAGTTCGAAGTCCCACTTACGAATGTTTTCATTTTTAATACTATTGAAAAGTGTTTCATACCTCAGAGATAATCTACGTACGTATTCCTCAACAATGTCAGATGGTATAAAATTGAAGAGAGCATCCGTCATATTCCAAGTATTATGTTCTAGTTTCCCAATAATGGTGATAATAATACCAATTTCGATGTTTAGTATCTTGTTCCTCACACTTTTATTGAAGTTCTCAACTCGTTGGCATATAGGATCTACATCAGTTTCAATTAAATTTAGAAGAATTTTAATGCTATGGACTATTTGGATTTTTTTGTATACTTATACATATATACATAATCTTTGAATAATTATTCCTAGTGAAGATCTACTGAACCAACATAAATTAAATAAGTACTTATACGTGTTTAGACGCTTATACGCCACAATTTTCAATTAGTTCGCGTGCGCTAAAATGAAGTTACAAGGTTTTCCTCTAAACGAATATGAAAATGTCTGGCGTATTCAGGCCAGCACTCAGCCAGTCCGCTCTGGCCTGACTGTTCCGAGCGTTAGCAAGAATGGAAAATAGAAATGACTCGACGGTGATATTTTCGACGATCACGGCACCGTCGAGATAGCTAAATTTGCCCGCGCAGGCAACTTCCGTAAAGTCCACACCGTCAACTCATAACTTCATTTGGCTAATGAAGCCAAAGCGGTAAATGCATTATTATATGCAAATGAAGTGCGCTAAGCCGAATAATTCCGACGGTGCGGACTCGACAGAACCCAAAACAACACGCGCACACACGTACACAAATGATTCCTGGTCGGGTCGAGATACGGAAATTATGCCACGAGCGCAGAATAACGCTTTCATTGTACTGTGATGAGCGGTGAATGAATTTAAAGGATAGGAATTGTTTGTCGGTGTAGTAAACGTACAAGTAAAGTAAATTTGATTGAGTGAGAATTATTTTGGAGAAAAGGAAAATTAAAAAAAAAACTGCTTTGACTGGATTTGAAATGGGATCTTCCCTATCGCCGGGCTCCAAAAAACTAATAATTTGATAAAATTTGTTAAAAAACTTTTGTAATCGTTCACAAAATATTGTATTTAAATTCATCAATATTATCTCCTGCCTCCGTTTGGAGGCAGAAAAGGATACAAAGTGTTAGTATATGGTACCAACCTTAGAAACTGCACAGGGGTCATGTATACCGTGTGACCCACGCCATAGGTACTCTTCTTATTATTTTTTATGTATGACGCTGAAAAAATTAAAGTACCTTTAAACAGAAATGCAATTTTTGGGATAATCATGAGGTTAGCGTGACTTCCGCTTTTTCCGGAAATGACGTCACCATTGAAATTATTAATGGTACTTTATAGTATTCGTGTGATATTTTCAATCAGTATTACATTCTGAACACAAGAACATATCAATCGGCAAATATTATCACCAAAGCAACGAAAAAATTACATTTTTTGTTTATTAATTTAGATGGCTATGAATTCGTGAAAATAGTCGTAAATTGTCAAATAAACACTGCCACTGTCACCGAATTTCAGCGGTCTCTATTTTGCATTGTATTTACCAAAGGCATTTTTAACATTGCAATTCAAACAAGCCTTTGGTAATAACAATATTGATGATCGATATGTTTTTGTGTCATCCTCATTGAAAAGATTACACAAGTAATATAGGGTGCCATTTGAAACATTAATGATGCGTCGTTTCCGGAAAAAAAACATTATGCTGAATGCAATCAAGGTATCCTAAAAAATTGCACTTTGGTCTATTAGCATTTCTCAAAATTTAATTTACCCAATAATAAACATAACGAAACGCAAGGTGGCAAATGTCCTCGTTGCCCCTTGCCCCTGCCCCCCCTCCTGGATACGCCTATGCATACGTAGTACGTAGAGGTAAACAACGTCACTATGTTGAACGCGTACCTGTACGCCCCACCAAAGACCCGAGCGCGTCGACTGTGCAGAAAAACTGGTCCCAACCAAGTCAAGACGCACAGTTTTCTAACATATGCACCTCAACGTTTTGTCACGTAGCTACGCCGGGCCGTATTAGATCGGTCCGCTTTTCCTTCTTAATTTACCGGTAATTATCGCTATTTTAACTACCATACGGTAATCGGTGTTCGTGTTTCGCGTGACGTGACCCATTCGGTCGGGAAACTGTTCATAATTTTGCGGGATACAGTGCCGATGAGTGTTTGTGCGCGACCACGATAATATTTCCATTGTTGCTCTCAAAATATTGCGTCCAATTCGTACCTGGTCCTGGTTCGACAGTACAAAACGGGTTGCCGACTTCTTCCTACACGGATATGCTAACGGATTAACCCTTCCTGGGCATGGACCTAAGACGGACTTACAACCTCCGCTTCCATGAGACGCCGAAAGGAAAGCGGTAAAAAGTAGTATTAGCCGTCGTGCTTGCGGATGGGTGAGCGGAACAGGGGAAAGAGTTACCAGCTAGCTAGCAACCAGCTAGCTAGCTTTGTTATCAAAGAGCGACCTATGACCCCGCGATACCTTCCAAACGGTATATTTTGTTCAATTACTTATCAAATTTTGATAGCATAATCTGTGGAAATATTATCTGGTGCTAACGTGTGTCAACGGGACTGTCCATAAGGCTGACGAAGAAAACTGGAGGGACGACATCAAGGTAATTAATTCCTTTAGTATTGTGGTATACAGGGTGTCTCACGGAACTGGTACATTAGAGGTTTCTCATGTTCTACTATTCCTGCAAACTTGAAATTTTGGAACTAGGAGTTACTCGATCTGAGCTCTTCAGCGAAATCATTCTCAAGTTAACTGTCACGTCCGATCACCGGAAGTCTGTATCAACTTTGTTATTTTAAATGGAGTGATATAATTTTTATTTCATTTTTGGTTTCTACGCAACAAAATACATAATTTTTGATTATATTTCCCTTTACCTAAATATCACCATTTTTGAGTTCTTTGATTTTACTAATTACAAATAAAAAAATATCTGATGTGGCCAGGCACATAACTTTATCATACTATAAATTACTTTATCATATGTGATAAAGTAAAAATAAACGTATGGCATGGGTGACCCGGTATATATCATGAGAGCTTGGTCAGATTCCAGAGTGTGAACTATGTTGTAAACCCTTATCAATCTCCAACATATTGTTTTTGTACTGGTCCCAATTTCTGGCCAATATGTTCACAGCTAAACACAAAATTACAATTTTAGAATTTTTGTCTCCTTTTTTTATTTTTTCAGCAGTAGATTGTTTGTAATACAAGTATATTCAAATGACTATCAAATCTAGAAATAAGGTTTAAGTGCCTTTTTTGTGGTTCTGAGATAATAAGCTTTACATTAAAGTTGTGTTTTTCGATTTTGTAATAAACGAAATAGCAAATTGTTTTTAGGGTAGGTACTTTATTATTTCATAAAATGGTAAAGAAAGAGTAAACATCGTCTTTAGTCATATTATACACACATAACTTATTGATTTGCGTCTTATTACGATCTCCCAATCTACACAATCTGACAAAAACTTGAGGAGTTCGTTTTTCTTTCTCAAATAAATCAAAACTACTGTCACACTCCATGTATGTATGTCCAGGGTCAAGGAACTTAACCGATATAACTTAATCTCTGTTATATTGGTGACTTGAGTACACAAACTGAATAATTTTCAAACGTTTTTATTTTTATTTTGAGTTCTGCAGAAATTGTTGTATGCAGCAATATTTAGTATACCTAATATACTTTAGAGGTGGTTAATAAGGGTGACGGCAGTGCCTATTGCAAATCAGAGGATTTTTGAAACTTAGATTTTACGTTGTTTATCGGTGGTTGAATGTTATTATTTCGCTTCATGTGCGATTACGAGCAAAGTAGTTGGGATACAAATTATTATTATCCACGTTTATGGATCAGATGCATTGGGTAATTAATTCTAAAAAGTACAGCCCTCTATCTATTTTAGTTTGTTCAGGAGGATGTTTGAAACTTAGATTTTACGTTGTTTATCGGTGGTTGAATGTTATTATTTCGCTTCATGTGCGATTACGAGCAAAGTAGTTGGGATACAAATTATTATTATACACGTTTATGGATCAGATGCATTGGGTAATTAATTCTAAAAAGTACAGCCCTCTATCTATGTTAGTTTGTTCAGGAGGATTTTTGAAACTTGGATTTTACGTTGTTTATCGGTGGTTGAATGTTATTATTTCGCTTCATGTGCGATTACGAGCAAAGTAGTTGGGATTCAAATTATTATTATACACGTTTATGGATCAGATACATTGGGTAATTAATTCTAAAAAGTACAGCCCTCTATCTATTTTAGTTTGTTCAGGAGGATTTTTGAAACTTAGATTTTACGTTGTTTATCGGTGGTTGAATGTTATTATTTCGCTTCATGTGCGATTACGAGCAAAGTAGTTGGGATACAAATTATTATTATACACGTTTATGGATCAGATATATTGGGTAATTAATATTAAAAAGTACAGCCCTCTATCTATTTTAGTTTGTTCAGGAGGATTTTTGAAACTTAGATTTTACGTTGTTTATCGGTGGTTGAATGTTATTATTTCGCTTCATGTGCGATTACGAGCAAAGTAGTTGGGATACAAATTATTATTATACACGTTTATGGATCAGATACATTGGGTAATTAATTCTAAAAAGTACAGCCCTCTATCTATTTTAGTTTGTTCAGGAGGATTTTTGAAACTTAGATTTTACGTTGTTTATCGCTGGTTGAATGTTATTATTTCGCTTCATGTGCGATTACGAGCAAAGTAGTTGGGATACAAATTATTATTATACACGTTTATGGATCAGATACATTGGGTAATTAATTCTAAAAAGTACAGCGCTCTATCTATTTTAGTTTGTTCAGGAGGATTTTTGAAACTTAGATTTTACGTTGTTTATCGGTGGTTGAATGTTATTATTTCGCTTCATGTGCGATTACGAGCAAAGTAGTTGGGATACAAATTATTATTATACACGTTTATGGATCAGATACATTAGGTAATTAATTCTAAAAAGTACAGCCCTCTATCTATTTTAGTTTGTTCAGGAGGATTTTTGAAACTTAGATTTTACGTTGCTTATCGGTGGTTGAATGTTATTATTTCGCTTCATGTGCGAATACGAGCAAAGTAGTTGGGATACAAATTATAATTATACACGTTTATGGATCAGATACATTGGGTAATTAATTCTAAAAAGTACAGCCCTCTATCTATTTTAGTTTGTTCAGTAACAATATTTTTTGAGTTTTTGTTTTTAGTAATATCAGAACTCATGTTTGTTTACGCGACACTATTTAACCACTAGTAAACATGCTACGAAGTAGCAACAAGATTATCTCTTTATGACACTACCTTTTAAGTCGGTACTCATTAAAAAAAAAAGTGGGCTTAAAAACCCTTTCACTTCCAAGCCCCTGAATTATTAGTTTTCTTTAAGTGGTTTAACAACTTTTGATATGTTCATATATTGCGATGTGTGATCTGAGTGATCTACATGAGTGATCTACCATATTATATAATAAACTGCAAGTTCATTTTCTTTGGCAAAATGCAAAAGCTATTGAACATTATTGTTTAAATTGCAATATTTTTTTTTCTAAATCTTTCTTCTACAAAAACTCAGATTTTGGCATGATCAAAAACTGAAATATTGCTAATTGATACGGCTTTATAAACAGACCTACTTGAGAACCTATCTACTTACTTCTTGCCTAATTACTCCATGGGATGCCTGAATCTTAAAAAAAAATAATTAATCATTTCTCAGAAAACTTCTAATCAAAGGTCGTTCAGTACTTTTATTTGATATTTCCCCTATTGCACTTTAACAAACTTCTTCATTGAAAGTAACGCCGTGAAAATAGAATTTAATAGCAGCCTACAAAGTCATTACCTTCATGGCGATAACCTGCCTCAACACAAACATCGTTACCCTCGCCGCAATAGACACGCCTTAATCTAAAATCAATTAATTATACATGGCCGTGCAAATTAAAGTTTAGTACTATTATTAAAAGAAAAAACTGACTCTCGAGAAATAACACTGTCGACGTTTAGAGGCCGCTAATGTGTTAGCTCTGGAGAAGCTACTTTTTTCCACAGAACCTAATTTGACTGTAATGATCGATTGATTACTGTCGCTGCGTCGAAGAGCTTGATAAATGATTGGAAAACTCCGGGCAGGATGATCTATAGCCATCGTAACAACAGTTTTCCCGCGCCGGGTTAGCGTTCTTAAAGAAGCTTTTCCCTTGAGTGACCCTAGCAATAAATGAATAAATAATTGGAATAATAATACTAGCTACAAGAGTTCATAGCGAGTGAACTGTATTCTATCTATTGATATAATGTTTTTGTATATAATTTCGTATACCTTATTATATATTATTGGAAATTGTAGCATACTAGGAATCATTTAAGGGGAGGTTCTCATGTAATTGCGAAATAAACTGCGAAATATGGGGCAGGTTTCTAAATTTAACTTGCTGTATGGGGGAAGGGTATTCATTAGGGTGATTCAAAAATGCATCTAAAAAATTTTTGTGTTGATAGAAAGGAACGACCCCCCAAATGGTTTCCAAATAAAAAAAGGTGTACACGTTTTTATTTTTGTTTTTGAAATTTTCATTTTTAGTAGTGTATGTCTAGGCCTTTAATTAACAGGGAAAAATGCATGGGTAGATGACATTTTTTGGTGTTTTTGGAATAATTGTTGTCGGAAAAATTAAGATTACTTTCCAATGACTTTCCACGGAAGAGTTTGACCTATTATACATATCAATTTGACGCCTCCAACCCACCCCCACAGTGCCCTGAAAGCTACCCTTAATGAAAAATGTACATTCTTCAGAAAATTTTACTTTCTAATCTGAAATGATTTCCATTGATTAAATAATAAAATATTATTCGTTTTCAATATCATTTATTTAAAAAAATTAATTGATTAAAATCCCTTTTTTAGGGAAATTGGGGAGTTACATTTGTTTTGAAAATATTAATTTTCGTAAAGTCAACCAATTTCATTAATCACATTTCTTTCTCCCTGTCTTATTCTGATTTTCTACCACTATATGTCAAGATAATGTTTCCTGTACTCTAATTTGATGAAATATTGAAAACCATCCCAAATTTAAATGATGTCACTTGAGAATAACAGTTTGCTTTGTAAACAAAATTATTTTAGGCGAATAGCAAAAAAAAAATTATGCAAATGGCAGATGTTAAACAAATGTGGGTTTATTAGATAATATAGCCAAGATATCTTAAACATAAAATTTATAAGTTAATTTCTCAAAAAAGCTGACATTTCTATCATAATTAGAAAAAGTTGATTGTTTAAAGTATAGGAAGATTTTTTTTAATCTATATCCTATATTCATTCATATTCTATATCTATATCCTTTATTTCTGTTTGTCATGTAAGTTTGCTATCACAGTTTTTTATAGCAACGCCATATTTTTGTGTTGAATTGAGTTAAACGAGATTTATTAATTGCCTTAATTTCATTAATCACATTTCTTTCTCCCTGTCTTATTCTGATTTTCTACCACTATATGTCAAGATAATGTTTCCTGTACTCTAATTTGATGAAATATTGAAAACCATCCCAAATTTAAATGATGTCACTTGAGAATAACAGTTTGCTTTGTAAACAAAATTATTTTAGGCGAATAGCAAAAAAGAATTATATAAATGGCAGATCTTAAACAAATGTGGGTTTATTAGATAATATAGGCAAGATATCTTAAACATAAAATTTATAAGTTAATTTCTCAAAAAAGCTGACATTTCTATCATAATTAGAAAAAGTTGATTGTTTAAAGTATAGGAAGAATTATTTTAATCTATATCCTATATTCATTCATATTCTATATCTATATCCTTTATTTCTGTTTGTCATGTAAGTTTGCTATCACAGTTTTTTATAGCAACGCCATATTTTTGTGTTGAATTGAGTTAAACGAGATTTATTAATTGCCTTAATTTCATTAATCACATTTCTTTCTCCCTGTCTTATTCTGATTTTCTACCACTATATGTCAAGATAATGTTTCCTGTACTCTAATTTGATGAAATATTGAAAACCATCCCAAATTTAAATGATGTCACTTGAGAATAACAGTTTGCTTTGTAAACAAAATTATTTTAGGCGAATAGCAAAAAAGAATTATATAAATGGCAGATCTTAAACAAATGTGGGTTTATTAGATAATATAGGCAAGATATCTTAAACATAAAATTTATAAGTTAATTTCTCAAAAAAGCTGACATTTCTATCATAATTAAAAAAAGTTGATTGTTTAAAGTATAGGAAGAATTATTTTAATCTATATCCTATATTCATTCATATTCTATATCTATATCCTTTATTTCTGTTTGTCATGTAAGTTTGCTATCACAGTTTTTTATAGCAACGCCATATTTTTGTGTTGAATTGAGTTAAACGAGATTTATTAATTGCCTTAAATGGTATTGGAGCTTTTTATGTCCTCGTATAGGAAAATTTTAGAGTAAAGGCGTATTGAAAATAATTGTTAAGTTTTGATAACTCTGGGGATACTTAGGTAACCTAGCCACTTAACCATCATTTTGCACCAAGGTCTGCAAAGGAAACACTTTTAATCGCTTTAATGTATTTATATCTAACTTAAAAAAAAATAAAACGAAAAACAAAAAATCTAAAATACAGCTCATCGTTTGGAGCCCTCAGCGCTACCAATATCCTAGATTGTGCTTTAGGGAACAAACAGATAAAGTAAAAAAAGTAACAGCAAACACTATATTATATTCAGTTGATGTTCTACGACCAACAACATATCCTTGCATATGTACCTATATGACATCAAAGTCGATGCATGAGAAGCATATTCAAAGTTAAATACGCGCGTATAGCAGAGTCAGCGCTGCATTCGGCGGAAAACCTATAAACTACTTTCGTTTCTCTGTATCCGCCGACTCCCTAGCCTGTGTTCTCGAAGCGGATATTTGCGACAGAAACGTCGAATGCGCGCGAGCAGAAGAAAATATCGAATACAAACATTTACCATACCCGCGGAGAGCGCTCGTGCGCTGAAAGAACTCATTAAAAATGGTTTATTGGACGGCATACAAACTTAAAATTAAACGTATTGAGCGCAACTTTGAAGTCGCCGACGGCAGTCTCCCAGCTTTCGCTCCGATTTTTCCTTAAACAGTTTTTCCGCTGCCTGGATTTTCCGCCAGCCCGCCTGTCCTGTCCGAAAGCAATCAAATATGTTTCATATATATATATATATCTCCGGAATCTCATCGTAATAAATGTATCCGAAGAGGGTTTCTTAAGACTCAATTCAGCGCTCTATTTTTCCTTTAATATCTTTCAATGGTTTTTTCAGAGAAGCATATTTTTAGACGCGCGTTTTTCTTTGCTGCGAAAGCTATCTATAAGCGGATTAATAAAGATTCTGATCATCGGTCCATTTAATGACATCTTTTTGCCACAATGGTATTCCATTTCATGTATTTGAATGGAATTATGGCAATACTTTACTGGAAAGAGAGTTTTTTATAGATTTAAAAAGGGCTTTGTTTAATTTCTTATACGTATTATCTTTTTTTAAATATGATCTAAATATGATTTTCTATGATCATGTGAAAAATAATAAGAAAAAACATACTAAACATTTGATATGAAATCTACAACATTGAACTTTATTTATTAGAAACCACAAAATATTACGTGTTTCATATTAACGGGAAAATACTAAAAACCACTTACATACTTATAAGTATATGAATAAAAATCACACTAATTTAGTGAAATAATAGCAATCACTTAAAGTGAAAATATACTACAATAGTACACGCAATAAGTAAATAAATATGAAGTGCGCTTGCTTAAAAAAACAAATATTTACAAAAGTCGAATGTACATGGAGTTATATATGTATAATTGTATAAACACAACGCATCTATAAATCGAAATTATGATAATTAAGTCAAGACCACAAAACATTTAGGTCCTTAGAATTTTATGTAGATCATTTGGCCATTTTTTACACAAAAGTTTTGTTATTTCTCTACGAATTTTGACCACCCTCTACTCGTGCGCCTGGAGCAGTTTGCTCCCACTGCTCCCCGTAGCTACGCCCCTGCCTTCTGCTATGCAACCTTGGTTTATATACGGTATCGAAGACTCAATCAGTGCAATGTAACGGGTACCAGAAAGTAACTAAACTTACTTCTAGTCTCTACGTTTCAGCCATTTTTGCTGCCACTTCTTTCTAACTTTCTGTTGTTTTTTTTTCTCATATTTTCATACTTCTTAACATAATTCTCTTCAATATAATACATAAATATGTACTATTACTTCATAATAAATCTTGTTTAACAATATGTAATACACACTAATATTTAAAAACTTGCTATCTCGAGTTTTGAACGCAACACTTGGATTGACCTGGAGTATCCGGCTTATTATAATTATTAGTTCTTATATTTAAATGACACACCTTACACGTCACTATGATATATTGATAAAGTGGTTCAAGTCTTAAGAAAACACATCATCAAGTTCCGTAATGCAAAAACCAGAAACAGCGAAAACCTTCAGAATTTGGCTTTCAATAATTCATGCTGGTATCAGATTTATGGGGTTAGTTTTCACATACCTTATAATCTATCATTCCAAAAGATATCTGCAATTACAGAACAAAATAAGAAGGAAAAAACAGTTACGAAAAAAGTATTACAGAAACTTGTTCCTCAAGGGTTTGACAATAGACAAACTTAAATAGCTTTGAAATTAATACTGCAAGAAGGTTTTTGTTTCAATTCCTCTTGTACCTCTGAAATAACAGGAGGTGGTAACGAATTAATAAAAACATTCCCTATCATACTTACAATATTAATGCAAGAAAATGTAGGTACAAGAAGCTAGAAATAATGATTATAGCAAATTAGACTTCATCATTCTAGGAAATATTCTATAGATCAGCGACCAATAAAGATGTTTTTCATCATTTCCTGTGTACCCCAGATCCATATATAACGAATTATTTCATTTTGAATTTAAATTATTATTTCCTAAAATATTTTGCAGTGGCTTTTATAAAGTTTAACATTTTTTATTATAATTGTAGATTGAATTAGTGAGACAGAAATAAAAACTCCTTAAATACAACGTTTCATTATATTGGGACAAAAGCTAATAATTAATAATTACAGTTTAACATTTCAATTTAATACACAGATTAATGCTTAGTCTTTTCTCAAAATTTTATAAGAATTCATCTAAAACTAACAAAGTGACAGCATTTTGTCCCCGAAAGGTAATTTTTGCCCCACTGAGCATCGGTTCATATAATGACATCGTGTTACCACAATGGTATTCCATTTCATGTATTTTAATCTAATTATAGCGATGGTGCAGCATACGATGGTTTAAAAAGGGTTATTATCATTATTATTCTTTTTATTATTATTATCATTATACCTAGGTGGGGTAGTTGTGAGTAACTGCTTTAAGTGGCCATCCAACAAAGTTCGTTAAACCCTTTATTGCAACGTTAAGAGGTTGAGACCTCTGGCGGGGCATCTAACCATACATTACGGTTTCATTGGAAAGCTTTTATCGTAAATTTTCTTTACATGTGAGCTGCTTTTATGTCCTGCCCGGTTTAGTACAGATTGGTACAATGCTGCTTTACTACAAATTCACTTTGTAGTTGTTTAAGTATGCATGTTATACAATCAATGTATTAAATTTATGTGAAAATTGTTTGATATTCTGTTCATGCTGTTGTCTTTCAGTTTATTTAAGGGTATATTAGACCGTATATAGTTCTCTAACACGATATTATCCATAAACATTGTGATAAATAGCAAAGTTTCGCAGTTTTTGATAGAGAAAAGACAACATTCCAAAAAAAGTGATCCATTAGGAACACACCAGGATAACAATAACAGTAAAAATGTTGATAATATTGAATTCGCTGCTGTATTTTACTCGAACCTGAAGAGACCATGTATTGGAAAGAACTATGGAAAACTTTCCACTTACATTTGTATGCAATTTTTACTCGACACAATAATATCTTTAATTTATTACTCATTCGTAACTATATGGCCTGTAATTTTAATTCCAGCATTAAGAATTTTTACGTTTCCACTTATTTTAAACAAATGATTAAACAAATGGTTGCATAACAGTAACAGTTTAAGACATTTGGTTAAAAAAGAAAAATTGTTTCTTGCAATTTTGGTCGTCATATTCAATAAGTTTTAAGGAAATTACAATTCAGCTTCAATCTAGTCCAATGTTCTACAGTTTATTATTATTTTTGTTATAATTGGAATTTAATTTTGAACATACAGGGTTAGCCAAAATGCGGGAACACCTAAATAATTCTCCAATCGTAAGAAATTTCCAAAAATGGTTCAAGCAAAAGTTTTTTTGCAAACCCTATTATTTTCTAATACAACACAATGTAAATTTTTATTTATTAATTCTCATTAATTCATTTTAAAACATTTTATAGAAATAAGTTTGATTGAAAATGCTGTATTTTTGAGTGTCATTAGTGTTATTATTTTCTCTTGTTTTTTTTTTTATTTTTTACCCGTTTGGTTAATGTAAAAGTTCATGAGTATTGATTAACTGCGTTTAACTAAAAAAGTTAATCTTACAGTCTGTTAGATAAAGGAAAGATTTGCAAATTTCCATAATCAAAAATACAGGTTGTTTAAACCCAAAAAACTTTTATTTAAAAAAAAAATTTTACCGTTGACAATATTACGGTGTTGAATTATTTCTAATGCATTTTATCAAAATATGATTCCTATAAAGAATTCTTAAAATAAATCTTAGAATTAAAAAATGTAACAGGGTGTTCTGATTAAAAAAATGTTATAGGTTACCGAATTTCTATAATAAAATGTGCACTCTGTACATTGAAAATATATTTAGACGTTAGCTCGTTTAACGCAAAAAAAAATTGTGTGTTCAATTATTTGATATTTTTTACAGTTGGAGAATTATTTAGGTGTTCTGGTAATTTTGGTTAACCCAGTATGATGGATAGTACGTTAGGAAGATGAATAATATAATCAGGAATCTCAAAAAACTCTGCTTTCTTGTCAAAACATTATAAAAGGAGAATTGAGCTTTAGCCTTCTTGTAGTAGATTTATAACTTTTACATTGACTTACATTATCCGCAAAACGTTATGTTACCACATATAACGCAGAATACCATCTGCATAGCACCACCATCGGCGGTACTTACAACTTATAAAGTTAATACCATCAACTATTAATACGCTACTAGTTTCCCGAGAAATGTAAATCAAACTTGCAATTTCCACCGCCCTGCAACGTAAATACATAATCAAAGAACGTCCCACGACGAAATTGAGTTTGCAAAGTATGGCCCGAGGTTTACTTTGAGTGCACCCTACGTCGTTCGGACTCAATTAATTCTCGAAATAAATTAATTCCGTATATAATCGGCGAATATAATCGGCGAGTGGATTCATTCTAGCGGCGAAATTAAAACGCATGGTTTTCGGGGGGGTGTGTTGGCGAGGCAGCAGCGCCCCCTTGCGGAAGTGATGAATAGTAAAGTGGTTCTAAGTATCGATATAAACAGGTTGAAGTGGGTTGTCAGATACAAGGATTCTCGATTAGACGGCCCTCTTTCAGAGCCTCCAAAGTTTGCCGTACACATCTGTCTTGGTACATGCGCCACTCAGTGTGCAGCAAGCGACTCCATTTTAGGCGATTTACTGCAAGAACCCCCCAAGCTAACCTATACGTACGACTCGAGCAAATGTCCATCGATTTCATGGCGATATTGGAATGTAATCTCCATGCAATGATCAGGTTGAGCGAATGCAAATTACTATAGTCCAATGGTTCTAGATTTTGATGAATCTATACGAGAAAATGAACGCTAATCTGTCGCATAATATCGCATAATATCGCATAATATCTCTTTATTTTGCTGTCGTTTTCGAAGATCTTTGGATTTTGTTTTTAGGAATTGGGACGTTCAGTCAGTATGGATATTTTACAGATAAAATGTATTTTACAACACTTTTGCGAGTACACAATTTGTTCAAAACAATACTCTAAGCTAAGTGACTATCGTGACCAACAAAGAACAATATCAAACACGTTTTTTTTTTTAATTGGCACGCGTTTCTTAACATATTGAAACTAATCTAAAAGATTAGATAGAGAATTGGTCGCAAGACATTACCCTGGAGTATTGCTACTTTACGAGTATTCATCAATCTGTTTTATAATGAATAGTCTCTCAGATAATATAGGCAGCGCGACGTATTGTAAAAGCAGCACAGTCTTTAGTTTGTGTATCAAAGCTTCGTGCCAAACCTTATCGTAAGCTTGTGTCACATCAAGAAATATTGTCTAGTTTTTGAGAAATTTTTTGATTCTCGCGGCAGTTTTTTTAAAAGCTACTTTTCTCAAAATTTTCGTTATAATTTCTTCCATCAGTTTATAAATGCGAGTGTGTTGAACAACTTTTAGGACTTTACTCTAGATGTAGGTTGCTCAAAGGTACTAATGTGTGGTTAAGTGATAAATTAACCTGTGAACGTGATACGTTTAAATAAAGGACAACATGTTTTTGTATTGCAATGTATTCAATAAATTAATGATGATTATTTCTGTTTCAGGTAAGCTTCTTCCCACTCCATTAGTTGTCTTTAATGTAAAGACATTGCGAGCAACATCGGTAAGAATTGTATGTTTTTAAAAATAATTTTAATTTTAATATATTTTGTTAAGGATTGATGTCTTGCTCTTCCATATTCCACTAGTACTTAGATATTTACAAATATTGTGTCTAGCTTTTGAGAAAAAATAAATGCATTTATAGTTCCTTTGCAGTTTTTAAGCACTGTGTTAAAAACTGTAAATTCTACGAAAGAAAGGATACGAAAAACAATTAGCAACAGTTTGAATTCCAAATTGTATCTAATTTTTTACCCATAAAATGTGTATTAGTTTTTTTCCTTTCTAGTATATCACTTGAATATGTGATATCAATATCTGTCATTATTTCCAGCAAAGATGCTTTGAGACAATTTATATCAATAAGTAATCTTCCGCCATATTGCACACACACTGAATTAACTCAGCGCATTCGAATTCCGTTTCCAATCACTTCCACAATAACCGCAAGTGATTAATTTTAATTAGTCTGCATCTCTCCGTTTGATTAATTCGCCGAATTTCCGAATTATACGTCTTTGTCTTACCATATCCCAATTCGAGGCACAATAGAAATGAAGCGAACTTCACGACAGGAGATTTTCCCTCTATAATATTTGATTGGAGGCAAATCTAATAAAATCCCAATCAAATCAAATCTTTTTAATATTCTCACACAAAATAATACAATAATACAATGAATACTTTTCATTTAGTTGGTGCAATCGCTGTGATCCATTATCACCCAAGCATCCTTATCACCGCTAAAGTCGTGTTTCTTCATGGATGCATAAGCTTTATCCATTGTTTCCTTATCAGGGTGTCTTTCTCGTGTGGTAAGGAATAACGTTCCTAAAATTATTATTAACCATTCAATTATATCAAAATTAAGTGGTGAATGAACCGGAAGAACACAGTAAGTCCAAATCGGGCGTTTTTTTGGAAACTGAAGAAAAGTGCGTAATTTGACAATTGTACGTTTTACTGATTTATTCAGAACAGAAAAGTTGTAGTAAATGTCCTTGGTAGTTGTTATTTTCTTGATATTTTTCGAATAATTGTTCGGGGTTTGTGAAAACTTATGTTTAAGTTATAGGACCTGTAGAGGACTTTCCAAGGAAGAATTTGACCTAATGTATTTGGATTTGACTACAAACTCCAAACAATTATTTGAACAAACCAAAAGATGTCTTCTTCCCATGTAAATTTAAGGCCTCGACATCATTTTGGAAATAATCAATTTTATGCCAAATGACTATTTTAGTGTGAAATGTCAAATTTTGGACTTGTTCTGCTCTTCCACTAACCGAGTCAAAAATACTCACCTTTAATAAAGCAGGCATAATAAAGCGCAAAGCTGGTATAATCTGTATCAATGTATAAACTCTTTTTACCAAACGCTAAAAAAATAACACATTAAAAAAATTAATTTAAAACTGGTTTGTTACATACATTTTACTGTTGCTAAGACAAATTCTGCTGTCTTCCTGACTTGACTCAATTGCAAGTCCTCAAATTTATAATCGCTAAAAATAAAACATTAAGAAAAAAAAGCATAGAAAGAGAGGAAATCTATACCCGTTCATCTTTTGCGATATGACTAGTTGTCCTCTAGGGTCAACCACGTCATACTTTAGGCATTCACTTGAATCGTTGAATCTTGTTACTAGTGGTGCTCCGGACCATTGCTGGACGTACCACACTCCTTTGACCTAAAAAATATATTATTCAATAGATATGATCTGATGAAATAGTTATTTTCATTATACTCGTGTAACGTTAAAGTCCGGCATTGGTTTTACACTATAACATTTATCGGAATTGTCTGCATAAGCGTAAGCGAGTAAGAAAAAATATTATTACTTTCGAAGTCATTGTCGCACTCTTAGTAAACTTTAGTCGATACCTGCTGGTGCTTCTTATCTCAGTTTTGAAGCTCATTGTTCTTGTTTTTATTAGTAATTTATGATTGTTATTTTATCGCACATAAATACAGGTTGTACTTATAGGAAAGAGTGAGAAGGCCAAAGAATTGTTATCGATCATTCGATGGATAATAAAATGATTTTTAAATAAACGAAATAATAGAAATGGAATGATTCGCCTACTTCCGGTAAAACCGGAAGTACGGGACATATAATATAGTATCGCTTATCCCTTTAAGGCCGGCGAACTTTTGTATTATCTCCGTGCAGCAAAAAAAAAGTCCTTGTTATTTTAAATACCATTGAGAGTATCCATTTAAGATAAATAATGAGAAATATTTATTGTTTATTGTTTACTTACTATTTGTTTGTGTTTTTTTTAACTGTAAATGAACTTGTTGTTGGATCCAAGTTGCAAAGGCAATTTGTTAGATGTTCACGATTCCTGGTTTTTGTACTTTATTTACTTGGAGACACGTTTTGATGTATTAACATCACCAACTGTCTAAAAATTAATGATCTCACACTTTTTTATATCTATATTCTATATCTATATTTTCGTGCTCAGCATTCATGCGAGACGGCCCTAAATTGGGTATTGGCAAATCGGAAAGGTGAATTAGAAGACGGTAAAACGATAGTTGCTGTTTTTATAGACTTGAAAAGAGCTTTCGAGACAATTTGTCGTCGAAAGCTACTACAAAAATTGGAAACTTACGGAATCAGAGGAAAAGAATTGAAATGGTTTGAAAACTATTTAACAAACAGGAGACAGAAGGTTAGGATTGGAGAAAATGAGTCAAGTGAATTAATAAACAGCTTAGGGGTACCACAAGGTTCTGTTCTTGGACCAGTTTTATTTAATTTGTACATAAACGATGTTGCTTCACAAGTTAAAGCTTGTGATATACACCTATTTGCAGACGATACACTAATATCAATTGCAGGAGATAACTTAACCTGATGTAATCGCGACATTAAACTCCGAACTAGTATCGATATCAAATTGGTAAAAAGAAAATAAATTATGTTTGAATGTATTGAAAACAAAAGCTATGGTATTGGGAAATAGAAATTCGGTAAACCCTACACCAGACATAGTTATCGATAACACAGTTGTTGAGATAGTGGTCGAATTTAAATATCTAGGTGTCATTTTAGATAATAGTTTGAAATTTACGAGTAATATGGAATATATAGTTAAAAAGGTGAGTCGAAAGATTAGCTACTTAGGAAGAATATCTAATAAACTTACATTAAAAGCTAGAATATCTTTGTACCATACGATTATAGAACCATATTTTTACTATTGCAGCAGTATAATATTTGTGTGTACAGACAAAGACAATAAAAAGATTCAAGTACAACAAAATCGAGCACTCAGAATTTTATTACAAAGCTCCAGGTTAACCAGTGTCGAGTCCATGCTAAGTAAATTAAATTTTTTGAATGTTAAACAAGGAACGGTATATCAGGCACTCACGTTGGTATATAAATGCATAAATAATAAACTCCCAAATTATATTATAGTAATTATTTAACATACAATAGTCAGCAGCATGAATACAATACTCGGCAAAAGGACCACTTCAGATTACCAAAATATACAAAAAGCAGCACACAAAATTCATTTTATTATAAAGCACTGAAGATGTTTAATACCCTACCAAGTGATATAAAAAACAGTAGTTCGCTAAGTCTTTTTAAAACATCATGTCGGGTTCATGTATTGGCTAATTTTAAGTAGTTGATAAGTTTATTACGTAGGAAACCAAATTTATTGTGATTATTAGTTTCTTTTAACTAAATAAATATCATTATTATTATTAATCTCTATACTAGCATATATCTATTCGTAAGAGCTATTTACAGTCAATTTTTACTTATCTACCAACGGTATTCATACGTTGTAATGAAACTAGAAACGAAAATAAAAAAAATGCCTCTTATATTGAGGTTATGTTTTGCAAGATGTTTTGCAACCACTGGTATGGGTGAGTAACTTTGGTGCTCTACGTGGGTTTTTCAAAAAATTCCTGTTTAAATAATATGCGGGTATGTAAAGAGTGGCTTTTTGTAAAATTTCAATTGTTTAGTTGTGGATCATTGTAATGCCTAGCTATCAACTTGAGATAATTGAAATATAACCTGTAGTTCTTTTAACTTTGCTTCTAGACTGATCATTGCGTCTTGGAGATCATGTCAAAAAGAATGAATTATTGTAGTTTACAGTTCATGTTCTGTCAATTTCAAAGTTTATTTTGTTGTTATTGTTTATTACTTAGACAGTATCCAACACTATCCACAATGATATGCTCAAGCAGGCCTGGCGTGTTATGCCATCCACCATCATAGGGCACTGGGAATTTTGAATTAGGGGGCCTCATATACAATGTTGAATTAAGAAGAATTACTTTTTTATACAAAAATAATATATACTGATAATACTAATAATATAACATTTCGGAACAATTAACAAAAATCATAAATAATAGGTAAGGTGTTGACCTTTTTGCAAGAACATTTAATATATGTGCCTACATAATTATTTAAAGTAACATCAGAAAATTGTCAAGAATTACAAAATAACTAATAAATAGCTAAACAATTTAAAAATCAAAACTCGTCTATATTATGTAAACTGATTTGGCGTGTTTTTTCTCACCATTTCACATGCGAAAAAGTGCGTTCTTAGTTGCTTATAGAAAATTTGGAGAAGCCTTTTCGGGCGCGCGAAGCGCGGCCGTCGCCCTAACTGGGCCATTCTACGTTGCGTGAGCTTTTGAAATCGACGCAAAAAGGCCTCTAGGACGTTTTTTCTTAAAAATTCTCCAAAAAGCGATCGATTTTGGTGAACACGCCTCAACATTCCAACAGCAGTTTATTACGCGTCGTCATGGTTGCCAGAAAAGAAACGTCAAAAGCGCAGACATAACCTGCAATTTGTTGATTATTATCTTCACCAACGTCCGTTCCAAATAACCTCTGAGAAACCTATAACGTATGTTCTACGTATATGAATAATTATGAATAATTTTTCTACAAGAATTCGGACGTTTTAGCCGATTAGTCGACAGATGGCCCTACCAGCGCTATTAAATTAAACGTCAGCCCCAGCCGTACATAACCTCTGCATAACCTAACATATTTATGTTTATAAATATGGATTCACTTGCCGACTTTGCCAATACAAATGGCATATCGTAAGTTTATTACACGTTATTATGAAGGTTTGTTTACGGTAGTCCACATTTATTAAATATTTTTAGCATACATACACAAGTCATTCTACCGTGACCGAATGCAAACAATATAGATGTATTAGAGACAACAAAAGGTAATGGAAATAGCTACATGTCAATATCAATACAATAAAGTAATTGTTAGTGAAGCCAAGTGTAACATGAGAAGAACACGATGTAAAATTTTGCCGCAATGAGAAGGAAGAAATCTGAAAACGGATAACGTTGGAAAAGTTCAAGTAGTGTGATTGGGAATTGATAGCAGGCCAAAAAACAAGCCTACAAAGACTAGGAATGTTGTCCTTAGCATGATTTTTCTTCTAACGGTGATCACTCACACGGAACAAAACAGGATGCTTGCTTTAAGTAAAACCTTTTGAAGATTCATCACATAAAAGAATTTTTTACAATTTTTTATCAACATTATTGTGGAATTTATTATTATAATAAACCTTTGTGGATCTATACGTTTCCGGTATTGTGATCACAGGTAACCCTGAATAGTAATTTAATTCACATTTCTTTAGGTTAACTTTACGTCTGTGACAAAGCTTACTATACAATTTGAATTGTCAAATGGATATTCCATAAAAAACTTTGAAGACAGGAAGAACATTATTCTAATGCTAATTATCTCAACGTTTATTCAGTGTCTTCCTCAAGTAATTTCCAACAAAAAAAGTTAAATCAACACAGATTTAATTCGGAAGAGTTATTGAGGTGCTATTTATCGTAGAAAGTATTCAAAAGTGTGTGCATTCCTCAATCGTAAGCCAATGTGACTCTTAATGTGATTTTCAATTTCATTGAAACATCCGTACTATTCATACTACAAAAGCGGACAGTTATTTACCTCATCCCGCTTTTGCACATGGTGAGCAACATTTTTTAGGGCTAAAAGGCTGGACTTCTATGTAGGAATAATCGAAATGTATTTGGGGGGTAGGTCAAATTAATAGGCACACGAGACAAAGAAAAATTTAATTTTGTAAATATTTCCTTTTTTTCTTATTTTGTTTTCTGTAATATGTATATATTTATGTATACAATACTGTGCAATAATAAATTATCGTATATGTTTTTGCAACAAATATTGTTGTACAAATATATATGAATGTTTTCTGTAACGGAACATATTTTTATATTTAGCCTTGATCATATTTTTTACAAATTATTTATCGCTTCACACATCATTGGTTATTACATTATTTATCACTTCACTGGTATATTTTTCTTTTGTTTCTACAATGATTAAGTTACAATAAAGTATGGTTACATAATATACCTAATACAAGGTTTGAATTATTATTATCTCTATTATTATCTATTATTCTTATTTTAGATAATAGGTTTGCTCGAGCAGCATCAAAATAATTATATAAAGCACTTATTTTTACTCTTGCGCATGCGCAATGGGGGTTCTGCCTTTACAAAATCTCCATTGCGCATGCTTAGCAATTAGGAATAACTAATTGTTTTTTACTGATGGGCAAACAAACCAATTATACATATTACAGGTTCTAAATATATCTAGAATGTTATAAATCTACAATTCCAATATGTTGGTATAAATAATGTTCAATCAATCTGTAGGGTGTATCAAAACAACCTTTTTTGGAAAATCAAAATTCAAGTTAATATAAGTTGTCTCTATGAATCCACTTAGGTATAACATCAAAAATAGTGTCCTAATTAAGAAATAATATATCACCCTCAAGAGGCCTAAAGTTTATAGTTTTTCTCAATAAATGTGTTTTTTTTGTAGTAGGGGTAAAGTATCTGTCCTGATGAAAAATGTTAACAATAGGTTGTGAAATAATAGTAATAAAATATTACTCTAATGCAACATTTGGGTCTTCCGCACTTGGCATAAAATTGAGTCATTTTAACAAATAATGGTTATTTTTGTTAAAAAACTCAATGGTGCTGGGAAAAAAATATACAAGTTGATAAAAAGTAGTTTCTATGGTCCTATGTATAGAACAAAAAAATCACCTAAATAAAAAATAATCAGGTCTTCTGCGAGGGGTCTATAATTTTTTCATGTTTCTAAATTTTTATTTAGATCATGTGGGTTTCTTAAAAAAGAATCTGTTTATCGTCGTAATTTGCATGGATTATAAAAATATCATTTTTTTTTAAATTACTCAATTTTATGCAATTTAAGTAGGTTGTATTAGAATTATATATGTTTATACATTTATTTCACAACCTATTATTGTTAAAATTATTCAACTTGAAAAAATGTTTTTTTTTTCACTTGCGAGAGATTTTTTTTTTAATTAAGGCAACTTTTTTGGTGGTTAATATGAGGCCATAAAAATAACTTTACATCAACTTGAAAATTTGATTTTGCAAAAGGAGTATTTTTTGTAGATACCCACTGTCTATGCGGTCTATCGATTCCTGCGATCTACCCAATAGGCGGTCTATAGGTCCACTAGTAACAAGTAAAATATATCATCCTAATAAATAAAGGTTATACTTAATAAATAAATAAGAAATAATAAGAATCGCAAATCAATAATAACTATCGAGAAGTGTGATATTTTTACTATCTAAAACGAGGTTACTTGTTTTCTCATCCTTGTTAGTTACATCAGAATGATTTGTTGAAAAAGGCAGTTTTTTGGCATTAATTTAACAATATTTCAGAAACAGTTGATAGACATCTAATACAAGTTGATGTCATATTAATTAGAATAAAAATAATAATCAAAAATTCCAAATAATTTACCTATAGTACCAACTGTTATATTTCTGTGTGTAGTGCGAATGGTTATCTTCAACGTTTCTATGTGGAAAAACGTGTATTTCGATTTCTTATCTCTATTCACTTTGGTTCTGATAGTTTAAACATAAAATAAACAACAATAAACATTGTTCCTACACAATAAGTAATAAAACGTATTCCCTTGTCTACCACTCACCCATATTTTCAATAACATTCGATGGCGTATCGTGTTGAAAACCTCAATGGGAATGCGGCCATTACCTACTAATTTGACAAGTGCAATTCCTAAGTGGTCGTTAAACACTCGATTGATTTACAACTGACAGCGATTTATTCGCATCGGGCTGCTCTGTGAACGGTGCACCGGCGTTCAACGCCTCCTATGCCAGTCTATACAATTTCCACACGTTAACATCGTAATTCACTCAAGGAATTATATTGCCTCTTCTTTTCCAATCGTAGACAACAAATCGCTCCCCGATATACTGTCTATTCAACTGACCGCCATTTCTACTGCACACTTCCATTATACTTGGATAATCCCGCCGATTGCGCTTTCGCAGAAAGCTTCCTTCTTAGTACGATAGATTATATTGGCAGATAATTGACAGAGGAGCTCGTATTTATCTTTTTATTCGATTTGTAAGTGCGAGGGGTGTGTAGCTGTGTGTGAAAATCGGCGAATGTTCTCTTTCTGCAGTGGGGAAGCGATGAGAACATGACATATCCATTATGAAAGTGGAGATAGACTATACACTTATACACTGCCCAAAAAAATTAGGGAAGCTTGTAACTTTTTAAACAATAGTTCTATATAGGTACATCAAATTTGTCATACTAAAGTAGTTAAAACTAAAGAAAATTACCAAAACAATGTTACAACTCTTTTTTATTTTTAAGTTACACTGTCATAGTATCGATGACAGTCGGATTTTCAGTGGATTGGTGAGGTTTAATACAGTGTATGCCCTCCACGAGCACGAAACACTTCCTCACACCTGCGTGGCATGCTTCGCACTAATCTGCCAAGAGATGTTTATGGTATGCTTTCCCATTCTTCAATCAGGGCTTGTGTCAGTTCCTGTATGGTTAGGGGTGGATTAGGGCGCTTGCGAAGACGTCGGTCCAGCTGATCCCACACGTGTTCAATCGGATTCAGGTCAGGTCTTAACCCCGGCCATTCCGTGACCTGAATTCCATGTTCTTGCAAAAAGTTTCTGGTGATGCCGGTGGTAAGTGGCTCTGAATTCATTTGTCATCTTTAGTAGGCTTTCATACATGAATTCATACTTGACTTTACTTGATTTTTTCCTTTTTATTTTGCGTAACTAATTTACCTTTTTATAATAATAATACCAGCGTTTATTTGTTCTTGTGGTAACATGGTTAGATTGGATTACTCAGTAGTAACTTAGAATTAATTAATATAATATTGTTCTTGTAATTTTCTTTAGTTAAATATATGACCTTAAAGCATACCAAATTTGATTTGCTTAGAACCATTATTTAAAAAGTTTCAGGTTTCGAAATTTTAGTTTTTTTTAGCGGGGTGTTGTTGGAAAACTGTAATGTCAATTTTGATATATTCCCATTAAATACGAAGGTATTTTTCATTACTGATGATATCGTTGTTATAATTTGAAATTACCATTTTTATTTGAGAAACTGAAAACCGCGATCTGACAACAATTTTATTTCAATTTCAGGTACTGCTTTCTCAAAAAAAAAAAACAAATAATAAAATCTACAGGCATCAATCTACTCACTTCAACTATAATGATATTTTATTCAGAATTTAGAAAAGAAACTAACATAAAACATAAAAGTCAAGATTATCCCCATGATAGACGTTATAAGGTACTTTAAGGCTAGTGAAAGAGTATCAGCTAAATAATTTGGTTTTCAAAGAGAGGCGTTAAATCCGACAAAATTAAAATGAATTGTTTCTCTTTTTAAGACTACCTAAAACCTTAAAACGTGCCTTACTAAATATGTCAAAATGAAGCTGTAGAATATAAATTAGTATAAGTATACTAATTATTAAAACAAATTAGTTATCTATGTTATACTATGTGATTGCTTAGGCGAGAGTTACCGTATCGACCAAATTTTCATTAGAATTTTCATACCATGTAATAAAAAAAGACTAACAATGTATATCTTATTGATCGTTTTGAAATAATTCTTATTTAGTATCGATAATTCGTTAATCATAGGAAATCACTGAAATGTTCTGCACTCAAAAGTTTAAGCACAATTTTTTACTAAGTTAATAGTTGTGGTAAGCAAATGCAGAATTGTTAAAAATGATTAGTGATTTTTATTTTTAATACAAGTATAAAAACTATTCCTAACTTTGATACAATTCTCAGAACATGTAATATGTTGAAGTGCAGCACCGTAATGCCTACATTACTCTCATACAACAAAATCCTTTTTCATACCCCTTTATTTGAAGTAGCAAAAGTGTTCATTGAAAAGTAGAAAAGTAAAGTATAAAATCCTGATTCTTATAAAATACCTTACACTTGTACTATTACCTGAAATTCTGAAAGTTTGTTTGGTATATTCAGCGCAAAGAGATTTATCAAAATTCATTAATTTTCAACTGTTTTCTCTCAAAAATATTAAGATGAAATCAGCAGTTATTATGGTTTTAAGTTATTCAAAATCATAATAAAACGTTTGCGCTTAAACTTTTGAGGCATCCGTAATGTCCCATCCTGATTTAACCGTTATCATCTGCAATCTTAAAGATCGGACACTTTATAGCAGTTTTTAGTTTTACGTTTAATATTAACGACCGACATAACCATAAAAGAAGATAGACCGCTCACTTTTAATTTACACTGCCGGGAGAATTAACTCCTCCGCGCCGTCCTTATTTATTGTTTATAGTCCGCCTTCGGCCACTCCATAAATAATATCCCGAGTAGACGCAACATCCATGAGCTATAGCTCTATATATACCATATATACACACAATACTTTTCCATTTTCGCGTCGGCTCAGACACGCCCGCTTATGTGTTCAACCAAGCCCACTACCGTTCTCCCTATATTTCCCGAGGTTTTTCCGTACACATCGTAGGTACTTCGGACACTAAAAATTACGATCTCGTTGAAATTACAAAAGTTGCCACGCTGCAAGCGAGAGAGAGTGGAGCGCCGCGCCGCCTGGTGGCGATAGTAGTTATTTCAGTTATTTCGTAGGCAAATATTTTCGCGGCGCGCAATGAATTCAGGCAGGCGAACGGACGCGTAACTTCCGCTCGCGTATGAAATTGTCATCCTGAGATTACGGCGCGGATTCCTTGCGCCCTCTGTCGGCGCAAATCGCTTTTATAATCGCGAAAGAAGAAATTCATGTGTTTCAATTTGCTGTGTGGTACTGAAAATCTACTAAACATGTTAATACTGAAAATATTCCCGTCAGATTTTTTTAACCTACTGAAGAGTAGGTTAAAAAAAAATCTGATGTTTCCAGACACATGACTTTATCATACAATATATAAAATTAATAGTTTAGCTGCATGAGATTCTATATGTAGTAGATCAAGATCGGTCGTGTCTGCATTAAAATAATACTAGTAAGCCAGGATTGTCAAAATGTCAGAGTTTGACTACCTACTGTCATTACTGTCAAATCCTAGCTACCTTGCTTATAACGCAGACACGATCTCGATCAAATAGAATTTGCTCATACAGCTAAACTATAAAATTTACCAGAAAAGGACATAGACAAAATATACAAAATTTCCCCTACTTTAATTTAGTATTTAACGAAATTACGAAATGGCTGCTCAGCAAAATCCTTCCAAAAGGTTTGAGGAAACACCCACTTCCTTTGGACCCTTTCGAACAAAAATCTTTTCAGCTCTAAGTTTGGTCATGAAACTTCTAAATATGTACTTTCGTCCTGATGTGATAACTTTAGTCGACACGGCATGATGTCAAGACGGTTTTGTGAAATTTCAATGAGGTTGCAACCTGAAGTAAAATTTATCGATAAAAATTCCGATACATTTGTGTCTCCAGCTGATTCTAACGTCGTCGAAATATATTCATCCGTAGAGCTCGGTCTTTTTGGGATGGGTTCGGTTTCAGAGTGCGGATTGACAACTGAACAAATTTCGTTCCTTTGTAACGTAACTTATTTCTGTTGTTCCGAAAACATATTTCTCGCACGCATTACATTCGTTTGAATTACGTACCTGTGTTTCTGTCCATATTACTGGTATACCAAAATGCATCCATTCAATGTCACCTTTAGACCACTGACTTAATGCTGATGTACAGTACATAGCGTACAAATAATGCTTGGTGCCCAATTAACATCGCGAATGACTTCTTGATTGAAATATTGATAATATATTTCAACGATTTCCTGGGTAATTTTACGCCGCCTAGGCATAAGAATATATTTGCCACACACACATAACAAACGTTATTGAAACTATAAACTGCTTCCATTAGGAATGTTTTGAAATAATTTATTTTCCGAACTGATTAATTTGCGCATTAAAAAAATAACACCCAGAGCTTGGCGTGACAACCAAGCTACAGCACTGGAGCTAGATTTTTTTTTATTTTTTGATATTCCTAAAGATGATACAATTCTATTGACAACTAATAAGAATAATTTCATTTATAAAAAAAATTATTTCCTACAAATTTTGGGGCATTTCCATACAGAAATCAACGTTTCTTGCTGTTTTTTGGTCATTTTTGATATTTTTGTATGCAAACTGTACTAAATATTTGTCGGATCCCAAAAATAATGTCATGTTCGGATTGCTCGGACCAAAAAACACTCCAATATGAATTTTGAGAGCAATCGAAAATCGTAAAGTTTATATCAAAAACGGGTCCCGCTTAGAAATTGTAATTTTAATTACTCGATTAAATGACCTAACCTAGAAAAATGAAAACCACCACTGAATTCAGTATATGGGGTATTGACTTTACTAGGTAGGTCGTCGGCTTGTTCCGCAATTAAATTGTTTTGATCGTGTCGCACTTTAATTGTCTTCCACTGTCTCAGCTACGTTTCCATTTACTGTTCCGATTGACGAAGTGCGCGCTTCACGAAATTTGTACCATTCATATCAAATCGCTTTTAAAAATTACTTAAAACTTTTTCTACAGTTGCATTAAATAGAATCTGAGGATTATTTACGTGCATATCGCGTTATTGTGCTAATATTCGTTCCTGAGGTGTCCGTTTCCATGAAAATCTTGTTCGCAACATTTATTACACAAAAACTGAAAAACTAAAATGCCAATCTATAGAAGAAGCTCTAAATGCAAACTGATCAAAAATTTAAATTTTTGTGTCAAGCGATAAACGAGAGGCAAATATTAGAAATGTAGAAATGACTCAATGACTCAATGACTAAATTTTTACTGTTCAGTGGTTTTAGAGTTATGCGCCTTCAAACACAGGAGTCAATATCATCGAAACGAGGGATAGCAGTTAGAGCGATTCTCTCGTGCTGAGTCACATATATTATTGCATTTTTGACAAATTAATTAAGATATCTGAAATGTAAAAATTATTTATCGATTATTTTTTTATTAGTATGATCGTGACATGCAAATATATTGTGGGCCCAACAAAAATAAAGAGGTTTTTTATGTTTTAATGCAAATTTTAATAATGTTTCTTTTGACTTTCTTTGACAGCCGGTATCGAACAAGTTTTGTCGTTTTCCAAAAATCCAGGTAAGGGTTGTAGAAAACAGTGGTTACAATTTTGTTCACGTCTGTTTTATATAATCTGGAATTTAGAACAACTAGTCAATATTTCCGAAAATTTAATTAACAGAGTAAAATTTCAGTGATTATCTTTATTACAGCGACACGTATACTCAAATAGAGATGTTATGGTCGTAAACAAAATATAGACAGCTGCTTCCTTGAGCCACACCATTAAGAAATACATGTTTAACCAATATTTTATGCTACATATTTTACACACAACCCTGAGAACTACACAATTCAAAACAGCAGCATAGCAACAAAGTAAAATAACAAGCTTTGTTACTGAGAAATTTAACTTTTTCATTACAATACAACGCCCAGGAGTGTCAAAAGGCATCCACATACATCTCCATTTGAAGGATGTTGTTGATTCTCGATCTAAAGCATGTTTTTTCAACATCGCTCGAGACGCGAGACAAGTGCTTCCGGCGTACTGTCTACGATAAGAAAGTGTGCGACTTCTTGTGTGTCGCCGCATTAACATATTATAATGATGTATGGTTAGAAAAACGGAGGATGGCATCGGAAATCCCATCTGTTTTATTCATGGCCGGAATTTAAATAATGCGAAAACAACTGACTTCGTACTGGAAGGTTAAAAATATGGCCGACCTTTTTAAACTAAAAACTTTTCAATTCGACGCGCGGCGCGGGTCCGATTTAAAATTCAGATTCTATTTCGATGTTGTTATGGAAATAAACGCCAGAATTTTTCAGCCGCTTTCATTAAAATATACGTTCGTAAGTTTTTCCACCGTTTTTCCAGCTTTAGGCAACGATCTTAGATGTAGGACCTTTAAATTTGATGGTCAGTTTTTCCATCGTTTTTCCAGCTTTGGGCAACGATATGAGATGTTTAAGACATTTAAATTTGATGGTCAGTATATTTAATTATTTGGCGATGGTTCCGGATTAAAAAGTTTGACCTACATTATTTTTGCTATATCATCGTAGTCAGCTGTTCGTTGGTACTAATGATAATCTTTTGGATCGTTGAATCGTAGTGTTGTTATGTTTGTGTAGTGATTTGTGTAGTGCCAGTGATGAATGAATGGCAATTGTATGCGACGATGACTCGTATGTGAAATAACTTTGATCAACCGCGGCTTGCAGTTGCGGCGTTGAATCGCTTTGGTTTTTCCGACAGGAATCACTTTGCAGTAACTATTTTTGTAAATCTTTATTTCTGGTAGGGCTGCCAATATTGTGCCTATGCTGACCCGGAGAAAAATAATTACATTATGGAACATTAAGTTTAAATTAGTAACAGCCGTCACAAAAATACTTTTTAGTGACGCTTTGGTATGAAATTTGGATATAGGTAGTGTAGAAAACGATGAGATCTAGATACTAATTACTAAGTAAATTAATTTATTTCAGTTAATGGCTACTAGTTTTCCCTCTTTTCGTTTCTGCCTTTTATTGTAAATTTTTTTACGACACAACCAACATGAAACAAGAAGCCAATATTACCTAAACCATTCATAATTTTGATGAACTGGGTGGCATTTTTTTAAGGGATTATGTGTTTTTGATTGAAGTAATTATGTACGCGTTCCCTAACTAATTTTAAATTTTCATTTTATTCTAGCAATAAATATATATATATATATCTCTCAGTCTTAAATATATAGTCCAACTAATAATAAAATTTTCAAAGAAAGCTATCGCTGTCATCATCTCCATGATTAAGAAAATACTGTTTTATGGCAGACCAGTATGATACTATTCTGTGAACTGCCTTGGACAAACGCAAACATATTGTTGGAACAGTTCTTATCATCTGAACGACATACATATTAAAATAATCAACGAAAGTTCAAAACATAATTTGTTAATTAATGTATGATTGTTGAATGTTAATTTCTGATAAAATTCCCACCTTTAAATAACACCCGTCTTTTTGAAAGCATTTTTGATATTAGATTTGTCTCCATCTATGATCATCGAGGCAGGATGATACACTTGCTACTTTCAAAGTTTCCCACAAGTGCTCTCAAAAAGAAAAATTAAATTGTTGTGAAGATTGATACTCTTATTGAGTGCTTCTGAATATTTTGAGAAAATTGCCTTTTTAACTGGAAATTGCTACAAACTGTATGATTAGAATAACAATAACTGTATTAAATTTTTTTTTTAAATATTTCGGGGTCGCTACTGTTTCTCAAAAGATCGATGATTACCTTTAGTTAACACGGAGAATTTAACTGAAAACCCGCCGCCCGGAGAATGGTCTCCAAACCCGAAGTCTCCGGGTCAAAATGACCATATTAGCAGCCCTAATTTTTGGATTACGTACGTTCCAATCTTTGATGTTCCGATTGATAAATAATGTTCGTTCATAAGTTCGCAATCCTCTTTCGGAAACACTGTAAATTTCTGTACGAGTAACGATGTTTTAAATCATTTTTTATGCTAATGAATGCAACGATAATGGCAGTAATAAAGTTTTATAATTATACCGGATCGTTTAATATAGTTGGTAATGATATAACGCTTTCCGACTCTTTCACGGAGGTATTACTATTACGATTATGTACTTAGTCATTAAAAATATGGTATTAATGCATACAATAGTTATGTGGGCCATAAAATATATACCCATTAAGTTAGTTAAAGTTTACATAAAACATAAAAAGAAACTTAAATTAATGAATTTGTTTGTATAGCTTGAATAGAAACTACTCATCATTATAGCAAATGGTACGTCTACAATATGGTGGATGCGCCGGTAAACTAGCGCTGCAGTGATTTAGATGACTTTAATCATGGTGTGTGGCATCACATGATACCTCTTGGAGAACTAAATAGATTTTATCTGAAAGTTTGTGTTATTTAACCTCGCTTAAGAGTGTTAAAGACAACTTTGTTGTGTGGATGTGGCAAATGTGTGACAAAGTTTGGCATTGGGGCCTGGTATATAAGCTGGTGCAACTACTGCCCTTCAAGTATAATGTATAGTCAACTATTTGAATCATATCTTTCGGACAGATACCTCCGTATTAAGGAAGATAATGAGCACGCAACTATTAAAAGTATTAATGCTGGAGTACCACAAGGTAGTGTACTTGGTCCAATGTTGTACTTTTTTAAACACATGATCTTCTGCATCAGATGGTGTTACCATTGCCACGTTTGCTGATGATACTGCTATTATGTCAATAAGTACAAATATTGAAGGAGCTACACTAAAATTGCGGAGCGCTGTCAACAATGTTAGTGATTGTATGCAACGATGCACAGTGCGCTATTAGCTGATCAAAATTTGTTTCTTGTGTCAACGGACTTAAACTAGTCGTTAGATAGGTGCAAAAAATAGAGGATAATATCTCAGCCTACCGTAACCGTCATCAGATGCGCTAATCTTTGACTATCGAAATAATATCAATTGCCTTCTCTACTAACTAAATACAAAACTACTACCTGCAATTTTGGTAACGATTACAGCTAATGCAGATGCCATAACTGAATATGGCTTCCTTCGTAAACCGTATCATTTATAAACAATGTTTTCAGCCAAATGTGTTTTATTAAAATATCTATCCAATGATACCAGCCACGACCATGATCTTTGGTATATTAGTAACAGTAATCTCAACAGGGATCTTGAGATGGAATTAGTATCGAATGAAAGTGTAAAGTTTGCAATGAAACAGACTTATTCAGCACACGAATGTCAATGGCAAGCCAGCTTCTTGCCCTAATGCGAAGATTAAGACTAAGACTAAGACTAAGACTAAGACTAAGACTACGACTAAAACTAAGATTAAGACTAAAAAATCGTTAGGAAAAACTAAATTTCGCTCTTTGTCGTATAAAACAGCATAATAGCAATAAGTATGTATGTATATCATTACATTTAACCCTTTGTAATTTAGAGTTTGAAATTTCAATACATCCACTTTGCATTTTTGGTACATAATTACGTGGAACTCGCTAATTCCCCTTCGGGACAAAAACACTGTAAACATACTAAACGGTTTAATTAATTTCGACAATGGTTTCGGGCGGTCCATTTTAAAACGTTTTAGAGGGACCGGGCAGCCATTACTGCAATATTTCACACAAAAGGTACGAGGACTTTTTGCATTATCTTGAAGCTGTCGGACGCTTTTAGACCCTTTGTTTAACCGACGGCCCCGGCCCTGGAAACATAAACTCGACAAGAGGGACCTCCGTCGTTGTCGGTCCAACAGATTTAATCACTTATAAAACTTTACCTATTTATAACTAAAGGAACAAAAAAAAAAACGGTAAATATGCATCGCGGTGGCCTAGTTTTCGTAATTTTAAACAGTAACAGTTCTGCCATTTTTCATAAAATTATTTTAGCGTGTTTTTACTAATTATTAAAGAGCTGTAGGTGAGTGTATAAACAAATGAGCTTTGTCTGCTAAGACTAAACATAAAAACATAAATTGTCAATGTTTTAAATTGAACGGTTTTTTAATATTCCCGGAATAGGTTTTTTCGAGGTGCTATTTATTAACTAAAAGCCTTGTAATCAAAGGTCTGAGAATAATATATTAGATTTATTTATAAACATTTAGTTCTTTTGAATAAAATAATTGACGATTCTGGAATAAGTATTTGTTTTTAAGTATTTATTTGTAATTTTGACGATTTTTTTGATATTTGTTATATGGAATTACACACCAAATAAAAACAAATTTGTTTTGACATTTGTTTCATGTCAATATTACTCGAGTTTTAAGTTGAAATACTTGATTTTCTATGCTAATATATCAAATTAGTCATCAAATTGTAGCAATAATCTCAAGAAATATGACCAAACCCACATTATCGCATGGACATAAATAAATTTGATATTCTTATAAATGATGGGCTGCAAATTCGGTATATCAACTAATTAATCACAAGAAAGTGGTGCAAGATAAAGAATATTTTGTTGAAAATATACACGGTGTCGCATTCACTTTTCTGCAAAACATTTTTCCAGTTAGTAAATGTCATTTTACATTTTATTTCATTTTAGTCAGTTTCGTATGGACTTATTGATTTGTTGTGTTCCTTAAAAAGTTACAGTTACTTCTTACTACTTTACTACTTTATAAAGTAAAAAGGTTGTTGGTTGTGATGATTATATGGGCTTCTAGCATACTATATGATGATTATATGGGCTTCTAGCATACTATAGTTTCTACTATAATTTTACCCCGTCTTCACTGCTAACTACAAAAGATCATAAAGAATTAGTATCAATATTACAAATAAGTTTAAGGTTAACATACCATCTTACAATCTTTCTTATATATATTCACGAAAAAAAAAATAATATTGCTATCCGCACTCGAAATACACAATGACTTTGTAAACACCAAGATGTTTCAATCGTTTCAATATTGTTTCACCTAGCGAAAATTGTGCGCCTGTTTCTCCTCCTCATTGCAATCTCCATGCATTGGCGTGTTGAATTCGCGTTTCACAAACGCTGACGTTCTGAATACTGTTAAAAGTATCAAAAAATCTGTAAAATCCTGGCTCACTAAGTTTTAATGCAGACACGATCTCGATCAAAAAGAATTTGCTCATTCAGCTAAAGTATTAATTTTACCAAAAAATATAAATTATACAAAATTTCCTCTACTTTAATTTATTATTTATCTATTTTTGACGAAATTATAGAAATAGCAGATAATTTGCAAAATCCTTGAAAAATGTTTTATCAAAGTGCGTATGATAAAGTAAAAATACCTACGCTGTTTTTTTTTTTGGAAAACGGGAACAAAGTTGGTAACCACAGCAACAAACATGAGAAATCTAAAGCAAAAATAATAAAGCTGTCAATATGTAACGTCTGTAATAATAATTTTCCGAAAAATCGTTATCTACAAATTGACACTTCCGGGATTTTAATGCGTTCTTTCTACAACTTTTCTGAATATTTTTGTTACATACGTTACCTACACCAGATAAATGCGTTCGCTTATTATTTGTACCTCATTTATTATTTGTTTATTATTAGCAATTATTTATAAATACCTATCGCACTGTGTACCTAATTACTTCGTAATTCTACGTCAATATAAACACAATTCGTTTGGGACATTGCGAGGTTTCTTTCCTATTTGATTTATGTATTATTGGATTATGTGACCAGTCGATTCTTATCTAGCTGTACTTTGAGTAATTGGATAAAACAGTTCACAACACATGTATATACCTCGCTGATGATACAATTTAGTCTACTGACGTTTTCGCGTATTTTCTCTTTCTATAGTTCGTAATCAATTTATGTACGATTGTCACTCTTGCTGATTTTTGAATTTAAATTTAGTGTTACATCAGTGTTACATAGTCTCACAGCCAATCGTTTCAGTTATTACTAAATAAATCATAAATAAATCATTTATATGACATGACGTGAATTGCATAGATTATTAAAGCCCTTTATACTTGTCACTACAGAATATGCACAAACGTTTACCTTTCCTGTTCAAACTGATTTAATAATCATGGCACTCTGAGGAATCGATTGCTTATCGCCGGGTGCCTGTCAGAGCATGGAAGTGACTACATATGTAATTATTAATTTTGCAGCCGCACTTCAAGCCGTATGTTCACACAAAATTCGATTTAAGGCGACCTAGTTTGACTATTTGTGATCAATACTTCTAGATAACATAAAATAAATGCAATAAGTAAGGTAAACACCTCAAATTCAGACAGATTAAGGAATTTTAGTTACTTTTTAATCAATTATTTCATTCTAAAGATATCTGGCTATATAATATTCATGGTGAATTTCGAATTTTAGTATTATGTTAGTATTATTTTAGTATTATTTTGTGCAGATATCGATAATTATAAGTATCATATTCATTTTCTATGTACACTCGTGGAATAAAGTATGTTCTGATCCGTATTTCAGCAGTGTGTCGATGCTACATCCATATACGAGTTTTTTGTTACTCTAGTCGGCCGGTCGGCCGCTAAGTGCAAAAAATTGTCCGGTTACGCTGCATACTCGTATATCGGAAATTTATTATTTGAGACACCTTGTTCGAATGTTTTGAATTGGTTTATAATGATTTATATATTTCTATTTATTAGCCTAATGTGTAATAAATTAATGTAATTCCTACATTGCAATGTAATTGTGTTTTTATTAAATATAATTTATTATATAACAAAATGAAAATTTCATTTCAAGATATTGCATAAAACACAACAAACTATACAAACTTATTGCATCTAATAGTTTATCTAATAATTTCGTTAATAAATACAAAAATCAGTTTCTTGTGGTGAATATTTTTACTGAAGGTTATTCCAGAACGTTTATGTATTAACATTTATTCACAATCTAGAAATAAATTAATAAAATTAAATTGCTTTAAATTTGTATTTATGGTAATTTGTTACTTGTGATTCACTGGTGTTTTCGAGATATTTAGCTTCAACGACATTTTGCTTAATTAAAATTAACTTAATAACCAGAAAGGATGTATTTTGTATACCATGAATGTATCATTACAATCTTTTTATATTATTATTTTGTATTTGCTTTACAGCAATATTTTTCACATATCTGACAACTGAAAATAATGACAATTATGTATATCGCTAATTTACAAAAATTGATAATTGCTTGTAGAAGCAAGCTCTAAATTTTCGACGAATTTTGATGGAATGTCCATATGAAATAATTAGTATTAAAAAATAAATAAACCAAACTATACGACCATCTAAAAGAACATTTAGATGACATTATTGTTAAATTTAGTTCCCTCTATGTCCAAAACTACTACAGATTTGAGATTTGAAAAAAGATTTGACATTAATCATTATTGACATAATAACCTAATTTTCAGTATTCTTAAGTAATCAGTTAATTAATTATAAGTAAAATTTTAATAATTCGAATTATAAATGAACAAAAGATGAAACTAGAATGTTTTTTTTTTCTAGAAAGTAGAAAGTAATAAGTTTCATATGGTTTTATTGGTTTTCTCTGTTCCTTCATAAGTTGGAGCCATATAAAATAAGATATTGTTAATAATTCAAACGGCTGTAACTTTTTAATGAATTGAAAAAGTAATTTGCTTACTGAAGAAATGTTTTGCAGAAGAAACGTAGGACAGCCTGCATTAATTATTGCTATAATTTTATATTATGTTGGTTGTCAAGCATGTATTAGATCTCATGAAAGATAATTGAAACATTAACTGCTATAAAGTAAATACAGATATATTTCTATTTTCCTTTCATACAAAATACATGCTCCGTCCTAAATATAAATTTAAATTAAACTTAGATTAAATTAAACTACTATTCTGAAATAGTCTATATTCAGTGATAATCCTTGGCAACACGATGATTTGTGCATTTACTTACTTACTTACTTAAGCCCGTCATCCCACTGCTGGGCAAAGGCATTTACTTACGTAATTAATATGTGCATTAGATACAATAAATTTAAATAATGTGCCGTGATATTACGCAATATCTTAATATCAGATTTTCGTATCATATTATCAAATTTCGTGTTTATTAATATTATTATAAAAGTAATTTTATATTTCATTAAACCCACTACTCGTAAACTTAAATGTTGTGGCCATATTACATTTATTACATTGCAGTGAAGGTATCACATTAAGGAAAAGATCGGACGCGCTCAAAATAAACTAAATTCCGTTACATTACATCCATCGAAAAACCACCTCGTGACGGACAACTTTTTGCGAAGCGGCCGGGCCGAGGGAATATATAACCGAATATATAACCGACATACTATTTTCAAATCCTGCGATAGCGATACGAACATACTTTTTTCCATGACTGTACCTGGGACACATAGTTTAACAATAGTGTCAAAAAAATCCATTACATAATATTCTACGTTCGATAATGTAAGCCACAATACCATGATTGAGAATAATAAGAAATTTCTGTCTGCCCTAAGTGATTATGTACTAACACGCGACAAGGGAATTATCAGAGAGTAAGAAATAAAATCAAACGGTTACGACAAAAGTAAGCAACTTGAACACAAAAAAACCGGTATTAGTTTCCCTGCGATGGTAATCAAGATAAAATCCAAAGTAGCCAGTTGTATTTATGCAAATGCCGACCCTCATATAACTCGGTCACATACTTACGGACCTGCCTTATGGGATATTTTACGATTTATACGTTGTATAAATCAACATGCAAATATTACTCGTAACTCGTATAGTATTTTTACTCGAGATTTTTAAAGTAGCAACCGACAGTGGTTTCTTAAATGCCTACTTAAAACTGGAATGTGCATGTAAAAAATCTAATAAATCACTGCACTTTAAAACTGTCCAAGTAGGTATGTACAGTATTTTCACTTAAGAAACTGCATAGTTTATGGCTGAAAGGTGGTCCCATACGCACTGGCGTGGCTGCCATGGGTGGCACCCGGTGCGGTGCGGATATCGTGGTGTCATCCTAAGAATGAAAAGTGAAAACCGTTAAAATTAACAAAAATCCGATAAACATAAAGGTTATAAACATAAGTTTATTTAATTAATACAAATGAGTGTATATCCTTTCATATAGATATATGAAAGTGAATCTCTTCTTTTCTCTAAATCTCTTCTGTCTAGCTTTAGCAGCCGCAAACTCGAAAATCACATTTTGGACATTTATATTTTGTGTTGCCTGGTGTTTTATTGTTAATATGCATAGATTTTAAGTCTAGTTTGGGTCATTGTTGCCGGCAAATAATTTTTAATTAATTTTAATTTGCTAAAAGACCTTTCACATGAAGCAACTGATTGGGAACAAATTGTCATAAATAACTTTATTGCGATCGGTACATTCGGATGAGATTCTATAAAATCATCCCATTCCACGATGAATTTCAAGTCTAGAGACGCCCAATTAGAAACTGTAACTGGTCGCTTTTAAATGTCTTGTCAGCCTTTTGGTGTCTCTAAGAGGAGTTGTGTTTCTGATACCTCATCATAAAAACCAGTGAATTTGGATACAGCTAATTTCAACTTTTCGCTGTTCGCCAACAGTAAAGTGTTTGGCTCCACAACCTCGAACAATGAAGCTACTTCTGAAATTGGCTTCGATCTAGTTGGAGTTCAATACTGAATCGGTCAAAACATTCCAACATATCCTTTTCAAGTTCAGATCTCTGTGAAAGTCCTGCATCGGTGGCCAAATCACCGGCCATTCGTTTTTTATGACTAATTCGTCGTTTTATTGGTATGTCGTAGTCCTCCGATTTTTTCACAGCAAAATCTATTGCATCTTCTGCAATATGACTTTTCTTCAATATATTTATACGAAGTGTCTCTATTTTGATAGCTAACTGATCAACACTCAAGCTTTTACTTAGCAGTGCAATCTGAGCACACTTTATTTCCCTTGGAAGAAGAGATAGCAAAGAAATCACACACAGCAGACATAAGGTTCTGTGCAGCACCTATGGAGTCTAAATTTTCGTGATGATCCCACAATTTCTGAATTGCAGCCACTATCTGATCAAAATTTTCAGCAAATACTTTTACTGCAGCATAATGAGCACTCCAACGCGTTGTTGAGAGTCTTTCAACAGATGCTTTGCTGTGATTAAGAAGCACTTCCAAGCTGCTAGTAGAAGCAAAAAATAATGTAATTATGGTCTTTATCATTCCGAAATATGTTACATAAGATACATTTTGTGCAAATGAGTGTTGGCCTCATTAATTAATTGAATGATTTATATATCCAACAAAAAATTGCTTTGTGGTAAACAAAAAAATTTATTACAAAGTACTGCCACTTATAAAAAAATCACAAACTGTAGGGATTGAATAACTGCCACTTGTAAATATTTTAATCTGCAGTAATTATTTATTTAATAACTTACAAGGATTTATAAATTATCACAATTGATAACTAAATATTTTACTATGGATAACTGGTTAAAATGGCTTCAAGTATAACATATAATAACTAAAGTAGAATACAACTGTATTAAAATAAATAGTGACTCATCAATTCCGATCTTAAAGTGCTTAGTATAGATAATAATAGCAATAATAATAAAGAAACTAACGCAAATGATCAAATATTGTCCCATGACTGGGCAAAGGCCTCCCCCATCGTTCTCCATTCATCGCGTTGGGATGCAGATCTGTTATATGTTGGTCCGACCCATGATGTTATTTCATCCCTCCTCCTCTTTCTTTGGCGTCCTCTTCTTCGTTTATGACCCATCGGTGTCCATTCTGTCGTTTTTTTTACCACCTGCTGTTGTCCGAGCGTGCCACATGACCCACCCATTTCCACTTTAATATTTTTGAGGTCCCCAAAAGGTTTTTGCATTTGCCATTGCCATTGCTCTCTCCATCGTACTTTGACATGACTTTATCTTCTGTTCTTCTCTACTATTTAGTGCCCAAGCTTGGCAGCCGTAAGTCATGATGGGGATGATACAGGAAGCAAAGGCTTTTGTTTTTATTGACATGGGCAAACTACTTTTCATTATATCCTTGAACGTCCAAAATCTTTTCGAGCTGTTGGCAATTCTTCTCTGTATTTCTTTTTGAGTACGGTTGTGGTGAGATATTATCTGTCCCAGGTATGTAAACTCATGCACGTATTCTATTATTGTACCGTGTAGAGATTGTGGTATTTCTTTGCTGTTGGTAATAATTTTAGTTTTTTCATGTTGATCTTCAAGCCCGCTTTACCACCTTCAGTGCATAATTGGTTGAGCATATTTTGTATTTCATTGGAGGTTCCTCCAAAGACAACTATATCGTCAGCGAATCTTAGGTTTGTCAGTTTTTCCCCATGCACCTTTATGCCAAAATCTTCGAAGTTTATTCTACGAAAGATGTCTTCCAAAACACAATTAAATATATATGGCGACAAATGGATCTCCCTGACGTACCCCTCTGCCGATTTTGAATTTTGGGCCCCCACGTTCCATCCTTATGTGAGCTTCTGCGTTGTCATAGATATTGACAAGTAATCTCACATATTGTGAACTCCCGCTTCTTGTAAAGCTTCCACAATACTTGTATGGCATATGGTGTCAAATGTCTTCTCAAAATCAACAAACACTGCATACATACATCGGTATATTATACTCGTTTGTCTTTTCAATCACTTGGTTTACTGTTTGCAAGTGTTCAGTTGTGGAGAACCCCCTTCTATACCCGCTTGTTCTGGTGGTTGCTCTCTGTCTAGGGTTTGTGTTAGGCGCCCTTGTGTGACCATCAGGAATAGTTTATATAGAGAGGGAATTAGACTAATGGGGCGGTAGTTATTAAACTCGTCTCTTGGTCGTTTTTTTTTTTGTAAGAGTATGATTTCGGTGCTCTTAAATTGTTTAGGTATGCTTTCCAAATCCCAGATTCTATTAAAGAGGCAAAGTAGTGGATTTATCAGTTGGTCTTTCATTATTTTTAATGCTTCGTTCGTTATTCCGTCTTCTCCAGAGCTTTTATCTCTCTTTAGTCTTTCCAAAGCATACAATATTTCTGCATTTTATAATAATTGGTTCATTTTCTGCGTCGACGTCTTCTACCTTTGGAAAATTAATTATCCCACTTATCGGTGTGTACAGTTTTTTTTATAAAATTCTGTTGCCAGTATGAGGATGTCTTGTCGGTTTGTTCTGGTTTTAGATTTGTCGTCCTTTATATTGGTTATCCAAGGATTCCCAGCAGATAGTATTTTGTTCATTTTCTTCACTGCACCATGGGCTCCAATCTGCTCTTCGGCCATTTTTAAATTGTAGTTGTATAGGTCCTGTCGTCTTGCTTTTCTAATATTTCCTTTGACTAGTCGAAATTCCCTTTCTTCCTGTACTGATTTGTTTTGTTTGCTCTTGTGCTTCTCTCTTAGAGTTATTAATAAATGTGTGTTTTAATCTGTCTTTCTTTACATTGGTAGGTTTTTCACAAGCTTCGTTCAAACTTCCTTTGATTTGAGTTTCTATGTGGTCATAAAGATTCTGCACTGACTCGTAATTCGAAGAAGTAAATTGATCTTGATAATTGACTCTTATGCTAAAAGTGATTTTTTCCTTATACGGTAACTGCAATTCGACTTCTTTTTATATCGCTACAGGATAACGATAATTAAGAAAATAATAATAATTTCTATTTAGGCTGACTTAAAGTGCTTAATATTTTCATAATAATACGGTGTACTACTCTTGTAACCCCTATTATTTACAAATTTGGGGGTGTCGGAATTAGGTACATGTAAATATAACTCGTCCTTAAATCAGACATGTGTGTCGGAATTGTGTACATGGTGAGAAGTAATACATACATTTAGGGCGTTTGCCTTACATGTGTGCTATGATAATGTTGAATTAGATGGTTTTAGTGCATTCGTCGTTAAATAAATATATATTTTTTTAATATGTAAAATGAAGAACGCAATGGTGATCAATAAATGAGCAATGAGCAATAGAGGAAAAATAATATTGGCTTCAATGAATTAATAACCATAGGGGCAAACACCGTTAATACACGTACGCGTACACAGCATTTGCCGAGGTCCATTAGACTGTGACTGAACGCTGCTAGGTTACACGATTGGTCGCGTGGCGAATCGCATCATCAGAACTGAGAGGATTGTTTGGACGGCAAACGGCAATATTTGCAGTTAATTTTCTGGCGCACGTTTCGTTCACACTAATTGGTCCACACTTTGCGCAACAGCGATCCTTTCCACACTCGGACGCAAAATTGCATTTCAAGTTCCCCCTCCATGCATAATTCGAGTCCGCACCTGGACTCAAACAACTGGCAATTAACCTAATAAGCTATGCAGCGTGTTAGTTTTCGAATCTACAGCCCACTTCACTAAACCGCATACATGTCAATTCGGCTCTCGTCGGCAGTGTTTAATTGTTTATGCATAGAGCTGCCACGTCAACTAAAGGATTGTATTGTAACTAAGAAGAATTGAAATTGTTGCAATATTGCAAATACTAATTTTATCTTTCACTCTTTAAGTTTATCGAATAATTTCGCTAAATTTTATGTTTTGGAACTTAAAAGCGCTAATGTGTCTACAACAGAGTAGCCGGCGTTCTGCGAGATTAGCGGCACAGGACCGGACTGCGTTATTTTTATTAATTTTATCTTTGAAGGTTAGCCGTTATTTTAGAAACTCCATCTCTCCAGTTTCATGTTTTGTTTAAACTTTGTTGTTTGAATCCCATGAAAATATTATGATTCGATTTTTGACAATAATATTTTCATCTTTTATACATAATAAAATTATAAACCCCTAACCACAACAAGTATTTTAGAAACCTAAATACGTATTTCAGCAACTATGTTGCCATCTTCAGTAGAAACTTAAAAAAGAAAAGAGAGATTAGCACTTCATAGAAAATTTCATAAAAATTACCCTATATATACTCATTTGTTGGTCACACCTCAGTGAATTTTGATCATTGAAGCGTAAAAAACATGTTTTAATTAAAGCAGGTCAAACAATGGCGAACTAGGTATAGGACCCCTGTCTGAATGTATTAATTTTTCTCTATTCAAGTGAATAAAGATACTTTCCAAGCTGTTTAGTTCCCTATTATTTGACACAGCTTTTACAAGTTTTAAGTCATCATTTTATTGCCAACTTGTTTATGTGCAGATTTGAAACCAATGTAAAGTCTATAGCACCATATTACCCTAAGACTTGGGTTAGGTATGTCGACGATATTTTTGCCATTTTTTACACCAAGAAGTGCAGTATTCAAGATTTTCTTCTCGTTTTGAATTCTAAATTCAACACCATTAACTTTACTGTAGAACAAGAAGTTAACGGCCAACTTCCATTTTTAGATACTCTGGTAGTCAGGAATAGCAAAAATATAATAGAAATTGACGTGTATCGGAAAGATACTAACACAATCAGGTTTATCCCTAATGATTCGCAGCATCCTTTTCAACAAAAATTGTCTTTTATTAGTTGTTTAGTAAATAGGTTATTGAAATTTCCATTGTCCGCAGGTAGATATCAGCAAGAATTATTGTTTAGTAAGAATGTTGTCATATATAATGGGTACCCTGAGAAAATATTTGATAGAATGATTAAGAAGCAGAATAAAAAAATGTATGTAAATCAAATATCTACTTTAAATACTTTGTCTGTGAAAAAGAAGAAATATGTTAAAATACCGTTCGATTGTGCATATACAAGGGGTTTGAGAAGTATTTTTACATCACAAAATCTCTGTATAGCATATTCGACTCATAATAACATAAAAAACCTTCTTGGAAACCCAAAGGATAAGGTAGATGTACTTGATAAATCTGGTATATATTGTATCAAATGTCATGACTGTGAAAAAGAATACGTAGGCCAGACTAGAAGAACAATTTTAACTAGGTTCAAAGAACATGTAGCTCATTTTAAATATAATCGTTTTGAAAAATCTAGTGTGGCTCAACATATTTTAGACACAGGTCATAAAGTAGTTGTAGATGACTTAAAACTTGTAAAAGCTGTGTCAAATAATAGGGAACTAAACAGCTTGGAAAGTATCTTTATTCACTTGAATAGAGAAAAATTAATAAATTCAGACAGGGGTCCTATACCTAGTTCGCCATTGTTTGACCTGCTTTAATTAAAACATGTTTTTTACGCTTCAATGATCAAAATTCACTGAGGTGTGACCAACAAATGGGTATATATAGGGTAATTTTTAACATGGACGTCACTTCCGCTAGTGATTTGCTTGGACAATATCCAGTAAAGATACTATGAAGTGCTAATCTCTCTTTTCTTTTTTTAGTTTCTACTGAAGATGGCAACATAGTTGCTGAAATACGTGTTTAGGTTTCTAAAATACTTGTTGTGGTTAGGGGTTTATAATTTTATTATTAAGTTCGCCACAGTCTCCAAAATATTGTCATTTAGGCCATTTATCTTACAGTTATTATTACTATCCTGTATTTATAAATCAACTCACTTTTGCCAATATCTTTTACCAACGACAGATTCTCTTCATTTAGAAAAATTGCTTAGTAAATCAAATTACCTTTCAAATGAATATGTTACTGAAACAGCACGCAATACGGTCACACCTAGGATTAACCTAGGTTTAAACAATATGAATTCGTTAATGTCCGAAACATTATATTTATTAATATAATTTTGGGCTTTCACGACGATATAGCGGTTAATACTAGAATTGACCAATAAATAATGTCGAAACCTAGGATTTACTGGTTCGTGTTCTATCTGTTGGTGAACCTGAGATGTATTTATTTGCGCACACTTGCCTGTGCTTAGTTTAGACCAGGGCAACAGATGGGGACAAGCATCAACACTCGATCAAATATATTGCTGTTATTGACAACACAAATAAAAATATCATTGGCAAGATAAGGTGCATCACAAAAAATATGTCGCACGCTATATGTTGCCCACTGTAGCCCAGGAGTCAATGGGACTTTAGAAACGCTATCAACAGGTGATTCAAGAGTCTACTGGCTCGTAGTTTCACCTACTTGTAAAATTATCAAAGGTTATGTGACAGATCTGCGCAACAATAGCGCAACAACTCTGATAGATCTGTCTCATAGCTATTGAGGACTTTGTAGGTATGTCAAAATCAAGTCTAAGTGCAAAAAATCTGAACATAAGAGAAGTCTAATCCGATTTTATGTTTTGAATATTGGTGGTGAGGAAAAATTTATCGCACCGCTTTACCAGGATGTGAGAACAAGTTATTTAGTGAGCTATTAAAAATTTGTATAGCTAAAGTTTGTTCAGGAGGATTTTTGAAACTTAGATTTTACGTTGTTTATCGGAATTTGAATGTTATTATTTCGCTTCATGTGCGATTACGAGCAAAGTAGTTGGGATACAAATTATTATTATACACTTTATGGAGCAGATACATTGAGTAATTAATTCTAAAAAGTACAGCCCTCTGTCTATTTTAGTTTGTTCAGGAGGATTTTTGAAACTTAGATTTTACGTTGTTTATCGGTGGTTGAATGTTATTATTTCGCTTCATGTGCGATTTCGAGCAAAGTAGTTGGGATACAAATTATTATTATACACGTTTATGGATCAGATACATTGGGTAATTAATTCTAAAAAGTACAGCCCTCTATCTATTTTAGTTTGTTCAGGAGAATTTTTGAAACTTCGACTTTACGTTGTTTATCGGTGGTTGAATGTTATTATTTCGCTTCATGTGCGATTACGAGCAAAGTAGTTGGGATACAAATTATTATTATACACGTTTACGGATCAGATACATTGGTTAATTAATTCTAAAAAGTACAGCCCTCTATCTATTTTAGTTTGTTCAGGAGGATTTTGAAACTTCGATTGTACGTTGTTTATCGGTGGTTGAATGTTATTATTTCGCTTCATGTGCGATTACGAGCAAAGTAGTTGGGATACAAATTATTATTATACACGTTTATGGATCAGATACATTGGGTAATTAATTCTAAAAAGTACAGCCCTCTATCTACTTTAGTTTGTTCAGGAGGATTTTTGAAACTTAGATTTTACGTTGTTTATCGGTGGTTGAATGTTATTATTTCGCTTCTTGTGCGATTACGAGCAAAGTAGTTGGGATACAAATTATTATTATACACGTTTATGGATCAGATACATTGGGTAATTAATTCTAAAAAGTACAACCCTCTATCTATTTTAGTTTGTTCAGGAGGATTTTTGAAACTTAGATTTTACGTTGTTTATCGGTGGTTGAATGTTATTATTTTGCTTCATGTGCGATTACGAGCAAAGTAGTTGGGATACAAATTATTATTATACACGTTTATGGATCAGATACATTGGGTAATTAATTCTAAAAAGTACAGCCCTCTATCTATTTTAGTTTGTTCAGGAGGATTTTTGAAACTTAGATTTTACGTTGTTTATCGGTGGTTGAATGTTATTATTTCGCTTCATGTGCGATTACGAGCAAAGTAGTTGGGATACAAATTATTATTATACACGTTTATGGATCAGATACATTGGGTAATTAATTCTAAAAAGTACAGCCCTCTATCAATTTTAGTTTGTTCAGGAGAATTTTTGAAACTTCGACTTTACGTTGTTTATCGGTGGTTGAATGTTATTATTTCGCTTCATGTGCGATTACGAGCAAAGTAGTTGGGATACAAATTATTATTATACACGTTTACGGATCAGATACATTGGTTAATTAATTCTAAAAAGTACAGCCCTCTATCTATTTTAGTTTGTTCAGGAGGATTTTGAAACTTCGATTGTACGTTGTTTATCGGTGGTTGAATGTTATTATTTCGCTTCATGTGCGATTACGAGCAAAGTAGTTGGGATACAAATTATTATTATACACGTTTATGGATCAGATACATTGGGTAATTAATTCTAAAAAGTACAGCCCTCTATCTACTTTAGTTTGTTCAGGAGGATTTTTGAAACTTAGATTTTACGTTGTTTATCGGTGGTTGAATGTTATTATTTCGCTTCATGTGTGATTACGGGCAAAGTAGTTGGGATACAAATTATTATTATACACGTTTATGGATCAGATACATTGGGTAATTAATTCTAAAAAGTACAGTCCTCTATCTATTTTAGTTTGTTCAGGAGGATTTTTGAAACTTAGATTTTACGTTGTTTATCGGTGGTTGAATGTTATTATTTCGCTTCATGTGTGATTACGAGCAAAGTAGTTGGGATAAAAATTATTATTATACACGTTTATGGATCAGATACATTGGGTAATTAATTCTAAAAAGTACAGCCCTCTATCTATTTTAGTTTGTTCAGGAGGATTTTTGAAACTTAGATTTTACGTTGTTTATCGGTGGTTGAATGTTATTATTTCGCTTCTTGTGCGATTACGAGCAAAGTAGTTGGGATACAAATTATTATTAGTTGAATGAAATCCAGGATGCTAAATTTCGGTAGGTAATTATTTTTTCGGTAAAGTTTTCGGAGAAAGTAAAGTAATTAATTTCAATATTAATTTATCCGGTAACTAAAAATTCAAAATGGTAAATAATGCAGGTTTAAATTACCGAGTAATTAAAAATTAATAATGATAATTAACCGATAACGGTAAGTTATGATGATTACTTATGGCAATAAAGTGTAGGTTATAAACTTGGAAGTCAGTACTTTGTAGATAACTACCAATTTCTGGTGTTTTCCCTAATTTGATAGTAGTAATTCACTATAAAAATCCGAACAAAGATTATAGGTACTAAAAATCCTAGCTTAATTATAGTATAAAAGAATCCCCTTTCCATCCCTTATGCACTCAATATAAAAGGAACTGCTATTTTTTCTCAAATAATATCATTCGACAGGTGAATTGAGGAGTGGATAAAAGCTTTGATAACAAAAAAGCAGTAACCAAATATCCCGGTGTTAAAATAATATCCGGGTAAAAATGATTATTGTTTGTCACACTAGGCACAAAAGTAATAACATTCAAATGAAATAAATAGTAAAGAAACAAGAATAAAGTAAATTTTCTAATGGTTAATTATTTAATAAAATAAAAGTACTTATATTTTCTAGCGGTAACATTTAGTAAATAGTTGAGAACATTACGATATTATGCTAAAATTCTCGTACCCACTTCACAGTGATAATGTAATTTACCTACTCATTCTAGTATACAAACTTGTAACAAAACAAATTTCTGCGAACAGATCTAATCATAAATTTGCGGTAACTTTATGTTCGCTAAATTATTAAAACTAACTTATATCTATACCGAGAGGTAAATCCTAGGATTGACCAAAAAACAAACAAGGAATTACAATAGATTACATATGTAAAATCACTATTTTTTACATTGCCCCTTCTTTCCCTGTATGCTTCAAATAAAAACGTAAAATTATGACAAAAAAGTATTCTATTAGATTATTTTCGCTGCTAAGATATGGTGGTACCTTTTAGGCTACGTTTAAGTACCCTTATTACCCCATACGTTTCCAACACACGCCTGCAAAAACTTGACAAATATCATTTGCGCCCTCAAAAATAACAATTCTTTCAACTTTTCACCAACCAAAGCAAGCACTTACAACGATCTCGACAAAAACTGGAACCGCCGTCCACATATTCGAACGTAAACATTATTTTACCCCGACTCTCCGCTACTACCGACCCAAGAAAAATATAAACTCATTCAATTTGTACGTCGAGTGCGATCCTCGTCGGATTATGAGCGCACAATAAAAAATGGCAACGCCATTATTTAAGTGGGAGGTACGGGCGAGAAGGGTTGAGAGGGCTGTTGATAATTACCGAGGCATTAAAATTAATTTCCAGAAATGAAAACCCTCCTCGGGAGCGCCCATTTTTTGCGCTATTGTAGAACCAGCGAGCAGATGGCCAACTCTTTCTTGTTATTTTTCACGACAAATTATCCCTGCCACTTGACCGAAAGGATTAAGTTTTTTAACCATTGAGAAATTGTGTTGTTTCGAATTGAAAGTAAAACTGACCAAACTAAAACTTATAATATACGCAATATTTGAGACAGATATATGTGACCTGGTCTACGAAAAAGGGGGTTATGTGTCAAGAAGTCCATTTTGAGGTTTTGGGTGAATCGAATAGAGAAAAGTCCCCTCTTTCTAACGGACCCAAGCCCAGCTTGGTAGCATTCTTAACGGCCGAGTTATTCGTATTTGAAGTTAGAGTACACACAATAAAAACACAAAATGTAAAAAGAATATTCTATTTTTTCTTGTACGTAGTAAAATAAATTAGAGAAATGAAATTTCTTATAAAATACAAGCCAAATGATAATTTATAAAATAATAAATAATGTATTCTTATAGGAAATAATATTTATATTAAAATCAACATCTCTAATTTTTCGTCTTCTTGGTGTCTTTAGCATCTACTTTTTCACTCCGCTTCTTTTTATGATTTCTTTGGTCAGTGTTAGCCTGTGATGTACCTACATGACGACTTGTTTCGCAGTTACCTTTACTTTTCTTTTTCTTCAACTTTTTAAGCGGTTTCTGGCGCTACTTTGCCCTTTTTTCTGGCATCAGTTGCTAAGTTACGAATGGTGTTGAATGTGTCCCACAGCTTTCGAGTTACAATCCAACTGGTTAGAAAAGGTCTGGCATTTATTCACTCAATGTTTCAAAAATAAGCGTAACCTGCTTAAATTATTCACTATTCGCAATTTTTTCATCTTCACCATTCAATTTTCACAAATCATAAAAAAGTTGTATTGCGTTATACCTTTCAAGGGCCGCTGGGCCGCTTAGCCGGAACTGGTTTGTTATGGCCGTGGAAGATAGGTACCTTGTGATACATGTACAATATTATATTTTTCAATACGTCACAATCCTTCCAACTTCCATACTTCTTTCGTCCTGATAATTCAGAATACCCTGTTCTAACTCATTGTTAGAGTCTCCTGCTTCTTCTAAGCTAAGAATGACCAAGTTGTCTCTACTTTCAATAGTTCTAAAAAACCCATTCTGGATATTTCTTGTATCCCAGGACGAATTTTGGAAATACATTCCCGGGTACAATAGAGTTTTCATCAACGAATTGGGACACAATTTTCAAATCATTATCATCCGTATAACTTAAGCCGAAACCCACTTCTGCATCAGCAGTAGATGGTTCTGGTTCGTCTATTTCGATGTCGCTGTTCATTACTTTTGCCGAAATACATATCGTTGACAAATTATAACGCGTCTTCTAAACACATCACTACACTTGTACTTTACGTATAACTATGAAAACAAAATACTTAGAACGTGCCTATTCAAAATCTTTAACATATTAGACACATTGGCGGAGGGGGCGGGGGGGTCAGCATTCGTCACCCAAAGTGACAACAACACAGCTGATCACCAAGTGTGTAGATTTGTGGAAAAAAATGAGCGCACCGTTGTTCAAAACTTTACCAGCGCTTATCTCGGTAACCGGTTTTCGCACATAAACCCCCTTTCCGTAGACCAGGTCACATATATTTATATATTTATTATATGAAACGAGATTTATTTAATTCAAATAATTACTATTGCGTTGAGTGAAACAATTATGACTAAAATAACGAAAAATTGTTGTTTGAGTTATAATGAGATAATTTAAATTGCAGTAAATGCTTCTTTGATTAAAGTAATTAGTTATTTTAAAAAATGGCCCATTTAGTGTTGTTTCTAAAATGGTATAACACTACCTATGTTTTACTGATCATTAATTGATCGAAATCGGTAAAATTAACAATCAAAGGATTAAAGAGGTTTTTATTTCAACACCTATAATACTCACCTTTGAAAATTATGGACTCTTTCAACAATATGTTTTACTACACAGGGTTACTTAAAATTACCGGAACACCTAAATAATTCTCCAACCGAAAACAATTTCTTTTAGGAATTTGGTAACCTCTTCTTTTATAAATAGAACAGCCTGTATATATTTTTTTAAATACTATTAATTCCAAGAATTTTTTTCAGAAATCACTTTTTCATAAATAATTTTTTATAAAAGTTATTTTTGAGTTATCAACAATTAAAGAAAATGAATCAAAATTCGCGGAACACTTCAATAATTCTTCAAGCCGTTTAGGCTTGATTAAATGTATAAAAGCAAAAGTTTTTGGTTGACAAATTGATATAAATATATTTTCTAATAACAAAAATCCTTACTAACTATGCAGGGAAATTAGTATTCAATATTTTTTTATACCCATTTCCCGTTTTTTTTGCCATTCAGCTTTGCAAAAAAATGGAGCTGATTTTTTTCGGCTAATCCGGTTCAGCCCTTTTATATGGAGTTGAATAACTCGCAATTCGTTCGAATAACGACTGGATATTTGTTTAACTTTGTATAACAGCGTTATTAATTGGTTCGCGTTTCAAATACGCGCGCAGATACATTTTTTTTTTCACGTAATCCAGATATTTCCTCGAAATAATTTATTCGATTCGTTATCAAGGCTGCATCTGTTTTGCCCTAGTAAAAGCAAGCAAAAGCGTGGATCGATTTAATACTAAGGGGTGGCAGCATAAAATATAAATTAATCGTTAGCGACCTATATGTCACTCACTGTGTTCATATTGCATACAATGACTTGTCGATTTGTTACGAGTGAAATGTTTTAGTATACCGAGTATACCAATATAGAGGAAGTGATATTATGGATGATAGAGATCTGGTGTTTGGTCAAAAATGAATTAATTTTGATTAAATTTTAATTACTAAAATGATGGTGGACTCAATCACTGCTATAAATAAATTATAAAAAGTGGTGGTCAATCACCACAACCTACATATTCTTTTATCGCTTATATAGGTAAGTTTTCATGACATAATTTAATACTTTAAATACATAACAAAGTTCTTTCTTGTCTGTTTATTTTTATTTAGAATAATTATACAAAATTTCATCAAAATTCGAGATGGTGACGTATAAAACTGTATTGATTTGACATGGAACTACCCAGTGATTTAACTCACCTTATCCATAATTGTAATAAAATAAAACTTCGGGTGTTGCCCTTTACTGCTCTTTAAAAGCAAAGCTGTTCGTTTTGTTTATAACTTTGGATTGTTTTTATATTTTTTTATTAAACAAAAACGCTTAAAGCCAAAATGTATTATAATTTAAATGAATCGTATTACACGACGCTTTCGCATTATTTATGTGCGTATCCCTCATCAAAAATACGATTTATGACAACAATGTATCCACTTTGTGCTCTAAAAATTTCCGCCGCGCGTACAAAAGGACCCCGTACCTACGTCAGCTTTTCGCAATCTGTTTTGTCTGCATTGTTATCCCGAAAACCTTTATATATAATATACAGATATCAAAGTTACAGAAAGTTTATTAATCTCAAAACATAAAGGTTCACAATACACTCCCCCAACAATACATAAATTGCCATTCCGAAACACGGGAACATCAAGGCTTACGATTAATATAATTAACCTTCAAGTAAATATTAAGTGTTTGAAATATTGTTAAATAAGATTTATTATTAAGAAATGTTAAATATTTAGGTTTTACCATTTTTAATGAAACACAGTATGAAATAAGTCCTTAGTCTTCTTCAGTCTGCCCTCTCTCCTTCATCTGTATTTTAATGTTTCTAGCACCTGAAATTTTTAGAGTTTTTTTTTAAACCATACAAATTAAATCTATTAATACTTTGTTAAAAATTTATTTATAATTTTTACTTTGGCTGATGCAAATTGTTTAATTCTGCATATTATCAAAGTCTATTTCTGCTGTCATTTTTCATTCTATGCAAGATCACACAATGGGCTTTGGCCCATCGAGGCTCTCAAATATGTGTAAGTATCAACTTTAATTTTCTAAATGATCTTTTGCAACTACCAATAGATACCGCGATCGTCAGCAATATGATGGCTTCCACTGCTTGTTTTAAAATCCAAAATTTCTTCATATAATCACAACTGTAGGCTTCTCCAAATGTTATGCAAAGTTCTTTAAAGTAACTCTTTCGGGTTTAAAAGAACCCTTCCATATCAAAAACAAATCCAAATTTTTCATCTGTTTCTTGTAAACGAACACTTCTACTTTTTAATTAATTGCATAGACGGTCGACAGTACCTTTCATATCTTCTTTATAGTTGATAAACCAGCATCTTTCGATGTTTTGCCATCCATTCTTTTCATTCTTCTTTGACGTCCTTCACATTGAATGTTTGGTTCATAGCATTTTTGAATTCCTTCTTTCAGAGAGTCACTAACTAGCACTTCTCTTTCATCATGAGCTTTTAAATCTAAAGCTGCATTATGTAAGTTCATTTTAGGATCCTGCAACCTCTTTTGAACTCGGTCAAGACGATTGTCTTGTGTCCAGGCAAAACAGAAGCATTATCATAGTACTGTGGCCTGCAATCTTGTAAATTCATGTTGTCTTTCTCTAACAGCTTCAATAATACTTAAACCAAGCTTGCAGCGTCTTTATCGCTTATTTGTATAAAACCGAGAAATAACTCTCTAATCTCAACAGTTTTTTCCTCAAAATTTATGTCAACATATCTTACTACCTCAGACATTTGGTCACGATGAGCTTGACCAGAGATCAGGAGTTAAATATTAGGCCGTAATACGTTGGTTTACGTATTCTTTCTAGCAAACTATGACGAACAGTTGATGCCATGATGTGAATAAAGTTGTTCTGTATTGTTTTTGTGAAAGAGATGAAGTGGATCGATGACAGTTCTCCGCAAATCTTATATGGTATTTTATGACAGAGTCAAAATTAGAAATAAGTTTAAGCAAACCAAGAATTTCCTGTATTAAAATCTGACTACAAGACTCTCTGTAGCGTCACAAAGACAGGTCTTTTCAAGAAATCACACCACTGCTGAGTTTCTCTCTAGACAGAAAGAGGCCTAGAGAACATGGACAAACTAACGAAAAACGAATACCCTACTTTTTGTCAGCCTAAATAGATATTATTAGAATTATTTTTAATTGTTATCCTGTAGCGATGTAAAAAGAAGTCGAGCTGCAGTTACTTATTAAAAAAAATCAACTTTTAGCATTACACTCAATTATCAATATCAGTAAGTAGGTAGAATAAGAAACGATTGTGGGTTGATGTTCTTTTTTGCCACTGTCTGGATTTTGTGACGTTTATCTTATTTCTAATTACAGGATGTCAACAATATTGGATAGATAACGCACCAAACGAACAAAAGAAATTTCACAGGTAACAGGAAACACGCAAAACAGTGGTAAACAACTTTATAAAAGTTCTGTGAAAAAAATATGTTATCTAATTACGGTCACAGAGACCTCAATGTGTCACGGTAAATATAGGTGTGCTAAGTTACACCTTAATAGAGGCGTGTCCGTGACAAAAGTGCAACAATTAAATTATTAGACGAGTTGTGGAAAGTTGTTTTTTAATAATAGCTGGTGGAAACCGCAAAGAAACCGATGACGCGGCGATAAGTAACCCTAAAATTGCGTGCTGCGAAGCTGTTCTAGTTTAAAAGATGTAGATAGGGGTAGTAAATTAGGTAGGCGATTAAGTAGATGTAATGGGGGAATATAATAGTTATCCGGCGCGAAATCAAACAGAATGATGTATAAAACCGGACGTGAGAACTTCTGGCATTTCACCATTATGCGCATTTATACTACAAGTCGTAGTATAACGAGTTGTATTCATGATTGATAAAATTAATTAATAGTCGCAAGTGAGGAAGTAATCGCACCTATAAAGATTGTCGCAGGACTTTTAATGGTGATCTTTTAAATTAACAAAACGTATCATTATTTATAAGGACTTTAATTATTTATAATTCCGCAGATGTAAAAATCGAGGAAACTAGACTTACCAGGTTACAAAATACCACCGTTTTACAACAAATACAACACAATGGTTACATTTAGAACAGAGCCAATTCACTATTTTTGTGTTCAGATTCGGTTTTCTGGGAAAAATCCTGTCTGAATCAGTTGTCGTTTGTCCGGAATTTTTTGTTGTTGGCCAGTGTAATCCTTAATGTCGTCAGAAACATATTAAAATAAAAAATGTATAATAATAAATAGGTAAAATTCGATGTATAAATGATAGGCATAACGGCGCTTCGCAAATATTATCAAATTAAAAATTGGAAATTAACAAATAAAACATTTACTTTAATTTATACTATTGCTTATTTACTAATTTTTGTAAATTTTTTTAATTGCCTTAATTGCTGCAGAATCATTTCATGGAAAAGATAATTAAAAATTGTTTAATACTAACTAATTTTAACTCATTTTAATACTAATAATTTTTTATACGAATATTTTATATTATTATTACAAAATTCATCTGTTTTTAATTATAAGCTGTTTAATTTAAAATAAAAGTTTTTTGGGTTTAAATACCCTCTTGTTAAAATATATTTTTAATATACAGGTGTTTATTTTATAATGGAAATTGTGAACCTTTCCTCTCTCTAACAGAACACCCCCTGTATTTTTTAATATTTTTTAATTTTATGATTAATTCTAAAACAGTACAAATTATATTCGTAATCAATAAAATAAAACGTACATTTATTGTAAGTATTTGATAAAATATTTGACCAATACAAAACATATTTGAACAATGCAAAAAATTACTTATGCATTAAAAAATTAATGTGCAATAAATTTATATAAATGGACATCAGAATAAATAATTGTGCAACTCTATATTTATTTAAATGTACCTAAAAGGCGCGATTTTGGTAATTTTTACAAATGTATACCACCTAAACTCATTGTTCTAGAAACTTCAGAATGGCTTCATAAGAAGGAAACCATAATCTGAATCCTGAATCCTGAAAGTTTGGTCATAAATGTTGTTTTCATTAGTTGGCTCACAACGCAATGATTTAAAAAAATTAATTACCACATAAAATTCTTAGAATTCATCAGAAAATTTAAACAAATACAGAGTGGTCTGCTAGAGTAACAAAAGGGTTGCAAATTTCTATAATAAAACAAACATCCTGTATATTAAAAATATATTGAATGAGAGGTTGTTTAAATCAAAAAACTTGTATTTGAATTTTTTTTTGCTGTTGGAGAATTATTTAGGTGTATATAAAAATATTCCTATAAAGAAACTAATTAATCTTGTAATTGAAAAATGTAAATATGTTTAAATAAAGGAAATGTTACCAAAATTCCATAATAAAGAAACCAGCATATTAAAAATGTATTTACACCATAACTTCTATAAGGCAAAAAACAATTGAATAGTTTTTTAATTTCCTACGGTTGGACAATTTTTTAGGTGTTCCGGTAATTCTTACTAACCCTGTATAACCCTATATCATATTCCATTCTCAAAATCAATATTATCATATTGATTTTGAGAATGGATAAATGAATTTTAACGTTTTGGGTACAAGTTTTTCCCCGGGAAATGAGACCAGAGTTAAACATTTACTATCACGTAAGGTTTTCATAAAAAAAAATTGGTCAAAGTGTCATAAATCAAGATTTTGATAATTTTTACAAGTTTATACAAGCTGACTCAATTATCCTCAAAACGGTCTCTCAGTAAATTAAACAGTTAATTTTCGTACTTTTACCTAAAATCCTGAAACAACAAAAACGCAATAATAAATTAATCAAAAACTCTCCTATTCGTTTTCCAAAAACAATCGAAAGTTAAGAATGTTTCACTGCAAGATTAAGCTGTCGTTTCCTCAAAAATTTTCTGTTGTAATGCCCTAAAATTTCTATTTTACTATTAAGACAATTTAGAGATCTACCATGTTATCTTATTGAACGTGGGAAATTAGAATGATACAATTTTGTGTTTCGATAATTAAAAATTTATACGCTCGAGTATGTTTTGAAATGCGAAATCGTTTCAGAGACCTTTGTCAAGTTTTCGTACTTTGTGCACTCAGTGTATACCTAATTACCCACTTAAATCTTCAAAAATGCAATAATTGAAGCTGTTTTTTTGGCTGTTGACAAAAGTAGTCATTTTCTTTCGAGTTTCTTTCTAAGATGTTAACTTTAGTTTGCAAATTTATTGTAAAGAAACATTCAAATTGTAAACAAATTATACATAAAAGACCACTACAACCTCAAAAGACAACTTTTTAATGCTGAAACACGTTCTTGTATGGGTGGAAGTAACTTTATTTAGTGAGGCCATCATTGTTCTTATTCTTGAGTTTATTAAACTTCAAACGTTGTGGTCAAGGATGAAGTAACTCCAAAGTAAAATTTCTTTCATTAGTGCATCCTAGAACCATTTCATTGTTTATCACGTCCTTGTTTTCATTTTCTATATCCTTATCACCATCAAGTACTACTAATACCTACTACTATTAAATTCCTGAATTCGCCTTGACTTACGACTTATCCACCAACCCCTATTCCCTTATTCCTTATTATTCCTTAACGAGATATTACTACCACCAGTGTCGGCCCCCTCTAGGCACTTTGAATTCGTTCGCGGTTCGACGGCGGCGTCTGCGTCTCCCTGCAATCATTCGAAACGGCTTAATTTAACACAAGTTAAACTTTCGAATGGACTAATTTATCCCCGTCCTTCCGTTTCAGGATCCACGGGGGCGAGCATAAAGGTCGATCCTGCGACTCTCCCTACATTCCTGACGGCGAGCCAAGTGTTCAAGGTCACCGACAAAGAAACCGTCACGCTTCCGTGCGAGGTTGCAAATCCTGGTAAGTACAATTTTGTTTTTTTTCGGTTTTAGGTAAAAATTGATGATGGGGTTACCTATTCGAGGGTTTGAGGTGCTTTCTATTTGTTCCTGGATTATTTATTGATAGTGTCTTGTTTACATTTTAGAAGCATCATTTCGTTAAATCGTTAATTTGAAATTTGGACAAGAAATACTAGGTTAACAATTGCCTTTTGAAAATGAAGTAAATGAGGTTTTAGATCATTATCAGATTATCTAAAACCAGAACGACGTAAGTGCAAAATTTGTTATTTTTGAGAAATATGCGACAAAAGGTCGTGTGAGGTATCTAAGTACCTCTAAAAAATAGTATTTGGTATGGTTTAGGAGAACAGAAAAATAAAATAAGAACGACTGATCATGAAATTTGATCGTGTAATTGAATAAAAATATTTCTAGATATTTTACTTGAATTAAATGTTAATTTTACCTCTAAAAATTGATCTGCACTCTCCGCAACATTTTTGATGATTATCTTTTAGCTGTGGTGCATTTCAAATCCAATTTTTGGTGTTGTGGTAAAAAGTTAAATGACATTACATTAAATTTAAATGTGTTGCCATTTGTGTTTTTTGTCCTTTTAAGTGTTTTTATTATAGATTTATTTGTTTTTATTTAAAAAAAATTAATTAATTATTCGGGATTAGGAAAAAAGAAAGCAATTCAAACGATTGAACGATGATCATAATTGTCGATTTTTTTCACACTCCCCAATATTTTGCATTATTATTTATTACATATGATTCATTTAGAATCCTATTTTAGTATTTTGGCTAATTAAACAAAATATAGGTATCTTTCTTAGACGTTGTTTCGTGTAAAATATAAATAATACGATAAAATTATATCGGATATAAAAAATTGCAAGGAGACAAAAGAATATTACATATAAATCCATCTGTTAAAAAATAAACGTTCTAAAAATGTCTACCTACTCAAATAAAGAGACTCATAATTTCTGTACAAATGGTACAATGACAAGACCCGATATGATTGCAAAAGACGCGATTTAACGTCCTAATGTTTCAAATGTGAACAGGTTCACTTCAGAAGATTCTTTGTTATAATATAGTAACTTTTATGATAAGTGAACTTTGCTTTAGAAGAACGAAGAAATTAAAAAGAATAACTTATAATTAAGTTGTGTCATTTCGGCTTGTCACATCGCCATTTTTCCATGGCTGTTATTGAAACTTATCATCACACCACAATTTTGAGATATTGTGATTGAACTTTATAATCAAATTCTCGCACAGATCAAGATTTCAATTATTAAAATGTAGGTACAATTTCATGTCCAGTTTCATTTCCGACAATTAATTGAGTTTTTAGCATTACTTGTTTTTGTTTCAATTCATTAGTACGGCTGAACGATATATTAAAAAACGCAATACCCCTATAATAAAAAGAACAATTAATAATTAATTATTAATTAATAAAATTGTTTGCGATATTATATAAAGTAAGTGCAATTTCCGGTTTTTGCGTAAGTTCTACAATTTCAAGTGGCACAACACATAACACATACACATTTCTTTGGAAAATCAAAGTTATACTAAAAAAATCTGATGTGGCCAGGCACATGACTTTATCATACAATATATAAAATTAATAGTTTAGCTGCATGAGAATCTATTTTATTGAGATAAATCGTAGGTATTGTCAAAGCATCAGCACTGGACACTACCTACACTACGTCATTAGAATAATAGTTATTTATGTCACAAGTGCCGAAAGTACGGAATAGCGCGGCGACCGGTGATGCGGCGCGTCACCGAAGGCGAAGCGTCGCCGTCGCATGTGAGCGAGTCGCGCTATGTAGTTTTCGGCAGGAGTGACATCAACGTTTTTTGTGTTGCTTTTTGAGAAATACGTATACTTACAAAAAATTAAAAATGGTTATACTTCTGGATAGGAAATGTTAGGTTGATACCACTTCTACGAAACGTCAAGTTTAAAAAGCTAAATCAAATTCTGACAGATTTATATTCGTTCATGACACTGTAGATGTCACATCCGTACCAACATACTAAAACGTAACTATACTCATCGCTATACTTTATTTACAATTTTCTCAATTATCGTTTTTACAATTAGATAGCAACGGGTTGATATTTCTTATCAACAAACAATCAAATTGGCGATCTTATTTTATTTGAATTTTGTATTTTCTACTTTGCCGCAGTAGAGCGGCAACGTTCCATAGCGGTTCTCCAACCTCTGATGAAATCAGCTGTTTTCGAGTGTGACAGCCATAGACATTTCTGTGGTGACAGCACAAAAAAATATTTGTCAAATCCAGGCTACTTTGAAGTTTCATATCAATGCAGATGCGACCGATCTCGATCAAATAGAATTTGCTCTTAAAGCTAAACTATTAATTTTACCAAAAAATATCATTGGCATAAATTATTCAGAATTTCCTCTACTTTAATTTATTATTCAACTATTTTGCCGAAATTACAGAAATGGCAGCTCAATTGCAAAATCCTTGAAAAATGCTTAGAGGAAACGGCCAGTTCCTTTGGACCCCTTGGAACCAAAAGCTTTTCAGCTCTAAGTTTGGTCATAAAACTTCTAAATATGAAGTTTCGTCCCGATACCTTTGGTAGTTTTTCCGGAATCGTCGCCACAAAAATCGTTTACACACACACGCACAGACACACACACACACACACACACACACACACAGACATTTTTTTGTACCTTGGTCAAAAATGTTCAGGGGACCCATAAAGACCTATTTCCGCTAAAATCTCAATTTTTTTTTTCGGCATGATTACAATACTTTATCATACTGCGTATGATAAAATAAAAAAGGCCCAAGAAAACATTATTTAATTATTACCACTCTAAATTTCATTACTCTAGCTTCATAAATAGAGCTAGTAAGAAAATTATCTGCAGCCGGACCAAAGTTAAAAAAATACTCCCTACAGTACAATATTAAAAAAAGCCCGTTCACGAACTTGTCTTTATTTTTTAAGAGATAAGCTTGTATACCAAATTTCATATCAAGTACTTCAAAATTAAGGCAGTTATCGTGTACACAGATAGACGGACAGACATACATGGTGTTACAACGTCAATATACCCTACCACATTAAATGTGGGTGGTATAAAAATAACCATTTGTTTCAGTTAATAACCAATCAATCAGTTTGCATATTGATTAGTATTTTATACAATAATAAGCAAGAAAAGATATAATTTTCAATGTAACGGACTTCCGAAAATAACGCAAGTTATACTAACCCCAACAATATACAAAATATACAATTTGTTGTTTATTCATTTCACTCGTCCTTGTGAAATATAATTGAAAAGGAAACGTGAACTCTGGCTGCGTACGTTTAGTCTTCCCTGTTATTTGTAGATAGCGCGCTGAAAAACGCACTTCGATAGTCTCCAACTGTTTAAGCGATCCCTTCTATACCCTAAAAATACTGAGCAAACTTATTTCCTTGAAACAATTCCTTAAGATTGAATTACAACACACAAATTTTGACACAAACCTCAGACAAGTTACAGAACAAGATTAAAAACTAATTATAAATTGTTTAATACCAACTTCAAATTGAAGCGATATAGTGCCAAAAGGATCTCACTAACAAAGTCCATCAAGTTCGACTTTGTTCGTTTTCTAATCCATTGAAAACTGGTTCGGAGTGACAGTTTTCTAATTAAATTTTTCACGTTTCCTTATTATACCATAACACGCAGAGAGCCGCATGCGGGTCCCAGAAAAAAAGCTGTATGCGGCGAAAATTTCATTAGCCCCCCCCAATAATCTCTGGAGATAGAAACAGTTGAATCCATCCCGAGATAAAACGATCTCTTTAAAAGATACCAGAAACGCAATTTACATTCTTAATTGAAAACGCCGCTCGCACAAACCAGAGCGCTACGTGTTGCTCGCAAAATAATGCGCAGAATCAATATGAAGAGTTTATCTGTTTTACTAAAATTTACCCACTGGTACTTAAGAGAATGTGATTTTTTTTGTTGGCTTAATTGGCGTAAAAACTTGTGAAGAATAATCGAACAAATAATTAACAGAATAAGACTGATATTGTTGAAAAAAAAAACGCTTTTCCAACTATAAATTCTACAGTTACAAATGTAACAAAAATTCTTTAACCTGCGTGAATTTGGGACGTTTACCTTACCCCTGAAATAAATGTAGTAATACATTGAAAATGTAGTGCAACTCTTCACTGAAAATTGATTTCTACTCCGAAAACGCTTTAGTGTGCTGCCCAATCTGTCAGATTCAATAACGTTTCGTACAAAGTTCCCAGCAATATTGAGTAAGTTGGCCTGGGGGAACTTTCTGTGATATATGTCGCTACATTAAACAAACATTTTACATTTTGCTGACGTGGAACTAGGCCAAGCGCTACAGGTTTAAAGGAAACACCAATAGAGGGGCCTACCATCGCTTAAACCATAGTATGTACAGCCGAGGAAAAAGCGATGTTTACATGAGCGAACCTAGCCTACACCAAGCGTAGGTGGGAGATTGTCGGTCGTCGTATACCTACCTGCTAAAGTCATAAAACCGAAGGGTCACTCTGTTTCATTTCATTTTAAGTTTTCTGTATATAGATGGCATGAAATTGAGCTTCGTATTTATATAATATATTTTGGATATTCGGAACGAGCGAAACTGCCGCCCGAAGCTAAAGATTGTTGTTCGTTAATATTTTTGTTTCGATTTGCAATTGCAATATTAGTTTATTTATACTAAAATACATAGTAACGTTAGTTATAATTATAAAATTTTTAATTAGCCACATATTAAAATACTTCATCATCATAGCTACGTCGGCGTATGTCTAAAGAAACACCGATTACTACATCGGGTATCAATAGCGACTGAACAATTGATTACATAGTGAGCGAGCCAGGTATGTGTAAACATGACAGAATCTCTATAAATGCATAACCAAAAAGAGCAAAATTTTTGATTTATATAAGTTCCAACTGTTCGTTGTTGAGTTTGCAGAGTCTGGAAATATTTAAATCCAAGATTTCGATAATTTTGGTCGAACTGCTGTAGAGTTCTATTTTGTCAATATTTCCATATTTTATGTTCTGGTTGTAAAGTTACATTATTATTGAATATTGTTAACATCTACTATTATATTAATTCACTAGCGGAGAGCTTTACTTTGCAAATTATATCGTAAAAAATATAATGATCAAATATATTACGTATAATATACGTATATGTAATATGCAAAGACATCCATCAGCCCACAACTGTTTCAGGTGGTCGAACGTATTGCATAAAATATTAGTTTTAGGTCGCACTACATCATGTTTTATTTTAAATTACTCATAATTTTTAAATTGCGATTTAATTAAACGAATGGACATTTTTAACTAGGTACCTTTTAGCTGCTCATTATAATTTATAGAGGTTTCGACTGTATTGTACATTTATTTACTTAAGTGTTTAAGATATATTATAAATGGGACAACATTTATTATTCTTTCCCGAAAAAAATTTTTTTTAGAAAGTAAATGTCATTCAGAGTTAGACTTTTCATATGGACCTAATTGTTTTTCAAAATCCTTAAAAAGTTACAGCACATTTGAAATATTAGCAAAATAATTTTTTTTAAATATAATTTCCGAGGTAATGCCGTACCCGAGTTTGTATTACCAATTGTTATGTAGCATCGGATAACATGGAATGCAAGCAACCATTTTTTTTATGTAAATGTTCAGATAAAATGTTAAAATTCAAGGTTTCTAAGGGACCCTTTTGAGGTTTCTAGAATATTGGAGTGAGCCGGTATAAATTTTTTATCAATACAAAAATCTAATTAGCGTTGAATTGACTGCTCGTCTTTTCTACAAAAATCAAAATTGAATACTTGGAAAATCAAATATAAAACATACAAATAATCCTTACCATATTCACAGTCCACTCACTAAATATGTTATAAATTTCTTATAATTTTGAATTATCGATGTCTCGTCAATTTTATTACATAAGGTTATAAATGTATTATATCAAGACAATTCAGCAATACATATATCAAAATTAGTAAGAAAAAGAGGAACTTTAAAACAATTGAAGGTTGGACATTGAATTTAATATAGCTATGTATATTTATGTATATTTTGATAATTACAAATTGACAAGTTAGAGGATTTTTAAAATAGCAATCCGTTCCAGATGTTTTGTCGTTTCCACACAATAAAAATTAAAATTCAATTGATTAATTAATATTAAGGCAAACAACAATTTAATGATAATAAATTTAGTAACATAAATATAGATAGAAATTTAAATAAATTTGAATTTATTTTTTTTAATGTTATCAACATATTGTTCTGATGTGATATCATTCATATTGGATTGTAAATCCTCCTCTTACATATCATACATAAAAGAAAAAGCGTATGGATTATGGATGTTATTATACTGAAATTATCGGTATACCTACTTTTGGTCTCCGACCTACGTTTGGTGTACGCTAGCTGCAGTCATGTAAAGATCTTACTTTCCTCGGCTGTACATCATATCTAGTCCCTAGATTAAAATAACAATTTAAAAAAACTAAAGTCAAGTAATAACTTGGAAATACAAATTATAGTACACACTTTGCAGTAAATCAAGAACTCTATATTTCATTACGACCCACCCTCCACCGATCGTGTATTCTTTTGATCCCTTACGTCGTCATATTCGTTGCCGTTTGACCCAACTTCCCGTCTGCGAAGTTATTTGCCGTAAATTCGAACTAAACCGAACGCTGCGTCGGTTTCTAATTCTCGTCTTATTGGAAAAGTTTTCCCTTACATACGACACATTCGCTACACATTGTATGCAAATCAACGTTCAATCGGTTGATCGACCTACGGCGGTTAAAGGGTCGACAACCGCACACATAATTTAAAAGTTGTACATCTGACGTGCTCCTCGGGTAGCTTATTTATTATTTATGGAGTTACAACCCGTTACAAGTTGGCAGGTTAGTTCCATATGTCGTATAAATGAAAGTTTCACATTGGGTGGATGCGCCGGACGGTGGTTTAAATGTGTTGCATGGGGCAAGAGAGACACTGCACGAGACAGTCGCCCTAACTACAATCTCTCGTTTTGATAATTTTGAGTCCTGTGTTTGAAGGCGTATAACTGTCAAACTGTCATACAACCTAAATCATTTCTACAGAAGTTGTATGACTGTTAATATTTTTTACCTCTCGGTCTAAATATGAGCGCGAGGGCAATTTTTCAAGGATTTTGCAAATGAGCCGCCATTTTTGTAATTTCCTCAGAATTGTTAAATAATAAATTAAAGTAGAAGAAATTCTAAACAATTTATGTTTACGAAATTTTTTGGTAAAATTAATAGTTTAGTTGCAAGAGCAAATTCTATTTGATCGAGATCGGTCGCATCTGCATTGATATAATACTATATAGTGATCCAGGCTTTTCCAAATATTTTCAGTCTAATGACAGTACCGGTAGTGTCAAATGCTGGTGTTTTGACAATATCTCACTATATCTACTGTCAATAGTAAAAAGATCTCATATTGTCATACCGTGTACGGTCCTTGCCTGACGGCGTCGGATAGGCAGCGTGTTCAGCGTGTCCAAAATGCATGTGTTCTGTTTGTTTTTGGTTTGAGGAAGTCTGATCATGTATCGAATGGGCTGGGCGACTTGGGGTGGTTGAACATGGATAACACTAGGGTGGTGCATGCAGCAATATTATATCATAAGTTGCTATCCAAGAGGATCCCACAATACCTCATGCGGAAGATACGCTGTAGAACGGATGTCCATAACCTTAATTTAACATTCAGGGGTTTGTTTGCTCCACCTGCCCATCGCGCTGAGCTGTATAAACGGTCATTCTCTTACCAGGTCAGTCACATATACAATGGTCTCAGGGAAGATATGAAAAAATTATTGTTAAACAGTTTTGGGGGAAAGGTGCGAAGTGTTGTCTGTTTGCTCAACAGGGGGGACGTTAGGCATTGAGCGCACATCGGCGGCTGTTTTAATTTTTATTTTTTATGGGCATGTGCGATGTTTTGTTGAGTCGTATTTGCTGCAATTAGACTCTAGTGTAATTTTTTGTTTGTTTTGGTTTTGATAAGTTCTCGGAATTATTGTTATATTATTGGGCTTAGTTCTAGTTTGCATAAGGGGTTAAGTGGAAGAGCAAAGCAATTTGGAAACAAGTGTGCTGATCTCCGCCCTAAATATAAATATTATTTTGTTGCATTTAATATTGTTTTATGTTAACAGGAATTATTTGTTTATTTAATCTTTTATTTATCTGTCAAATCCTGTCTAACTAGTTTTATTTTAATGCAGACACGACTGATCTCAATCAAATAGATTTTCATGCAGCTAAATTATTAATTTTATATATTGTATGATAAAGTCATGTGCAGGCCACATCAGATTTTTTCTGTATAGTACAAGTTGGATATTTCTTAGTTACTATTTTACAAACTTTCGTATCATTCAGTAAAGTTTTAGTTTTAGATTTTATTAGATTATCTTTTATTTTTAATATAACCAAGTTTATGCCAGTACTTTATTGTTATTATTTATGTTTCTTAATAATATAGCGTGTCATTTCACGTGTTTAACTACTATCAATTCAAGCCATTATCAATTGTGTCGTGTATGGTAATTAGCTCGCAAACAATCTAAGATTTATTCGTGAAAAACGCTGAGCAGTTTAATTGGCCATAAAGCATACATTTGTAATCTATTATTTCGTATAATGGGTCGTAAATTTTATCTGTGATAGGTGCGCTAACTTTGAAGTGTCCAGTAGAGTGATTTATCGAGTCACTGATATACTACCATAACAGAACAATATGAATTAATTATTCGGTTGAAATGTATTCAGTATTCAACCCTGTTTCGCATACGCGCGAAAGTATTAACACCTTGTTACGATGCAAACGTTAGATTAGAGTATTTCGGTAGTGGGTCATGATATCGGTAGCGAAGTCAATAGAAAGCGAAGCTTGGTCAAGGGGAAAAAACAGTTTTTCGATTGATATCTTTGTTTTTCACGAAAATACGGAAGGAGAAATATGAATAAATCATAATCCTTGCACGATATAATATTAAGAAGCAATAAATATCGTAAAATCACGAACCTACGAGTATTTTTATGCAATAAAAATGTTTGAACCTTGGAACCAGCTTTGTCAAGCTTGGGTTATTTTTTTACTAGTTTTACTTTTTTTTTTATTTCTATTCCGTTTTGTTGTTGTAATTTGTACTATGTCGGTCAGACTGGTAATAATTATTTAAAAACTAGAATTTCGTTACATAATAAACTACCTAATCATGCTCTTCAGGAAAACCATAGATTTGATTTTGAAAACGTAAAAATGTAGGGTGTTTCTAAAAAAATCAACGAACTAGAATTTTGTCAAATGCTGTTTATTAATGATATAATAATATTGTATTGGCGATTTGTAAAATCTGTAATAAAAATCACGTCAGGTGGGCGCCGAAACAATTTAAAAATATTGCTGGTTTTAATTGAGCTCTTGAAGAACTCAGGTCTGCTTCAAAGTTTTCCAACAGGCAAGGCGGCGGCGGTGCTTTCCTTTAAAGTAATTATACATGCACGGCGGGACGTATTTGCCTTCGTTCTAAAGTGCTTTTTGAGGAGTTTATGGAAGAAGCTGTTTGACAAGCAACTTACAGAGGTCGCGAGAGATCGCGACTTCTTTTATTAAACGTTTGCGACTTTTATACGTTACGCCGCTGTGGTGTTTGACAAGATCACAGGGCAGTATACTATTTTTAGAATGGTTTTTAGTTTTAAGTTTAAAATCCTGTGTTAGATATTAGAGATTATTATTATACACGTTTATGGATCAGATACATTGGGTAATCAATTCTAAAAAGTACAGCCCTCTATATATTTTAGTTTGTTCAGGAGGATTTTTGAAACTTGGATTTTACGTTGTTTATCGGTGGTTGAATGTTATTATTTCGCTTCATGTTCGATTACGAGCAAAGTAGTTGGGATACAAATTATTATTATACACGTTTATGGATCAGATACATTGGGTAATTCATTCTAAAAAGTACAGCCCTCTATCTATTTTAGTTTGTTCAGGAGGATTTTTGAAACTTAGATTTTACGTTGTTTATCGGTGGTTGAATGTTATTATTTCGCTTCATGTGCGATTACGAGCAAAGTACTAGGGATACAAATTATTATTATACCCGTTTATGGATCAGATACATTGGGTAATTAATTCTAAAAAGTACAGCCCTCTATCTGTTTTAGTTTGTTCAGGAGGATTTTTGAAACTTAGATTTTACGTTGTTTATCGGTGGTTGAATGTTATTATTTCGCTTCATGTGCGATTACGAGCAAAGTAGTTGGGATACAAATTATTATTATACACGTTTATGGATCAGATACATTGGGAAATTAATTCTAAAAAGCACAGCCCTCTATCTATTTTAGTTTGTTCAGGAGGATTTTTGAAACTTAGATTTTAAGTTGTTTATCGGTGGTTGAATGTTATTATTTCGCTTCATGTGCGATAGCGAGCAAAGTAGTTGGGATACAAATTATTATTATACACGTTTATGGATCAGATACATTGGCTAATTAATTCTAAAAAGTACAGCCCTCTATCTATTTTAGTTTGTTCTGGAGGATTTTTGAAACTTAGATTTTACGTTGTTTATCGGTGGTTGAATGTTATTATTTCGCTTCATGTGCGATTACGAGCAAAGTAGTTGGGATACAAATTACTATTATACACGTTTATGGATCAGATACATTGGGTAATTAATTCTAAAACGTACAGCCCTCTATCTATTTTAGTTTGTTCAGGAGGATTTTTGAAACTTAGATTTTACGTTGTTTATCGGTGGTTGAATGTTATTATTTCGCTTCATGTGCGATTACGAGCAAAGTATTTGGGATACAAATTATTATTATACACGTTTATGGATCAGATACATTGGGTAATTAATTCTAAAAAGTACAGCCCTCTATCTATTTTAGTTTGTTCAGGAGGATTTTTGAAACTTAGATTTTACGTTGTTTATCGGTGGTTGAATGTTATTATTTTGCTTCATGTGCGATTACGAGTAAAGTAGTTGGGATACAAATTATTATTATACACGTTTATGGATCAGATACATTGGGTAATTAATTCTAAAAAGTACAGCCCTCTATCTATTTTAGTTTGCTCCGGAGGATTTTTGAAACTTAGATTTTACGTTGTTTATCGGTGGTTAAATGTTATTATTTCGCTTCATGTGCGATTACGAGCAAAGTAGTTGGGATACAAATTATTATTATACACGCTTATGGATCAGATACATTGGGTAATTAATTCTAAAAAGTACAGCCCTCTATCTATTTTAGTTTGCTCCGGAGGATTTTTGATACTTAGATTTTACGTTGTTTATCAGTGGTTAAATGTTATTATTTCGCTTCATGTGCGATTACGAGCAAAGTAGTTGGGATACAAATTATTATTATACACGCTTATGGATCAGATACATTGGGTAATTAATTCTAAAAAGTACAGCCCTCTATCTATTTTAGTGTGCTCCGGAGGATTTTTGAAACTTAGATTTTACGTTGTTTATCGGTGGTTAAATGTTATTATTTCGCTTCATGTGCGATTACGACCAAGGTAGTTGGGATACAAATTATTATTATACACGTTTATGGATCAGATACATTAGGTAATTAATTCTAAAAAGTACAGCCCTCTATCTATTTTAGTTTGTTCAGGAGGATTTTTGAAACTTAGATTTTACGTTGTTTATCGGTGGTTAAATGTTATTATTTCGCTTCATGTGCGATTACGAGCAAAGTAGTTGGGATACAAATTATTATTATACACGTTAATGGATCAGATACATTGGATAATTAATTCTAAAAAGTACAGCCCTCTATCTATTTTAGTTTGTTCAGGAGGATTTTTTAAACTTAGATTTTACGTTGTTTATCGGTGGTTGAATGTTATTATTTCGCTTCATGTGCGATTACGAGCAAAGTAGTTGGGATACAAATTATTATTATACACGTGTATGGATCAGATACATTGGGTAATTAATTCTAAAAAGTACAGCCCTCTATCTATTTTAGTTTGTTCAGGAGGATTTTTGAAACTTAGATTTTACGTTGTTTATCGGTGGTTGAATGTTATTATTTCGCTTCATGTGCGATAACGAGCAAAGTAGTTGGGATACAAATTATTATTATACACGTTTATTAATCAGATACATTGGGTAATCAATTCTAAAAAGTACAGCCCTCTATCTATTTTAGTTTGTTCAGGAGGATTTTTGAAACTTAAATTTTACGTTGTTTATCGGTGGTTGAATGTTATTATTTCGCTTCATGTGCGATTACGAGCAAAGTAGTTGGGATACAAATTATTATTATACATGTTTATGGATCAGATACATTGGATAGTTAATTCTAAAAAGTACAGCCCTCTATCTATTTTAGTTTGTTCAGGAGGATTTTTGAAACTTAGATTTTACGTTGTTTATCGGTGGTTAAATGTTATTATTTCGCTTCATGTGCGATTACGAGCAAGGTAGTTGGGATACAAATTATTATTATACACGTTTATGGATCAGATACATTAGGTAATTAATTCTAAAAAGTACAGCCCTCTATCTATTTTAGTTTGTTCAGGAGGATTTTTGAAACTTAGATTTTACGTTGTTTATCGGTGGTTGAATGTTATTATTTCGCTTCATGTGCGATTACGAGCAAAGTAGTTGGGATACAAATTATTATTATACACGTTTGTGGATCAGATACATTGGGTAATTAATTCTAAAAAGTACAGCCCTCTATCTATTTTAGTTTGTTCAGGAGGATTTTTGAAACTTAGATTTTACGTTGTTTATCGGTGGTTGAATGTTATTATTTCGCTTCATGTGCGATTACGAGCAAAGTAGTTGGGATACAAATTATTATTATACACGTTTATGGATCAGATACATTGGGTAATTAATTCTAAAAAGTACAGCCCTCTATCTATTTTAGCTCGTAAACGAAATGAAATTTATTTTATTTTAGTTGGTATATTTTACATCGACCGTTAACATGCACTTCAAAATATCCTACATGAAACCTAATTTAGTACCTCGAACGTTTCCCTTATGCATACCTATACGCGAAACGTTCCTAACATCAGTACGGTGTAATCTCCAGGCGCACTTTTTTCCCCAACATAAATACAGACAAGCCAATTCCATTTTCCAAGAGCATTTCAAATGTAATACAGTACGGAATTCTCAGAGTGCGGAATCGTTTCCAACCGTCGTCGTCGTCTTCAGGGGAAAAACCGACAACGCCGACGCCCGACCGTTTCGTTACGTTATGCCTTTTATTTCAAATTCAGACACTAAATCAAACCCCATATCTCGCGTCTTGACGTTTCAATAAAATTGATTTCGCCGCGATTCTCTCTCGCATGCTGTGGGGAGAACGATCGCTTGCTTTCTGTGTCCCATGGCACAGTGAATTGTACACCATTCAATGATAATGGTATTTGCGAAATCGCTTTGTCCACTGAGGGTAATGGAAATTGTCGACGGCCATCGTTGGGATCCTTATGGGATAGCGTGAAGTGAAATAAACCTGAATGGAGAAGGTTGGTAAGATATTTAAATGGCGGCCTCACTGAAAATTTGCTATCCATATAATTGGTTTGGATATGGGAGATGAATTCAAAGATGTGTTGTTAATAATTTTGTTCAGTTTCAGCTAAACTATTAATTTTATATATTATATGATAAAGTCATGTGCCTGGCCACATCAGATTTTTCCTTTTCATACAGCGTATGATAAAGTAAAAACTAATTATTTCATAGTTTCATTTAGTAGCCAAATGCCTATCTACAACAACGGAGAAATTGGTCTGATATTTAAATGATGGCCTCACTCGAAATTGGCTATCCAAATAGTCCGATTGGATGTCGGAGATGAACTCGAAGAAGTCAATAAATAAATCAAGTGCTCAGTCTTCTTCGTCCTTCCATCTTTCTACCGCTTTCAGGCTGAAGCATGTCTGATTTCACGCCCTAATTCTTTTGCGCCGGTTTTCACCCATTTTTAACTGTGGCTTCTTTTACGCTTTATTTCAATTTCCATCCAGCGAAACGTTTCTCTACTTTCTGGTCTGATTTACTGTGGAGATGTTTAGTGTAGGAAAATTAGCTTTTTTAGAAGAAAAAATTTATAAAGTTTTGAAATTTTGGTTATGAACTCTCAGTAAGGACCCAAATACAGATCCGAAGAGTTCCCACCTCTCCGGTGGGAGCTTCATCCCCTTTTGCTAAAAAAACTACCCCCAATCGAGACGTCGCGGTCTTTTTCGGCGATTTGCTCGTAAACCGCAATTTTTACGAAAAAAATTTACAGGACTATTTATATTCTCCATTAAATTCTCTATAAAAATGTCTCTTACTGTTTTTTGCGTATCTCCCACCAAACGCTCGTAAATGACCTTGGAATATAGGCATAGTTTTCAGCGCGAAGTGAATAATGAGCCCAGTTTTCTGCGGGGATTATCGCAGAAGGATTATAGCAGTTTTTTCTCTACAAGGTCCATGTAAAATAAGATCCTTATGATCAAGTGTTAGTGTTCATATGATGATTTTATTATATTTATGCATTCTGTACTTTGAGTCCGTTTCCACACCACCTCTGAGGTAGAGGTCTGGGCGCGTTCTTTTACGTGGTTTCCCCTTGTAGGCCTATTCCACTAATAAAATATATCTGTTTATTAATTTTCCTCTGCAAAGTCGTCCTCCTCGATCGAATTGAAATAACTTTACCCATAACAACTAGAGCACATTGTCGAGCAGCGCAAACCAACTTTTACACAGGTACATCGCTGTCCACTTCCTTTTTTACAGCCGCAGGATATAAGCTGAAGAATTAAAATTGGAGCTGGCGCTTCAGGCATAACCACCGGCATTAGAATGTTTTTACTTTTTCTCCAGCCCCATTCAGTTGTCGTTAAAGTTTTTCCTAGCCACGTCTGAATTTGATTAAAAACCATATATGAATGTTGTGCTAATGCAGCAGATGTAGGTGGTAGTCTAGGCAAAATTACTGCGTGACTGGATTGGCCAACTAACTTATTAAATGAAATGAACCGGTAATGAAGGATTATTGAATATGCCAACCACTTTTTGTAAATCCTTTCTTGATTTTATTATGTTTATAGTCTGCGATTTTCCTTTCCAAAAAAGGGCAGACGTTGTGTCGCAGCCACTAAACGCATGGGTAAATAAAATGTTATCTTTGCAACCGTTTAAAACTTCCGAAATTTATAAGTCATGGGAACTATACGCCCTTTTCTTAAAATTTCCTTGAGCATCTCTCAAAAAGCGAATGTCTTTGTCCGATGGAGAAAGAGCGATGAGGAGTGTTAGCAAATCAATATCTTGCCCAACAACATATTTTTCAAAATTCTTGGCTGCGTCGATCGCAGTCTGCACAAATAGCAAGTCGGCATCATCGGTAGCAGCGAAAGTGGAAATACCTGCTGATTCTAATGTGCTCATCAAAAATCTGTTGTTGTTGGGCAAGATATTGATTTGCTAACACTCCTCATCGCTTTTTCTCCATCGGACAAAGACATTCGCTTTTTGAGAGATGCTTAAACAAATATTAAGAAAAGAGCGTATAGTTCCCATGACTTACAAATTTCGGAAGTTTTAAACGGTTGCAAAGACAAAGACATTTCATTTTCCCATGCGTTTAGTGGCTGCGACACCACGTCTGCCTTTTTTGGGAAAGGAAAATCGCAGACTATAAACTTAATAAAATCAAGAAAGCATTTACGAGAAGTAGTTGAAATATTCAATAATCCTTCATCGGCGAAAGATGACATAGCAAGAGCTGGTGAGAAATTTACACTTGCCTTATACAAGGCACCCCGAAAAGAGACATCTTTGAATCATTACCGGTTCATTTCATTTAATAAGTTAGTTGGCCAATCCAGTAATTTTACCTAGACTACCACCTACATCTGCTGCATTAGCACAACATTCATATCGGGTTTTTAATCAAATTCAGACGTGGCGAGGAAAAACTTTAACGACAACTGAATGGGGCTGGAGAAAAAGTAAAAACATTCTAATGCCAGTGGTTATGACTGAAGCGCCTGCTCCAACTTCAATTCTTCAGCTTATATCCTGCGGCTGTAAAAAAGGATGTGGACAGCGATGTACCTGTGTAAAAGTTGGTTTGCGCTGCTCCACAATGTGCTCTAGTTGTCATGGGTAAAGTTGTTTCAATTCGATCGAGGAGGACGACTTTGCAAAGGAAAATTAATAAATTGATATATTTTAGTAGTGGAATAGGCCTACAGGGGAAACCACGTAAAAAAAACGCGCCCAGAGCTCTACCTCAAAAGTGGTGTGAAAACGCGCTCAAAGTACAGAATGCATAAATATAATAAAATCATCATATGAACACTAACACTTGATCATAAGGATATTATTTTATATGCACCTTGTAGAGAAAAACCTGCTCTTTAATTTTGATTCTATACATTTTTTGCTTAGACTAACATTTTTAAACATAATCACCGCAGAAAACGGCGCTGGGCTCATTATTCACTTCGCGCTGAAAACTATGCCTATATTCCAAGGTCATTTACGAGCGTTTGGTGGGAGATACGCAAAAAACAGTAAGGAACATTTTTATAGAGAATTTAATGGAGTATATAAAAAGTCCTGTAACATTTTTTCGTAAAAATTGCGGTTTACGAGCAAAACGCCTGAAAAAGAGCGCGCCGTCACGATTGGGGGTAGTTTTTTGAGCAAAAGGGGATGAAGCTCCCACCGGAGAGGTGGGAACTCTTCGGATCTGTATTTGGGTCCTTACTGAGAGTTCATAACCAAAATTTCAAAACTTTATAAATTTTTTCTTCTATTCCTTGTTTTTCGAACTAATTTGCTTACACTAGTTACAACAAGCATTCTTTTGTTTAACCGATTTTGGACTATATTTCGGATATGACGTAAAATATTGGAAATCATTCTTTTATTTGTTTATTGTGAAACTGATATGCGGAAACAACTCGGAAACAAATGTTTTAAATATCAAAATAGTGGCTCAATTAAAATCGAATAGATGTGTTTTTACAATATCAAAAATAAATAAAATATTACTGTTTCTTTTTTTTAGAAAAATATGATGTGGGATATCAGTTCAATAGAGTATAAACAATTTTATTTATAATCGGCTTAGCTCAATCGATTGAAGTTTGAATAATAGCAAAAATATTATAACAAAATCGGTATTAAATCTGGAAAACCTCTCGTTTAAAGTGTGCTATTTTCCATTTGTTAGGGACACGCGTGGTTCAAGGTTTTTTAAGAGAATACTATACGCTAATTTGTTATCAATAAAAAAATCTGATGTGGCCAGGCACAAGACTTTATCATACTATATATATATAAAGTTAATAGTTTAGCTGCATGAGATTCCATTTGATCGAGATCGGTCGTGTCAGCATTAAAATAAAACTAGTTAGCCGGGATTTGACAGATATTTTGATTCTATTGACAGTAGGACATTTTGCTGTTTATTTTATTCAAATATCTGAATGTTGGCAGAAGGTACAGACAAGAATATGCTGTAATCCCAGAGGATACGTGTGGCTACGTTGACTACGTTCTGTTATTTCAACAAGGTGGGCATACAGGTGTACAAAAGTATGTACACGTTAAATATTTCTTATTAGATTTAATTTTCTACGCATCCGTTTATCTGCTAATTATCATTAAATTAAATAATTGTTGGTATTAAAAAGAAATGTCTAATACTCTTACGTAAATAACATTTTCTGCAACGTTTCACAGCATGTCGAATTTCAAACGTTTACTTAAAATTATATAAAATCTTCTACACAAATTGTGTCAGTTATTGGTATAAACAAAAGAAAACTAAATGTTGAGAGTTGAAATGCCAATCGTGAAATGCTCGCTATCATTCGATGCCGAAGGTCCTTATGCAACTGCCATCGGAAAGGAATTTCAATATTTATGAAAAGGGAGCCTTAAATGAGGAAAAACCACACCAAAACATGGTTAATTAAAAATAAAAATTCGCAAGATCATATAATTTTAATCCTAGTACATATTAAGATGCATTGTCAGTGCGCATTGGTACATTACGAATAATAACTTCCATATGAACCGCAAAATGAGGTTTTTTTTTTTTTTTTTTTTTTTTTTTTTTTTTTCATAGTTGTACTTAAAGTACAAGTGTAGTGATGTGTTTAGAAGACGCGTTATAATTTGTCAACGATATGTATTTCGGCAAAAGCAATGAACAGCGACATCGAAATAGACGAACCAGAACCATCTACTGGAGATACAGTGGGTTTCGGCTTAAGTTATACGGATGATAATGATTTGAAAATTGTGTCCCAATTCTTTGATGAAAATTCTGTTGCACCCGGGAATGTATTTCCAAAATTTCTCGTGGGAGATATCCAGAATAGATTTTTTAGAACTATAGAAAGTAGAGAAAACTTGGTCATTCTTAGCTTAGAAGAAGCAGGAAACTCTAACAATGAGTTAGAACAGGGTATTCTGAATTATCTGGACGAAAGAAGTATGGAAGTTGGAAGGATTGTGATGTTTTGAAAAATGTAATATTGTACATGTATCACAAAGTACGTATCTTCCACGGCCATAACAAACCAGTTCCCGCTAAGCGGCCCAACGGCCCTTGAAAGGTATAACGCAATGCAACTATTTTATAATTTGTGAAAATTGAATGGTGAAGATGAAAAAAATTGCGAGTAGTGAAGAAATTGAGCAGGTTACTCTTATTTTTGAAACATTGAGTGAATAAATGCCAGACATTGTCTAATCAGTTGGATTGTAACTCGAAAGGCAGTGGTACACGTTCAACACCGTTCGTAACTTAGCAACTGATGCCAAAAAAAGGGCTACGTAGCGCCAGAACCGCTGAAAAAGTTGAAGAAAAAGAAGAGTAAAGGTAACTGCAAAACAAGGCCTCATGTAGGTACATCACAGGCTAAAACTGAGCAAACAAATCATAAAAAGATGCGGAGTGAAAAGGTAGACTACGTACAACAAAAAATAGCTAAAATAATTTTTTTTACATTTTGTGTTTTTATTGTGTGTACTCTCACTTCAAATACGAATAACTCGGCCGTTAAGAAAGCTACCAAGCTGGGCTTGGGTTCGTTAGAAAGAGGGGACTTTTCTCTATTTGAAGCACCCAAAACCTCAAAATCGACCCCTTTTTGGTAGACCAGCTCACATTTATTAATTGTAAATTGTATTCCTACAGGCTTCTTTATGGAGATTCTTCCTTTATGGAGATTCATATCGATCCTACCGCTCCGAAGCGCGCTCGTGTACGCGACGAAACGACGGCAAAACGCTTTAGCCTAGCCTAATATAAAATTTAAATTTAATAAGCGGCGCGGTGTCCATTAACTCAAGATAAACGACGTGTCACCAACAATGACATATCTATCCGACGAAATAATAAATATGAATTACTTTTCATTCTAAATTCCCTTTTATAAAAAGGCAATTTCGACATGGAAACGCATCAACATCACCGTGCGAGGCGGTCGGTGTTACGACTTTGTATGATAAATGTGGAACATGGCGAGGGAAAGCTTTTTCGTGTTTCTGGGCTCTTCCGGTGTTTTTATTTGTTGCCAGTAAGATACCTCGCGTTCATAATCTTCTTACTTTCTCTAAGCCTGCGTCGCACCCAAAGAACTCATAACTATAAATTACTGAATGGCGAGATTTAGCGATATTCTGGAGCCGGGTGACCAGATTTTCCGTCGTGTTAAGCCGGAATTCGCTGAAAAGATTGTATTTTGCTAATTGCGGAATTATGTCGGTGCCCTGAGTTACTAAGTAGGATGAATTACCTTTGCTATAGGTTATTAACATCCTTGCTGTAATATAATTTTTTATGCTTGACAGTTATTAGTTACAAAAAAACTTTAAAAAAAGGCTCTTTGTGATTACTCTTGTCGATATATGCTGCTGATTTGTTTTCGCAGTGGAGATTTAGTAACAATAAAATGAAAATCAATATGAAATAAATAAATTCATTAATACTTGTGGTCGATCGATAAAATCTGAAGGATGTATTACGGTCAAAATTACAGAGAATAGGAATAAGTTGTTTTCTTTTTTTGTTTTTATTCAATAAGAGCTTTACAATCTAGTCATAATTGACTGATGAGTAACTTAATTCTAACTTATTTTACTAATATAACTTAACCTAACAGGCACCCATCGATGTCTCGCAGTTAGTCCTGGTATCCCGGGCACGTTTTTCTTGCGCACTACGTAGCACTGACTCTGCTTTTCGAACTAACACCTACAACCAGCACTTACTCTGCTTTTGTCACTGTCTCACATTCACACTAACTCAAAAGGCTTCTTTCTCTTGAGTCTTCTGACTAATGCGGTGTTGTCGAGGAGCTGGATAGCCTCAACGTTTACGTGATGGTGAAGCCTTTGCTCGTGACGTCTTGCTAGTTTTTGGATTTCTTTGCACACAAACTCCATTTTGAGGTCCTTGTGGAGGTCATCATTCCTAATGTACCAAGGAGCATTGACAATGCATCTCAATACTTTATTTAGAAAGGTCTGGACAATTTTAATGTTACTTTTTTGCAAGCCCAGAGTTCCTTCCTAGCGGCCAGTTCATCTTTCGATAACGGATTCATAGTTCCTCTCTTTTTTTTTGACATGGGCTTTCCAACGGAGCCTGGCGTCTAATATCATGTCGAGATATTTGGTTGTGTTTGCGTACGGTACTATTTGGTTGTTAATAGTAACCGCGATGTGTTGTATTTTCTTGTTGGTGAAATCAACATGTACTGACTTGAGTTCGTTCAGTTTGATTATGTTTTTTCTTTGTCCAGACCTGAAAATGACTAAGAGACGTTTGGAGTTTTCTCGTCGTTTCTTCATTGCTATTCCCGACAGCTAGGATAGCTGTGTCGTCTGTTGCAAGTTGCAACAGTATTATTTTCTTATGCTGGGAGATCACTGCTGTAGAGTAGGTAATTATTTCCTTAAGGACAGAGCATGCATCACCTTGTTTAACTCTAAAGTATCTCTCAGTCAGGTAAGGTTTTAATAGTTGTGCAAACTGTTTCGGGAGGGTACTTCCTAATTTATTGTTCAGTCCTTCATGCCAGACTTTATCAAAAGCCTGTGCCACATCTAGGAGGACTGCAGAACAAACCTTGGTTTCCTCTAACGCTTTTTCGATTATGTTGGTTATTCGGTGGATCTGGTCAATAGTACCGTGCTTGTTTCGAAATCCGAACTGATGGTCTGGCACAAGCCTTTTGCTCTCAATTATTGTCTTCAATCTATTGAGTAGTAATTTATCGAAGATCTTTGATATGATGGGCAGCAAAGAGATATGTCTATAAGACGTTGTTTCGTGTGGAGATTTCCCAGGCTCCAGTATCATGTACACCTCTGCTAAAAAGATTTGTAAGCTTAACTATGGCCTTCCTTGAAAGATCTTTAAGTACCTCTCCAGTTAACAAGTCACAACCTGGGGATTTTTCTGATTAATGTCATTTTTGATTAAGTTCTAAACTTCTGTATTTGCAATTTAAAGAAAATTTAATTAAAATACCGTCGTTAACATTGCTGTTTATACAAGGTATTTGGTATTGTGAAGTGAAGTGTTTATAGGTGATAGAATATTAATTTAAGAATTGCTCCTGTGTTTCATGGCTCAACGCAAGTTTAAAGCTACTGAACAGAAAAAAATTAAATAAAATGTGTCATACTCTTTAATCATTCGTACATAAAACGATGTTTCATTTCTAAATTAACGTTCGTCTTACCTGTGTCAAGTAAATAGGTTCTTAGATCTTCAATTCTTTGCAGGCTCGTCTTAAAAGCTACGTAAAATCTACATTTTTGCAGAAATTGTCTTACAACTTTGTCAGTCAACCACCAGAGCCATCAGATAAGTGCGTTTGGATATTGTATTCCGTTGACACCGGGAACACCAGATATTAACAACTTTATATGATACTTTTATGTATATTTTTCCATTTTTGCAATCGTATTGCAAACGAACACGTGACCTGAAAACATCAAATTACTACTAAAGTAAATATAGTAAAGTTCATAGTAAATAAACTATGAACTTTAAGGTTAACTATCGTGAAAATTTGTGAGTTCAGAAATTCTTAAATAGACTACGTTTCGTTGATGTCGTTTATACACACAAAAAACAAATCTGCAGGCATCTTCCATAACCTAGTTAAATAAATTATATTTGTAACAAATTGAATTCCGAAACTTAGTTCTGAGATTAGTAATCTACGCGAAAAGTCTTTTCGAAATATCATTGATGGTAATCATTCAGTTTCTGTAACAATAGTATATTATTCTATGAGCAAGTAATGTAAGCAATTTCTCACGAGAACGAAGTTTGCAGCACGAGCCGTACGCGAGTGCTGCAAAGCGTTCGAGTGAGAAATTGCCATTACTTGCGAATGGAATACTATACTTTTTCTACGACTATGCAACGAAATTTTATAAATTAATTTTTGTGTATATAGGGACAGCTGTATGTCACTATGACGGTTTACAGGATTTTGACAGATTAAAATTGTTTGGTGCGCCTTGTCACTTAGCGACGTTGTCAATGCCTTGATAATGTCGCTAAGCAGTGTATCAACAATTTGGAAATGAAAAATCCAGAGCTGTGATTGGTTCTAAAGCCGTGAGGAATGAAATATTTCTCACTACTGGCGGGGTATGAGGAGCCAGGAATGAAATATTTGTCATGTGTGTGGGGAATGGTTAGTATTACTTATCATAAATTGCCATGATAATGAATGCATTCCTCAATAGGAGTAGAAAAAAATCTTTATTTTCGTATTGAAATCGTTTAAAACGTATAATCGCAAAAGTTGTAATTCCTCCGTTGAAGTAAAGATCACGTTGTATATTTATTAAAACCAACAACGACCGACGACTTTCGTCTTTTATTTAAATTCTGGCTGCCATCGCCATAAATAAGGCGGTCGACTTTTTGCGCGCGCGGCGGTGGCGGTGGCGGTGGCGGCATCGGACTTCGGCCGTCGACGGGCGTCGTTGTTTGCAGCAGTCATCCATTTTCCCTCCGAGTATTCGTAAACGTCGGCTTCCGGTTCCCGGGCACGGTAATCAATATCGCCCCCTGTATTCTAAAATATTTAGATGAACTGAATAGATTTACAAACAGATTAAGTGTCCGTGTTTGGGCGCACCGCGCGCCGTCCAAAGAATGTAAATGTAAATAATTAAAGGCAAACATGAACGAGAGACAGAGAGACGCGGGAGAGAGTCGCGCGGTTGCCGGTAGTGGGCGCTGCACTCAGTCCGACTGACTACTACCGCCAAAACATCGCTCACTTTGCAGGCTAACTTTTTTAATTATGAAACTCTGGAACTAATTCTATAGCGGGATGAGGCAGCTAGGATGTTGCCGGTATTATTTTGTTCAAAATTACGGCAGGTTTGGATTTGGCAGGGGGGGGGGGGGGTATTTATGGCGTCGTTTGTTGTCGTAAATGTTATTTGGTTTAATATAAATTTATGCGGAAAATATTGGATATCCTCTGATGGAAAATCGTATTATGCCTAGGCTCTACAATTCTTATGGTATATCATGATTAAAGAAGGGAAATAAAATAATGGAATAATGATGGTAAAATGCGACGATATCTATAACAGTTAATAAAATTATAAACCCCTAACCTCAACAAGTATTTTAGAACCTAAATACGTATTTCAGCAACTATGTTGCCATCTTCAGTAGAACCTAAAAAGAGGAGAAGAGAGATTAGCACTTCATAGTATCTTTACTGGATATTGTCCAAGCAAATCACTAGTGGAAGTGACGTCCATGTTAAAAATTACCCTATATATACCCATTTGTTGTTCACACCTCAGTGAATTTTGATCATTGAAGCGTAAAAAACAAGTTTTAATTAAAGCAGGTCAAACAATGGCGAACTAGGTATAGGACCCCTGTCTAAATTTATTAATTTATCTCTATTCAAGTGAATAAAGATACTTTCCAAGCTGTTTACTTCCCTATTATCTGACACAGCTTTTACAAGTTTTAAGTCATCTACAACTACTTTATGACCTGTGTCTAAAATATGTTGAGCCACACTAGATTTTTCAAAACGATTATATTTAAAATGAGCTACATGTTCTTTGAACCTAGTTAAAATTGTTCTTCTAGTCTGGCCTACGTATTCTTTTTCACAGTCATGACATTTGATACAATATATACCAGATTTATCAAGTATATCTACCTTATCCTTTGGGTTTCCAAGAAGGTTTTTTATGCTATTATGAGTCGAATATGCTATACAGAGATTTTGTGATGTAAAAATACTTCTCAAACCCCTTGTATATGCACAATCGAACGGTATTTTAACATATTTCTTCTTTTCTATAAACAAAGTATTTAAAGTAGATATTTGATTTACATACATTTTTTGATTCTGCTTCTTAATCATTCTATCAACTATTTTCTCGGGGTACCCATTATGTATGACAACATTCTTAATAAACAATAATTCTTGCTGGTATCTATCTGCGGACAATGGAAATTTCAATAACCTATTTACTAAACAACTAATAAAAGACAATTTTTGTTGAAAAGGATGCTGCGAATCATTAGGGATAAACCTGATTGTGTTAGTATCTTTCCGATACACGTCAATTTCTATTATATTTTTGCTATTCCTGACTATCAGAGTATCTAAAAATGGAAGTTGGCCGTTAACTTCTTGTTCTACAGTAAAGTTAATAGTGTTGAATTTAGAATTCAAAACGAGAAGAAAATCTTGAATACTGCACTTCTTGGTGTCAAAAATGGCAAAAATATCGTCGACATACCTAACCCAAGTCTTAGGGAAATATGGTGCTATAGACTTTACATTGGTTTCAAATCTGCTCATAAACAAGTTGGCAATAAAATCTATAATCTATAACAGTTGTTTGCCATTATTTTAGTAATAATAAGTTTATTAAAATTACAAGCTAGCACGTATGAGATAAAACTAATGAATTGAATTGTTTCTAATATATGCTTCAAGTGCCGAGATATTTTTAAACACAGCATCTAAAAATCAAATTATTTCTGAACAACTGGAAATTTGTTTGAACTGATTTAGGATAAAATTGTGTTTAGAATTGTAGGTTCTATCAATTTCAAAACAGGACCACTAGTTTGTCAACAGCGTTCCAATAAATACTATTTTCTTATTGGAACATCCTGTATATACTTATATTTTTGAAATCTACTTATTTTTACGGTTATGTTCTTCAAAAGTAATGAAAGGAGGCTTTATAGGATTGTTTGTCCACCTGTATGTCTGTCTGTCTGTCTGTCTGTGTGTCTGTCTGTCTGTCTGTCTCTCTGATGTCTGGCACAGTCAAATTTATGTGCACTTAATAAAGATACGAAACTAAGCTTGACATAAAAAACTTATCAAACTGTGTCCAACGCTGATGTTTTCACAATATTGTCAATAGTATCAGAATTAACTCATGCAGTTAAACTATTAATGTTATCAAAAAATGTCATACACATTACACAAAATTAAAAAAATTACAAAATTATCCAAATTTTCTCTACTTTAATTTATTATTTATCTATTTTCACGATATTACAGAAGTGGCGGCTCATTTGCAAAATCGTAAAAAAATGCGAACAGTGAACATCTACCTAGTTCCTTTGGTCCCTTTTGGACAAAAATTCACTTCTAAGTTTAGTCATGAAACTTCTTAAATATGAAGTTTCGTCCCGATACCTTTGGTAGTTTCTACGGAATCGTCGCCACAAAAATAAAGCGGGTACAGACAACTTTTTTTGTACCTTGGTCAAAAATGTTGAGGGGACCCAAAGGAGCATATTTCCGCAAAAATATCAAAACTTTTTTTCGACACGATTACAATGCTTTGTCATAGTACGTATGATAAGTAAAAGCTATTAGGAGAAGTTTATTTAATCTTTGCTTAAAAAGTATTAAAATTTTTCCAATATCTAGTTTTCGGAAATTTTAATATTCGATATCGTACTAGATTGTGCTGAGGAAGATCAAATGAAGTTGATGAAACTGATCTTAATTTGACAGCTTATGGTTCCCGTTGTATCATGTTAAAATCTTTATAATCATAGTTATTACGAAAATTTTTAATTAATGATTGACTATCGAAAAATTGTCAGACTTTGAGTCATCGTCATTCGTAAATATAAAAATTTACATAGTATCGGGCAAAATTTACGTGTACACAAAAATTTACATTGACTGAACTACAGAATACTATTGGAGATAACGTTATTTTTCTTGACTTAAAAACTGCACTACTTTATTGTTTACATGGACATGTTCTATTGATTTTTAATGATTCTACATAATACCACAAGCTTCCTATAAAACACTTGTCATAAAAAACAATTGTAGATGGACAATATTGTTTTTCTTTTCTTATAATGAAATAAAACACTTCAGTAACGCTTCTAGTATTCCTAGTATGTGTTACAAAATTCGACCTGTTTTCATACTTGAGACTTTAATTCAACCTTTTCACCTTTTGCTTCTTTTTTGTCGAAATGTCTTTAAAAGATAATAGTATATGACTACAAGTTGTCCTGTCATCGAATTGACAGGACCTTTGAAATGAAATATCATCGTGTAACTTCGCATATATCATTGGGTAAATAAAGTAAAAATCCCATACTACACCTCAAAAGATTAAGACCTTAACTTTAAATAGGAATACTTATAAATATTATAGTATTTTTCAGAGAATCTAATAATTTTAGAGGCATTACATCAGTTATTAATGGAATCGTCACATAAGATACGCATTTATAAGCATTTGGGTACATTTGGCTAAATTCATGTTTCAAGAAAATGTCACAGATAATTTTGTTGTCTTAAATTGCTTAAATTGCTCTTAAATGTTATAAAAGACTAAATAATAAATGAAATGCTAACGACACTAATAGATAATGGTATTGCTACTAAATAACTGTAGACAGCCAAATATTTTGCTGAAAAAGCACTATTTTTTAATGGAATACCCTCAATAAATTCACACCGACGCTATATCACTATAAAAACATCGCAGTTTTCCATCGATTTCTAAGACTACCATAAATATTGAGCTTTGAAAAACTTTCCACAAAATATACATATAATGGGCATGCATGATATCATCAGGAAACCGCAGCCATAATCGCGGTAGTTGCGGTAGTACCGAAAATCCCCGCAGCTGCATTCGACCGCTGCAATCGATCAGTTTTCGGTACCAAGAGCGGCGGAAAACTAGGTCGTGCCGCGCCAACGCTGGACCGATTATTATCTCACTTACCGACTTGAGCGGAACTATATATTTTATTCAGGATATTCCAGTTATTTCCACTTCGCAATTGCTCCCATTTCCCGACGGACCGAGGAGGGCGCGCTGATGTCGAATGCCTCGTACCAGCAGCGAGGACGACGACCGCCTCGTTCTGCGGGGAATAATACTGAAGCCATTAGTTCAGCTCCAGAAAACGGATAATATCTCGTAAGATCGCGATCGAAGACGTAACGGATACAAACAAATCTGTGGTTGGTGACGTTGTTAAGAATCGAATTGATAAAGTGTGGTAAGGTGGAAAAAGAAATGAGTGGAAAATGGTTGGTTTTTATTGTGATCAAAATATGTGTTACCAAGCATCTGGTATCTGGTGTTTTTTTTGATGCAAATTAGACAAAAAATACAACAAAAATAGATAAAACTAAGGATGAGAACAGTTTTGTTTTATTTTTGGACAAATACATAGGAAGAAGTAATAAATTAACGAATAATTAGTTAAAAAGATTGACGACATTTCAAGTGGTTCAATATCTTATATTAGCACCTCTGGAAGTGTTTGATAAAATCTTAATAAATACCTTATCAAGAAACAAAATTAACCATTCTGGTAAAGAATGACTTATGAACTCAAATACATCGTTATAATTAATAATCGTTATAATAATATAAATAAAATTATGGCAAATTCCCAAATATTTTCTTTCCTATCACTATATTATATGTATGACTCTGATAAAACATCGAATTGGCACAGAAAACTCATATTTTTTACTACTGTGTACTTTATAAGACATCAAAACAATACTGAAATTTTGAGGTTTTCAGTTTTCATGTTTGCTTCACAAATGTCTAATTTCATGTGGCCTAATTTCATTCTCATATTTTCAAAACTGAAAGAAAGTTGAAGTTTGATTCAATTGTTGCTAGTTCAAAAATCAGAATGAACATGTACAATATTTTCCCGATAGCGCCGCTTTTCCATCTTTTCAAATAAAATAAATCCTCATACACAATAGCATAAATCAGAAAGAATTGCTTACCTAGGAAAAAAATCTGATGTGGCCAGACACATGACTTTATCATACAATATATAAAATTAATAGTTTAGCTGCATGAGAATCTATTTGATTGAGATTAATCGTGTATTATGCATTAAAATTAAACTTGTTAGCAAGGATTTGACAGATATTTTGATACTATTGACAGTAGGTATTGTCAAACCATCAGCATTGACAGTAGGTATTGTCAAAGCATCAGCATTTGACAAATCTTTGTCAAATCCTGGCTAACTGTGTAGTTTCATATAAATGCAGATTCGACCGATCTCTCGATCAAATAGAATTTGCTCTTGCAGCTAAACTATTAATTTTACCAAAAAATGTCATAGGCATAAATTAATCAGAATTTCCTCTACTTTAATTTATCATTTAACTATTTTGACAAAAGTACAACACACACACAGAGAGAAATTTTTTTGCTCAAAAATGTTCAGGGGACCCAAAAATACCTATGTTCGCTAAAATCCCAAAAAAAAAATTTGGGACGATTACAATACTTCATCAAACTGCGTATGTAAAAGTAAAAATATCGGGCTAAATTCCTATATTTAATGTCCTTTAGGCGATTTTTGACCAGATTAGCCAAATTGATCTAATGGATCCTGACCTAATGATTAAGCTTGTTTTCTGTTCTTTCGGTGATAAATTGTTTGCTATGTTTCTGTGTTCAACATAGTGTTTAGCGTTGTAAAAATATCGATAACACTGAAAAAACGTACCAGTATAAATATAGTATCAATATATAATAACAGAACCAACCACAACATTGGTCTAAAAATATTATTTTTATGTGTTTAATTGTCCCCCATTTCATGCGCCTGCCTTCATGCAGATGAAAAAGCACGGTTTACAGAAATATCTACCGATAAATTTGTCATATTTGTTATTGACAATTCTTGCTATAATGAAAGAAATTTTGCCACAGCGTATTACAGTTTTTATAAATACTAACCTAGTTATTACAGAGGAGGGGTTTGCAATCCTGTGCACGCCACTGCCCGATTAAGATAGTCATATTTTATGTAGTATTTAGATCATATTTAGAAGTTTCTTGACCAAACTTAATGCGCAATTCAACATCACTACAGGATAACAGTAAATCGACAAAATTCGAGTAATATTTATTTAACTGATTAATTAAAAATATACCTGGGTTGACTTAACACAAAAAGTACAAATACAGTTATTTCTGGGATTTACACATGGACAGAATTAAACACAGACATTCTGGTAAGACAGACCAATTCTGGTAATTTCAGATTAAGTTAAATAAATAAATCGTAATAATAGAGTATTAATTATTTAGTGTAGTTACGAGAAAATTAGATTGTTTATAATTAAACTAATTATTTCTAGTCACACTACAATCAAAAACTAATCGTCAAAAATTTTCCCCACTACTGTAGGAGCTTAGCAAGCAACAAAAATCGGCTGTGTTCATTTAAAACCATAGATAAAATACCATACGAGTTGACTCGTATAAATGCTAAATTATTAACTAACGAATACCTCAATCAACGCATAATATAATGGGAAAATTAATAACATAAACAACGGTAAACAAGAATAATACGTACACCAATTTACAACAATAATAAATTGACATAAATAGCATCCCAAAATTCAAGAACGCACTCGCTAATATGCACCTTCCCCACCACCTTATATCTGTGTGTGTATCGAGTCCTCGCGGTGGGCGTGACTCACTCGTTTTCCGTCCGTGCTTATCAGGTTGTGAACCGTAGTACGTCTAGCGTCCGCCAGCTGTTACGCGTTTCTTGAACTTTTGCGTGCAAAATATCGCCGAGTTGCTTTATAAATTTGATAAATCCGTGACAATTTGTGTTTATGATGTTCCCATTGACTCTCTTGACGTGTTTTCGACGAATTAGAAGAGAAAAATTGCTGATTAAGGTAAGATGTTTTCCTATTGTGCAATAGTTGATTTTTCTGGAATGTTGCCGTTTTGGAGACATTGGCGGGCTGGGCTCTGTATTACAGTATTTTGACAACAATGTTTTGAATCTTAAGTGTAAATATATGTTTATATTAAGCCCATTGCGTGTGATAAGATGGTATTTTATTAGAGGTTATGTTACAGAATATCTTATGATATAATATTTTTATTACTTCATTAGTAAGGTAAACGTCCAAAATTCACTGATCTTGATAATTGCGTGTTATGCTAAATGTTAATTTTTTCTTTGTAAGTTAACCGCACTTCGACTTCTTTTTACATCGCACCAGGATAACAGTTATTAACAAAATTCTAATAATATTTATTTAAGCTCACTAAAAATGCTTTAGATTTTCATAATAATACGGTGTACTACTCTTTTAACCACTATTATTTACAAACTTAGCGGTGTCGGAATTAGGTACATGTAGATATAGCAGGTCCTTAAATCAGACATGTGTGTTGGACTTGTGTACATTAGGGTGGACCTTAGTTACTCTTAACGAAAAATTATTTTCAAAATTAAGTCCACGTCACCCCTGTTATTTGTTCTACATACTAAAAAACTAATTCCCTCCAAGTTTGAAGTCGATCGGATAATGGGAAGACGTGCCTCAAGGGCTTTGTTTATGCAAAAAAATGGGACATTATTAAAATTAAAATATACACACATTTCAATCCGTTACTCATTACATATTATTCTAATGCTGTATTCTAATTATTATATGAACTAAAAAAACATTATCTATATTATATTTATCAATGAACAGAAAATTGTTTAAACAAAATTTATTATATTTATGTTTTTGAAAAGCAATTTAAGGTAAAAGATAAAAGGAAAAAATAAAAGTAATCATTGTTTTGTTTAAAATCTATTTAATAATTATTTCTGTTATTTACAAAGGCATATAGACTTAGGTACTAATTAGAACTGAATTATAACAATGTTTACTAAACTCTTAAAAATAAATATATGAACAATACAAGAAATGTATAACAATAGTATTAATTATTATAATAGCAAATAATAGTAATACACCACCAGCGAAAGGGTTTAAATAAAACTAAACACAACAAAATAAATTAATTAGATTACTAAAATGTACCTTGAGAAATTATTGATTGTTGAGCCTTTTCTTCCAGCATCTCTTTCCGTTCTGCCAAGGAGTATTTTGCTGCTCCTTTTCCGCTAAAATGCGACCACCAGCACCCATCACTTCGACTCGCCCTTTTCTGCTTCAACAGAAATATTTTGTCTTCTTCGATTGTCATCATTTGCAAAGCATTTGCATGGCCGATATCGAATAAATTGTTCAACGAATCAGTAAATTCGTTTTTTCGTTATATTTGAGACGCAGTTCGGTGTTTTGCATTCCAATTTAGTGTTCTCCACTTCTGGTAAAGTGGTTCAAATTTGGCAATACTATGTGCAGTTAGCTTCACAGGGATTCGTGCCTTTTGTCAACATGTTTCCATTTCTTTTATAACAAGAGCCGCACTAGTGCGAAGATTCAAGTTAACTTTTCGCAAGTTATAAGAAAGCACTCTTACAACCTGGCCCATACTCGGCAATTTACCACCAACAATTTGTTGTTCGAAATAAACCAATAAAAATAATTTATCTCGACTTCGTATCTCCATTTTTTGGTCAGTATGTAACTGATACACTTCAAACCCTTATACTGAGAACACCTCAAACTCTATGCTAAAGTGAGTTTGCGTCTACTTGATACAGGACAAGAAATATGAAATATAAATACGTAGGCTTCCACGGCCAAAATCATTTATAAAATAAACTGCTTCCTGGTTATGCCGTATGTCAAGATTTGTTAATGCTGACGTTTCGCGTTTCGCGAGTATTCAATTAGCTCTGAAGAAGCGAGCAACATGGTTCGCGAAACGTCAGCATTAACAAATCTTGACACACGGCATAATCCGGAAGCAGTTGATTTTCTAAATATGAAATATATGTGAAAGAGGCAGAACAATGATTCGGACAGGGCTAAACTAGAAATTAATCCAAAGTAGTGTAAGAGCGTCGCGCGTAGACAGTGCGAACACGCGGCGTTGTAAAAGCCTTAAAGGATCGAATAAGTTACTTAATTAAAATAATTATATAGCCAAATATGGTTACTGGACAACCAAAGTAAGGTATCCTTATATAATAACAATAAATGTCTTATTTAAATTGTTAAACTAAAGTCATACGTCAAATATGAGAAAAATTACTGACATTTTCAAACTTCAAATCGATTGAGGCACCCCTTCCCGTGGTCGAATTAAGTTTTTCTTTTGCAGGACTTATTTTTATTCGTAGTAGAACAAATCTAGAGGGTGACGTGAAAAAAATTCGATCGTAAAAATATAAGGTCCACCCTAGTGTACATGGTTAGAAGTATTATATATGGTCCTATTGCTGTCTATTGCTCTCCATTAAAAAAATCATTATTATGGCCTGCGAAGAAAGCATAGAAGTAAATCATTCTAGAGGAATAAGAAAGGAAGTGAAAAAGGAACAGAATAAAAAGCTGCTTTCATAACTATTATCTATCAATTTTCTTTAAAAATGATTAGTCAGATATTTTTAGAAGGAAATATTTATTTAGAAGAAGTTGACAACATTATTGTCGTATAGTTATATAATATATCACATGCTTGTATCAGATGTATGTTTGGTAATTGGTTGCTTGCCAACCATTTGTTGATGAGTATTATTTGAAACTCAGTCGCCGTGGTGTAAGTTTCAAACTTCTGTTTGAATATCCTCCAATTTTCGGCTATTTTCGCAATTTTCGATTTGTTATCGATTTTTTACTTTTAAAACTTGATTTATTTCAATTTAAGAGTTAATTTTCACTTATTCGCAGCGCCATGTGATAAGTCCGAATCAAACAATTTGTAGATGTGAACTGAACTGGTTTTATTTCAAATAAGACTCAATACCAAATTGTTGGCAGGTAACCAAACATTGAATTCATAAATATACAGGGTGGTAGTAAAAAGTTGCGACAAATTTCAGGGGGTGGTTCTGTATGAAGAAATAAAGATAGTTTGCTATATAAACGTATGGCCGCAAATGCTTCGTTTTCTGTGAAAAGTTTTTAAAGCTTTTCTTAAGAACTGACGATTGAAATCTTGTATCACGTCTGAGGGAGGTCATATCAACAGTTTTTGTAGCCTTGCGCCTGTTTAAAATTTTATTATTGTTATTATCTGTTATTGTTTTAGTTTAATGTCATTGTATTAAATAGTTCTCTAAAAGATTGAGATTGTTTTATTTTTTTGCATAAAAACTGTGCCCCTACGAAAAAAGGCAGAAAGCGACTTTTTGTCATAAATTGAACGAGGAATTCCAGAACGATTTTTAATTTTAAATATCCCAGTAGCGTACCATTTTTTTCTTTTAAAAAAATTATATCATTGCCCGTATGCGCGCATAAAATTCTTAATTGCATGTCAAAAAATGCGCGATGACTACCTCTTAAAACCCACTACATTTCATTTGCATATCTCGATCGGTTTCAGAGCAATAAATAAATAGTCAGTTTTTAAGAAAAACTTTAACACCCCGTATCTCAGAAAACGAAGCATGTGCGGATATACGTTTATATAGCAAACAGTCGTTAATTTTTCATGCAGAATCACCCCCTGACGTTTGTCGAACTTATTTGCTAACACCCTATATATCTATGCCTACTTTATACAACGGTATATTTTCTATAGCGTGTTCCTTTTGCATCATAGTATTTTTTATTTAATTTTTGTTTTTCTGTAATTTTTGAGTGAGACTGTTTTTTGTTGATTAACTTTCTTTTTTAAATCGGTAAATTGTCTCTAAGATAGCGTGACATTAAATTTGTGATTTGTGATGTTGCGTTTGAGTGATATATTGGTGCATTTCTACAAGATAACAGAGCTAGATAGAGATCATCACCATTATCTATTGTTTTCTTAAATAATCTTTTTATGCTCTGTATGGTTCTTTCAGCAAGACCATTGGTCTGTTGGTGGTGAGGAGATGCAACTCTGCGCAAAATTCGATTTTTTACTAAATTCTGCCAATAATTAGCTAGTAAATTGTCATCTACCATCGATTATTACGACAGCAGGGATACGGTGCCTTGCCAAATTAATAATTTATAAGTTTTTATATATCAAATTATTATCTGCAACTAAAAATGGCCTTATTTTGTTGTAGGCTTTAACATTATTTGGGATGTTTTTTGGTTTATTTGGGCGATCTTGTCGTATAAATTTCTTTAAGATCCTTACTTCAGTTTTTCTATGGTGATATCGTTTTTCTTTGATACGATACAAACTTGTGACTCTGAAAATCCAAATTATTATGAAACTCTTCACTTAATGCAGCTCTAGATAAACTATCAGCAATAACGAAATCTTTTCCGGGTTTGTAAACTAAATTGATGTCATAATTTTGTAGAAATTATAGCATTTGCTGGAACCGAACCGGACATGCGTTCGATGATTTTTGTTAAAATTGCAAGTAGTTTGTGGTCTGTTTCGACGGCACAAACATACTGTTGAAATTTTGTCACTCCAACATAAATTGCCAATAATTCTCTTTCTATTTGAGCATAGTGTCTTTGTATTTCGGTCATAGATTTGGAAGCATATGCGCATGGTGTTTTATCTTGAATTAAGACACAAGCCAATCTATAACTAGATACATCAACAGATAACACTACTGGTTTATTGGGATCAAAAAATTGCAGTTTCTTTATTAACTATCATTTGCTTAAGGAATTCGAAACCTTGTTGTTGTCCATACAAATGAATTATCTTTTCTATTTCTTTCTCTCAGTGGTTGTGTACATTCAGACCTATCACGTAAACTTATCAACACAAACATGAATTCTACAGATACAATTGTAACAAAAATTCCGTAATGTGTCTGTATTTGGGGTATTTACCTCAAGTATTTTTGCCCGGATTTACCTTAGTAGCAATACTTTTACCTTCGTGTATTTTTGTTTGTAATCCGCTACGTTTCAGTTTTCCTGAAGTCGGAAGACGTTACTGGTGCTACGTGTTCCTTTTCACAACGACTGCTTCGAAACACTTAATGCTCCATCTAACGTACCACTTGTAACATCAAGCAGATAATACGTCCACCCAAACACGTAGAACTACCACAAAATTAAAACAAACTATAAATTTGCATACACCGTTCTATAGACAAAAAACTAATCTGTACACATTGCCCGTTCTCGGCAAACGTACTACTTCACCCGCATTCGCAGCTAGATTTATATTTAAGTGGTTGTAAATAGCGCTTTGAAAATGGGACTTTTCGTATTTTCAGGTGACGCTCTCTCTACGGAGCAGTAGTTGCTCGTGGAAAAGGAAATTAAATGAATTAAGTTCCGGGTTTTGTTATCGTTTATATTCTGAGCGTCGGCTCGGCGTTTCGCGGACTGTTTTTCACCGGGAAAACGTGCTAGGAAAGTGTCTAATAGAATTTCGTGTAAGAACGAAAACGTTTCAATGCAAGCTGGAGATAATTTGATATTCTCGTGGTTGTGTTAGAGCTTTAAGGGAGGTTTTCTTGGATTTGAACTAAACTGGCGATGCAAAATATTATGTACATAAGGGTGGTTAAAAAATGCATTGCAAAAAGTTTTGTGATGATAGAAAGTAACGATCTTCCCAAATCGTTTCCAAAAAAAGTGCTCAAGTTTACATAAGAAAATGCATGGAAAAAATATATTTTTTGGTATATTTCGAATAATTGTTCGGGGTTTGGGAAAACTTAAGATTAAAGTTATAGGACTCGTAGAGTACTTTCCAATAAAGAATTTGAGCTATTATACATATGGCTTTGACGCCCCCAACCCACCCTCACAGTGCCCTGAAAACTACCCCTAAATGAAAAATGTACATTCCTCAAAAAATTTACCCTTCTAATGAGTTCATTCTCGTTTTTCTCATTGAAATCATTATTATAAGTCTAGTTGAATGAGTTCAAAATGGCAGTTGAAGTGACATTATTCATTAAACAAGTTCTTCCTATTGTTTAAACAATCAATGATTATTAATTTTCAACTGTTGTTCTAATTATGGTAGATTTTTTGTGAAATTTACTGATAATATCGAATTTCATGTTCGATACTCGCATTTGAACCGAATAAATGCGTGCCAACTCGAAATGTCGAGTGTTCGGTTCCATTAGGAAAGAAATGAAAGAGACTTGAAATTGACAACTCGAACAGCCGAATAATATGTTATTATTTAAACAATGGAAATCATCCCAAAATATAAATTATGTCACTTGAGAACAACGTTGGCCAGAATACGGTCTAAAAAAATTATTTTAGTTGAATTACAAAGAGATTTTTAAACAAATGTGGTTTTATTAGATAATATAGGCAAGATATCTCGAACATGAAGAAATTTATAAGTTAATTTCTCCAAAAAGCTGAATTTTCTAGCATAATTAGAAAAAAGTTAAAAAAGAATAAGAATTTAATGTTACAACAATAGGAGGATTTTTTAAATGAATAATGTCACTCTAAGATAATAAAATGCTATTTTGAACTCAGAAAATAGAATTCAGGCTGATTTTCGAGAAAACCGAATTACTTAAACACTTAAAATTTGTTTAGACAAATGGAAATTAACTGACAAATGTTTATAAACATCCCACTAGATTTATAATAATGATATTATTTTGACTCTCTTGACAGTAGGAAAAGCATAGTATCAAATTTAGTTGTCAGTATTTGTTCTTAATCATTTGTGTTGACTTACGATTTGCGATATGACAAAATACAATTGGAGAGAGATAATTTAAATTTGCATATTTTTTTCCGAGATGACAATTTAAAGGTAACTGTGAAAAACTAATAGTTCACATAGTTTATGAACAAACGCTGATTTTATTTTTAAAAATGCACTAAAAATATTTGCTATATTCACAAAAACAGCTAAACTGAAGATTTAGACTTAAATTTGATATACAAATCTCTATTTTGGTAACCTAAAAGTTGAATTAAAGTTTATCTCAAAAACTAGAGCCAATCATGGAAATCATAATATGATTTATTTTAATCATGAGCATCAATTTAAACCATAAGTCTACCCAGAGATCAGCAAAGACATTTCTGGTATTCTGGGAACACTTTTCTGTGAAAACCTCAAATTCGTACGACCTAAATTTGCTTCCAACACGTAGTACTTCTTCTAATTTATGCTCATTCAATTAGAGCGTATGACATTGTATAATGCGTCACAATATTAATCTATAGCACCATTACTGCAACGACATATTCCATACAGTACTAATTCGCCAAAATACAATAAACTCAATCGAACGCTATGAACCAATCCCGGAAATCAAATCATAATTAATCGGCGCAAACCGTGACGTATTGTCCAACAGTTTCCGAATTCCCTTTCGACCCACCATCCCAACAACTATACCCCATACGTTAAAAGAATAGCCCTGCGTCATAATATAAAGTTTCCACTAACTGCAACATAACTGTATCTTCGAATTCTCTATTTAATATGCAAGAACAGTAATCAACACACCAACCGAACCCGACAAAATTATAGTCCATACGATAAAAGAAAGAAAATTACCCTGCGTCATAACATAACATACAGAAACACTAACCAATCCACGTACCCAACAATTGTAGTCCATACGTTAAAAGAAAGGAAAATTACCCTGCGTCATAACCCAAAAACTGTAGTCGATACGTTAAAAGAGAAAAATAATCCTGCATCATAACCAGAGCCGAGCAGAGATCGGGCAACTCAAGTTTTTTCGGGGTTATTCCAGTGGCTGGTGGACCGAGAAGTGACTAGGGTCACGCCCGCAACCACAGCGGTCCTATTCGCTGTTTTCTTTGTTTTTGATGCTGGTTATTGTACGTTTAGCCGTTAATAGTATGAAATATTTATATTGCATATTAAATTATATAGAATAAAAGCTTTGTGCAAAAACCTTGCAACATTTACATACATTTTTATATATTAATTATAGAATTATTAAAAGAACCTTGCCTTAAAGAGCAACTGGAATGTATTCATAGCAATTTTTCATTCTTAATTGCAGACATTAAATATTTCGAAGGGCGTAACATCAAAGTGAGAGAATCGATAGCAAAATTGACCAAAATAGTAAATAAATTGAAATCGGTTCCGGGAGAAATGTGTGAACTTTTAACTAATAAAGTTGACCTTATATTAGATAGAAATCCCAATCTCAGAATAGTTCAAGAATTTTGTATGACAAATAATTTTACAAATTGCGAATAATATCAATTACATGCGCATTGCTTTACTTATGCCCCATCAATAAGCTGTGGCGTTGAGAGAAGCTTTTCGACTTTTAATAGTTATTTAACCAACAAGTATATTAAAAAGAGCGATTAATGATCGAGACTGTTTAACGCCCGAGCGTTAATTGTTGAGATCATAAATAGCCGTTTAATATTCGAGTTGGCTACAAAATTGTTTCGTCGATCGCATTCTTCTAGCGTCGTCTACATAGACTTTTCTTCGCCAATGTCTTTTTAGATTATATGACAATTTATGTAATTTGACACTGACTGTTCTAGAGCGCGGTATGTTTTGATTGGAAGGTTTCATTTCAAATATGTTCGATTGGCCAATCAAACGTCGTCTTTACGTCGTGTGATTGGCTATAACAACTCATGCATTAATAGAAATCGTGCATTAATAGAGTTATTTAATTGCATGTCCTATTCCCTTAACTGACTCATAAAATTTAATGATCGACGGAAAAGTTATTTTAACTTCTCAAAGAACATCATTGACTATCGAAAATTTGGAGAAAGTAGTAATAGCAAATGTTAACAGTAATATCTTGTTAAATAAATAATTATTATTAATACAAATTATTGTTAAAATCATTTGATATTATAGGGACTAGTTATTTACGCACTATCCGTCCGTCGAGTATAGTATAAAACAAAGCGTACGTCACTGTCGTCGCTGTACTTGGTCGCCTGAGTCATGCCTGAGCGTTCGATCGTTGAATCGCCGAGACTTTTACTGTCATTCTTTCTCGTGGCGGCATATCGAATTATTTCATGGGCCAATGTTACTACGGTTTCGAGGTAAGCGCACTTCTTTGGAGTATGGTGTTATATACGAAGGTGCTATTGCTAGACAAACGCCGCTCCATGCCTCAGGTGTCACCAGTTGCCCAAGTTCTGCTCGGCTTTGTTCATAACTTAACATGCTTGAACACTAAACAGAGCAAAAAAGTCAACTGAGCAAACACTTCGATGACGCGGAGCTATTCTTCCTTCGAACGTAGTATACTTTTGTATTTTCGATTATTCGATTCCTCGTTCGGTTTTTATTGGATTTTTTCGCTTCTCGTTTTTTTTCTTTCTCTCTCTCTCTCGCGTCGCCCTTCCGGTGTCTGTCTTCATTCTATAGATGGCATTTTCGATATTGCAGGTCATTACGTGTTGGCATGGAAAAAGGGCATAGCCGTGCTCTCGGCGGGAAACGTGAAGGTATCCCCCGATCCGAGGATCAACCTGGTGAACGGCTACAGCCTTGAGATCAAGGAGGCGGGCCCTCAGGACGCCGGAGATTACGTCTGTCAGATAGGCACGCTCGAGCCGAGAGAAATTACGCATACCGTCGAAATACTAGGTAAGTACTCACCCCATATATTTTTTTGTAATAAGTATATTGGTTGAACGTTCAGTTTTGGCCGACTTTTCTTAAAAATCATATATTATAGGTATTATAGGCAATATTTACAAAGAAAATATCCTCCGGCGACTCCACCATTTCTGTTTAATGGTAATTTATAAAGATATTGAGTTATGGATGTAAGGAGAAGTACTGAAAAAGATATTTTAATGCACTTTTGTTTTGACAGTGTAGTTATATGGTTGAACATTAATAATTTATACTATTATTTGTAAATTTGATTGCGATTTATATACACAGTTTCTGTGTCAACCAAACTTGTCTACGATGGTTTATTTATCTCTATCAATTAAATCTGTATTATCGGTAGATGTAATTATCGGTAGAACCTAAAAGAGAGTATCAATCTTCTCGCTACCATTAAAACAATCACTAGATGTCCAAAATACGTTCGTTTATTATAGTTTTAGTTAACCAGTGCCATAAATACGCTCTGAGCATTTTATTACTATATTTTTCTTATCCATACGTTTATTTCTTAAAATTCTGTAATTAAGTTAAGTTTATTTGAAAAAGCAGCAAAATTTAAAGAAACTGTTTGAAATTTTATGATTTTAAAAGTTGGATTTTTTACTGACATTGATATTTTAGATTCAATATTGTGCACAATATATGATTTGGTTTTTTTATACTGTCGGTAAAAAAATTATTATTTGCTTTAGAAATTGTCGGCTGCTTTCAAAAAATATGTGTATGGCGCTAATATCGTGTTCAAGCTAAGTTCTTTTAAATAAAATGGCTTACATCGCAGAGTATTTTTGAAGTTTTCACAACATTATTGCGATTGTTTCTTAAAACGTTAAAAGTTCAAAGTTTTTTTTTTAATAAGGTAATAATTCAAAAACTCTTGGTACTTTTAGTACTAAATAGTTACAAAGAGTTAAAAAATCAAGGGAATAGGCCGTTTTTTTAAAAAAATTATTTTGATTTGGATATCTTGACACTAGCGCCATCTGCAACAATACTAGTGATCTCCTTCAAAGAAGGAAAGTATTGTATATTTTTCGCCCCACCCTGTATTGGTTGCTTCAGATGCCTGAAGAATTAATAGATAGCTGATATAGATAATATTTGTGACAACCAATGAAGACAGTAATAGTTCATATTTTCGACTTCTTCTCTTTTATTTTACAATAAATTCCTCTAGTTTAAATTTGAAATCTTGCCTCAACTTGTTCTGCCTATCTTCAATAATACAATTTTCTAATGCTTTATTACAACAGTAGAAAATATTTATTTTACTATTACACTTTAAAAGCTTCTGCGCAGCAAGCATATTAAAAAAGTAACGAATTTCTTGTTACATTAACTAATTGATTGCGATCAATTTCTATAAAGTTGATAATGTATGATTTAGATTTAAACTGCGCTGGTGTCGAGAAAACGAGGTCAACTTTGATTTATTAAATAAAATGGCGTATATTCTGAATATTTTTTAAGTCTGCTCCATTAATGTGATTTACTTGTCTCAAAAACAGTATCTTATAACCAAATAACTACAAGACCTGGTGATTTACGAGTACATTTTATGTAGAGTGGATGGTTCTATCAATTTCAAGACATAAAGTCACAAATTTTTAGTAGTCTCGGGCCTATCGGTCCTCGACCTTTTTAAGTCGCCCGAGGGTATAAACATCAAGTAATGTCCGAGGTGCATACAAAATTTTATGTCCTACAATGGTTTTGTTCCTCCGTTTGAATAATATTAATAAATATTTTGACGTTATCAAGTGACATGCGTATCTACGAAGTTGAATAACAATTCAAACAGGAGTTGCGTGACAATAAAGACAATTAATTTTCATACTTATAACCTTAATCGCCAATAATTGACATTGCCGAGTGACAGTACAGACAATTAATTGTCAAACTTATAACCTTAATCGCACTTTTTGCCCCGGTACCTAAGATGTAAAATGTCACTTTATGATCGTGTAGAACCTAAAAAAATTACTGTCTTTTATTGTCAATATAACTGTCAATTGCACTAATCTTGGAAATTTGTGGTTTGTCCAAGTTTTTTTTATACTAGGTATATAAATAATAACTATATAATAACTATATATAAATAGTGGGCAAGTTTAAAAAATTTACGGTAACAATACACAAATTGGATAAATACAAAGACGTTCTGTAACAGATGGCGCTAGTCGCCTATTGTCGTGAAAACGAGATCAATTTAAAAAATGGCAAAAAATAAAAATGTTCTGTAATATATTTCAGTTGGATGTTGGATGTTTTTGGACTAATAAGGCTCAAAAACTGCAAGGATTAGGGTAGGACTGAATCTTAGTACTTTCAGTACTAAAGTGTTGCAGATAATTTATAATAAAAAAGTACATAATCCACGACAAAACTTGTTAAAACTTTAAGATTAAAATGGCCACATGTGTATATATAAATAAAGAAACCGAATAAAGAAACCAAGTTTAAAATTTCACAATGTTTAATGTTAATGCTTAAATCAAACAAACGTTCCCCTGAGAGACTAAGAGTTTTACTGAGCGAGTAGAGTTTTAGCGTCTTTTTGCGTGTGCACTATCAAAAGAAACAGTGACAGTGTTTCAAGATCACTTGTGAGCAATTCTAGCGCAAAATCATTATTTTTTTACTTTAAATTCGCAAACAGCAAAAATATCTTTTTGCCATTGTGAGCTATTTTAAAGCTCTTATTTGATAAGCAAGCCCATTCACAACTTAATTTTTGTCAAGAGTTATACATTTCAGTATAGTATAGTACTTTTAGTACTAAAATGTTGCAAACAACTAAAAAATATACAGAATTGGCTATTCAATTAAAACAAAAAATGATGTTGACCTGGATTTCTTGGTACTATGGCATTCTTCAAGAATTCTAGTCACCACCTTTGAGGAAGAAAACTTTAGTATATTTATTGTTCCACCATATATTGGTTGCTAGAAAAACCTGAAGAAATGATATATCGCTGAAAATGTCATTTTTTGGTTAGTTTTAACTATAGTTTTATTACAGCAGTAGAAAATATTTATTTAACCGTTATAATATCAAAACTTCCGCATACGAAACAAAATAAAAAATAAATTAGCCCGCTCGCAAATAAATTAATATGTATGAACGCAATAACGTCCCGGCGTGCGTCGGGTAGATTGCTACAACTTAAAATACAGGCGTTAAATTTTTATTTTCAATCCTGCATTTGCATTCAGCAGGACGCGCGTCGGCTTATTTACCGGCCGGACTCGCGGCCAGGTACGTTCCCGAATAAATAAAAGCGCTTATCTTACTATTTCATAAATATCCAAAACACAAACTACGGCCCCGAAACACTCCCGTGCCAGATATGAGCGTAATATCACGTTGCGGACGTAAAAGTTTTTCGAAACGCACCGAACGCGCGCGCGCTCGCCTATAGTAGTCGCGATGTCGACATAGTCGGCATACTGAAAAGCACATTTCCAGCAGATATTGCGGCTGATGTCGACCGTAACCCGTACGTTTATGTAAAAGAAAACTGATCGGTGTTCAATACGCGACCGTAGTTATGAAAGGTGGAATTGCCTCACGTCTACTGGAGACGATAATGCCGAAAATCTAATACGGTAAAAATAAAAGAGATACTTTTTGGATGGTATCTGGTAGAGTAGTTTAGTTATTGGTTCAACGGATTTTTATTCATGACGCCATCGATTCTGTTTTTATTGACATCCTCCTTCTTGTCTTAATGATTTTCATAAATATTTTAATTGTCGTGTTGGCTGCATAAATATATACGGCCTTACATAACAATATTTTCGACAAGACAATTTATTGAAAATTAGGAAAACTTTCTTTGTAGCTGTTAAGAAAGATTATTTTGTGAATGGCCTTAGCGAATGGGCGTTTTTGATAGATATCTTAGCAATAAAATTATAAACCCGTAACCACAATAAGTATTTTAGAACCTAAATACGTATTTCAGCAACTATGTTGCCATCTTCCGTAGAACCTAAAAAGAGGAAAGGAGAGATTAGTACTTCATAGTATCTTTACTGGATATTGTCCAAGCAAATCACTAGTGGATGTGACGTCCATGTTAAAAATTAGCCTATATATACCCATTTGTTGTTCACACCTCAGTGCATTTTGATCATTGAAGCGTAAAAAACAAGTTTTAATTAAAGCAGGTCAAACAATGGCGAACTAGGTATAGGACCCCTGTCTGAATTTATTAATTTATCTCTATTCAAGTGAATAAAGATACTTTCCAAGCTGTTTAGATCCCTATTATTTGACACAGCTTTTACAAGTTTTAAGTCATCTACAACTACTTTATGACCTGTGTCTAAAATATGTTGAGCCACACTAGATTTTTCAAAACGATTATATCTAAAATGAGCTACATGTTCTTTGAACCTAGTTAAAATTGTTCTTCTAGTCTGGCCTACGTATTCTTTTTCACAGTCATGACATTTGATACAATATATACCAGATTTATCAAGTACATCTACCTTATCCTTTGGGTTTCCAAGAAGGTTTTTTATGCTATTATGAGTCGAATATGCTATACAGAGATTTTGTGATGTAAAAATACTTCTCAAACCCCTTGTATATGCACAATCGAACGGTATTTTAACATATTTCTTCTTTTCTACAGACAAAGTATTTAAAGTAGATATTTGATTTACATAAATTTTTTGATTCAAAAAAAAATTTTGATCCAAGATATTGTCAGATATCTTAGCGCTGAATACGTACTCAAGATTCCTACCCTGAAAGCTTTTCGTTCAAAAGAGCTCTTCATGTTATTTTTGCTATGTTTGCGAATTTATTAGTTGCTTTTACCAGAAATAGTACAATTTTGCACAGAAGTTTTCTTGAAGCAGTGATACTGTTTCGTTGTGCAAAACTATTACATACATAATTAAAAATTAGGCATGCATTGGTCTTTCAGGGGAATATTGATATAATTTGAACATTTACAATGAAAATTGCAAAGTTGTAAGCGTGGTTTCTTTATTCAGTTTCTTAATGCACAAGGTGGATCGTTTTAATCTTAAAATTTGATAATTTCGAAAAGTAAAAAAAAGGAATATATAAAACCTTTTCTTGTGCAAAGGGGTCCACAAGGAAATGCTTCAAGTTTTGTTTTAGATGATAACCCTACCCTAATCCTTACAGTTTTTAAGTTATTGCCTTGTTCTAAAAAACAACATTTTGGGAAACAAACTATCTCTCAACTACTAAAATACTTTAACAAGTAGAGTTTGTTTCGAAGTGGTTGAAATACACATTTAATCAATTTTGTCACAACAAATTTTTAACAAAAAATAACGATCAAATTTTTTTTCAGCTTTTTTGCTGTTTGTCGCAACCTTATTTTTTAGGTATGCTCAGATTAACGCACTTGCATTAAACTCGCAATGTGCGACAGGTAACCACACTAATTTTACTCCATTGCATCTGATTTTTTTTTGCTATAAAATCTAATAGAAATACCTTTTCTTAACGGTGATTTTTGACAGATACAACAGCTGTGCTATACCAGTTAATTGAGAAAGATATTTCTGACATTTAAAATTAATTGTTTTACTGGAATATTTATGCATGCATGATTTTACCAAAACTCAACCTGTTATGCATATTATTGGGGCCTGAGAAAAAATTATTTGTTTTGTTATTTTATTTGTTTCCTGCTACCTGATAATGTTAAATTTGGATGGTTCTGTTACTTCAAAATGCATTAAAAGAATATGTTTACAGCGCCTCGCCACAATTTCTAACCTGCAACTTCAATTCTGCTTATGTACATGAATAAATGTGTACGAGGTTTGTTTTTATTCCAAGTACGGGCCTGTTGTGCAGGCTGTAAGCCGACCTCAAATCCTGGGTCGGTTCGACGACGTCACATACTTGCGAGGTATACCAAAATTATATTGCATATTTATATCGCTTTATAAAATTAGTGAACATCTGAAATGTGTTTCTATTTCAATAGTCTCATTAAACAACGTTGTGCGATTGTTTTCGTTCCTGTCGCGTTATCGTGCTAATACTCGTTGCCGAGATATCCGCTTTTATGAAAATCTTGTTTATAACCTGTTTTGCATGGAAAATTGTACATATAATTTTAAAAATTGCTAAAATCGGGTACGATTTTACACTTGTCTCGCGCTTCTGTCCAAACCTAGGCGCAGAAAATTTTGCTAGTCACTCATGTTATGTAGAAATAATGCAGGAGTACAACACATTTTATTGAATTTTTTTTGTTCAGTCGTTGCAGAGTTACAAGTCTCCAAACACAGGGCTCAATACTTTTGCAACCGATAGTAGTCAATCAATCACCTCTTAGTGTGGCATCCGGGTTCTTAATTCTTTGTTTTAATCGTTCTGTATCGCCTTGTATAATTCACTATAAACAATAATGATAATCCATAATTGTAACTCCTAAAGTTGTTCATTAAAATAATTTTTCAACAAAGTATAAGAACAAATTTAAATATCTTCTTCCAATTCTAAAAATTCAAAGCCTTTAAATAACTTGCGAATTTCGTCCACCAAAATAATTAGACCCTTAATTTGCTAAATTGATAAAAAAAAAACGTTAAGGAGATTGTGAATACGGTTAGCGAGCGGTGGGCTTTTCCGCCATTAGTTTTTCCTTTGCGTTCCCGGCTCGCATCCAATTTAATTTCGAGTTTTAGAAATTTCACCGAGAACCAAAGAAACACGTTTCCGCCTTACCTTAGCCGTAGCCTCCGGGTCCGATGGCGGCGGCGGGCGGCGGCGGCGTTGGCGGCGGCGGCACACTGAAATAAACGCTCGGTTTTATTAGTATAATTGAATCGGGTCCCCGCGTTTCGTTCCTACTCTGAGCCGGGCTTGTAGGCAATGATTAAAGTTTGTTCACAAAAGGCTCGATTTCAAAGCAACGATCCCGAGCTGGCGGCATTCTCGAATGGAAGCCGAGCCGACGAAAGGAAGCCGAACAATAATACGAGCAAAAAAAAAACGTGTTGAAAGTGCTCACTAAACCGGCCATCAATACGAAAACAACTTCATAATACGTGGGTATTAAGTTTTTGTGTGGATCGTTTGTGTGGTTCACCTGATATTTATGCTGAAAGGAGTCTTTCGTCCATGTCCTTTTTTACACTATAGCAAAGAATCCTTACTCAAAAATAGGTTAGAGGTTTTAACATGAATAAGGTTATTTTGGCAATCTTCTAAACTCTAAGGGGTTCCAAAGTAAACATTACATTTGATACAAGTCTTGATAGTTTAGGATTTTTAATTGCATTGTCCAAATGAAATATCCTTTAATATCCTTGTTATTGAATATTTGATGCGATCAAGAAAAAAGTACACTACATAGTAGGATGTTTCCCATTTTATTAAAAAAAATCTGATGTGGCCAGCCACATGACTTTATTTTTTTTTTTTTTTTTTTATTTTTTTATTGTGGGGATGTTGCCATGTGCACAAAGCCAGTGGCTTGTCTGTGCGGCAGTCGGGGAGACGGAGTATTTGAAAAAATCCCCTGCCTAACCTGGGCTTGAACCCTGGACTTCTAAGTGGAAGGCATTCGCCTTAACCACTCGGCCACCTCCGCTCCATATCATACAATATATAAAATTAATAGTTTATCTGCATGAGAATCTATTTTATTGAGATAAATCGTAGGTATTGTCAAAGCATCAGCACTTGACACTACCTACACTACGTCATTAGAATAATAGTTATTTATGTCACAAGTGCCGAAAGTACGGAATAGCGCGGCGACCGGTGATGTCGCATGTGAGCGAGTCGCGCTATGTAGTTTTCGGCAGGAGTGACATCAACGTCTTTGTGTTGCTTTTTGAAGAAATACGTACTTACAAAAAATTAAAAACGGTTATATTTCTGGATAGCAAATGTTAGGTTGATACCACTTCTACGAAACGTCAAGTTTAAAAAGCTAAATCAAATTCTGACAGATTTATATTCGTTCATGACACTGTAGATGTCACATCCGTACCAACATACTAAAACGTAACTATACTCATCGCTATACTTTATTTACAATTTTCTCAATTATCGTTTTTACAATTACATAACAACGGGTTGATATTTCTTATCAACAAACAACCAAATTGGCGATCTTATTTTATTTGAATTTGGTATTTTCTACTTTGCCGCAGTAGAGCGGCAACGTTCCATAGCGGTTCTACAACCTCTGATGAAATCAGCTGTTTTCGAGTGTGACAGCCATAGACATTTCTGTGGTGACAGCACAAAAAAATATTTGTAAATGCGACCGATCTCAATCAAATAGAATTTGCTCTTAAAGCTAAACTATTAATTTTACCAAAAAATATCATAGGCATAAATTATTCAAAATTTCCTCTACTTTAATTTATTATTTAACTATTTTGTCGAAATTACAGAAATGACGGCTCATTTGCAAAATCTTTCAAAAAGGCTTAGAATAAACTACCAGTTCCTTTGGACCCCTTTCAACCAAAAGCTTTTCAGCTCTAAGTTTGGTAACAAAACTTCTAAATATGAACTTTCGTTCCGATACCTTTAGTAGTTTCTCCGGAATCGTCGCCACAAAAATCGTTTACACACAGACATACATACGCACAGACACACACACACACACACACACAGACATTTTTTTGTACCTTGGTCAAAAATGTTCAGGGGACCCAAAAAGACCTATTTCCGCTAAAATCTCAATTTTTTTTTTCGGCATGATTACAATACTTTAGCATACTGCGTATGATAAAGTAAAAAACCTATCTTTCAAGGGTCACCCCTTCAAAGTGTTGTATGATCTGAAAAAAAAAATACAGTATCATGAATGAATAAACTTTGTATCTTAATATTAATTACCTATTAGTTTAAAAAAAAACATCCATACACTTTTGAGTGTAGTTAATACCAGAGCATTTCAAAGACTTCCAATCGCTTAATCCAATACTACAATAGGTGAAAAAGTAAGTTGTGAGTTGTCTCCTTTTAGTCAATAAACGAGAATAAACCAGAATTGTTTATAACTTCATTTTCTTTTTTATAGACCAGAGTACATTTATGGAATTTATGGACTTTATTATTATTATGTAGCTAAATCAAAAATAAAATAATTTTTGGTTGATCAAAATACAATTTATCTGATTATCCTGGTGAAATTCCATATACCTACTGACATAGTTTCAAAGCAGCCTGGTGTTACTAATATTGAACTGCTTGTGATTTCACATCTGCTTTCAAAAGAGTATTTTCATCTTCTCAGTAGTTAAACAATTTGATGTTGGTGTTTTTATTTGCAACCTCCTCTACATCACGTCATTTTAAGTTTATCATAAATTGTATGATAAAGTATTGTAAGCGTGCAATATGCCTTTTTGGGTCCTCGGAACGTTTTTGGCGAAGGTACAACGTGTACTCGTTTTTTTGTGGCGACGATTCCGGAGAAACTACTAAAGGTATCAAGACGAAACTTCAAATTTAGTAGTTTCGTGACCAAACTTCGAGCTGCAAAGCTTCTGACAAATCCTGGCTAACCTGGCAAATCCTAGTTTTATTTTAATGCAGGCACAACCGATCTCGATGTATAGAATCTCGTACAGCTAAACTAATAATTTTATATGTAGTATGATAAAGTCATGTGTGTGGCCATATCAGTTTTTTTTATTAAGACAATAATCGTGCCATGCTAAATATATTGTAGATAAAACAAAAATAAACTGTTTTTTGATTGTTTCAAACACATTTTTCGTAAATTAGCAAAATATAATATATTTAATATATTTGATAGATAGTTACAAACTAAAAGGACCAGCTTTATATGATTTTGATGGATAGATAGCGATAAACATTTATGGGTCTTAAAATTATACTGATTTAACAGACATGTCAAATAAATTGACCCCGACTAATTATCGAACATATATGCAATAAATTATACAGAACTACAAGCAGAATAAAATTGATATAACACAAAATTAACGAGAACTGAAAAAAAAACTGAACAAAATGATTTAAAAATAACTACTTGAGAATAAAACCTACTATAAGTGTAATAGAATTTTTTGAAACATTGAATAAATAAATAAAAATATTGTCTCCTTTGACACCACTCTCTAATTGTCTAACGCGTCTAGTTGTGTTACCTCGCATTTGCACATAAAATAATCTTAAAACTACAGAATAGTTAGTTTAAATTAAAAAAATTAAAAATGCTTTTGAAACGCCTTACGAAGTCAATTGTTCACAACGAATAGTGTCTTTCGTGATACCATAAACATGCATCAAAACTTTTCACATTCTACGAATTTTCTATTTACTGTGACTGAAGTTAACTTTATAAAATATCCCTGATTTTTACTGTAATTACTAGTAAAATTCCATTGCGCGTTGTAAAACACTATTTAAAGCATCCAAGCACCTGTAGCATACTAAGCATTTATTTTATACATGCTGTGACTGAATGTATAGCAGCAAATTGTAACTAAAACTCCTCTACTAATAGCAGAAGGAAAAGACAAACATACCCACCTACATAAGTGTTTGCAAAATGCCTTCTAATATGCGAGCGAATAGACGGAAATCTATCTCCCTACCATATCTCGTCTACGCAGTACGCGTAACGACGAGCCTGCACGTTGTTTTGTTTTTCACTCCGTGCTAACCTGTGTGTCGACCTTGTAGCGTTTGGAATTTTACCGTCTTGTAATTTTGACTCGTTTTCCAATTTGTGCTATCAAACTTAACGCGTGCTACTATATGATCTTGATCAATTCGTTCCGTTTGTGTTCGTGATGAGTTTCCCGTGTATTTTTCCCGAATTAGAACGGACAATTTGCAGATACTAAGGTAGGATATGTTTTTCTTTGTTCTACAGTTGTTACAGTTGTAGAGTTGTACAGTCGATTTCGCTGAAATGCGTTTAGAGTCGTTCCAATGCCATTTGGTTTGGTTTACCCTAATTTAATTCAAATAAAATCATATAATTTTAGTATTTAATTAGTAATTAATAAAAGCAATGTTACCGAATCGTCAAAACAGAAACAGACCATTTTCATTGCCGATCCTATTGAGTGAAAAACCGAAATTAAACTACTGAAATATCATCCTAGAGTTCGCCGATTCCCTTTTTAGTAAAACAAATCCTTCTCTGGGGCAGAAGTTTCTTTTGTTTTATCCTTTTTATCCGGATCTAGATACAGCAAGCGGCGACTCGGTTTGCTCGTGTTTTAAAATATAACCTCGCAGAATAAAATACGGACGGCTACTCCTCTTCAAGCAACTGTTTAATTAGAGAATTCCTTGGTTGAGTTGCTTAATTTTAATAATATTTCTAAATTAATTTCCGAACGGGGACGGACGTTCACCGAACGCAGTTTAATTAACAATGGTTTTAATCAGAGGATAAATTACGGACGGAAAGAGCAATCTATGTTTTTTTTGTTATTGTTTTGTAAGTAATAATTTATGGGGATATTTTAAACAAATGAAATGAGATGGGATTTCCGTTTTTTCCGGAAATGTTTCAATGGGGATGATTTTGTGTACACAAAAACATATCGAGCGTCAATTTTTTTCGCCAAGACAAAGAAACAATTTTCAACAATTTAAGTGGGCGCTATGTTATCCGCCCATTTCCACGCATTGATAACCACCTAGATTTAAAAGTGAATTGAGAATATGAAAAAAATAATATAAGGAACAATTTAAAATTTTAAACATGTCATTTCCGGAAAAACCGGAAGTTGAGCTAACCTTAAGAATATTGACAAAAAAATGCATTTTGGGCATCCAGCTTCATAAACAAAAGCAAATAAATGCGCGTACCTTTGGCGTGGGTCAACTAATTATCAATTAATAAGAAAAATTGCGTTGAAATGTTTTAAGATACCATGCACAAACGACAGTTGTAAAGTGAGAAAAGTCAGCTGAATTTTTTGTTGAATTCCTTTACTAATTTCTAAAAGCCGACAAAAATTTTAAAGAAGTTATTTACACTACTTTTGATGTTATTTCCTATTTTCTAATGTTTAAAATTCACCGTTTTAATAAATAAGCGTTGATAGTAACAATGATGATGGAACCTATACAAAAAAATAATGGTTAATTTCGTATAATCAATTATAATTGATTCTACTAATTTTGTTGCGATTCTAAGTCAAATAATCGTTTGACTCGTTTGGCATTTTTAACGTCATCTGACCGGTTGTCGTGAAATTGCAAAAGAATTCTTCAATCAATTATACAAAATTAACCGTTAATTTTCTCGTATAGGTTCCGGAATCCTTTTGAAGGAAGTTTTGTCTGCTACAGTGTGGTATTTTTGGTTTTGCGATTCGAGAAATAAAGCGTTAATGTCTGACAGGTACAATGTTTCAATGACTTTTCGTTAATTAAAAATGTTCCTATTAACTATGATTAAAATGATTGTTAGGGACTAATTTTTTAAATGGAAACCACAATATTGTTTAATTTTCATAAAACTTTGAATTTAAGGGTTTGTACAATTCTGAACGTTTTTAATAATTTCAATCAATTAGACTTTTATTTATTCATTGATGCTTTTTTTCGTTTCTCTCGCGCTCATGTTTACACCAAGGGGTAAAATATGTTGATAGTCATACCACTTAAGTTATTCATTTTAGAATTCTCCCTTCAAAGCAAATTTAATAATTTTTGTTTTCGACTATCAACTATGCAGAATCTTTATTCTTACTATGACTATGGACTTTTAAGATCGTTTTATGAAGCATATTCATTTTATGGAAACCAAATCTTACCTCTACTGCAAACGACTTATCTTCCTTCTTTACTATGGGGTTGGATAGTCATAAATAATAACCCAAATGTCACCTACTAATACGTTTTATTGTCTTATCTGGTACATCGCCTTCAACTGCCTATTTCTAACTATATCTAATTCTATTCCCTTTTCGTGTCGAAGCACATCCGTTCGCACTATGATTCCATTTCACCTTTCCTATTACAGTAGAAAAATTTAACATTACAATGTTAAATTTTTCTTTGTTCCAATATGATTATAACAAAGCACATTTAAATTTTCTTTAAGTAATTAAAATTTTTTACAACTACATGTTCCTTTTTTCTCTTTTTTTCTTCTTTTTTTTAATCATAATACGGTTTAATTCTATTTTTATGTACCTCTACTAACTTTTTATCTATTTTAACGTTACATTAGGCGGTTTTTCCTTAATTACTCTATAGGGTCCTCTGTATAAAGGATCTAGTTTACTACCTACTTCTGTTTTTAAACCTACTTTCTGTTCTTATATATTCTACTATTATTAACTTTATTATCAAACTTTTGCTTTCTCTTGACTTTAGATTCAATTAAATTATCTCTCGCGTCCTTCCAAGCATTTTGAAGTCTAAATTTTAACTCTGTTGGATAATAATCAAAGTTATACATCGGGTCAATATTATTTAAAATATTACTTGGCAATTTACAAGTTTTCCCAAAAACAAGTTCATATGGGGTGTACTTGGTCTCCGTATGTACTGTATTGTTAAATGCAAAACACCAAAATGGAATCCAAGTGCTCCATACATCTGGAAATTTTGAAATTTGTATTCTTAAATATGCTCCGAGATGTTTATGTGTATTTTCCAATGAACCCAAAGTTGGATGATGATATGCTGTTGAACTTAACTGTTAGGTTCCTAAAATTTTTGCTGATTCTTGAAATAATTTAGCTAAAAACTCCGTTCCTTGATCCGTAACAATATTTTGTGGTATTCCAAACCTTAACACAAAATTACTAACAAATGATGTGGCTACAGTATCTGCTTCCTTGTTTTTTAGAGGATAAGCCTCTACAAATTTAGTTAGTTCACACTGTATCGTTAAAACATATCTGTTATCATCGTCATCTTGGTTTAGTGGACCCATGAGATCTAAATATATCTCTTCAAATGCTGAAGAAGCAGTGGTGGTGACTGTCAGAGGTTCTGTATGACTATTCGAGTGTTTATACCTCTGGCAATCATCACATTTTCGTACAAACTTCACAATATCATCTCTCAGGTTTTGCCAAAAATAATACCGTTTGACGTACATGCGATTAATGCCTGCGTGTCCGGCTGTAGGAAGAAGATGAAAATCATTTAGTATTAATGGCCTTGTTTGTTTACAGTCAATTTTTCTTGCATTACAAATTTTTATCTTGTAGTCTTTCAGCATACAAGACTCTTTTGTTAGCTGGGTAATTAATATTTCATTACTATCACATTTCAAAATATACATTTGTGGAATTCCATATTTATTACAAATGTTACTCAAGCATCTCAACTCTGCGTCTAGAGCAAGTGTTGATCGATTGCTTGCAATATAAATTATATTGTCTTTCAAATCATATATTATATTACCCATATTTATAACTTCTTTATCATTTCCTATACTCGCAAATTTATTGTTGTCAATCTCCTTGAGTTCTACTGAATTAATTGGTTGTTTAAGAAATTCAACAATTCCCGGATGACCTGTCGGTGCCTTGTTCTCGTTACTCAAAGCCGCTTTAGATTCAGCAGTCTGTTTGCACCGATTTCTTGTCATTACAAACACATTGCTTGACAATTGTTTAAGATCTTGAGATTCTATTCTAATCCTTGAAAGCGCGCATCCGCCGTTACGTTGTCGCTTCCTTTAACGTAATTTATCACAAAATCATACTCTTTTCATAGTCTTATGATTCCATTACACTATTATACGTATTGTTGGATACATTTGGGAACATACTGTATAATTAGTTCTTTAATAGATAATACGAGAGGGCAGGAGAGTCTACAAACAATTTTTACATTTATTTATCATAATGTTGTTAAAATATTACAAGAAATGTTGCTGTCTTAAAAAAAACACGTGCTAAACACGTGCTGGGTCGTTGTGTCACATAAGAGGTTGCAGCGAGATTGCAACCATGCTACAGAAACAATACATTGTGAAACAAACTCACAAAGATATGTTGTAAAAGTGTTCCCTGTATATTTAATTGCTTAATATGATAATTCGAATAACAATTTATCATTGTTGTTAACAGCTTTTACTAGTTTGTGTGTATATTCAAGTAATGGCCCAGTAAAATTTACCGTTAAGTTGGAAGGTGTAATTTGACGCCTCGAAACTTCGTTTGAAAAACAAACAAGGCAGCCAGCCGAGCTAGCTGCGGGGTCCTCAAACATTACGAAGCTCATTAACGGATAAATCCTCGCCGGTTTTAGAAGTATCGGAGTTTGAGCTTAGAGGAGAAGAGAGAAAGCCGACTGCCCGTTTGACAATATACTTTAAGTACCCGTGCTTTTGGAAACAAACGCTCTCGACCCATTCTTCCATCCGAGGGGTAAGTCCGCTACTAATAATGCCCTCCCGGCGGCAGAGGCAAAATTCCCCCTCCCCCGCAGTTAATTACTCCTGAATTTTAGATTAAAAAGCACCCATCCATGTCTGGAGAGTGATAAAACAAACGGATCATTATTAGGTGCTTCCTTAAGTATACCCTTAAAAACTCATCATTGGCAGAAAAAACAGACACAAAAATTTAAATTTTAGCTTTTTTATGGTCCAGGAAAATTTTGGACAATCTTTGAAACTGAAATTTTTCATATAAACGATAATACGTGCTATTAAATTAAATATATCATAAACTACGATCTTTCTAAAATCGAAAAATTTATTTGTATACATATTACTAATAAAACTAATGTTTTTTACTTTATCATACGCAGTATTATAAAGTATTGTAATCATGCCGAAAAAAAAAATTGAGATTTTAGCGGAAATAGGTCTTTTTGGGTCCCCTGAACATTTTTGACCAAGGTACAAAAAAATGTCTGTGTGTGTGTCTGTGTGTGTGTGTGTGTGTGTGTGCGTGTGTATGTGTGTAAACGATTTTTGTGGAGACGATTCCGGAGAAACTACTGAAGGTATCAGGACGAAAGTTCATATTTAGAAGTTTCATGACCTAACTTAGAGCTGAAAAGCTTTTGGTTCATAAGGGTCCAAAAGAACTGGTAGTTTATTCTAAGCCTTTTTCAAGGATTTTGCAAATGAGCCGCCATTTCTGTAATTTCGTCAAAATAGTTAAGTAATAAATTAAAGTAGAGGAAATTTTGAATAATTTATGTTTAGGACATTTTTTGGTAAAATTCATAGTTTAGCTGCAAGACCAAATTCTATTTGATCGAGATCGGTCGCATCTGCATTAATATGAAACTATACATAGCAGCCAGGATTTTGACAAATATTTTTTTGTGTTGTCACATTCGAAAACAGCTGATCTCATCAGAGGTTGGAGAACCGCTATGGAACGTTGCCGCTCTAGTGCGGCAAATTATAAAATACGAATTTCAAATAAAATAAGATCACCAATTTGATTGTTTGTTGATAAGAAATATCAACTCGTCTTTATATCTAATTCTAAAAACGATAAATTGAGAAAATTATAAATAAAGTATGTATAGCGATGAGTGTAGTTTTATTTTAGCCTGTTGGTAGGGATGTGTCATAAGCAAATATAAATCGGTCAGAATAGCGGAGTTTTGACCTTGAAAAGTGACATATAGGACCTCTGCCCAAGAGAAGTTAGTTACGCTGGTTTGTACATAATAAAATAAATGTTCCTAACAAAACTGGTGACATTGCGTCATATCTGTACCAAATTCCCTGTTTTCAAAGAAGAAGAAATGTAAACATAACCTAACATATTTGACTAAAAGTTCAAAAAATGAACAATTTCTTTAAAAACAGGGAGTTTGGTGCAGATTGGACCCAATGTCGCCAGTTTTTTTAGGAACATTTACTCTATCATGGTCCAACCAGCGTAACTAACTTCTCTTGGGAAGAGGTCACAAATGTCACTTTTCACGGTCAAAACTCCGCTATTTGAATTAGCTTTATAAGGTGCTAGTGACTGATGTTTATGTACAATGTACATGCAAACTAATATGTGTCATTATCACGACATGTAAGAAATACTAAAATTTCGTATTCTACCACCGCCATTAGCTACCATTACCTACCAATCGGAACGCACCTTTATCCTTGACGTTTCGTCAAAGTGGTACCAACCTAGCATTTACTATACAGAAATTTTTTATTTATTTTTTTAAAATACGTATTTTTTAAAAAGCAACGCAATAAACGTTGATGTCGCTCCTGCCAAAAACTAGATAGCGCGACTCGCTCACATGCGACGGCGACACTCCGCTTTCGGTGACGAGCCGCATCACCGGTCGTCGCGCTATTCCGTACTTTCGGCATTTGTGACATAAATAACTATTATTCTAATGACGTAGTGTAGGTAGTGTCAAATGCTGATGCTTTGACAATACCTACGATTTATCTCAATAGAATAGATTCTCATGCAGCTAAACTATTAACTTTATATATTGTATGATAAAGTCATGTGCCTGGCCACATCAGATTTTTTTATTATTGGAGTAACACTTGGAAACAGACATAGATATATTTGAGTAACATGAAGAGTGTCACCTAGGAAACGTCTATAATCTATATACGTACTAGCGACTGTTTGGCGTTCGGTGAAATATCAAAGGACATCTCAGTTTACTTTGACGAGATGTGATATTGCTAACGGAGCATCGATTATATTCAGGCCAATGGAATGCAGCATAATATTATGTGTGCTGCATGAAATGTACAAGGTATAGTGACAAGTTCCCAAAACTTTCCAAATTCAAGTATGTTCCTTACGGTATATCAAAAATAAAAAAAAACAAATATTTTTCTTAGAAAATTTGTTGGAAAATATTCTCCGGAAGTTCCAAATCATCGAATCAAATCATTTTGTTCTTAGCCTGCTACTTTTATATTGTTAAGTCACAAGTGTATTTTAAAATATATATATATTTTTTTGTCCCAGTTCTAATGAAAAAGTATTACTTTTTTGTAATTTCAAACATTTCGTATCTAGTTATTCAACTTTGTGGACTTTCTTAAGTTTTGAAGTTGGAGTGTAATATTTTCTATCTTCGATTTGTGATTATTTTCAGTGAAATTTTGTTAAAAGTAGATGTCTTTCTAATTCAAATTATTACCACCCGTCATTTAACAAAAATTATAATATTTTTTAAATAAACCCTTCTGCACTCAAATTGTATAGTTTAATAAAACTACATAGACCAGACAACTTGTTTTTCAGCTTATGAAAAATCTTAACAACATAATTACTAAATACGTACAATTCAAATCGAAATACGTAACTAAAAACTCTTTTGACTTTATAATTAACATAAAAAATCTAAAATTAAGAAACTTATTTTATTAATTTGATTAGTTAATCTAGACACAAATATTCCCATAACAACATAATTTTTTATAAAAAATTTGTGATTGCAAACGTAGTCGTTCTATCAGATCTGTTAAATTAGAAGAGTCTTTGATAGTTCAGTCGATTTTTGCTTGAGGGTGTTGCCGTGGGATTAAGATTGTCATTTTTAGCTTAAACATTTCAGATTAGAAGATTTATCTGTTGTAGTTTCGCTGTATTACTCTTCGTTTTCTTTTATATTTTTTCTGGTTTAGTAAATTCGTATGTACTTACATATCTCGCACACAGGCAAATGTTGCCTACGCGAGCTTGTTTTTCCATTTGTAACATTTGTGTTTATGTATTACTTTGATCTGATTTGATTTGATAGCACTAACATTAAGGATATTATAGATTTGTTCAATACTGTTTTTCAACCCTTTTTTCAATTAAGAGAAATTCAGATCACATTCAGTAAAATTATACAAAATTTCCTCTACTTCAATTTATTATTGAACTATTTTGACGAAATTATAGAAATAGCGGCTCATTTGCAAAATCAATGGAAACTGCTTAGAGGAAACTACCAGTTCTTTTGGACCCTTTTGAACCAAAACCTTTTCAGCTCTAAGTTTGGTCATAAAACTTCTAAATATGGGCTTTCGTCCCGATACCTTTAGTAGTTTATCCGGAATCGTCGCCATAAAAATCGGGTACACATTCACATACACACTGACATACACACACAGACATTTTTTTGTACCTTGGTCAAAAATGATTGGGGGACCCAAAAAGACCTATTTCCGCTAAAATCAAATTTTTTTTTGGCGCCATTACAATACGTTGTCATACTGCGGATGATAAAGTAATAAACAATGTAACAATGTGACGATGTGTAAATAATAAAGAAACACTAAGACAAATGTGAAATGTAAAAAAGAAATTTAGAGTAATGTTTAATTCCATGAAAATACTTAAAGAAACTATATGACAAGAACCAATAGCTTAAAGGGGTTGCCAGATTTCAGAATATATTTTTATTTCAGAACACATATTATTATTTTTGATAATGCTAACTCCAACTATTACTTTGTCTTTCTATATTTGTTGAGCTATGGTTTTAAATCGTTTCAATAGGTAAGGTCTTGTTATTATATTTTTTAATAACCACTGAAAAGTATCGAAAAATGAGTTATTGTGCGCTTCGAGGACTAGACTTTAATCTGTAAAATTGTTAATTCTTCAAATTTCTTTCTGAAATTTCGACTGAGTATTGTTTAAATGTACAATCGAAATAAGTAAAAAACATCTCTTTTTTAAAAATTAACACTAGAATGTATCTATGAACAGAAAAGGTCATTTGAAAATCCGTTTAGTGGTATTTAACTCTATATTTTCCGGGTTTTTATGGAATATCGAGTCACACTCATGTTTTCTATTTGTGTCGTGTATTTGTATTTGTATTTGTGTGTTGACAATACCTACTGTCAATAGTATCAAAATATCTATAAAAAGATCTGTTTGCAGTTTCATATATGTTTGATTGTCACCTTTGTATGTTGTTTTATGTTCTCCACGCCTGACAAAGTGTAAGTTTTCACAATTGTGTTTGATTTGCTTGTCAATTGTGAAATTTATATCTCATTTCCTATACCGCCTGAAGAAGTGCCCAGTAGGACACGAAACAAGTAGACCACTTTTTATTGTATGAAAATATGTGTCAAATCCTGGTTAACTAGTTTTATTTTAATGCAGATACGACCGATCTCGCTTAAATAAAATCTCATTTACTATTAATTTTATATATAGTATGATAAAGTCATGTGCCTGGCCACATCAGATTTTTTTTTCATTTACACCTAGATACCGCGTTATGCATACTGAAATAACATAGTAATAACTGAATAAACTTTTCGGAACTACCGTATGATAATCCAGCTACCACTACTGCTAATTCCATTAAAATCCCGCAGGTTTTATTACATTTTGTTCCGGTTACACGCCGGTAATAGGGTAGCCCGGCGCGTATAACAACGTAACAGAAAATGAGAACGTCCACAAAATGAAGTCGCATTCGCCCCAAGTAATCTCAAATAACCAACCGTGTGAAGGGCGAAAAATAACCAACGACTACGAAATATAAACTCGTCGTACCGCCCTCGAACTATTACACGAACTTTAAATTTTAAAGGTGCCTCATGCGCAAACTCACTTACATTACCGGGTTGCGATATATACACGTTTATGGATCAGATACATTGGGTAATTAATTCTAAAAAGTACAGCCCTCTATCTATTTTAGTTTGTTCAGGAGGATTTTTGAAACTTAGATTTTACGTTGTTTATCGGTGGTTGAATGTTATTATTTCGCTTCATGTGCGATTACGAGCAAAGTAGTTGGGATACAAATTATTATTATACACGTTTATGGATCAGATACATTGGGTAATTAATTCTAAAAAGTACAGCCCTCTATCTATTTTAGTTTGTTCAGGAGGATTTTTGAAACTTAGATTTGACGTTGTTTATCGGTGGTTGAATGTTATTATTTCGCATCATGTGCGATTACGAGCAAAGTAGTTGGGATACAAATTATTATTATACACGTTTATGGATCAGATACATTGGGTAATTAATTCTAAAAAGTACAGCCCTCTATCTATTTTAGTTTGTTCAGGAGGATTTTTGAAACTTAGATTTTACGTTGTTTATCGGTGGTTGAATGTTATTATTTCGCTTCATGTGCGATTACGAGCAAAGTAGTTGGGATACAAATTATTATTATACACGTTTATGGATCAGATACATTGGGTAATTAATTCTAAAAAGTACAGCCCTCTATCTATTTTAGTTTGTTCAGGAGGATTTTTGAAACTTAGATTTGACGTTGTTTATCGGTGGTTGAATGTTATTATTTCGCATCATGTGCGATTACGAGCAAAGTAGTTGGGATACAAATTATTATTATACACGTTTATGGATCAGATACATTGGGTAATTAATTCTAAAAAGTACAGCCCTCTATCTATTTTAGTTTGTTCAGGAGGATTTTTGAAACTTAGATTTTACGTTGTTTATCGGTGGTTGAATGTTATTATTTCGCTTCATGTGCGATTACGAGCAAAGTAGTTGGGATACAAATTATTATTATACACGTTTATGGATCAGATACATTGGGTAATTAATTCTAAAAAGTACAGCCCTCTATCCATTTTAGTTTGTTCAGGAGGATTTTTGAAACTTAGATTTTACCTTGTTTATCGGTGGTTGATTGTTATTATTGCGCATCATGTGCGATTACGAGCAAAGTAGTTGGGATACAAATTATTATTATACACGCTTACGGATCAGATACATTCGGTAATTAATTCTAAAAAGTATTCTCTATCTATTTTAGTTTGTTCAGGAGGATTTTTGAAACTTAGATTTTACGTTGTTTATCGGTGGTTGAATGTTATTATTTCGCTTCATGTGCGATTACGAGCAAAGTATTTGGGATACAAATTATTATTATACACGTTTATGGATCAGATACATTGGGTAATTAATTCTAAAAAGTACAGCCCTCTATCTATTTTAGTTTGTTCAGGAGGATTTTTGAAACTTAGATTTTACGTTGTTTATCGGTGGTTGAATTTTATTATTTCGCTTCATGTGCGATTACGAGCAAAGTATTTGGGATACAAATTATTCTTATACACGTTTATGGATCAGATACATTGGGTAATTAATTCTAAAAAGTACAGCCCTCTATCTATTTTAGTTTGTTCAGGAGGATTTTCGAAACTTAGATTTTACGTTGTTTATCGGTGGTTGAATGTTATTATTTTGCTTCATGTGCGATTACGAGGAAAGTAATTGGGATACAAATTATTATTATACACCTTTATGGATCAGATACATTGGGTAATTAATTCTAAAAAGCACAGCCCTCTATCTATTTTAGTTTGTTCAGGAGGATTTTTGAAACTTAGATTTTACATTGTTTATCGGTGGTTGAATGTTATTATTTCGCTTCATGTGCGATTACGAGCAAAGTAGTTGGGATACAAATTATTATTATACACGTTTATGGATCAGATACATTGGGTAATTAATTCTAAAAAGTACAGCCCTCTATCTATTTTAGTTTGTTCAGGAGGATTTTTGAAACTTAGATTTTACGTTGTTTATCGGTGGTTGAATGTTATTATTTCGCTTCATGTGCGATTACGAGCAAAGTAGTTGGGATACAAATTATTATTATACACGTTTATGGATCAGATACATTGGGTAATTAATTCTAAAAAGTACAGCCCTCTATCTATTTTAGTTTGTTCAGGAGGATTTTGAAACTTAGATTTTACATTGTTTATCGGTGGTTGAATGTTATTATTTCGCTTCATGTGCGATTACGAGCAAAGTAGTTGGGATACAAATTATTATTATACGCGTTTATGGATCAGATACATTGGGTAATTAATTCTAAAAAGTACAGCCCTCTATCTATTTTAGTTTGTTCAGGAGAATTTTTGAAACTTAGATTTTACATTGTTTATCGGTGGTTGAATGTTATTATTTCGCTTCATGTGCGATTACGAGCAAAGTAGTTGGAATACAAATTATTATTATACACGTTTATGGATCAGATACATTGGGTAATTAATTCTAAAAAGTACAGCCCTCTATCTATTTTAGTTTGTTCAGGAGGATTTTTGAAACTTAGATTTTACGTTGTTTATCGGTGGTTGAATGTTATTATTTCGCTTCATGTGCGATTACGAGCAAAGTAGTTGGGATACAAATTATTATTATACACGTTTATGGATCAGATACATTGGGTAATTAATTCTAAAAAGTACAGCCCTCTATCTATTTTAGTTTGTTCAGGAGGATTTTTGAAACTTAGATTTTACATTGTTTATCGGTGGTTGAATGTTATTATTTCGCTTCATGTGCGATTACGAGCAAAGTAGTTGGGATACAAATTATTATTATACACGTTTATGGATCAGATACATTGGGTAATTAATTCTAAAAAGTACAGCCCTCTATCTATTTTAGTTTGTTCAGGAGGATTTTTGAAACTTAGATTTTACATTGTTTATCGGTGGTTGAATTTTATTATTTCGCTTCATGTGCGATTACGAGCAAAGTAGTTGGGATACAAATTATTATTATACACGTTTATGGATCAGATACATTCGGTAATTAATTCTAAAATGTACAGCCCTCTATCTATTTTAGTTTGTTCAGGAGGATTCTTGAAACTTAGATTTTACGTTGTTTATCGGTGGTTGAATGTTATTATTTCGCTTCATGTGCGATTACGAGCAAAGTAGTTGGGATACAAATTATTATTATACACGTTTATGGATCAGATACATTGGGTAATTAATTCTAAAAAGTACAGCCCTCTATCTATTTTAGTTTGTTCAGGAGGATTTTTGAAACTTAGATTTTACATTGTTTATCGGTGGTTGAATGTTATTATTTCGCTTCATGTGCGATTACGAGCAAAGTAGTTGGGATACAAATTATTATTATACACGTTTATGGATCAGATACATTGGGTAATTAATTCTAAAAAGTACAGCCCTCTATCTATTTTAGTTTGTTCAGGAGGATTTTTTAAACTTAGATTTTACATTGTTTATCGGTGGTGGAATGTTATTATTTCGCTTCATGTGCGATTACGAGCAAAGTAGTTGGGATACAAATTATTATTATACACGTTTATGGATCAGATACATTGGGTAATTAATTCTAAAAAGTACAGCCCTCTATCTATTTTAGTTTGTTCAGGAGGATTTTTGAAACTTAGATTTTACGTTGTTTATCGGTGGTTGAATGTTATTATTTCGCTTCATGTGCGATTACGAGCAAAGTAGTTGGGATACAAATTATTATTATACACGTTTATGGATCAGATACATTGGGTAATTAATTCTAAAAAGTACAGCCCTCTATCTATTTTAGTTTGTTCAGGAGGATTTTTGAAACTTAGATTTTACGTTGTTTATCGGTGGTTGAATGTTATTATTTCGCTTCATGTGCGATTACGAGCAAAGTAGTTGGGATACAAATTATTATTATACGCGTTTATGGATCAGATACATTGGGTAATTAATTCTAAAAAGTACAGCCCTCTATCTATTTTAGTTTGTTCAGGAGGATTTTTGAAACTTAGTTTTTACGTTGTTTATCGGTGGTTGAATGTTATTATTTCGCTTCATGTGCGATTACGAGCAAAGTAGTTGGGATACAAATTATTATTATACACGTTTATGGATCAGATACATTGGGTAATTAATTCTAAAAAGTATATGATACATTTTGTTCCGGTTACACGCCGGTAATAGTGTAGCCCGGCGTATAACAACGTAACAGAAAATGAGAACGTCCACAAAACGAAGTCGCATACGCCCCAAGTAATCTCAAATAACCAACCGTGTGAAGGGCGAAAAATAACCAACGACTACGAAATATAAACTCGTCGTACCGCCCTCGAACTATTACACGAACTTTAAACTTTAAAGATGCCTCATGCGCAAAGTCATCTCCATTACAGGGTTGCGATATATACACGTTTATGGATCAGATACATTGGGTAATTAATTCTAAAAAGTACAGCCCTCTATCTATTTTAGTTTGTTCAGGAGGATTTTTGAAACTTAGATTTTATGTTGTTTAACGGTGGTTGAATGTTATTATTTTGCTTCATGTGCGATTACGAGCAAAGTAGTTGGGATACAAATTATTATTATTCACGTTTATGGATCAGATACATTGGGTAATTAATTCTAAAAAGTACAGCCCTCTATCTATTTTAGTTTGTTCAGGAGGATTTTTGAAACTTAGATTTTACATTGTTTATCGGTGGTTGAATGTTATTATTTCGCTTCATGTGCGATTACGAGCAAAGTAGTTGGGATACAAATTATTATTATACACGTTTATGGATCAGATACATTAGGTAATTAATTCTAAAAAGTACAGCCCTCTATCTATTTTAGTTTGTTCAGGAGGATTTTTGAAACTTAGATTTTACATTGTTTATCGGTGGTTGAATGTTATTATTTCGCTTCATGTGCGATTACGAGCAAAGTAGTTGGGATACAAATTATTATTATACACGTTTATGGATCAGATACATTGGGTAATTAATTCTAAAAAGTACAGCCCTCTATCTATTTTAGTTTGTTCAGGAGGATTTTTGAAACTTAGATTTTACGTTGTTTATTGGTGGTTGAATGTTATTATTTCGCTTCATGTGCGATTACGAGCAAAGTAGTTGGGATACAAATTATTATTATACACGTTTATGGATCAGATACATTGGGTAATTAATTCTAAAAAGTACAGCCCTCTATCTATTTTAGTTTGTTCAGGAGGATTTTTGAAACTTAGATTTTACGTTGTTTATCGGTGGTTGAATGTTATTATTTCGCTTCATGTGCGATTACGAGCAAAGTAGTTGGGATACAAATTATTATTATACGCGTTTATGGATCAGATACATTGGGTAATTAATTCTAAAAAGTACAGCCCTCTATCTATTTTAGTTTGTTCAGGAGGATTTTTGAAACTTAGATTTTACATTGTTTATCGGTGGCTGAATTTTATTATTTCGCTTCATGTGCGATTACGAGCAAAGTAGTTGGGATACAAATTATTATTATACACGTTTATGGATCAGATACATTGGGTAATTAATTCTAAAAAGTACAGCCCTCTATCTATTTTAGTTTGTTCAGGAGGATTTTTGAAACTTAGATTTTACGTTGTTTATCGGTGGTTGAATGTTATTATTTCGCTTCATGTGCGATTACGAGCAAAGTAGTTGGGATACAAATTATTATTATACACGTTTATGGATCAGATACATTGGGTAATTAATTCTAAAATGTACAGCCCTCTATCTATTTTAGTTTGTTCAGGAGGATTTTTGAAACTTAGATTTTACATTGTTTATCGGTGGTTGAATGTTATTATTTCGCTTCATGTGCGATTACGAGCAAAGTAGTTGGGATACAAATTATTATTATAAACGTTTATGGATCAGATACATTGGGTAATTAATTCCAAAAAGTACAGCCCTCTATCTATTTTAGTTTGTTCAGGAGGATTTTTGAAACTTAGATTTTACATTGTTTATCGGTGGTTGAATGTTATTATTTCGCTTCATGTGCGATTACGAGGAAAGTAGTTGGGATACAAATTATTATTATACACCTTTATGGATCAGATACATTGGGTAATTAATTCTAAAAAGTACAGCCCTCTATCTATTTTAGTTTGTTCAGGAGGATTTTTGAAACTTAGATTTTACATTGGTTATCGGTGGTTGAATGTTATTATTTCGCTTCATGTGCGATTACGAGGAAAGTAGTTGGGATACAAATTATTATTATACACCTTTATGGATCAGATACATTGGGTAATTAATTCTAAAAAGTACAGCCCTCTATCTATTTTAGTTTGTTCAGGAGGATTTTTGAAACTTAGATTTTACATTGTTTATCGGTGGTTGAATGTTATTATTTCGCTTCATGTGCGATTACGAGCAAAGTAGTTGGGATACAAATTATTATTATAAACGTTTATGGATCAGATACATTGGGTAATTAATTCCAAAAAGTACAGCCCTCTATCTATTTTAGTTTGTTCAGGAGGATTTTTGAAACTTAGATTTTACATTGTTGATCGGTGGTTGAATGTTATTATTTCGCTTCATGTGCGATTACGAGGAAAGTAGTTGGGATACAAATTATTATTATACACCTTTATGGATCAGATACATTGGGTAATTAATTCTAAAAAGTACAGCCCTCTATCTATTTTAGTTTGTTCAGGAGGATTTTTGAAACTTAGATTTTACGTTGTTTATCGGTGGTTGAATGTTATTATTTCGCTTCATGTGCGATTACGAGCAAAGTAGTTGGGATACAAATTATTATTATACACGTTTATGGATCAGATACATTGGGTAATCAATTCTAAAACGTACAACCCTCTATCTAGTTTAGTTTGTTCAGGAGGATTTTTGAAACTTAGATTTTACGTTGTTTATCGGTGGTTGAATGTTATTATTTCGCTTCATGTGCGATTACGAGCAAAGTAGTTGGGATACAAATTATTATTATAAACGTTTATGGATCAGATACATTGGGTAATTAATTCCAAAAAGTACAGCCCTCTATCTATTTTAGTTTGTTCAGGAGGATTTTTGAAACTTAGATTTTACATTGTTTATCGGTGGTTGAATGTTATTATTTCGCTTCATGTGCGATTACGAGGAAAGTAGTTGGGATACAAATTATTATTATACACCTTTAGGGATCAGATACATTGGGTAATTAATTCTAAAAAGTACAGCCCTCTATCTATTTTAGTTTGTTCAGGAGGATTTTTGAAACTTAGATTTTACATTGGTTATCGGTGGTTGAATGTTATTATTTCGCTTCATGTGCGATTACGAGGAAAGTAATTGGGATACAAATTATTATTATACACCTTTATGGATCAGATACATTGGGTAATTAATTCTAAAAAGCACAGCCCTCTATCTATTTTAGTTTGTTCAGGAGGATTTTTGAAACTTAGATTTTACATTGGTTATCGGTGGTTGAATGTTATTATTTCGCTTCATGTGCGATTACGAGGAAAGTAGTTGGGATACAAATTATTATTATACACCTTTATGGATCAGATACATTGGGTAATTAATTCTAAAAAGTACAGCCCTCTATCTATTTTAGTTTGTTCAGGAGGATTTTAGAAACTTAGATTGTACATTGTTTATCGGTGGTTGAATGTTATTATTTCGCTTCATGTGCGATTACGAGGAAAGTAGTTGGGATACAAATTATTATTATACACGTTTATGGATCAGATACATTGGGTAATTAATTCTAAAAAGTACAGCCCTCTATCTATTTTAGTTTGTTCAGGAGGATTTTTGAAACTTAGATTTTACGTTGTTTATCGGTGGTTGAATGTTATTATTTCGCTTCATGTGCGATTACGAGCAAAGTAGTTGGGATACAAATTATTATTATACGCGTTTATGGATCAGATACATTGGGTAATTAATTCTAAAAAGTACAGCCCTCTATCTATTTTAGTTTGTTCAGGAGGATTTTTGAAACTTAGATTTTACGTTGTTTATCGGTGGTTGAATGTTATTATTTCGCTTCATGTGCGATTACGAGGAAAGTAGTTGGGATACAAATTATTATTATACACCTTTATGGATCAGATACATTGGGTAATTAATTCTAAAAAGTACAGCCCTCTATCTATTTTAGTTTGTTCAGGAGGATTTTTGAAACTTAGATTTTACATTGTTTATCGGTGGTTGAATGTTATTATTTCGCATCATGTGCGATTACGAGCAAAGTAGTTGGGATACAAATTATTATTATACACGTTTATGGATCAGATACATTGGGTAATTAATTCTAAAAAGTATATGATACATTTTGTTCTGGTTACACGCCGGTAATAGGGTAGCCCGGCGCGTATAACAACGTAACAGAAAATGAGAACGTCCACAAAACGAAGTCGCATTCGCCCCAAGTAATCTCAAATAACCAACCGTGTGAAGGGCTGGAAAAATAACCAACGACTACGAAATATAAACTCGTCGTACCACCCTCGAACTATTACACGAACTTTAAACTTTAAAGATGCCTCATGCGCAAACTCATTTACATTACCGGGTTGCAATATACACAGCACTGTACTCCTGCGTACTTCTCGCTGCGGTTTTATTTAATATAATAAATACTAGCGTGTGGTCCCCTGGTGAAATTGTGCTGCAATGTTAGGTTATAAAATATAATGACTTCTTTAGTTTACCCGACTGGCTCAATGCGTCAAGTGGCTCTATCCGCGCGCTTGTCTAGCAAAGGTACAAGCGGCGTAATTCCAGTGTGGCACTGTGTTTGTGAGCCGTAATGGCCAGTCCGTCCCATGGCAAACACAGCGCGCTGAAGTGTTTGCATAACCATTTGGAAAGGTGCGGTCTATATACAAGTTTGTACAAAACATACAGTAGACAGTCATTATATTAATTGCAATTAGACAACGGTGGCGTTTAATATAATTGATATTGTTGCGGGTAAACAAGTAGGTACTTAGTTATGTGTCAATTGTGTGAGAAACAACTGGGGGTATGTCCTAATTTCATTACAAGACCAATATTATATTGCAATTCATTTAAAATCTATATATTATACATTTAGTTTGAAATTTCCAAAGTTGATATCTGATTCCATAGTTTCAAATATGTAGAGTACAATAATTATATTAAAGTATACTTATTTCCACATTGTCACATCGTTACATTGTTCATATTTTATTGGGTCAAAAGCTCAAACTTAAAAGATTTTACGTTTTATCTAAAAAATAAAAACAATAATTATATTTCTGTTATGCACCTAGTTCGTACAATATTTGCAATACAATAACAATAAAACATCCTAATTGAAACCATTTCAATTGAATAAAAATAATATCAAACGTTGATTAGAAACGTAACGAAAAATTCTATTATGAACCAACAAAGCGTGAAATTCCGCAAACATGTTTTAATAGAAACGATGATGATCGGTAGTTACATACAAAATGATTGATTGCTTCGCTGGAAGCACGCCGCGCGAGCTCGGCGCAATTTTTCAACAAAATTGTATTTTTTATAAGCCTCTTAACAAATGATCCAATTAAAATCAGCGGCTTCGACACGAAACGCGAAATAATCTTAGCGCTTAACAAGCGTTAAAATTGGTTCGGGCAAGAATTGCGGACCTTGTTAGTGTTTCTGCTGAAACTATTGAATTAATGGCTGTGGCGACTTCCTGAAACGAACAATAACGATGCTTATTACGTTTATGCAGTTGCCGGTATATCTTCTGTTTGAGACCGCAGACTATTGTAATCATGAAAGGATTTTAAGTTGTTGGCGTGCTAATTTTTGGTGGCAGCACAGTCCTGCGCAGTGATGTAAAAGCTTCATGTGCGATTACGAGCAAAGTAGTTGGGATACAAATTATTATTGTACACGTTTATGGATCAGATACATTGGGTAATTAATTCTAAAAAGTACAGCCCTTTATCTATTTTAGTTTGTTCAGGAGGATTTTTGAAACTTAGATTTTACGTTGTTTATCGGTGGTTGAATGTTATTATTTCGCTTCATGTGCGATTACGAGCAAAGTAGTTGGGATGCAAATTATTATTATACACGTTTACGGATCAGATACATTGGGTAATTAATTCTAAAAAGTACAGCCCTCTATCTATTTTAGTTTGTTCAGGAGGATTTTTGAAACTTAGATTTTACGTTGTTTATCGGTGGTTGAATGTTATTATTTCGCTTCATGTGCGATTACGAGCAAAGTAGTTGGGATACAAATTATTATTATACACGTTTATGGATCAGATACATTGGGTAATTAATACTAAAAAGTACAGCCCTCTATCTATTTTAGTTTGTTCAGGAGGATTTTCGAAACTTAGATTTTACGTTGTTTATCGGTGGTTGAATGTTATTATTTTGCTTCATGTGCGATTACGAGAAAAGTAGTTGGGATACAAATTATTATTATACACGTTTATGGATCAGATACATTGGGTACTTAATTCTAAAAAGTACCGCCCTCTATCTATTTTAGCTTGTTCAGGAGGATTTTTGAAACTTAGATTTTACGTTGTTTATCGGTGGTTGAATGTTATTATTTCGCTTCATGTGCGCTTACGAGCAAAGTAGTTGGGATACAAATTATTATTATACACACTTACGGATCAGATACATTGGGTAATTAATTCTAAAAAGTACAGCCCTCTATCTATTTTAGTTTGTTCAGGAGGATTTTTGAAACTTAGATTTTACGTTGTTTATCGGTGGTTGAATGTTATTATTTAGCTTCATGTGCGATTACGAGCAAAATAGTTGGGATACAAATTATTATTATACACGTTTACGGATCAGATACATTGGGTAATTAATTCTAAAAAGTACAGCCCTCTATCTATTTTAGTTTGTTCAGGAGGATTTTTGAAACTTAGATTTTACGTTGTTTATCGGTGGTTGAATGTTATTATTTCGCTTCATGTGCGATCACGAGCAAAGTAGTTGGGATACAAATTATTATTATACACGTTTATGGATCAGATACATTGGGTAATTAATACTAAAAAGTACAGCCCTCTATCTATTTTAGTTTGTTCAGGAGGATTTTCGAAACTTAGATTTTACGTTGTTTATCGGTGGTTGAATGTTATTATTTCGCTTCATGTGCGATTACGAGAAAAGTAGTTGGGATACAAATTATTATTATACACGTTTACGGATCAGATACATTGGGTAATTAATTCTAAAAAGTACAGCCCTCTATCTATTTTAGTTTGTTCAGGAGGATTTTTGAAACTTAGATTTTACGTTGTTTATCGGTGGTTGAATGTTATTATTTCGCTTCATGTGCGATCACGAGCAAAGTAGTTGGGATACAAATTATTATTATACACGTTTATGGATCAGATACATTGGGTAATTAATACTAAAAAGTACAGCCCTCTATCTATTTTAGTTTGTTCAGGAGGATTTTCGAAACTTAGATTTTACGTTGTTTATCGGTGGTTGAATGTTATTATTTCGCTTCATGTGCGATTACGAGCAAAGTAGTTGGGATACAAATTATTATTATACACGTTTATGCATCAGATACATTGGGTAATTAATTCTAAAATTACAGTACAGTAGTACAGCCCCCTATCTATTTTAGTTTGTTCAGGAGGATTTTTGAAACTTTGAAACCTACATACACCTAAAAAAAAAATCCAGACACCCAGACAATTTTCAGTTCTCCCTGAAATGCACTCACCTATTTAACCTAATAAAATCCCCGAGCGAGCCGCGCTGAGAAAATTTCGTAGAGTGAGTTTTATTCTCCCTAGTTCATAATACCGGAATAACCGCGAACTTACAAAGTAGAGAACGAAGTTTGCACTGCTCCTTAAAACTACTGGAAAATCCGATGCGGTGTACATCAAATTGCTCTGTTTTTCCCATTCTTTCGCATATTTTTTCTTGCCTCTTTCTTTCTTTGCACTTCTTATTCACTGCGTCAAAGTGGAATTTCTCCTCGAATTTAACAAATAATCTGGATAAGAGCTTAACGGTTCGACGGAAGCCCGTTCAGCAATTCCCTCGGTGTTTGTAAATTTTGCGAAATGTTTCCGAATATTTTCGATGGGGACGTATGTCGATTTGGCGAACTGAACGGTCCGTTTCACAGTCAATATCGCTAAGAAATATTGGGCCGAGGCGTGGAGAAGCGGCCTATCGATTTTGAATAAAACTGCCCGTGCAAAGGAGCTTATGGCTTAAAGCTGTTTATACCGTTCACGAAAATGAACCCATAAGTATTCAAGTATTTTTTTATGTGTCCAGACTAATATATTTTCTTGACAGCACAGTTATATCTATTCAACCCCAGTTAACCTGAATTTATCCTGTTATAGACTTAATATGAATATGAAATTCAATATTTTGTTTATGTCTGTGCAAAACTACTAATCCATTCAGCATTTCTATCGAAACATTATTTCCAGATTTTCCCATATTTTTATTATTCTCGCATTTTGCACTTCCTTTAGTTTATTACCAATGATAAATAAATTTAAAAAATTCTCCGAGTGGCAACACAAGACGTCGTTTGACATTAACAGTTGTCAAGACATCACAATAAAAATGAACTCGTAAACTTGAATTAAATAACCGGAGTAATCAAGTTATATGAGCTTCAATAGTTATTCTGACTGATAGAATTGCCAGAATAATTCTCATACAATATTAGGTGCCTTGTTTTCTTATTATTAATAAACCTGATAAAATAAAATTTGGCGGTGGTCGTTCTATTTCCAAACTCAGCATTATCAATGACATTATTGACAGAAGTACAAGGAATTGAATCTTTGATTATGACTAGGTTAGTCAATTGAGTAGACCTATAAAATATCCCGATCAAAAAGTTTTTTCTACTCCTATTGATGACTGCATTCATTATCATGGCAATTTATAAGTAATACCCATTCCCCACACACATGGCAAATATTTCAAATATTTGACAATTCTGCAAGAAAACCAGTAATACTGACAGAAAGACACATAAATATAATATTTATACCGCCTTTCCTATATGCAGTAAATTAATTTATACAATAAGTACGTATTCAGTATTCAATTAGCTTTGAAGAAGCGAGCAACATGGTTCGCGAAACGTCAGCATTAACAAATCTTGACACACGGCTTAACCCGGAAGCAGTTTATTTTCTAATTTATACAACTTCATTAAATAGTCGTAGAAAAAGAATGGTACTCAATTCGCAAATAATGGCAATGACCCACTTGAATGTTTTGCAACAAACTTCGTTCTCGCTTATATTATTTGCTGATAGAATAATATGCTACTACACAGTGCTGTGTAGAATAGCCCAAAACCTAACCGCTCTAACACAAAGCTCTTAGGTATGTGTTTATTTTATATTTTAGGGAAAATATTTCGTTAACATTATTTTATATTTAGAGGAATGGAAGGCTGTAGATTTTGATCACTGTAAGCTACACAAAATTTACCATTGCCATTTAAAAGTTATACATTCAACCCATTATCAAAATACCAAACGTTAGTTAAGTTAAGTTGTTAACTATTAACTGTTGTGATCTTTTAACGATTTTGATAATTATTTCAGCACATTGCAAGTAAATTTATCAAAATTGTCGGTAATTTTGATAAACATGATGTTTTCGTGGTCGAAGTTTGGGGCACCCTGTGGAGTAATTAAGGAACTTGGAGCGGTTCTCAAGTACTTTGTTAACTAGCCCTATTGTTACCAAAACTGCGAAACCACATACTTGCACGTATTTACCCATTTTTACAATTTTATAAGTATGTGAAAAATGGACCCAGTTACTTTTGTATTTATTTTATTAATAAATACAGCAAAAATATAAATAACAAATAAACAACATGTTCTGGAGATACTTTGCCTTTTGTAGTCTTTTGTATTAAACAACATGAGAGTTACTTTTTGAGCTGGTGTTGTATGCCGTTGTCTAAAACGAACTTACGAAGTTTTGCAATTTGACCAATGATATGAATTTCAAACATTTTGTTTTTTTTTTATTAATTGATTAATAAATAATATTAGTAATGTCTAAATGTTCGTAGAAGATACACAGTTTCAAACTAAACTTTATTTTTTATTTTTTTTTTGCTTTGATATTCAATGTCTTCTGCAATAATTGATCAATTTTGATGATCTTATCATTACTGTAGAAGGAAATTTATTATGATTAATAACATGCGAATGAAATTTCGGGGATAAACTAAAAAAATTCTTAACATTTTGTTTTTAGTTCATCCCTATTTCTGAATGCTTGTAAAATATACAGTTAAGAGAATTTGCAATTTTAGCGATAATGTTCAATAACTTTTGTAATTTTGTACCGTCGCTGATGATTTTTCTCCGCATTGTCAACAAATTGATCAAAATTATCACACGTTGGTAAAATATCGAAAATATTGCCTGTAAGGGTCTTTTCCAACGACTCGACAGAAATGGCGAAGGCGCCGGAATTTAATGTAATGAAGTAGCTTAAAACGCCAAGACAGTAGAGAGGAATTATTATTTCTAATATTACATTACTCTACAGTCATATTATTATAATTAAACACTTGTGAATCAAAATAAATATTACCGTAACATTATAAATCAGCAATGCCACATTTAACCTTTTTAAACCGCCACTTAATACGATGTTTTCACCCGAACTTAACCGCTCTGAATACCGACCAATAATAAAACCCGGAACACTCATTATTCAATTAGTACGGCGGCCACTCGGACCTGTCCCACTTCCGTAATTGTTTAAAAGGTTTCCAATTGGAAACCTGGTTCGCCGGTGGTGAAATACATTTGAAAAGGCAGCAAGCAGCATTAATCGCATAGCGAGAAACCACCGTCTCTCCATTTGTTCGCAATAAGTCCGCAAACACACGCACACTTACCACACACACACACACACATATACACCCAGAGAGACAGAGAGAATATTACCGGCCCATTTCCCATTAACCGTTCTCCCCGGATTCGTTCCGGTACTGTCGCTCCGGGACCGCCGTACTGTTAGCACATTTAAATCGTATTTGCAGTAGATCAAGGCTTTATTTCTGTAAAGAGAGAGGGAGGAAAACAGATTGGTGACGTGATACGCGAATGAGATTGTGTGTGTGTGTGTGTACACACACTTGGGAGTGTAGTCGAATGGTAGTAAGTGTCTGTGTGTGGATGTATATATAGCACTTTGTAATTTAGTCCTTTGACGATCCATTCATCTATTCCATGGCGTAGATCGCCTATTGTTGGCTGCCCTGCCGCCCGCTTTATGTTAATATACTGGATGTGATACGCGAACAATGGACCGCGTGCTTTTAAAGCGCGTTATTGCAGTCTTACCTGTGTCGTGTTCGAGCTTAAAATACGACGTACTGTACAGTGTTCGATGGTAGCAAAGGAGGTCTAAGTAACGTTTTCCTCTCTGTTGATGAATCTGCAGAATGACTGAATATTGGTACCAATTTTAGAATCTCTATTGGAGTAGTTGGTAATGTGAGAGCTTTTATGAAACCAAATAACTATTGCATGATAGTTTTTTTTAAACTAAAGGCACCAAAGAGATTTAATGAATTATTTAAAAAATAAATTGCTTCCTGGTGATTCCGTGTGTCAGAATTCGTAACTGCTGACGTTTCACGAACCATGTTGCTCGCATCTTCAGAGGTAACTGAATACTGAAGACCTACCAAAGAAATCTCGCTTATTGGTTCGATGTTATATAAAATATTTGAATATATGACGTTCTAGGAATGTTGTTATATCGTTATAATTACGTTTTGTCCCTATTTTTTATGTTTAAAAATTTCGTACTTTTCCAGTAGCAATAATTTATATGATTTCGAACAGTTGTGAAGTAAAGAGAGATTGTCCGTTGTTTTGTGTCCTTAGATAAACAAATGTCTTCCAAAGGCGGAAGTTGTATTGTTCTGATTGATGTTGTTAGAATGTATGTAAATTTGTATGGTTTCTCTACTAAGTCTTCGATGATAATTATTCACCCTTGTCAACATCTTTACGTCATCCAAATCCATTTTGTGTGCCGAATGAAGACAGTGTTGAGCAACAACGGACTGTTGAGTCTTGCTTAGCCGGGTGTCTCTACTGTGCTCCTTGGCTCGACATTCGATGCCTCGTCCTGTCTATCCGATATAGCAGGCTCCAGCATGTTACCATGTTCTTCGTTCTTCTGGAGTACTGTGATATTTCGGTTTTCTCTGTGTGACACCCAGTATGTCAGACTTGGTGAATCCACTCTGACGTAGGGCCCACTCCACTCCCACTCGTCGTTCACGGTGCTGGCGTCACATGCCTTCTCGGAGCTGTTGAGCTAAGTGTTAATAACTCTTCTCTTCTGTTGGGAATGGTGATTTCCAAATAAATAATTTCTATATGAAACTTTTTTTAATTTAACGTCGTCAAATAGATTTAAGAATCCTTTAATCGTTTATGATTTACAGATTAGGCGAATCATACAGGGTCACGACCGTGGCTAGTAATGTCAAAAGTGTATAAAAATGTCGCAATGAGAGTTTTTGCCACAGTTTCTCCATTCAAATTTATTTTTTTAATGAGAAAATGTCATTCTGAGTAAAATCGTTCCGTTTGGAATATTAACAAATCAAAGAAACACCAAAAATAAACTCCATATAAAAAAATTTTAAAATCATATTTATTTATAGAACGAATCATTTCAACAGTGGCCTAGAAAGTATGCACATTTTTCAAATCGTGTTTTTTGCTACAAAGTACTTCGCACTGTATATGTGAACCACATGACTAGACAGATAGCTTCAGACATTTCCATCAGGTTACAGGAACATTTATCATCAACAAAACCATGGAATTTTAACAGCACAATCAAATCAAAACCAAATCTATCGAGCCATTTAACTACCTTAGTCTCAGTAAATTAAACTTTAATTTGTATCCGGGCTACTTCAATAAAGTCTACGGTAAACCCTCAAGCAATTTGAAACTGGATTACTTTTCCAGAACAATATTCCAGCACGCTGTATTTCAGTAATTATATAGACTCGCATTTAACCTCTTAGTTCTACTTTAATTCAAATAATACAGTCATTCTTTCCCTTTGTATGCATGTCTTCTGATAAAATGTTGCCAGAATAAAATTCAATGTAATACCTACCTTAAATTGTCTTGAACTTAGTACATCTTTTAACGTAATCTAATAGAAAGATAGCGAATATTTTACTTATAATGAGCACCTAATACATATAATAATATACCTATTAATTAACTAATTAACGCTTAAGAAGTTAAGAAAAAAAGAAACGTTGATTAAAAGTAAGAAATTGCAAGTAAAATATTTGCCGGAGTTATTTTCTTCGTTAGGTATCAAGATTAGAAGAAGGGCTACCAATCACCGCCCCTTACGGCCCTAATTAAAACGAGCCTCATTGATAGATGGGAAACAATTTAGCACCCTTTAAGTGAATTTACAGCCCTTTGAATGCGCAGCGTCGTTTAGCCCTTATGCCGACGCTGGGCGTCGCTCGCCGCCGTGTTCTCAGGGAAGAACCCCCACAAAGGGATCTACGTTACATTTGTACATAAATTTAAGTGTGGTTAATTAGCGAAACTTGAACCTTTATAGCGGTAATTAGGTAGGGCGTTTCTATAAATGGTGATCTATATAATACTTTATACAAATTCCTATTTTATATCAAGAGTTTTACTAACAGTTTTTATATTCAAAAGTGTACAATATTAAATGAGTTGTTGGTCGTCACCTAACCAGGATGGGTATTTACAAACATTAGAAGTGTGTTCCTTAAATCAGTGATTCTTAAGTTTTTTGTAGTCAGTGAGCATTTTTGATTTAAACTGATTATTACGTAACAGTTGAAAATAGTATTAATTACAAAAAATATATATTAATAAACAGGTTGGCACTCTTTCTCGTCGCAAAATAATGATTAGAAATCAAATATCATTCTCAGTAAAACGCTTTATATGGACCTATTTGTTATTTCCATTCTTTAAGAAGTTAAGACAGCTTGAAATTTAAAAAAAACAAAGACAAATAAATAAAACAGCATAAAAAATTCGATAGCAAAAATAAGACAATAAATACCCACTACAACAAAAAATAGTAATTAAATTTAAGTAATAATTTTTTAGAAAATTAATGCCATTGCGCTTATAAAGTTTCAGATGGACTTTTATTTATTTCGCAATTCCTTAAGAAGTTGCAGCCGGTTAAAATACGGATTTGTTGATCCTTATTTATTTTATTTATATTTATTATTGTTTGAAAATTGTTATTTTAATTTTAAGGGGCTTGGAAGTAAAAGGGTTTAAAGTGCACTCAAAAAAATAGTTAGATATACTATACTTAAAAGCTACCCTATTTCGGGTAAAAAATAATTCATGAAATTTCAACATTATGTAACAATAGCTGGAAGAAAAGGGCACAAGAAAAATATGATTCTTTGGAATACTTTAAAGATGACGACATTATATTATATTTCGATTACGAATACAAAAATTGCGTTATACTTTAGTTTTGGTGGCTTGTCATTTGCATTTCTTTTTATTAAAGTTCATTTTAATACGGTAACCCACATAATGTTTCAAATAGATTTGTACAAAAAAAATAAGTTAAACAATAAAATTTACAGACTCCTTGATTCGTTGTAATCTATTTATGACTATGAATAAAATAAAAATAATAATACAATTTTTCAAACTTATTTCTGAAATTTTGAAATGCCGTTTTATTGTAAAGCTTATTATCTTAGAACCACAAAGGTGCACTTAAACAGCTTTACTTCAAGGTCCCTCAATTGTTAGTTTTGTCAAAATTAGAATGTTTTACGATAATAATACACAAATGTTATTATTTCTGCATTATTGAACAAAAAATACCTATTTGCTTTACTGATTAAGAGCCACTGGATATTGGGCATTATGATGCTGGCATATGTAAGGACGTAAGTATCCCACGGAGCACTGGTTGAGAACCACTGCCATAAATAAAATAACACTTAAAAGAGGCGAAGATCAATGAAGGTTTTTGTTAGAAGCCTAATTGACCGTTTCATAAACTCATATCGTGGTTTCTTTTTTGTTTATCTATTTCAAGTTGTTCTAATAAATCTAATTTATTATAATTACTACTGCATTTGTGAAGTAGTTACGGTTTATTCATTATTGTATTTTTTATAATGTCCGGTTGAAATTTTATGCTGTTAAATGTTCTGACTGAGGAGACCTCACACTTATCTATAACTGCTTTAGGGACACCGATTTCGGTAAAATTTTGTTTAGTTTCAGATTGACGATATTCTAAGTGAATGGTTTACATAGTTTGTCGGTTGTTTTTTTCAGATATGTAAAGTGGGTCCAAAGTATTTATGATTTAGAGTTGATATAGTGGGAGAATATACGATATTTTACCTACAAAATGTATGTTCGTTGTGCTGCATGTTGCACATTTTCCCTTAAGTAGCGCATGATGAAAAATACAAGCGTGTAATGTATACGGCTGCAGCGGTAGTACATTATGCTTACTCGGGGCCACTATTATCTCGCGCCATTAGTGCAAAATTTACGAAATTTATTACCGCGCCGTGTCACATTTAATTTCATTTACTGCCACGCGTTCCTGCTGGCATACCAGCAACGGTTTCATTAGTCTCATTAGTTTACTGCCATTACTGGTAAATTAATAACATTGTTAACTGCGGCATCTATTACCACTAATAAGGCGGGAATAGATAATCGAGTTTGCCGATCGGCCGATCGGACTGACTGCTCGCGTTTCGGATTATGTTTTAGAGATAACACAGTTAGAATGCGTTCGTAGGCATGAATACGAAATTTGACGCATTGCACAACAGTTGAAACTAATTCAAAACTATTACAAACAATTTTTACCACTTTTACCAAACAACACCCTTCTAGACCGGTGATGTCAAACCGATAAAACAATACAATAAAATCTAAAAAATATAAAACTGTTTTGTAACATTTTTTAATTTCTTAGTTTGCAATGAGCTTCGGAGACGGAATTGCCTGACAATACCTTTCTCCTTCGAAGCAGGGACACTAATTATTACTTATTAAGTAGCAGAGCAGTAACCATTTTTATTTGGGTATTCCTACATTATTGGGCTTACTATAAATAAAAACTAAATAATTTAAAGGTGGAATTTTCGTATATATATCGTTCAAGTGGAATTTTCACATATTTCATGCATGTCACAAGGAGTTTTCGAAACATTCTATGCACTAAATATGAACCTTTTGTTTAAAGTTCCCTATCATGTCATCCACCGAAAAGTTCAGCCCACGCGTCCACTTGTGTTGTTCATCCTCGCGAAATTTTATTCTGAAATATGAAACTAAAGACATTTTACGACTTGTTATGCAACTGCACCCATGAAGAGGATAACACCATTTCAATCATTTTCTAAAAAATTTACTAGTAATAGGCCAGAAGCAACATGAACAGAATGCCAGAAATGGTGTAAAATCAAAAATCATTATTAAAAATCGAAATTTTCTTAAAATATTTTCGTAACATTTGAATGGGATTTTGAGATTAAAACTTTTGAGATTATGATTTCCGACTTATTGGTAGCATAAATCTTCAGAAGATGTACTGGTGAAGAATTTTTATTTCATCTTTCTGTTTTGAGTATAATAATAATAATAATAATAATCTTTATTGGTGTTATTACAAAGAAAATTGTTTACACAAGTCAGAACAGCAAAAGAAAAACACTATGCACTACATATTTCTACGAAATTACAGTTAAAGTATTCATCGTAATTGAATATACATTTTTCAACCAAGAATTGTTTCATTACTGTCTTAAATCTGTTATTGGAGTAACACTTAATTGCTGGCGGCAGAACATTAAAAAATTTTAGAGCCCAGTAATTTGATGCGTTGCGCGACTTCTGCAATCTCAGAAAAGGTCGGCGATACTGCTGATTCTCACGAGTGTTGTACGAGTGAATTGCATTCGATGTCACAAACGTACTGGCATTGACCTTAGCGTACATTAAACATTCCAATATGTAGGCGGATGGAAGTGTCAGAACATTGAGATTTCGGAAGTGTTCACGGCAATCTTCCCTCCAACCGACTCCGAGTACTACTCTTATGCATCGGCGTTGTAGAGAAAACAATTTATTGCTGTGACCTGAATGGCCCCAGTTAAATATTGCATATGTCATCAAGGAGTGAAAAAAGGCAACGTATGCAACCCTAAGACATTTTATAGAGATTGATTCTCTCAAGATTCTCAAATAATGAATCAACCTCGCAAGTTTTCCTGAAACATGTCCGACATGACTTTCCCACTTTAATTTGGAGTCAAGAATAACACCCAAGAATTTTACACTCTCATTATCGTCCGTACTGGAACGCGCTTCATGTCGCAATGTAAACAATACCGATAATGATGCAAAGCGCATTTGAAGAAAACCATTCTTTAATATCTCTGTCACATAGGTCAACTGTATTAAGAAGCTGTTCATAATCATCACCTCCCTTAATTACCGTTGTGTCATCCGCAAATAGAATAAGATCAGTTGCTTCAGTAGCACAATTAATGTCGTTGATATAAATTAAAAAGAGAATGGGGCCCAAAACTGATCCTTGGGGTACCCCTTAACTGCAAAGTCTATTCGATGAAATTGAATTGTTCACTTTTACGTGTTGGTAACGATTACTCAGATATGACTCCATTAACCCAATTTCTAATAGAACATGATGTGTGACACAATCGAAAGCTTTCGAGAGGTCATAAAACGTGGCAACTGAATGGTATCCGCGCTCAAAGTTGTTTAAGATTTTATTTATAAGTGCATTGATAGCTAGACTGGTAGATTTGCCATGCCTAAATCCAAACTGAGATTCACTAAACAAGTTGTTCCCTTCAAAATGTATGTATATTTGTTTTTTTAGTATTTTTTCGAATATTTTTGATACGATCGGTGTTAATGATATGGGTCTGTAGTTGTTACAGTTGCCCGTGTCATTTTTCTTATGTATCGGTATCACTGTCGCAATTTTTAAACATTTCGGGAAACAACCTTGTTCAATGCAGTCATTGAAAAGGTGTGCAAGTGGATATATAATGATATTTCTTAATGTTTTGATTATTCTTACACTGATACCATAGCAGTCCGCACTTGCTGAGTTCTTCAATGAGTTTATTGTGTCTCTCATGTCATTAAATGAAACATGGTTAAAATTAAAGGTGTCAGATGTTATATTTTTTATGTATTGCAGTATAGGAATATTGTTATGATTTTTGCCTGAACTTTGAAGTACTATATGGAGTTCCAGCTATAACAAACTTGCAATAACTGGAATGACACAGTAATATTGTTTGAACATGCTGATTTTCTATTCTCTTCCTTATCTTTGTTTTTAAAGGCCATACAACAAGAACAGTCGATAATAATAAAATGGCACGATTTCAAAGTTGATTTTCTCTAGAACGGATTAACTATTTTTGATGATATTTTATTCACATGTGAGTTGATTCCTCAGTTTTAAACATATACGGGGAGAAAGAATTAGTCGGTATAAATTTTTTTGATTAAAAGCGTACTTTAGTAATTGTTTTTAAACATGAAAGGTGAAGTTGTAGTCAAGTTTATAAGCTATTTTGTATAAATTCAAGGGAAAATGGTTATTACGTAAAGTAGTACGTAATGTAGTATCAACTAAAGAAAGGAATGATAATTAACCCAGGTGAGGATACATTTTTGGAGAAAAAAAACACCTCCACCTAGATTTGAACCAAGAACACTCTATTATCGTCACCTGTATTAATTTATCAGTACTAAACCTAACCGAAACATAGTCGTCAGCAATGTAGGACCAACTAAAGAAGCAAATGATAATTAATTCATGGGCCTATTTCATAAAACTACTTTGCAATTTGCAATTTTTGAAAACTGCAAAGTTTTCAGTGTTTGGTAAATATATTTGATGAGCTTTGCCAATTTTCAAGTTTTCTCTTTGCAGTTTTTTTTACAAATCGCAAAGAGAATTAAATATTTATCCAACCGTAAACAGATTAACAAAAATCAAACAAAATTTGTTTGATTTTAAACAAGCTATCTATCCTCTTAATATATTTTATATTAATATTTTCGCCGATGTATTCGGGCTGAGTGTGGAGCTAACATTAAGGATTTGTGTTTGATGATGCCATCTGCGAGATTACCTGTGAATATAATATTTTTACGACCCGGTAGTAAATCCGATTTTTTTGTTAATATTAGAAGTGAACATTTTATTTCGTCCGTTTACCGGTCGTCGGAGGGGCAAATTGCGTCCACTTTATGATAGTTCCCGTCAGGGAAACGTATAATATACGAGACATCTTTACGACAGATAAAGTTATACGAGAGCGGCGTATTGTATTTTATTTACAGTCGCCGGCCAATGTGTTCCACTGTACTCTAAAATTTATATTTTCATATGGTGGTGCTATCCGTGTCCGGTGAACAATGGTCTAGTTTCACGAAAATTTTCAATTTTAAGGCGGATATAGAGGATATTACATACCTTATCTTGCGATTCGATAGTCTATTTAAAACGCAGGAGGACAAAATCTAGAAACGTAATATTCTATAGGTTAAATTTAAATTATTTTGAGGTTAGACGTACTTGATAACCACAATAAATCACTTATGTTCAAAATTATAAATATTTTTTCGTTTCTTAGGACTCTAAGAAACTTAGGAATCCTTAAGAAGGGCCTAAATATATTAACCCCTTCACGCGGATAAGCACCAATTGGTGCGATTCTGGAACTTTTGCCTGGGCGGTTACGCACAAATTGGTGCGCTCAGTTATGTTGCCAGTTACGCGCCCAGTTTAGTGTTCTAGCTGTAGTTTTTGCCTTGTCCCTACAACGGCATTTCGATGTAACGTTTCAGATTTATTCCAGCAGACAGGCGACGGATGATGTCGAGATTAAAGCTGGAAAACTGTCTCTGGTGTAACCCTATTTGGCTGGTGTTGCACAGTAAAGCGTCAAGAGGTTGCGGGCGCGAAGGTTTAGCTCTGTTTGGATTGGAGTGGTGTTGGACAGCTTTTTTTTTGTTCGAATGATTAAAAAAATTAAAAAATTATTCGCGGTTATATTTACATATTTCTTTTAAATTGAGTGTTTGAGGGTTTTTCATAGGGCTGGGCATAAACATCGATCTAGTCGAATATTCGATCTTCTTATTTTAAAGATTTAATGATCGATCAGATCGAAAAGATCGATCAGATCGAAAAGATCGATCATCAAAAGATCGATCTGATCGCTCACTAAAAGATCGATCTGATCGCTCACCAAAAGATCGATCTGATCCATCATGATCGATGAGATTGGCCAGAGATTTCCAAGATCGCCCACCTCTAGTCCTTCAACTTCATAAATAACACCTAACGTCCGCCAAAATGAACTGAAAATTGAAAAGATTTTTGTTTGTTTTTTCGAAATCTGTTTTTGCGGTACAATTCAAAACATTTTGTATTTTTCTGTCTGGTTTTGTTTGACTGCGCACACATTGTTTTCTGATAAGACGTTGTCCAAACATTGAATATTCTGCCAGAAAATGTCGACCAATGAGTCTTATAGCGCTGGGCTACGTGGATGGACTCCCATGTGCTATTTCATGATCAGTTCTACTGTCGTACTTGTTAGTACTTGCTGTAATTAGTTTCAATATGAATTGTAACAGACTGTGGACCATGATTATGTCCTTATTCGCACTTTGGGCGTCGGGCAGTCCTCGCCTTTTCGACATCTTCTTGCTTCACAGCGGCATCATAGATTGTGCTTACTATGCAATGTTGTTTTGATCTCATCTCATAGCCATGAATTTTTGTCTGAATCTAACAGGAATCTCTACCATTTCCCAGTGCGTAGTTTTACTTTGGGTACCTGTTATTTGTGAGTCCTGAAAATATGGACGCCATCTGTTTTGAAGTGAACTTTGCACTCCTGCTCAACCTACCTTTCCAGCGCAGCCGTTGCAGTCGCAAAGCGCAGTTGATGCTTTTCATTGTGTCGATTTATAGTGCAGTGTATTATCTACATACGAGGCTTTTGTAACAGGTAATTATTTTAAAGCAATACACAGTTCTAATTATAATCAAAGCAAAAAAGAAAGCGTATATGCGTCTGCATGCGTTTGCATATCAGGCTATACGTGTTTCTGGATCTGTGATTATATGTATTGTACGTATTCTGTAGTATGTATTTTTTCCTTTTTTTTAGATTTTGTATTATACAATTATGGCTAAACGACATACTTGTGATGAACCAACTACAACTAGCAGTGAAGATGCAGATACCGATTCTAGTTTTCATATATCGTAAAGTAGCAGTGATGAGTTGGAGCTAAATGATTCTGATGTCGAAAACAACTTGGAAGACGGTGAAAATTTGGAAAATGTATGGTGCAATTCCTTACCACCGCGGGATCACTTCCCCTTTTTAGCCAATGACGGACCAACAATAAATCCGGATGTTTCTGCCAATGATGTATTGGCTATTTACGAGTCTATCGTAACGGAGAAAATTATAAATTTGATCAGCCAAGAAACTAATAAGTATGCCGCGAAGTACATTGGCGAGGCCGCAAACATGCGAGGAGGAATTCCCAAGAAAAGTCGTGTACGTCAGTGGAACGATGTCTCAAATGAAGAAATAAGGCTTTTGGAGGGAATTTTACTTTTGATGGGCATTGTTCAGAAGCCGACATTCATATCTTATTTGAGAAAAAATCCATTACTAGATACACCTATTTTCAGGGGAATGATGAAAGAAGAAAGGTTTTTATTGATAATGAGGTTTCTTCATTTTTCTGACAGTGCAGATTCGAACAACAAGCTTTACAAAATCGAAAATTTGCTGAATTTGTACAAAGAAGTAAAGTTTACGTGCTGTCAAGGGATATTTCCATTGATGAAAGTCTTTTGCTCTGGAAGGGTAGGTTGAGCTGGAAAATGTATATTCCACTGAAACGTGCAAAGTTTGGAATTGAATGTTTCATGTTGTGTGAAGCTAAAACTGGCTACGTATATAATTTTATTGTATCTCTCCCTAATGGAAAATTTGATGGATAAAGGATATTTTTTGGGCGTGGACAATTATTATACGAGTGTACCTCTGTTTGATTACCTTACTACTCGTAAAACAGATGCTATAGGAACTTTTAGAAAAAACTGCAAAGGCTCCCCAAATTACGTAACATCAACAAAATTAAAAGTGGGAGAAGTTGCGGTTAGATTCCGAAAAAAATTGATGGTAATGAAATGGAGAGACCGAAAGCATATTTGCATAATGAGCACAATCCATGATGCCAGTATGAAGCCAGTGAGGGCTAGAAGAGGTGGGGAGAAACTGAAACCAACAGTATGCATTGAGTATAAGGACATAATGACTGGTGTTGATCTGATGGATCAATTTTTGTCTGCAACGAATTGTGCAAGATCTTACTTGAAGAAATATTATCGGAAAATTTACTAGCGAATTTTAGATATTTGTGTCCTAAATGCATATGTAATTCACAAGAAGTTGAATGGAAAGTACACTCTGCTACAATTTAAATTAAAACTAATCACTGCAATTTTTGAAAAGTATGGCAATAGTACTGAACACGAAGTCGCTCGTGGAAGGCCATCCACAGAGCCCAGCCCTGAAAGGCTTATTGGTAGACATTTCTTGGAGGAGTCTCCAATGTCAGGACCACGTCACCTGAGGAGACAATGTGTTGTTTGTGCAGCAAAAAAGCAGAAAGACCGAAAAATTGTACAGTTTGTTTGCAAGCAGTGCAAGGTTTACCTGTGCCCAACAATATGTTTTGAATTATATCATACGAAACAAAAATTTTCAGAATAAGTATTTTTGTTTTTATTTAGTTGTGTTCGTGTGTTAGTAGTGTTAGTAGTAGGTAGTAGTGTTAGTAGTGTTAGTAGTAGGTTAGTAGTAGGTAGTAGTATTAGTAGTGTTAGTAGTAGGTTAGTAGTAGGTAGTAGTGTTAGTAATGTTAGTAGTAGGTGTGTTAGTGTTTTTATTATTAGGTATACATTATTTTTGTTTCAGTTATGTGAATATTATCTTAGTAAGAAAGTATTGTTTTTTTTTCTTTTGATGACCTTAAAATATACTCAAACAGTCAATTTCGAAAAACTGCATAGGAATTTTTTTTTGTACCAAAATGATATAAAGGTAGCCCAAGCCGGGTAACTCAACACAAAGAAACATCATTTACCCCCACCATTCCGCCACGCTATTCCAACCAACCATTCAATTCGGCCATTCTAACCAAAACATACCTTGCAATCAACATCTACCCTTCAAACTCCGCAAAATTCCAGATAAAAATTCCCGCCCACATGAGTGATTACTGTTGGCAGAAATCACGTGTGAAGGGGTTAAAATAAGGCTTGCAGATTATAAATTAGTACTTATACTTTCATAAAACAAGTTAGTTATATAGATAACTAACTACCAGAAACGAGTTGGTGCGTAGTTCTTTTGAAATCTTACTAGAGTAATAAATAAACCATTATACACTGTGGGCAAAGGAAAAACGGTGCAAATTTTTTATTACTCGTATTTTCAATTAAATTTGTTCAATTCAATTATTTCTTAAAAAAAGCTATTGCTTGCATATGGAAGATTAACACATTCCATATTGGTTAGGTAGTAGCACAATTATTTCAATTGACAATTATTTCATACTATGTAGAGAGCAGTAAATTTTAGACGAATGTTGTTACTATTTTTGCCTTGTTTTTTGAAAGATTGAATCGGAACTGAAATTTTCGTTAGTTGAGTTTGTCACATAACTTAAAACTAAGTATTTTCATTTTTGATGTATTGATTTCCGGGTGGACACCGCGTTGAGGACTTTGAAGCAGTCGACGTTTCGCGCTCTGTTGCTTTCAATTTTTCAGTCTTGTGCTATTTTTAAATGAAGAGCATTTCCAACAACTGCCTGAATCGTCTGAATACATTTATTGTTTTTATGGTGATACTCCATTTTGACTTTATTATACGCAGCATGATCAAGTATTGTAATCGTACCGATTTTTGTGGCGACGATTCCGGAGAAACTACTGAAAATATCGGGACGAAAGTTCATATTTAGAAGTTTTATGACCAAATTTAGAGCTTTTGAAAAGGTTTTGGTTCAAAAGGGTCCAAAGAAACTGTATGTTTCCTCTAGGCATTTTTCAAGGATTTTGCAAATGAGCTGCCATTTCTGTAATTTCGTCAAAATAGTTAAATAATTCGTTGTAGGCCTCACCAGTCTATTATTTATTATCAATGTTTCCGAACTGCGAGAAGAGAGTTTACAGCGTCATCTAACAATGCAGTTGGATTGGGTATTCACACTAAAAATATATTTATTTGAATCAAAATGAGATTTCTTGGGCAGAAGTAAGTCTATTTTTAAGCCAACGCTAAAATATTTCTTTGAAGGAAATAAATCTCTTCTTGTATTTGTAAAAACAGTAAAAGTAACAATGCATCAAAAATGCTCACTGCTTATTTAAAGAATCATTCTGTATACGATGCTCTAAAATCAGTACTGTCGTTTTTGACCAAAACATGGCAAATGTATTGCTCCATTACCTATTGAATATTTGTATCATTTTTTTGCCTCACAGTGTATATGCAATATATTATAATTATTAAAAATCGCTCGATACACTAGCTTGCATAACAGTCATAACACGTCTTAAGTGGATGCTACCATTATCAAAAATTTTGTTTTGCTAGCAGTAATTCACTCTTTTTAGCTTTTCTGTGATTGCTTAGGCGACAGTTACCGTATCGACCAAAATTTGATGAGCATTTTCATGATAATATATAATTAACACAAATACCAAGAATGTATATTTTATTAAAATAATTCATATTTAGTAACAATAATTCACAATCATCCACCATGCTACAAAATAAATCACCATCGCAATCAGTACTAATATCAATACTGCTTTTAAGATTCAGGACAAGTCTTCATTATATTTAAAAAAATTTCTACAGTCGGTATTATGAAGAATTTAGAATTATAGAGAACATTGATCTAATAATCATTACTGATCCTTAAAAACAAGGACGAAAGCACGATAACTACAGGATGAGTCCTGTAAAAAGAAATACATAGAAGAAAAATTAAAATCCACCGTTGCAATTTTCCAAGTTTCTTTCTCATATTTCCTCGCGAATAAAGACACAAATAAACCACCACGCCAAAATCCGGTCCTAGAATTTTTCTCTACCTCCGGCACATTCTAATCGTCCGCTTTCCTTCGGGCTTTTCCCCCCTTCCATCGCAGGCCATTAGCGAAACAATCAAGCAGCGCATTCAGTAATCTCATTACCGGAGCCAGTCTCTCCGGAAACTCGCTTAATGACATGCTAATCGAGGATTCTTAATCGCAATCGCATGTGCACGATGCCCCGAACGAGACATCATTTTTATTGCTTCTCTCTACGAAAGCGCGAACGGGAAATGGAGAACTGATTCGCTCGCTGACTTTCTGACATTGTTCGCTGTATATTGCCATCAGAATCACTATTGCAGTCTTCGCGTCTCGGCTTCATTCAATTATAGCACCTGGAGTGGTGTTCATGACGATTCAAACTGAAATGGAATTGCAATTTTGTCGATATGGTGTTTTTGCTGAAACGCTTTTCTTCAGTTGGCTGAGTGATATATAATATACTGGTAATAGTTTCACTATTGATAACTTCATTGGTATTAGAGCGACAAAATCAGTTGAATTGACGCTATTTGTTGTATTTTAACTGTGGTTTTTGATTGTCAATACAAAAAATAAATTAAACATTACCTATTAATTATGACATTGGTTAGGTATAACTTTATGTTGATAAAGAATTTAAATTGTAACTAATCCTGAAATGTGCTAGCTGAATATTTTACATTATTAACTTTCGATATATTTTTTTTAAATTGACAAAATATGTGTAAAAAATCGTTTGCAGCTTTTGCTTAATTCTATTGCAGAGTTTGCAGAAAACACAATATAAAATTTATGATTGTTTTTGTTTGAATACCAATGAACTCGCAATCCGATAAAAACAATTTCCTGTGATGAACATTAGTAACAGAACAATCGTTTATAATTATTTTGTGGTAGTACCTACTGTATTGAGTAAAGAGTTGATTTAAAAATCAGCAAATGTCACAGAAATTTAAGTTTATATAATTAGGTACTCTTGTTACATATGGTCAAGGATTTGTAAGTGCTCCACTGGTGGAATAAATGAAAAACTAACCACATTTAATCCTGTTTTCACACTGTCACAAATCCCCAAAAACTCTTCCAGCAAAATTTTTCTTTGAGTTTTGGTTGGCATCTGAATATTATTGGGCCAAACAAGGTCTTAACAAATATATACAGGCTGTGGCAAATGAATTTGTGATTATAATAGATGTGAATATAATTAACAAAATATTTTTTGCATGAATGGTGGGGGGGGGGAGAATAACATTTTACCTAATTTGCTATAGATGCACTAGTATCGTTAAAATGAGGCAAACTAATGTTTTTAATCGAATAACCTAACTTATGGATTTTTTAGAATTATTTGCAATATTTTTGAGAATGAAGTACTAAAGTACTACTACACTATTCTTACAGGTTTTAACTTATTGCCCTTATTATCAAAAAATCATTAGTTTAGTAACCAATTTGTAACTCTAGTTCTGTTATGCTTGTTCCTCAAATCTTCTTTACGAACAACTACACTTGGGGGAAAAAACGCTACAAATCTCTGATATTTCCAATAATATTTAGTAAATTTCGTTCCGTTTAGTGTAGAACAATGTATTACTTTCATTGGCACTTTGTTTGTCGTATTTCCAATAATAATTAGTTAATTTACACGTTTCTTTAAAAACCCAACATTGTGAAGATTGAAAATATACCATATTCGCAATAATAAATTATTTCATTCCTATGTTCTGTTCCTTTGTTTGTTGGTATGCAGCATTATTGATAATATCGTTTTAATTTTATTCGAAATAAAATTGTTGTCAAATGAATAGGTAATGACATTTGTGTTGTTTTGGTCAAAAATAATAGTAGGGATTTTATAGCACCATATACAGGGTGATTGTTACTAGTACACAGGGTGAATCTAATGGGCGCCATGTTTTATTTTTACAGAACTCAAGTTTTTGTTTGCTTCTGACTTACGTAATAAACCACTTGGCTATAGATTTATGAAAGATTTCTTTATTTTTGTTTTTGCAAAGTGTTTCGGTGTTAAAATCTTTTTTATTGAACCAAAATTATGACAGTTTGCTTGCACTTGTCTGACGGTCAGATGGTTTAGGTTGATGTTGAAAATACCTCAAAAAACAACTGTTAGGTAAAGTAGGTAAGCAATTAGATATCTCGTATCTGTGCATTTTTTATTCCACTGTTTTTGAGTAGAAATAATACAAAACCATGTTTTAAAATTTTACCCAGTATACGAAAAAACTCTACCTGTATACGCCGCTATAAAATGTATACTGTTTTTTTTATCACACCCAAACACATTAAATTGAAAAAAAGAAAAAAACATTACTGGAATTGAAATTTTTTGTTGTTTGTAATATTTAGTACGATTTCAATCTTCACAATATAGGCAAATTGTTTTTCAAAGAAATATTTGATTTGAGTAAATATCATTGTAAATGCGAGAAATAAAAATTTTGTAATATTTTTAGGCCGACTGTGTATATTTTATGCATAGTTAGCTAAAATTACTAAAACTTTTACTAAAAACCTTTAATTTTGTGCTCACAATTCTATTCATTCTGTTTTGTTTTCTTTTCGAATCATTTATTTTGCATATTGCTATTTTTTGGAGAATTTCTAACATTTTTGGTCATAAACTTTATTGCAGTTACTGATAATTACCGCATCAACCTTGTACAAAAAAAAACTATCATAACTAAATCTCTTTGCTGGTGAATCCCTTCTAATGTTACATATTCAAGGAATTTTATCAATTATAATACTTGCCTAATCATTCAAACCATCAGACTGACTGTCCGCTGACTGATGTACATATTATAGATATCTAATTCTCACTTAATTTAATAAAAATTAAGTAAAAATACAATCCAATCACCAACAGTCACAAACACGAAGAATACCCAGTCAAAATATATTACAATATCACATAAATTCCCATCGGTCAGCACGTGTGCCATTTATCTCACAACTGCAGCAACGTTTGCTTATTTTCCATGCACCTAGGGATACATTAATGGGCGCAGTCGTTGAAAAACTATTCCTCAAGTTGAATTATGGCCGTAGTTACTTTATGAACGCGACATAACAAATAGCCGCTAGGTGTGTACGGTGGCACACATATACACCAGAGATGCGGGGACCCTACCAATTTGACATAACAAATGACCTGGTCGTACGTAACAATATTACCACCCCTTACTTGGTACAAGTTTATTTAGGGGGCGCCACCGTCGGACCGGTGCGAGCTCGCGTTCAGGAAACAATTGCACCGGACAAAAATTCTCTTGCAATTTCATTCCGGTCCCTTTATTGGCTATGTCACGCTCAGTTGTATATGAAATTTAACTTTGCGCACACAGGGACATTTCTCGGAGTATGAAACTGAATTCTGCTGGTTTCAAATCTGTCGCATGCCAAATTTTGCTACGTGCAGTGTAAACGTCACATATTGTAATACTTGAACGAATATTTTGTTGTATATTTTGTTGTTGTTATTGGATACATGTTATCAGCAACTTCAGCTACTTCTGGTATCTTATTTCATAGTTTATTATCATAGTTAATCCTTTTTGTACTGCACTGCAATTTATATTGTGTAAACGTGGCACAGTGTATCTAGGTCCGTCCTGTACTGTGCCCATATTGTGTAATAAATAAATAAAATAAAAAAATAAATATTGCAAACATTATAGTTCAATGCTGCTACTTTTTTGGGGCAGTTTTAATAACGTTTGGTCATAGAAAACAGCAAAATCTCCGGCTGGTTGATCCCACTTCCAATGTTATATACTCAAGCAATTGATATGCGCCTGAAATTTGCGTTGCTTCAATCACAAAACTAATATTATAATACTTGACCGAACTCTGCTGTGTTCTGAAAAGTCACATTTTGTAATATTTTAACGAATGGATTATAAAAAAATATTGAGCCGAAAAATCCGGTGGTTTAGTTGGGAAATTGGAATTAATAACGTCGGAGGCCGTCGGAGAAAATTTGTAAGATATTTCCGGGAGCTCGGACGAAATATGGCCGAATAGTTTGCTGCTGCTTATTACGTTCTTTGTTCGCGTTTTAAAATTACAAATTTGCTTCCACAGAGCCGAGGCACAAAGGTAATTTGTACTGGTCCCTTTTCCTTGTTGGGATTTTACTACCAAAAGTCTCAAATCATCAGCATTTCTGTTTTGTTTTTTGTAATATAGTATTATACGTTTTGTAGTTTTCTAGTTTTCTTTTTTAATTTCCTTGGCAATTTTCGTGTACTTTGTCTATTGTAGACAACAGATTTTACAACAGGTTTTTGAAAGTTTAATATTGCTTTCTCTAAATTTTGGGAACCAGCAGAATACATAGTCACACTATCGGTTGCAAAAGTACTGACCCCTGTGTTTGAATACTCATCATTCTGCAGTGGGTTCCACATATTACAAATGACTGTCAAAAATGTTTTGCCCGATTTTTTACTTTTTAAATTAACTCTCGACTCTCCGATTTTTTTTCCTAAATCTTTTGGTACAAAAATATCAAGTTTTGCTCAGGCTACATGTAGAATCTCATGTATAAACTGGCGTTTTTATTTTCTTAATTTTTTACAATTAAAGCTTGTACTCGAGCTTTTTATGGACGCAGAACCGAATAAGAGCAGTACAACGCAGTTATCGGTTTTTTGTTCTTATATTGGTCTTTTAAAATATTGGAATTTCTAAATAGCAGACGTTTTGTTTTTAATTTATGGGATAATGTATTATTTTGGTTTATAAAACTTTAAAATATTATTTCTACATAAAAACGTTTGTAGATCATGATGATGTAAATAGATGTTGCTGTTTTTTCTATGTACACCATTTTTTGCTTTGCAGTGGTCAACTTTTGCTTATATTATGTATTTCTAATTAAATTTTATATAAGAGAGTTTGTCAGCATATCAAAGCGGTGAGGACCACACGACAAAGAAATAAGTTATGACCATATTTCAAAATCATGCTGTTACAATTTTTATAAACAGTTATAGTTTTTGTTATTAAGCAGTCTATAAACTATCTATTGATGCATATTAAACAATCGAAGGTACGTTTTATAAAAATCCTTCAAATACTTTTAGAGCTTAAATTTGTTTTACGATTTCTATTGTTAATGTCTATTTTGACAAATCACAATTTATTACACACCTTCCTACTTGTAGGTTATGTAATTGTTTACAGCGTTCTTAACTTCGTCTCCGCTTCTTATCACAACAATAGAAACTTGATTCGGCTACTGTGTTTGGAACATCTCAGTAACCTCCGCAGCATATCGGTGAACCATTATGAAGACATGCAAAACGTTTCAACACAGCAAATTTTCACTGACTTGTGCATTTGTTCCGCATGATTTCCCTGTTCAAAATAAGAGTTAGGTGGTGTCATCATCTGCATCGATGCGTCAAATCGTCCAGTCAATAAATATTCAGAAATGTAGTGCTTTCCAGTCTAGTATAACCTTTTCTTGGTAAAAGCGAAACTAAACATTCCTAACCTAAAAGTGCCGTTTTAGTGAAATAAAATCCATGTAAAATCGTATCTCCGCTCTCACGAGTATTGACGCTTGTCACAACAAATCAGGCAAAATTTCATTAGAATCATGATGATGAGAATACGATATTACATACTCAAGACTAATCAACGACTAAGCATTAATTATGACATATTTGATAACATGCACAGATTGCACATAACTTCACGTAATTTGAAAACAAACGCGATTGAAAACTAAATGCTATTTGCCTCACAATGGTCTTGGCAAATACATTTGCCTAGGCAAATAGCTTTTGCCTAGGCAATCGCCTTTTGCCAAAAATAACCATTTGCCTACGATATATAAACCAATAAAAATCCTTTTATACGAACTTCCGTCAGTTACCCATCATCGAATTTCACTTATTACCAACGAAACTTTGAGAATGGCAAAATTGCAGAAAGCAAAACTTTTCTATGGGATTACACATTACAGCATCGAGGTGCGATACAACCGCAAAAGGACCATTAATACCGCCTAGTAGTATTCATATCGCAAAACGGGCCAACGAAATTGCAGAATTCAATACGCTTGTAGTGTGTAGTCACGCCCGGTTGTTGGCAACGCGACAATAATTAACAATTTCATGTTTCACACGTCACCGGTCTCTGTGAAGTGCTTAGTTCGCTAACTGAATTGTACAATTCGCCGAAATGTGTTACGCGTATTACGCTACAAATTCTCTACAAATTCTGAATCTAATAAACACATGAATATTACATACATACACTACTGTACACAATACTGTACAAATACAAAATATGTAAACTTTGACGACACTGTATAAGGTAAACGCCCCAAATTCACATGGGTTAGGGAATTTTTATTTTCTTGTGTAAAGACAGCAATAGTGCCATATGTATTACTTCTAACCATGTACACAATTCCGACATACATGTCTGATTTACTGACGTGCTATATTTATACGTGCCTAATTCCGATATCCCTAAATTTGTAAATAATAGTCGTTAAAAAGGTAGTACTCCGTATTATTATGAAAATATAAAGCATTTTTAGTCAGCCTAAATGGATATTATTAGAATTTTCTTAATTACTGTAACCCGGTTGCGATGTAAAAAGAAGCCGAATTGCCCTTACCTTATAAGGAAAATATCAACATTTGGCATAACACTCAATTATCAAGATCTGTCTGAATTTTGCACGCTTATCTTACAAGATTTTTGTATAAAATTGTTTTTTCTTGGATTTTCCCGGCACACCATAATAAAATATTAATTTAGAAGCATTTTAACGTAACCATTTCTATTTTACTCTGTATAATGTGTATTATTACGTATTATGACGTGAAAAGATAACAAATGAACAGGGAAATGCTCAACTGAAAATCTAAAGGCACAGATGCAGATGAAAGCTCTTGAAAGGCAGAACTATTACGGTATACCCGGGGGCGTTATTGACTCTTTGAATTAACCTGTCATCTGCCTGCATACCCGACTGTTATTTGTGTAATTTTAGAACCGGCGTTGTTTCGGTGAGGTCGCTGACATACCGGATAGATTTAACCCGCGAAACCGGAAAATACGAACTTGGAGGGGAAATACTTTACATAATATGATAGATAAATCGACAGAAATGAACAATGTTTGTTTGCACATTGTATTGCTCCTATTATACTCTTTTGAGTTATGGTCCAATAGGTATATGTATATCTAATATATACTGCTAAAAAAATAACGGGAACACTTTTTCGAAACCTTTAACATTTTAAATAATAGTTCTAGCCAAATAAAATTTGGTCTACGTCAACGGCATATATTTAGTGAAATAGAAATACATAGATTACTTCTGAGTTGTGTAAAAATGTAAATTACTAACGCAAAACGAAATGGAAATGACTGTCATAGTATCGATCACAGTCGTTTTTTTCTGTAGAGTGGTGAGGTTTAATACAGTGTATGCCCTCCACGAGCATGAATTACTTCCTCACACCTGCGTGGCAGGCCTCGCAATAGTCTGCGAAGAGATTCTTGGGGTATGCTTTCCCATTCCACAATCAGGGCTTGTGTCAGTTCCAGTAGGGTTACTGTAGATTAGGGCGCTTGCGACCACGTCGGTCTAGCTGATCCCAAACGTGTTCAATAAGATTCAGGTCAGGACGCTGGCCATTCCATGACCTGAACGGTGGTTGAATGTTATTATTTCGCTTCATGTGCGATTACGAGCAAAGTAGTTGGGATACAAATTATTATTATACACGTTTACGGATCAGATACATTGGGTAATTAATTCTAAAAAGTACAGCCCTCTATCTATTTTAGTTTGTTCAGGAGGATTTTTGAAACTTAGATTTTACGTTGTTTATCGGTGGTTGAATGTTATTATTTCGCTTCATGTGCGATTACGAGCAAAGTAGTTGGGATATAAATTATTATTATACACGTCTATGGATCAGATACATTGGGTAATTAATTCTAAAAAGTACAGCCCTCTATCTATTTTAGTTTGTTCAGGAGGATTTTTGAAACTTAGATTTTACGTTGTTTATCGTTGGTTATTATTTCGCTTCATGTGCGATTACGAGCAAAGTAGTTGGGATACAAATTATTATTATACACGTTTACGGATCAGATACATTGGGTAATTAATTCTAAAAAGTACAGCCCTCTATCTATTTTAGTTTGTTCAGGAGGATTTTTGAAACTTAGATTTTACGTTGTTTATCGGTGGTTGAATGTTATTATTTCGCTTCATGTGCGATTACGAGCAAAGTAGTTGGGATATAAATTATTATTATACACGTCTATGGATCAGATACATTGGGTAATTAATTCTAAAAAGTACAGCCCTCTATCTATTTTAGTTTGTTCAGGAGGATTTTTGAAACTTAGATTTTACGTTGTTTATCGGTGGTTGAATGTTATTATTTCGCTTCATGTGCGATTACGAGCAAAGTAGTTGGGATACAAATTATTATTATACACGTTTATGGATCAGATACATTGGGTAATTAATTCTAAAAAGTACAGCTCTCTATCTATTTTAGTTTGTTCAGGAGGATTTTTGAAACTTAGATTTTACGTTGTTTATCGGTGGTTGAATGTTATTATTTCGCTTCATGTGCGATTACGAGCAAAGTAGTTGGGATATAAATTATTATTATACACGTTTATGGATCAGATACATTGGGTAATTAATTCTAAAAAGTACAGCCCTCTATCTATTTTAGTTTGTTCAGGAGGATTTTTGAAACTTAGATTTTACGTTGTTTATCGGTAGTTGAATGTTATTATTTCGCTTCATGTGCGATTACGAGCAAAGTAGTTGGGATACAAATTATTATTATACACGTTTATGGATCAGATACATTGGGTAATTAATTCTAAAAAGTACAGCCCTCTATCTATTTTAGTTTGTTCAGGAGGATTTTTGAAACTTAGATTTTACGTTGTTTATCGGTGGTTGAATGTTATTATTTCGCTTCATGTGCGATTACGAGCAAAGTAGTTAGGATACAAATTATTATTATACACGTTTATGGATCAGATACATTGGGTAATTAATTCTAAAAAGTACAGCCCTCTATCTATTTTAGTTTGTTCAGGAGGATTTTTGAAACTTAGATTTTACGTTGTTTATCGGTGGTTGAATGTTATTATTTCGCTTCATGTGCGATTACGAGCAAAGTAGTTGGGATATAAATTATTATTATACACGTTTATGGATCAGATACATTGGGTAATTAATTCTAAAAAGTACAGCCCTCTAACTATTTTAGTTTGTTCAGGAGGATTTTTGAAACTTAGATTTACGTTTTTGTGAAAAGTTTTTAAATTCACGTGAAATGACTTCAGCTCCTTTAGTTTCGTGTAGCAGTCATGTTTTCCTCGTATAGGATAGCGCTTTTAATACCAAATAAGTTTCGTCTAAATTGCTTAGTCTCGAATATAGTGGTTAATAATGCAATAATGCCAATATTTGCTAATTTTAGCCAACTATCGCGGAAATAAGTTTACAAGGGCTTAAAACATGATTTTTAAACTATAATTATGGATAGAATTAAATATATTATAGAATTATTAACAAAAGGGAATGTTGATATTGGAGCACCTCTCTGTCATGGAGCTTTTAAATTGCGCCTGCAGGCATGATAAGGCAGTTCCCTTGATATACCTTTTTCTATGGAGAATTTTATAAGGATAAATTGTGTACAGAAGTAAATTGGGAAATCATGACCGTTTTATGGTAAAATGCAAAAAACTGCTAACATGCACGTTTGGGGTGGTTTTTAGTGTTTCCAGGCTGTAATAAAATTTCGGATGCCAATTTTATCTGTTTAATTTCTGTTTTTCATTTATTAATTTATATATACTAACAACGACCACAAAGTAGAAAAATATTGCAAAAATTACACGCATTTTATGTGCATTTTCTGTAACAGTTCTAGGTACATATCATTTTATGATCCACATTATACTAACAATTCCATAGTTTTTTTCCATTAGTTTCCATTAAGAAAAATGTTCTTACCTTGCAGATACGAACTGTCAAACGACGATAATAAAACTTAACGCCAAAACGAACATAGTTTATATGTATTAACTCATCTAATACGATCAATTACCACTCGAATATAATACGATATTCGACTCGCATCCGCCTTACGCTTGATTAACCCCTATAATTCCCCAATTAATTAGGTGGCCGTGCCAACTGTCCGCTACGCAATTAGTACGTTAAGACGTTGGAAAAAAAGGCGAGCGTGTCCGCGTGTCGGCGAGTGTCATTTCCCCCGAGGTACAAAATGATTTATTGAGAGAGAACTGGCCCGCTCGGCACTCCAACGAGAGAACCCTTATTATCTTCGTTCACTTTCGTCCGACCGTTTTGCCACCCATCGCACCCTACTTCATGCGTGCGTCCACCCCGCCTGCCGCTAATTCACTTAATAGTGGACCGAATGAAGATTTTTACTTGAAGGTGCCGCGTACAAAAGAACGGCGACGATGAAACTCTTTTTATAATTTTTGTGTAGGCTCTAGTTGATGATATCGATAAATGATTGAGTTACTGAATGACAACTTTGTTTGTTTTATACTTTTTTAATTGTTTGGGTACCGATTTCGTTTCTTAACATCATGAGAGCCTAAATCTACTATAAAAACTATGTTGTAACGAAATAAATAAATAATTTAATATATAAGTTACAGTCAAGTAATTGAGAACATGAGCGACAAGGGGTGCCATGTGAGAAATAGAGATTTGTCCATGATGTCTTTTGCATTAGTTGACATAATGAATTAAGCCTCAATAGTTTCTTGACATATATTAATAACCTTCGGAACAAACTTCAATTTACTCTTGATTTTACTCTGCGTATGAGATAAATCAAAGTAGAGGAAATCTTGTATAATTTATGTGTATGACATTTGTTGGTACAATTAATAGTTTAGCTGTATGAGCAAATTCTTTTTTTTTTTTTATTTTGTGCAAACACAGAGTGTTTGTGGCATAACACCTAGTCAATGACTAACAAGTTATTTTCATTTAACCTAAACTGATAAAATAATGAGTATTTTTACAATTTTGCCCATTGGCCCAAGTTGTTTTAGTCTGACAGTTTTTACCACTCAAGTAGACGGCGGTTGTTTTCACTTACACTTGTTTTCACTTTTCACATACTGTGAATACACTACGGGTGCTCTGGTTTTAATCACTCCCGCACTAGTTCGAATGGTTTAGTTCTTTTCAGCCGACGCACTAGCGCACTGTTGTCTAGCAGCTGGATGGCTTCAAAGTTGTCGTGGTGGAGTAGACGATCCTCGTGCTTCTTAGCAAATTTTGATATTTCGCTAGTTACCATCTCCATGCGAAGGTCCCGATGAAGACTGGTGTTTTTGATGTACCATGGTGCACCAACAATGGCCCTTAGAACTTTATTTTGGAACCTCTGAATGAGGTTGATATTGGACTGCTTAGTGCATCCCCATAACTGTATTCCATACACCCATACTGGCTTTAATAATTGCTTGTATAGTAGGAGCTTATTTTGCACTGACAGGGCTGACCTCCGTCCCATTAGCCAATACATTTTGCGGAATTTTAGGTCGAGTTCATTCCACTTTTTCTTGACATGTACTTTCCATCTAAGCTTGGCATCCAGTGTCATGCCAAGGTATTTCGCTGTATCCGCGTATGGAATATCGTTCCCATTAATGTTTACTGGAATATAGTTAACTCTCTTATTGGTGTAGTTTACATGCGTGGATTTTCCTTCATTTAGTTTGATGCGCCATTTCTTTGTCCAAAGGTTGATTTTGTTTGCAGCTATCTGTAATTTTTCAGTTGCTTCTTCGACACTGTCACTAATCGCCAAAATAGCCGTGTCGTCAGCAAATGTTGCCACTGTGCTTTCTCCCGGAACAGGAATATCATAAGTATACAGTAGGTACAAAAGTGGTCCCAATACACTTCCTTGTGGTACTCCGGCATTGATATTGCGTAGCGAGGAGTATTCGTCATCCGAAATTCTTTTTGACCAAGATCGTGTCTGCATTAAAACTTAGTTAGCTAGGATTTCACAAATTTATTATGTTTATTCTGACAGTAGGTAGTGTCAAAGGCTGGTCTTTTGACAATACCTAGTGTCAATATTATCTTCATACATACTAACCTTATACATGTGGCAGCTCTCTAACGCCAAACCACTGACAGCCCATAGATAACCCTATACATGTGGCAGCTAGTGGCATCACTGTGACAGTTTATGGATCCAATCCAGCCAATCGAATCCACGAACAACATTCTTTATATCATTTTGTATTTATATATTATCAATATATCTTTCAAATCCTGGCAAACTTGTTTTATTTTAATGCAGACACGATCGATCTCGATGAAATAGAATCTCATGCAGCTAAACTATTAATTTTATATAATCTATGATAAAGTCATGTGCCTGGCCACATCAGATTTTTTTATTTTATTTTAAATTACCTAAAATCAATGTCAGTAACACAAAAATAATAAAATTATAGTTGCTTGTCGTAGAATGCATCTTGTATCGACACCTTCAGTAAAACCTGATTCTGTTGGAGATTAAAATTACATGAAACACTGTGGCCAGGCTTGTTTTTCTTTATTTTGAAAAAAATTATGTCTTTTGAGCACATTTGCAATGTTATTTATTTTTCGTCTACTACCTCGGCAACATCGCCAACAACTTGCTCCCTTCAGTGACATTCATTATTTTCTATCTTAAATGCAAAACACAAATTGCTGTTCGTTTGTCTTTCAACATTGGACATTGTGCACATAAATGTCAGTATTTCGTGATCAATTTTGCTGACAAGACAACTGACAACTGACAAAATGCATTTAGAACCAGTTTTAGTACAGAAGACTGTAGCCATGTATTTATAGATTATTACGCCACCTCAATACGCTCCTCAAATGCAACCAAAATTATAAGTAAATTCGGTTTATTAGAACAACTCGAAATAGAAAAACATAAAAGAAACCACAGTATCACTTATCTTGCCTCTGAATTAGTAACTTTACTACATATATCTTTATCGACATGGACACATTCCAAAATTCTTAGTGTTATCAAATCTAGTCCTAAATTTTACTTAATTTATAAGAATTGATTTAAAATAATGGAGTTACAGTTCTTTCGTTTTTGTTCCACCAGTGGACTAGGCATTTTAGATTTGGTTAGATAAATAATTCGCCCGTCTATGAAAGTAATACTAATAAACTGTTCTCCTGAACAAACTAAAATAGATAGAGGGCTGTACTTTTTAGAATTAATTACCTAATGTATCTGATCCATAAACGTGTATAATAATAATTTGTATCCCAACTACTTTTTGCTTGTAATCGCACATGAAGCGAAATAATAACATTCAACCACCGATAAACAACGTAAAATCTAAGTTTCAAAAATCCTCCTGAACAAACTAAAATAGATAGAGTGCTGTACTTTTTAGAATTAATTACGCAATGTATCTGATCCATAAACGTGTATAATAATAATTTGTATCCCAACTACTTTGCTCGTTATCGCACATGAAGCGAAATAATAACATTCAACCACCGATAAACAACGTAAAATCTAAGTTTCAAAAATCCTCCTGAACAAAATAAAATAGATAGAGGGCTGTACTTTTTAGAATTAATTACCCAATGTATCTGATCCATAAACGTGTATAATAATAATTTGTATCCCAACTACTTTTTGCTCGTAATCGCACATGAAGCGAAATAATAACATTCAACCACCGATAAACAACGTAAAATCTAAGTTTCAAAAATCCTCCTGAACAAACTAAAATAGATAGAGTGCTGTACTTTTTAGAATTAATTACCCAATGTATCTGATCCATACACGTGTATAATAATTTGTATCCCAACTACTTTGCTCGTTATCGCACATGAAGCGAAATAATAACATTCAACCATCGATAAACAACGTAAAATCTAAGTTTCAAATATCCTCCTGAAGAAACTAAAATAGATAGAGGGCTGTACTTTTTAGAATTAATTACCCAATGTATCTGATCCTTAAACGTGTATAATAATAATTTGTATCCCAACTACTTTGCTCGTAATCGCACATGAAGCGAAATAATAACATTCAACCACCGATAAACAACGTAAAATCTAAGTTTCAAAAATCCTTCTGAACAAACTAAAATAGATAGAGAGCTGTACTTTTTAGAATTAATTACCCAAAGTATCTGATCCATAATAATAATTTGTATCCCAACTACTTTGCTCGTAATCGCACATGAAGCGAAATAATAACATTCAACCACCGATAAACAGCGTAAAATCTAAGTTTCAAAAATCCTCCTGAACAAACTAAAATAGATAGAGGGCTGTACTTTTTAGAATTAATTACCCAAAGTATCTGATCCATAAACGTGTATAATAATAATTTGTATCCCAACTACTTTGCTCGTAATCGCACATGAAGCGAAATAATAACATTCAACCACCGATAAACAACGTAAAATCTAAGTTTCAAAAATCCTCCTGAACAAACTAAAATAGATTGAGGGCTGTACTTTTTAGAATTAATTACCCAATGTATCTTATCCAGGAGAACAATTTCCTGTACAACATATCAAAATCTTTACTGAATCATTGACGATATTATTATTGAAATTAATTAAGAACTATCAGTGATTACAAATTTTGTCAAGAAACGTTGTTCATCTATGTTTTCATGAATATCTCCAATAGTATTAAGGTTAGCAGAACAAATCTGAATCATATTATAGACGAAGGATGTGAGCACATGATAAACAAAGAATAACTTTAAAATAATGATGGATGTAGGTTTGGGAGAATATAAAATAACGGGTTCTTAGAACCAAGATATTATGCCAATATCTATTCTGTTAAAAAATACAGATGTTTGCTCATGACAGATGACTTGATAGAAAAAAAATTGACATAATATCTTGGTTCTGAAACCCCGTTTTATAACCGTGTCGATGTTCAATAATAAAATCATCACAGATTCTGATAAACTTTTTGATATGTTCAGCACATTTTTCTGCATGTATTGATATAAAATATTAAGTATTTATTTTCGTCGCCATAACGGTACAAAATTGCTAAAATTAAATTACAATCCACAAAATTTTAGTTAGCTATTTTGTAAATTTAAACACATCCTATGTGGTATGCATTAGTAAAAACGTTTAAATACGTTTTGAAATATGTTCTCAACGCTGAGTCAAGTAGAAAAACTGCTCGGGGAGCAAAAACAACGTCCAAATAAGGTCGAGACTCGAGTTTCCGATACACACCTCAACGCACATGTTCTTGTTCAGTTAACCTCGTACTGCGGTTTTGAATGTTGTGTTTTAGATAGGTACGGTTTTAATTCCTAATTTAGTAATTATTGCTACTTTGCCTACTAACCATGACCATAATCATAGTATTTTCTGTGAAAATATTCTACATGTGTATATTTTTTACTATATTCTAATGTAGACTGTCTACTAATTTACTTAATTATTTTTGCAGTGCCACCACGTATCCACCACGTGTCGTCGAACGGTCGTGTCGAGGTAAAGAAGGGCTCTTTCGTGAGACTGGAGTGCAAGGCCTCGGGGAATCCCATCCCTAAAATTACGTGGTCCCGCAAAAACAATCTGTTGCCCGGAGGTGATCAGACACTAGTGACACCTATCCTGACGTTGGAGAAGGTCGACAGACACCAGGCTGGGGTTTATCAATGCAGCGCCAGCAATGGGGTAGGAGAAGATGTCGCCCAGCAAATCGTTCTTCACGTACTATGTAAGTAGATTTGTTCTCTAATTGTTTGAAATGTTTTTCTTTTTCTTTTACTATTCATTATGGTAATTTTACGTGTGGTGTGGTCTGGTTTACGTGCTTGAATAATTTAAGATGAGAGGAATGTTTAGTATTGAATTCAGTGGTTGTTAAATAGTTTATAGTTCAACCAAGCGCTTAACACCTGTTGTTATAGTCTATTACATACCATGCAGGCGTTTACTACAGTTCTAAATGCTTTTATAGGATTATAAATAGTTAATGGTGTATCATGAAAACGGATCTCTAGATAAGTTAGTAATAATGACTTGCTATTTGATTACAGAAAACTATCTCAAAAATTGTGAAAAGAATCTGTTATACACCTAAATAATTCTCAAACCGAAAGAAATTTCAAAAATTTGTACAAACAAAAGTTTTTTTGGCTTTAAACAAGCTATCGTTTAAATATATTTTCAATATAGTTAATTATATTATAGAAAATTGATAACCTTTAGAACACCCTACATACTATTACATTTATAGGTTTAATTCTAAGAATTTTTTTGGGAATAAATTTTTTGTAAAATAAAATCTTTTTTAATTTAAGCTATTAACCAAAAATAGTCAAAATTACCGGAACATCTAAATAATTGTTCAACTGCTAAAAATGTCACAAAAGCATAAAAATACATAATATACTATAGGTTAATAATAATAATAATAATAATAATATGGTGATATACAGGCGGAATGCAAATTTTAAATAAATCAAAAATTACACCCACAACCTGGATTTGAACCAGGGAAGTTTGCGTTTCTAGCACAATGCTCTCCCATAATATACGTAATATACTGTTCCTTAGAAAATGGAAAGGTTTCCAAATTTCCATATTAAAATGAATACACTGTATATTCAAACTAAATTTACACGAGAGGTTGTTTAAACGCAAACAACTTTTATTTGAACAATCTTTTGAAATTATTTGTAGTTGAACAATTGTTTAGGTTTAATTATGAGTATTTTTGGTTAATAGCTTATAATTCAAAAATAATTCATTTTATAAAAATGATTCCTATAAAAAATTCTTAGAATTAAAACATGTAATAATATACAGGGTGTTCTATTTAAAAAAAGGAAATGTCACCAATTTTTTATAATAAACTAAGCACACAGTATATTGAAAATATATTTAAACGATAGCTTGTTTTAACCATTTTTTTTTATTTTTTATCTTTGGAGCATTACTTGGATGTTCCGGTAATTTTGACTAACTCTGCATATCTCTGAAATAACGGGGATATAAGTGCTGATTTTTTTTAATAGTAGGACGCAGACAGTCTGGACATTTTTGTACTGGTGAACCCCGTATTTTTCTTATTGATTTTAATAGATCCTTTTATTTTCTTAACAGTGGAAAAATTATCGCAACTTAAAATCAGGTAAATTTGATAACTCTGTAGAAAATAGATTTAGTAAGAGAAAATCGTTGCGTATGAAGTAATTATGCTGGGCTTATGTTATTTATTGTCCTTTAAGAACATTTGTTAAAATAGCAAGATTTCGTGTAAAAATAGCATATTTAAGGATTATTTTAACGTCCTTCTGAAGTACTAGACCGTTGGGTTTACCTGCTATACGCTAGCAATAATTGCAAAATCGTATATGCTTTTTTTCGTAAAAGTCCTATTTAACATCAAATTGTTATGCCACCTAACTAAGCCAAATGGCTTAGTATCGCAAAAGTACCTAGTAGTCCCACCCTTTAGGGTACAAACCAGAAAACTATTAATTATGTGATTAATTTTAATCATTATTAAAATTATGAAATTTACTGAATAAAAACATCTGTTGTATTCAGTGAGGGGCAAAAGTATGGAATAAATTTATTCAATTATATACAACTACTCTATACAGATAATCTAATACGGGAGGGTAACGTTTGGCTTGAGACACTGATAATATTTGAACAGAAAGAAAACATGGCAAAACGAATTTTAAAATACGCTTTCGGGCGAATTTCGACAACTCACGCTACCTAGATAGAATCCTTCAATAGAACCTTTGATCGCACACCTAAAGACCTATGGTATGGTAGAGTTGCGTCGTATCATATATGTGCCTTTCCATATACTTTGACCTGAGAGATCTTTTGTATTTCCGTCATACATTAGAGTCCATCGATGTTGAGCCTTTTTACGAAATCAGTAATTGTTCGAGGAGTAAGTTGTGTCAGCTCTGCTGGTTTAATGATGGCGGCTCCCAAGTGGTTTTGTCTTGTGCGCATTAGAGCGTCACATTCGTACAATAGGTGTACCGCTGTCTCGATGGACCTCCCGCAGAATCTACAATCTGCGTTTGCCCTTTGTAAGTTCCTATGGAAACATTTCTCGGCACATAAGTCAATTGCGTGAACTTCCGCCTGGAAGATGGTTGGAGAATGGCCCCTGGCTTTGGATAGGGAGAAATCCGGTCCACTAATGTCCTTTTGCCTTCTCTGCCAGGATTATTCTTATGGCGTCGAAAGCAGTCTCGATTTTAACATGCATATGCAGATGTTTAAGGTTTAGACCTATACCAATCATCTTAAAAAAAAACTTAACACGCTTAAGAAAATATACGGCCTTTCCATATCATAACCAACGTTCTAAAGAAGCAACATGAACCTATCGGTGCATGCAAATTGGAGAGTATTTTCCCACCTCCTGGCAAAATCCTTCCAACTCCCCTAAGACCTCCTCTAGTGTTAGAATTAAGGAATCGTTTCTCAAATTCCCAGCGTTCCCGATGGACGTCGTCGGCACCGCACCGCTCTCGCCTTATGCATTCACACATATCCGGTCCCGCCGCTTAATGATCCGCGAAAACGAGTAGAGCACACTTGCAACTAGCGCCCTCTCTCTCTATCTCTCCGCAGTATCTTCGTCGCGGTCACGTTCTTCGCTTTAACAGTACCCAAGGTGTGCATAACGTCGCCCTCTCCGCCACTCACTCAATCCGTTTTATGATCCCAAGCCAAATTATCAACGTCGACTCGAAACGCGAAAATGATTAACGGCGCTTGGATTGGATGCGTTTCCACCAGCTCTCTCTCTCTCTATCTCTCTCTGCTAGTGGTTCGGTTGAAAACAAAGGTCCGACCTCTGACGGAGGTCGGAAGAAACACCCGATAAATCCACCTTAACGATCCAATCCTGGGGCGTCGTTATTTCTAATCGGTTCACGCTTAACCTAGGCCAATGTGTGGCTTTTATGGCATGGTGGTTGCGAACACTCGTAGTGTCGACGGACGACCACTTCTCGATATCGACTTGTGTAGGACGCGCGACGTACACAGATAAAACGACAATGCGATCGGAAGGAAATAACTGGAAAATAGGTTGTAAATATGTCACGTGTGTTCAATTTTACTGATTTGTTTTAGTAAATTGTAATAGTTTCGTTGTGAACGTACCATAATTGCACCTTAATTGTTGACGCTCGCTAGTAGTTTCACTCATTTTAAAAGCCCTATAAGAGACCCCTTTTCCCTTTTCGCTTCCCTTCTTATTTCTCTAGAATGATTATCTTTTGTGCTTTCTCCTTTTTTATTAACGAATATTCTCTTCAAGCACTAGATAATAATGTTAGAGAAGTACAGTTTCTTTTTACTTTATTTAAGTGTCTCAGGCAGAATAATGATTTTTTTAATAGAGATGGCATGTGTTTCCCTTTTATCTACAAAGGTGGTGTACTAATGCCAACATCGCTACTCTCTGCTGCTACTGTAATAAATGGGGATTATTGATGTCCGTAATTCCGACACAACTCTCGAAATTTGTTTTTTTATCCCACCCACTACGTAAACATAATAAAAACAAACAAAAGAAAGCAATAATATTTATACGAAATCATTTTTATTCTCCCGATAATAGTAAATTCTTATTTTCCCGAAAGCGCAAACAGTACCCATCCCATAAAAGTTTACGTCTGAAACCACTGAACGAACAAGTGAAAGCTGCTCTCAACTACCGTGTAACTACAGGCGTGCGTCGGTCGTTGTTCGTTTCTAGACGTTTCTATTTCGAATTTCAGCGAGGCCGCATACCATCCGCGCGAAAGAAAGAGAGAGAAAAAAACAGATTTATGTTATGGATTACTCGCACGTTATATGAATACATTTACCAGGCGAACGGATTCCATCGCCGACGAAAATCAAACGCGTGCCACGCACACGCACAAATTTTTATATCGCGCGGCTTGCTTGTCAACCGATCTGCGGAAGTCAATATATTACACGCGCGCGAAGATTCCGCTGATTGAATGTCGGAATGCGCGATGATTAATCATTCCGCGAGAAGATTGATAGAATCGCTTCGACTGACAAATGAAATCGACGCTTAAAATTTCATTTAATAGCAGGCGGTGCGTGTCTCAAATATTGGATTTCGGATAAATTTAATACGTTTAGTATCGTGTAATGTGCAAGAATTTATTGCTAATGTGTTAGATTTACATATCAGTAGGCAAAATATATCATTATTACAGCAATTGCTTTAAGTTTTGGGTGTTTTCAATTTTGGTGGAGGTGCCGGAATTTCGGTTTATATATGTGATTTAGCAAAAAATCGCGTCCGGACATCGATTTTTAATGACTAATTTGACGTAGAAAATTATTGTAATCAAATTTTGAAATGTTATCAACACGCTACATATGTTAAAAATTTAAAATATATGCTATATGTACGAAATAAAACTTGCAACTATATTATTAATTTATAAATAATAAGTATATTGAGGAAAGAGAGAAAAGATTGCTTATTTCACGTTAAATCTTGAAGACAAATGGATTGCTAGATCATTTGTTGTTTCAGTACACAGCAAACAAATGAAAAAAAAAAAAAAACAGAAAACAACTATAATAATATTCGTTTTTTCAGGAAATTTAATTGATTTTTGCAACTGCGTTTTATACGCGTTATAAATAATCTTTTAGGGCCTAAAACTCAGTAATGTGAGATAGTAAGAAAAGTCAACACATATTGTAACATTAAATGTTATTCTTAAAAAGTTTCTAGCAGGATCACATAACAGTTCATGTAGTATTTTGTATTGTTTTTACTGTTGGAAGCATTTTTTGCTAAGTGACTATATAGAACTTTAATTAACTTCGTGAAAAAATCATTTTTGTAATATGGCCGCCACCTCAAAATGTTGTTTTAACATAGTAAAAATATTCTGTTACTGCCACAAATTTTGGACAATAATAAGAACAGGCCCTTATTATATTTTATAGCATAGCAATATATTCGCAAATTAACCGTTAGGACCACCCACAAAGCATCTACCTCCAAAAGGAGATCACGTCACTAGCCTATAGCTACAAAACGGACCTAAAACAGAAAAAATAATAACGTATTTTCCAATATACGAAAGCCCGGGGTGAAAGTACCTGGAAAATGAATTCACCGCTATACAATTTCATTTCGGGAAGAAAATTGTTTCGAGGAAGTCCGTACTGCTCGCCGAATAAAAGCCCGTCGTTTTTATTCGGAGTCGCAGGCGCCGAATAAGAAAAAAATCAGAGTAAAGGGAACAATTTTCATAAGTTATCGCCGCTGTACATGACTCTTCGCTTCTGCGCGGCGTAAATTAAACAAATTTGTCTTTGTGGTCCCTTCTTCCGCGGCTGGCAGTGAAAAAGAACCGCCCAGACAATCTCATTTCCCCCTGCCAGTTTCTCCGTTAAAAAGTACACTTGCCGACAACTTCGAGAAGGTCAGGCGGTATATAAAAATATGCACACACACACCCTGTCGCTACAGTATTATTCTCAAGTGAAATATGATTAAAGGACGGGTAAAAATAAAACTACAGAGGACAGACCACGTTTGATGAGTTCATGTAAATAATAGCATACACTGTGGGCTCAAAAAAATTCGGTACAATGTTCAATTACTCATATTTCTAAAGATATTAAGTAAATTCAAGTATTGCTTTGAAAAACTAATCTCAGATGTTGCGAATATGGTATTCGCAAAAATTTAACGATTCAATCACATGTAACACATGTTACTTTATCAATGGATATGCAACATTTCTGATAATAAAATTCTTTAGGGTGGAGAAACTATGGCCAACTTATAGTTTTCTAATGGGGGCCATGTATCATTTTGAAATTTTTGAAGCATTTTTCTTACTTATTTTACATTGTACTACACTTATTGGACTTTAGATTTTTTGTAAGTTTTTATGTTTTTGTTTTTGCTCTGTTTTGGAACTAAAATCAACATCGCTTTTGATTGAACTAAAAGTATGGCAGTTTGCTTTCACTTGTCTGACCGTCAGGTCTTTGCTGTTCGTTTTCGCGTAAAAACTACATTTTCAAATGAAAAATATCGAAAAAAGGAGCAACACAAGGTATTCAGATTACATGTTGGAAATGCTCTTCATTTAAACATAAAAACAAAAACAAACCTTGGTTCGAACTGACTGTAACATACTAAAAAAAAAGGTTGATTCCAGCCCCGATTGAATCTTTGCAAAAACAAACAAAAGAACAAGGTTTGTCAAGCTAAACAACAAGTGTGATAGGTACATCATAATTAAAACTGACGAAAAGACCAACTAACATGATGTCCCTGGTTCACATCCAGGTTGCGGCTGTAATTTTAAATTTATTTTAAAATTTACTAAATATCTCCTAACAATAGTTTTAACACTTTCCTCATTATTTACTTCAACTCTTCATTTGTCAAGCGTTGTAATACATAATATTATATATATGCCCTGCTAATTATTTATTTTGGCGACGAGACTAAGTTGGAGAAATGTGCCAAGTCCTAGCGAAACTATGCTCGACACGCCGCGAACAGCGCTGGGTGCAACGTCGACGTTATTGCGCCGAAACTGCAAGAATCGGTGCGAGCGAACCGCAAAAATGTCCGCAGAGCATAGTTAAATGCATTCCGGAAACCCTACCGGCCTGATGACGAACATTCTTGACACGTAATATTTGCGCACCGTATGCAAAGTTCCCAGTAATGAGTTAAGCCAGGATTATACGTGCAATTTCAGCTTTGCGTGCAGTACTATAGTGTGTTTAAAATGTCCTAAAATTCTCAAAATTCTCAAAATGTCGTTCAACTAAAGGTAATTTGATGATTTTGACCGTTTTACACCTAATTAAACTTTATTAAAGAACGCCTTCACACGCAATTCATCGAATATTGAGTTTTGCTGAAATGGTGGAGGCGCCGGGTGAGTTTTCGCTAAATGTTTTTACAGTTCAAATTCTTCGAATTAGCTGACCATAACAACCAACAAATGACTATATTATATATATACATTTAATAATTTAAGTATATTTCAGGATGACAATAGGGTATGAGTTCCATGAGAGTAATGAGTTAAGCCAGGATTATACGTGAAACTTCAGCTTTGCGTGCAGTATTATAGTGTGATTAAAGTAATTTGATGATTTTGACCATTTTACACCTAATTAAGCTTCATTAAAGAACGCCTTGACAAACAATTCATCAAATATTGAGTTTTGCTGAAATGGTGGAGGCGCCGGGTGAGTTTTCATTAAATGTTTTTACAGTTCAAATTCTTCCAATTAGCTGACCAGAACAACCAACAAATGACTATAATTTATACACATTTAATAATTTAAGTATATTTCGGGATGATAATGGGTATGACTTCCATGGGAGATGTTTTTGTGGTTGAATGTCATTGGCAGGTAACCTGTCAATCCCAGCTCCATTCAGTGGAATTTAACCCAGCAGGATCCGCTGCACTTGACACTCAAACAATGGATTACAGCGATTGCAAGGTCAACCTGTTCATATCAGTCAGATCGGTTAAATAATGGCTATTATTAGCATTCGAGTTAGGTAACATATTCAAATTATAAAACAAATTATATGCATTTATCTTTTGCAAATACAAAGGAAAACATTATAATAAACAAAAAATGACGGGTACTCGTATAATTCGAATTTCTAAACGATGTAGTCTAAAAGTATAAAAAGGTATTTTATTTTAAATAGTTAGCAGTGAATATAATGAAATGGAAATGGATATAATAAAAGTATAAAAAGGTATTTTATTTTAAATAGTTAGCAAAATGTGCGCGGTAGATTATTTAATTAAAAAAATAATTCAACCTTAGACCTTACTTTGGAACACCGCCTGCATTATGGAAAATTATCCGAGACAACAAAGGAGAGAGAGAGAGCAAACAACAACGCTCAGATGTAATCTGGAAATTATGCCGGGATTAGGTTATTTAAAAAATTAAGTTCGCGACACCACCGGTAGGGTCATACCCTGTTTTCCTGTTTTGTATTCAGCCTTCCCCCCTCGGTAACAGCTGTTCCGCATACACCCTGGAAACCCTTTTTGCAGTCCACAATAAAACAGAGATGCCCTCGAATCCGCCCGACAGCAACGCGGCGCATAACTCAATTTATTACTACACGGTCATAGCTTTTAATTTACGATTTGAAAAGTAAGCGAATGTTGTCGGTCATCCATCACTTCGCAGAATTAATGAGAACATAAAAAAATTACAAAACAAGGAACGGGGAAAAACGAAAAAAAAAAGCGAAAACGTAAACGTATGGCTACCACGCGGAATCAATTCTCGAACGAGATGTATGTGTTATAGTCCAGTCATTCGGAATTTTTGATATACGTTGTATTCGGAAGATTAATTGAATCGGAGAGTTCGAAAAGAGCACAAGTCGAAAATTGGCCATTTTAAACTGAAATATCAAAAATATTTACTATGTGGTTTTATTCTATCGAATTGACCTAAAGAGGATGCTTGGGCAAAATAAGTAAGTCTCTCATGCAACGTTTTCTACTCAGTTTCTAGTGATATATCAGTCGTAAACATTCGCCAACTTCGAAATTTGTATTCAAATCGTTGTTGAGGTACGCCGAAGTCATCAATAAGAATATCAATATCAAAAGCTAGATAATATTGAAAAGTCCTCAAGTATGTAACTGGTAAAAATTTAGAATGTTACTACCACGTGACTTCGCGACTGACTACCACCGCAGAAGAGGAAATTTAATACCGTCATGTATATAATCATCAAATTCTATATCATACTCCTCTATCATATCGCCATATACAGTGTCAGTCAAAATTACCGGAACACCTAAATAATTCTCCAATCGGAAACAAGTAAAAAAATGGAGTGAATGTTGTTTTGCTTTAAACAATATATCGTTTAAATATATTTGTACTATACAGGCTGTTCATTTCATTCTGGAAATTTAGTAACCTTTCCTCTACGACTCCTATAAAAATTCTTATTTATTCGAAACAGAAAAGCTAATCAAGTAACTTGGACTATTTTTGATTCATTCCTTCTAACTAAAAACTAACGCAGTTTATAAAAAAATTATTTCTTTAACAAATTCTAAGAATTATTCTTAGAATTACAAATGTTAAAATATACAGGCTGTTCTATTTGAAAGCGGAAAGGTTACTAAATTTCAAGAATGAAATGAAAAACCGAAAAACTTATGTTTGAAATTTTCTTTGACATTCTTGACTGTTGAATAATTACCAAGATGTTTTACAGGAATTTTTTACCAACCCTGTATAATCCACCATTCTGAATTAATTTTGAAACTCTGACATGACGTTTTAAATCACCAATCTTGAAATATGACAGGAAATAAGTTTCATACAAATCCAAGATTCTTTACATTTTCGGTCACCACATTGATTCAGGTATTTTGAATTTTGAAAATTGTACTTTGAATTTAGAGTCTAGGACCTTCAAATATAACAGAAAACAAATTTCATAAGCACCCGACATATTTCTAAGTTTTTTGGTCGCCATATTTCATTCGCCAGTTTGAATTTAAGAAATATGATAACGGGTTTGGAATGAGAACCCCAAAAACCCTATACATCATAATAAATATTATTATTTAAATGGTTTAAATAAACAAATATTGTTAAAAATGTACGCTATTTTTGCGTTGAGTACAGTACAAGTCCATGATGATTGGGCTAATCGTCTAATCTCTGTAAACTACTTTATATTTTGTCTGTTGGCACAAAATAGCAAACTGCTATACGTTTCAAGATATTGCACCAAGAAAATTATTGTGTTAATTTTGTCAGAACTCCCTTTTTGGACTTTTACTGTTTTCGAACCGACCGATATAATTGCAGTCGATGAAATTAATAGCAATCGATAGCTTATGGTTTCAGTAGTACCACTAGGAAAATACCTATGTTATTAATTCAAAAACCATCGAAATGTTGTGCCAGATTTTAATCCTTTTTACCTCAAATCTCACTCACTTAATGGCAAAACTAAAAAGACCAGATTGTTACAAACAAAATTTACTATTAAAATGATTATGGAACCTAATGCCAATGTCATCTGACCGGTTGAGGTGAAATCGCAAAAAAATACTTCACTAACTTATACAAAATTAACCGTCCATTTTCTCGTATAGGTTTCCGAATTCTTTTGTTGGTAAATTTTGCCTGCTATAAAGTGGTATTCTTACTTTTGCGATTAACTGAGTGAGATCGGAGGAATAGAGGATTCATGTCTGACAAGTACGATTTTCCAAAGGTTTTTCGTTAATTAAAACTAAAAAACAATCTTACTAAGTATGATTCTAAACATTTTAATCCGAATTGAACCACAAACTATCGATTGGTATCAGTTTCATCGAATGTTTTGAATTTCCGAATCAAAGTCTCGTATGACTGGTGTATTACGCATCCAGTAGGTCGTGAAGGGATTCATTCGGATTCAGTGATAAATATGGAACAATGGAAATGGCTGTTTCGGGCTGTTTTCCAATTTTCTCGTTAAAATAGGCCGGCAAACGAAATGGGAGGTGGGCGTAATTATGAATTACGCCACTCTAGTTGCTGTGATTATTTTCCGGCGTAGTGCATGTAATTCATAATGCCCACTTTGCGTTTCAAATAATGCACATCGGTAATGTAAATCCCATGAAATTGTAGTGATTCAGGAATGTTTTATTCATCGTAAACTGTTTGTATACCAGAGAAAATTTCGATGGTACTGTATCGAGAGTCTGGTAATCAAAATTTCGTTATTTTTCAGCACTCGTACGTAATCATTACCTTTTCCTTCAAAGTGATATTTTTGATTTAAAAATTATTGTAAGTGTAAAAACGTCATATAACTACATTATTAGATAGCGCTGTAAGCTTTCTAATCACAGATCAGCCCGATCCTCAGTATTTAATAGATTTCAATGAACACAATATAAATATTTAAGCTAAATAAATCTCGTTCTTTTTAATAAATGAATTGTAAATATTAATTTGCAAACATTTGAACAACGTTCTTTCTACCAAACAAATATTCCAAACAAATGCTTTCTCATCCGCAAAGAAATGTTTCTTTACCTCTATTGAAACAACAGATTTGTTGAAGTCAATGCTTATTTATTAGAGTGAATCGAAAGAAATAAGATTCATGCATAGTTCAGTTTTAAAATTTTTGGATGCCAGTATTGTTATCTTTGTTGGACTACCAAATTTAATGTTACATATCTTACTTCAGATTTGCATTCAGTCAGCTTCGGATATCATATGAAATAAGATTCATGCTCCGATTCATTTTAAATAATTGAGATTGAAATGTGACGTATTACGTTATTAAACCTAATTCAACTTCATTAAAGAACGCCTAGATACACAATTCATCAAATAATGAGTTTTACCAATATGGCGAAGGCGCCGGGGGCATTTTCAAATAAATGTTCATTCAGTGTAAATTTGGCCACAAATTAAGCTATAATAAATAAAAATAATCTAAATGTAATTCAGGATGATGATAGGATACTTATTTCACAAAATTCTAACGGAAAATCCTAAGAAACGACTTGAAAGTTAAGGTATTACGACCTGTGCTAGAGACCGTTTTTATTTTATGTTTACCTAACATTTTAATTTGTTAAGTTAAGACGTTAAATTAGATTTCGCTGGTAAAAGGCGAGCTTCGTGCATTTCGTCTTGAATTTTGCTTTTGTTCTGGCCGTCTTGCATGCCATTTCGTGTACAACATTTGCGCGCGGCGGGGTAGTTTACCAACCGCCGGACGGGCATTGTGTTCTGTGCATCCCCCCCATCCCTTATTTAAATAGGGCGGAGTTTTGTACATTAAACGGCGCGCAAGTACGAACATTCGTTTAAAGTTGATGTATTTTAAGGTAGCCGGGGTTATTTAGCTAGCGTAGGTAACGTCTCGGGCGCGCACACTTGAGAAATTCCCCGCGCCCTTTGCGTTCGCCTCGTTTGCATTCACAAAGGGATATAAATTAATTTATGTTTTGCAACGGAATATAAACGGACCTACTGAATCAACAATGCTCTTATTATTAAAATTCATGGCAAAAAGTCTTCGGTCTTCGGGCTCTGTATTATTTAAATCCGAACGTATTTTCTTAAATGCCCTCAGGCATATTTTAATTATTTATATTTTGAACTTTAGGCCGTACAAAATAAAATATTAAATGAATTAAATTGGAGGAACAAAAATCATGGAATATTTTATTTAGAAAATACGTTTATTTTGTATATAAAAGCAAGTATAGTTTCTTTTATCCTAGCTGTAGTTGGTTCTCATATGGACGAGGAATGTCGTTTTATGAAGAAAATATATTATAATGCTTATAGATTTGCTATAAATTATCGAAAATTTACAGCTTAATTTACTGCGATCATATATATATATATATATATATATATATATATATAAATCATTATAAGGTTGGAAGTTTTCAGAATCCTTATTGTGGTGTATTTTAAAGCCCCAGTAAAAATTCAACTTGCACCTCAGACAATTTCCTGGAAGCTGGTTGCATCGCGAAAAGTGGCCACGACTACATTAAAGACATCACAATTTTCTCTTTCAAATAATCTGAATCCACAGCATTTCAAAGCAAAAGTGTATTTCCACAAGGTTGTAAGCCAGAAAATTCCAGACCACTTTTATATTAAAATTTGTTGTTGCCGGGAAAGCGAAGCGTCTTTTCGTCACTTACAAACAAAAGCTGAGTTTTCCCTGGAAATCTGAATCACTTTTTGTCTGAAACTTTTCTTTTATTTAACGAGAAACAAAAACTAGCATCTTTTTAGTTTAGCTCTGGAATGACCTGGAGACGACATATCACAATCGTATTAAAAACGATGCCAAACACAACAACTAAAAATTCTTAAACATAAAAACCGAGAGGAACAAAGTTTTACAGAAATTTTCATGCATATTAATGCAAACCTTAAATAAGTTACACTTCTACTTCAAATTGCTTTCACGTTACGGTCAAGTCCAGCCCTGCTTAAACATCGCAACCGTCGCGAAAACCCTGCAAACGCCGCCACCCTTATTTATGTATATAATTGAAACAAATTAACATTTTAATTATATTTTCACCTCTGCCGGTTAGATGGGAAATGAGTTACTTAACCGTATTAGGTTAGCTGCAGCAGAAAACCGACTTCCTTGTGTAATTTGTTGCGGGTGGAGGCGCGGGGCGACGCCGGCGACGGCGGCGGTTCGCATTTTTCCGCACCAACGTCTCCAACGTCAGGGACCCTCGGGCTGCATTCGCCGCACACCGCGACTCAGGCGGACAAACACCAAGAAAAATAAATAATTATCAATGTAAATGCGACCGTCGTTATTTGCATATTTAAATTACATCCGCGTGTAGCGTTGCTCGTAAGGAAACTGTTTTATAGGAGTTTGTGTGCACGTTTTCGCTGGTGATACGTCGACGAATGCATAAACAATTATGCAGAGTATAGCGTTTCTTTGGGTTGTTTTCTTTTAGGGGAGAATGAATTTGTTGAATGCTGATGCAATTATTAATTTTATTGGGATTGGGAAAGCAAGTCGAACCTAAATTGTCGAAAGAACGTCTCAATAAAATGTGCATTGTCTGTTAATAATCATGACGTGCAGTTTTGCACGTCTGAGGAAGCAGATGTCATATGTGACATTGATATCAAATGTCAAATGTGATAGTAAATGTGATAGTATTGTACCTACAAAGACATATAAATAGCAGATATAATTTTAGGTAGTGTTTGAGGGAATTGAACAATAAACTATAATTAAAAATTTGGAAACTTTGCAAGTGTGTTAATATTACACCTGAATCGCTTAGAACAAGGTAGCTGGACAAAAATATTTTATAGTGCGTTTTGATTATTTATTGATTATAGTAAATATTTACTCAGTAATAACAAAAACAACAAAATAGCTTTGACATTAAATAAAAAATATAAAGATAAAAAGCTTGAGGGATATACATAATTTATAATCAATTTTAAATAAAACATTGTTTTCGAAAAGAAAACTTATTAGATTTAATTTTATTCGATGCAGCCCAGGCAAATCATTCTTTATATCCGCAACATTAAATTTGTAACTGATATAATCCATTTGACGTGGATTTTGTTCTTCTTTCGTTTGTTTCGCCATTCTTCAAACAACTCCAATTTTGAAATCGAGAATCCGTGTTATGAAGAAAATCAAAGTAGCAAAAGTGTGGCAAAATGTGGTATTAAAATTTGTGTAATTTAAAAGATAAATGTTTAAGCTATATTATTTGAAAAATTTATATGGTATAAACGTGGATAAAAAGTTGTATTCGACGAAAGTTTACAAATATAAAATTAGCATCTAGTTTTGATCACCTTTTTCAACATAAATATTACACCACATAGTGTTATTTGAACCTAATTTAAAGTGAAAAGAAAGTACTTACCCTCTAAAGTAAAATCCATCACAGTACAAATTAATTTACAAACCACAAATGTTTGGGTCTACTATCGTAAACACTGCAAAAAAGGAACAAAAAATGCGATTCACTTTGCGCTGGAGTTTATTGTGCCCCAAACTCATTCGCCAATTTGACGTCTTATACAACTTATATAAAAAGTGCACTTATAATACAATTTCAGATAAATAAATTCTTATCTTAGTAATAGTAATAGTTTGACTCTGTGTTATGAAAATCTACTAATCATGAATTTTTCTTAGATTTTTTGGTAATTTAAAGCAATATTTGGATATTTGCTTGGTAAACAGTTACTTAGAACCTTATGCAATGACGGCGGGAGTACCTATGGAAAATAAAATATCCAAAACGATTTCTTTTTTAAAAAAATTGTCAGACACGTCGTGTTTATGAATCAAACCACACATCGATGGTGCATAAGAAGAGTTACGTATCTCAAAATTTGTTATTTTGCAGGAGAACGGTTTTTACTATTGTAGAAGTTTTACTCTTATTGTATATTTGGAAAACCAAAATGCATATGATTTTTTTAAATTTATTTTTTTGCGAGAATCTCACAATACATTGTATACATTCCATAAAAAAAGTTCATTAACAACATTCTGAATACTGCGCCATTGTGTTGCATACTAATTTTTAAGTATCCAGAAAAGTGACACTATGCAAAAATAATACGTCATCAAGTCGTATTTTTCTTTGACACGAAATATGACGTTTTTCTTGATGGACTCGCAAGCTACTTCGCGAGCACTTACCAAAGCACTTATTGTGAACTTCGCTACGGACACGAGTTGATTGACTTTGTTGACACTTGTTGACACTTGTTATCTATGGCGGTTCTTATGAACTACCTTTACCCCGTTTTTTTTTTTTCAGACAAAAATTGAGGATTTTGTAATCATATTTCATCATTCAACTCAAAAATGAAGATTTTGACATGTGTCACTTTTCTTGTGCACCAACAATATTCTTTTATATCAACTTCAATTTCGTTGACAGCTCTCATTCTCTTCATGGCGGCATATAAACTTAATGAGCTTACATAAGGATTACATCGGAAAATTTTTGAGAAAAAGACTATTGAAAATTAGTTATATTGATAAATTAAATTAATCTATTAAATAAGAATTTTAGGTAAAAGATCAAAATTACAGGTTTACTATGTGACCCTTGTTATGTTTCTAGGACATCGTACGTGTAGGTAGTATAAATATGTAATAAGTCTGAGCTTTTTGATATTCAGACGTCATCTTTTCGAAAATCTTATACGAGAGATTTATTTATTTAGCCTGAATTTCCATTCAGGAATACTAATTCTATCCAACACGCAGTTTCATATTCCATTCAGTTAAGTTCTAGTTTCAGAGTTATCAATCATTTACAACCTTCAATTGTTACTTAATCGAAAATATTCTTATATAAACTCATGAAATGTTTATGATTCCATTAATATAAATAAAAGATTTACCCAAATGAGTGAGTAAAATATAGGATTGCTATTAAAAATAGAAATTCGACGTCATGAGCCAGTAACAATAAATGGAGCCGAATATTTAATCATTATTTAATGCACATTTAATTTAATTATAAACTGTATCTTTTAAAATTATTTTAAAATAGGTTCTATTTTACGTATACTTATTTTATTGTTTTTAAATTAAAATATGTGATTTTATGTGTGCTTTCATACTCTTGCGATCTCTATACTATTTATATCTTCTTTTTTTATAGGTAAGTACCACAACTATAATACGCTCAGCCTTTTCTTGTAGGTAAGTCTTAATTTTAAAGTAGTGTATCTAAATCTGTAATAATTAGAAACAAAAAATGATTTAAACATGACGCAACTTTAAAATAACCTCGATTTCTACTACAATAAAACTATATACTCATACACTACACACGGTAGTAAAAACTTTGCCGTGAAGTTTTTAAAGTGTCATTCTCAAAATTGGCAGCAAATGCCACAATTTTGCCCAAAGGTATATTATTATGCATACCAACTGAGACAACCGCAATTACGTATTAACAGAGCGTCCAAATGCATGTCAAAATTTGATATATTTATTACAATGAGCTCCTAAATAACCTCTTCTATTGCTTCTTAAAAACTTCGAATATCGATGTGTTTTATAACCTCGAATATTCATTACTTAAAACTTCGTCAATTATGTTGAATAACTCTGCACGTTAATTGACGAATCAGTTTGATAAAAAATGTTGGATAAATTTTTGTTGGGCGGCTACCAGTCATGTAAAATTTATGCAGAGTGTAGACGGGGCGGGCCAAACCATAATGGAAAATACATAGTTTTAGAACTTTTTTGTCGCTTGCTGCCAGGATACTCATTAAACTTCGTAATGAAATATTAACGAGTGAATTTAGCCAGGTGTCCGACGGAGATTTTAGATTAAGCGCCGCTACGTAACTCGAACTATTATAATACATCGCTCGCTCGCCGCCAGCATATACCCTATATATATATCTAACGGAAATTGATGAAGTATGCGTTCACTTCACGTACATTCTCGTGATTACATATTGGTTAATCCATCATTAATTATTGTTAGTGTTTCTGGCAAATCATTAACAAATTACGCTAAAAAATATGAGTGCTTATTACATTGTACATAAATCATACCTATATAACATAGAGTAAATGAAATCAGAAATTTTAAGTCAGTTTCTATACTAAGTATGTCTCTAGAAATCGATTGAGCTTATATATTTTACTATATCTCTACTAGATAACTAAAAAACGTTAAAAAAACCTTAGTCCCCGGCACCTCCACCAAAATTGAATTTTTCGTAAAATCCCATTAACCGCTCTAATAATCATTGATTTGGGTTATTGAAACATAAGATAACTTAAATTACATAATTTAGCTAATAATTGCTAAAGTTGTGAACTTAAATATCGTCGAAAAACGTAGGGTTGTCAATAAATACAAATGCAATTACGAAGTTATCTATTATATTACTTAATAAGCCCTGACGCCGTCAACTTCTCGAAGCGTAGTTTTATAATTGAGTTTTAATACAATTACAACAGCAGATAATTACTGTCTGATAGGGTTATTCCTGGAACTATTAGCGTTCATCGCTTTCGCGTACAACTTCGTTCCATTAATGTTTAGAATAACTATGCGCGAATACAAATTTTGGGTACCCAGAGTTATGAACATGCTCTGCACTTGTCCAGTTTTAACGATGCCTACAGCTAATGGTATAACTGGTATAAATCACATTGAAATTTTTAATTAAGTATATGCGGTAAAATTTTCTGACACCGTAAAGACTTTCTTAATATTGTTTAAAATGTATCACTAAACAATATGAATACCACGTCATTATACAAAACCTCAAACGACGTCAATTCTTTTTCTTTTTTTAGATTTTGCACTTTTGCAGTCGTAAAAGAATTACAACTTAATAATTATAGAACTTCAAACTTGAGACATTACCATTTTCAATTTTAAACTATTTTCTTATACTGTTGAATAGACTCTATTATTTAAATTGATGTTAGCAAAGAATGGCTAACATATAAAAATAAGCAACCTGATCATTACTAACAAAATGGTACTCAGAACCCAGAACCGTAGAAACTGCAGAAGACGTTTTTCTGAAATCAGAGACAAGAAAGTTTGTACTTTTTCCTAATATCGTGAAAGTTTATATTGTTGTTTTGGACATTTATTTCCGCTATAAATTCACAAATATTGTTAAGATTACTTTTTCTTATATTTTCTTTAGAAACAAAACACCTTGGACTGCTGAAAAACAAATTATTGTGAAATTCTTAAAAGTCCCAATATTTCGAAAACTAACGATTTTCTAGTATGGTCATATTTCCATATTTTGGCAATATGACGAAAAAATCTTTACTAGTAATACTTTAAGGCCGTTTTTCTTGATTTTTTTCGTATGTAACCTATTCAAAACTTTATAATGTTGAATAGAGTAAAAAACCCTACCAAAATGAAAAATTAAAATATGTCTTGTCATTAGAAAAATACCGATGACATCTTCGTTTTCGCTATAATTTCAATCGCCTCTTTTGAGTGTTGGTGTATTTTGGTACGCGGAAGCAAAAATTAAACGAAATTAAACACATATTGATTATTTTTTGCTTAATTTAACAATTGTTGTACATGCAAATTTATTGTACAAATGTACACTTAACAAAATAAGGAATGTTCTTTGATTAAGTGATAATGTTTCGTAAATCTGACAGCCGGTGACGGCTTCTGAAATACTACTCAATGCAAAATACAGTATTTTATTCATAATATTTTTTTAAACGCCTGTTCTTTTTATTAAATAGTGGTAAAGAAGTAAAGGATTATATATGTATCGCCCTGCTACTGTGTGAGGAATCAGGATCCACTCGATCCAAACTCTTAAATTTATTGACAAAATTTATATCAACTTGGAAACATACGACTTTCATTTAATTTTTTGTTTCTCCGTACCAAAATACAACGACTTTTAAACATTGTGACATCTAAATGCCACAATTCCGGAGTTAATTTAATTTGGAAATGGATATATACAGCTTGTATATATTTACAAATATATAATAATAATATATAGAGTTGTAGCTTACTTACAGGACAAATAATAAAGGGCTTGAAAATTGTGCTTTCAAACTGAAACTAGATCTGCTGAAATGGTCATAATCATTTCACTGCTTCAATAAATGTAACGGTAGTTGAAATGTACTCTACCGACATAACTGTTAAATGACTTAACAGTTAAATAAAATTGCTAACGCCACTAGACTGGCAATTTTAAATAATTGTTTATTATAGTGCAGTTGATTGAACTCAACGCTGAAATGGGTACGATTCAATTACGTTCCTGTAGTGCTGTACACACCACGAAACGTTGTCTCATATTAAAGCACCATTTGTTAATTCAAAACAACGCTTGCTTTAAATATACGCAAGAATATATATCGTTCATTGAAGCAACCGTTGTTTTGACCGGTTATCTTACTTTAAGATTTTAAATGTGTACTATATTTTTTTAATAATTCACTTAATTTAAAATTTCACTTAATAATAATTTCTTCAAACTAGAGAAGACAACCGGTGTCCCTTTTTAGTCTCTTTCCATGAATATTAGAGCTATTGGACATTTCTACGTCAGGTACATTGAAGATATAATTGCACAATTACTGATGCTGCATAGACATGTATGCGGTTATGTACCCTCTAGGAGACCTCTCTTACGACGAGAAACTAAAGCGCCATCTATCGGTATCCTTCACATTATTTTCAAAACAACGACATTCTTAAATCAAAACAATCGTTTTCTTAAAGGAAATGTGTAGGTTGTTTTATATTAAAGAAATATTCATATTATAAGTATGTATTGTCTTAAACCAAACAAATTATGTTAAGAATGTTATTTTCTTAACATTAGACAAAGATTTCTCTGTGTGTACTGGTTGCGATTTTTTACTACTTCAAAACATTCATACTGTGCTTAATATTGTATCAATTCTCATATGTTATACATCAATTTGAAGATGAAGGTTTACTACATGTCACAGCAAGTCCAGAAAAACAAAAAAAAATGACATTACTGAGGCATCGAGAACCTTTGTATGTAGTAGTGAATTATCGCATCGTGGTAGCGATTTTTTTTTAAATTGTGTTTGTAAACCCGTTGTTTAAAAGCTACCATACTCTGTCGAGCGCCCTAACAAAACTCTAACGCCTTTTGTGTTCACGGGGCGCGGGCACGATGAAAAATTTACTGGCAAATCTTTTGTTTTTATTTTCTCTTTTCCGCACGACTTCGGCGTGTGCTGTCAGCGGCGTTTTCCCCGGTTTTTCCTCTTTTCTCTCGCATGCAAAAGGCGAACACGGCGCTGATTTTAGAAGCAATCTGTCTTGCAGCGTTTGCGTGACTTCCACCCCCAAACCACCCCCGCAAACAACAACCCCCCATCGTACGGTATATATTATAATATATGTAATGATTTCCTGAAATGCCAGCGATTGCCTTTTGGGTAGATTCGACGTGCACGAGAGGAAAAATATGGTTGCTGAAAATCATTTTCTTGAACGATTGAGAGTTTGGATTAAATATTATTTTTTTTGGGTGTAATATACTTGATAGTAAATGGTGTTTCAATACGAAAACAATGTATAATCTAAAACTCAAATTTTGCGCTCTTATGGCGGATTCCACCTACAAAAGTTAGATAAAATGACATTCGATATTCTATCTTCAGGGGTAACCATTCATGTAGTGTCACAGTTCATTTTTCTTTTTGTTTCTTTCTTTTTTATTTTTCCTTATTTCTTTCTTTCTTTCTTTCTTTCTTTCTTCCTTTCTTTCTATCTGCTATCTGCATATATTTAACTTTGATATTATTTAACTCGCGAATTCGAATATTTTATCTATCTTTGTTGGTGTAATCCGCCCTTAATGAAGCAGCCTTTATAGTGCCATAGTTCGTAGTAAATTCCAAAACGAAATAAAATATATTGAGAGAATGGCTTATCGGATTGAAACGTTTCCTTGAGATTTTGATCTTTTGCTACAGCTTCGAAGCCAAATATTGTGACAAGACCTTCGCAAAATTTAATATAGTCACCCTTGCGATCCTCCGAATAGCAGAGTAGGGCGTAGGATCTGGAGAGAAAAAAAAGGAGGAAGTAAAAAGAGGAGACGAGCCCATGAATTGAAAATTCCAATAATGTTTGTTTATAGTTTGCATAAGAATATAAATCGGGCGGGTTTATTTCTGACTGGCGAGGAAATAAAGTACGTATTCTGGAAGACTTAATATATTTTCAAATGATCGTGTGCGGCCCACTTCACGCCCCGTATATTTTACATTTTGATCGCGCTGTCAAACGGCAGTAAAAGCGCCTTTGAAGGGAATAGAAATGTTTGTGGGAATTGCGTTGTCGCTATTTTCTCGTTTCATAATGATTAAAACATTCAGACTTTCATAAAAAAAATTGTTTTTAATATTGGAAATATTCAACATCATGGTGATTTTTATTAAGGGTCCTAAATGAATATCAGCAAGGTAGATTTTCTGTTTTCTGTTGTTTTCTACGCACTATAGTTTGTTATATCTTGTACAGTCATGGAAAAAAGTATGTTCGTATCGCTATCGCAGGATTTGAAAATAGTATGTCGGTTATATATTCGGTTACATATTCCCTCGGCCCGGCCGCTTCGCAAAAAGTTGTCCGTCACGAGGTGGTTTTTCGATGGTAATGTAACGGAATTTAGTTTATTTTGAGCGTGTCCGATCTTTTCCTTAATGTGATACCTTCATTGCAATGTAATAAATGTAATATGGCCACAACATTTAAGTTTACGAGTAGTGCATTTAATTAAATATAAAATTACTTCTATAATAATATTAATAAACATGAAATTTGATAATATGATACGAAAATCTGAAATTAAGATATTGCGATATCACGACACATTATTTAAATTTATTTTATCTAATACACATATTAATTACGTAAGTAAATGCCTTTGCCCAGCAGTGGGATGACGGGCTTAAGTAAGTAAGTAAGTAAATGCACAAATCATCTTGTTGCCAAGGATTATCACTGAATATAGACTATTTCAGAATTGTAATATTAAAATATATTCACTAAATGTAAATAAATTCTCTAAGTTTAATTTAAATCTATATTTAGGACGGAGCTTGTATTTTGTATGAAGGGACAATAGAAATATATCTGTATTTACTTTATAGCAGTTAATGTTTCAATTATCTTTCATGAGATCTAATACATGCTTGACAACCAAAATAATATAAAATTATAGCAATATTATATGCAGGCTGTCCCACGTTTCTTCTGCAAAACATTTACTTTTTCAATTCATTAAAAAGTTACAGCCGTTTGAATTATTAACAATATCTTATTTTAAACGGCTCCAACTTATGAAGGAACAGAAAAAACCAATAAAACCATATGAACCTTATTACTTTCTACTTTCTAGAAAAAAAAACATTCTAGTTTCATCTTTTGTTCATTTATAATTCGAATTATTAAAACTTTACTTATAATTAATTAACTAATTACTTAAGAATACTGAAAATTAGGTTATTATGTCAATAATGATTAATGTAAAATCTTTTTTCAAATCTCAAATCTGTAGTAGTTTTGGACATAGAGGGAAATAATTTTAACCATAATGTCGTCTAAATGTTCTTTTAGATGGTCGTATATTTTGGTTTATTTATTTTTTAATACTAATTATTTCATATTGATATTCCATCAAAATTCGTCGAAAATTTAGAGCTTGCTTCTACAAGCAATTTTTGTAAATTAGTGATATACATAATTGTCATTATTTTCAGTTGTCAGATATTTGAAAAATATTGCTGTAAAGCAAATACAAAATAATAATATAAAAAGATTGTAATGATACATTCATGATATACAAAATGCATCCTTTCTGGTTATTAAGTTAAACTGCAAAATATCGTTGAAGCTAAATATCTCGAAAACACCAGTGAATCACAAGTAACAAATTACCATAAATACAAATTTAAAGCAATTTAATTTTATTAATTTATTTCTATATTGTGAATAAATGTTAATACATAAAAGTTCTGAAATAACCTTCAGTAAAAATATTCACCACAAGAAACTGATTTTTGTGTTTATTAACGAAAAAATCTATTAGATGCAATAAGTTTGTATAGTTTGTTGTGTTTTATGCAATATCTTGAAATGAATTTTTTTTTTATATGTTATATAATAAATTATATTTAATAAAAACACAATTACATTGCAATGTAGGAATTACATTAATTTATTACACATTAGGCTAATAAATAGAAATATATAAATCATTATAAACCAATTCAAAGCATTCGAACAAGGTTTCTCAAATAATAAATTTCCGATATACGAGTATGCAGCGTAACCGGACAATTTTTTGCACTTAGCGGCCGACCGGCCGACTAGAGTAACAAAAAACTCGTACATGGATGTAGCATCAACACACTGCTGAAATACGGATCAGAACATACTTTATTCCATGAGTGTACATAGTTCACATTCTTAGATACTAGGTTGTAGGTAATCTTATCGTATAGAATTTACAGAAAAATGACCAGATATTTAAAGAAATCAATCGCAAAATCATTATTTAAGGTATGCAAAAAAAAACTGCCACCTAAAAACAATACAACATACGATATCCCAATCTTTCACTAAAGAAAAACAACCCCCGTATACGATGCCATAAAATATCTATTATTCTTTTGAACCAAAACCAAGCAATGTGTTTATCTTCTGAATTTTATGAACCTTTCATTCAACATTAAATTGGCTCGATATTGGAAAAACCTTGACTGATGCACAAAACTCCCATTATCTTTTCTCTATTTTGGTTTCGAAATTGAAAACCAAAGACAAATCAGGGAACCCTCGCATATCCAGCTTGTACCACAATTTTGTCCGGCATTTTGTTTATGTAAATGTAATTGTGTTTATATAAATGTATTTATTTGAAAAAAGTATTTATTTATTCAGAATTAGAAGTCTTTTTATATTGACTTCAACTCTTTCGACACCCCTGATGGGAAAATTTTTTTAATTTGTGACTAACCCAAATCGATGCCTTCGGAGTTATCATTATTTTCCTAATTATCATTTGCACTTTGTTCAAAGATTTTTTTAAGTAAGGTGTAAAATGTCACCGCTGCTATTACAATACAATACAATCATTTTAATAATTGAACAGATAGTCATTAATATCAAAAAATGTAGTATAGATAAATATATATGGCATATTACTAGTATGTACTGGTTGAGTTTAAGATTTTCTGTCGAATGGTATAAAAACATACAGTGTGGACAGTTGAGTCTCAGCAAACACGAAATTCAATAATAAAATAATCACGATACTCTATTTGAATCTATGCTGCAAAAATCAACAAAGTTTGAAAATCAAAGTAACCCTAAATATTATTTTATTAACTTGATTTACTATTTATTTAGCCAGTTGTTTTTTTTCTTTCAAATACCAGCATTTCAGGAAAGTTATATGATGAGAAAACCAGTATTACTTTATCGTACGTAGTATGACTGGAGCTGAAAAGCTTTTTGTTCAAATGGTACCAAAAGAACTAACTAGTTTTATTTTAATATAGGCACGACTGATCTCGATCAAATAGAAACTCATGGAGCTAAACTATTAAGTTTATACATAACAATATTTCCATATTTCCATATTTCCATATTTCCCTAAGACTTGGGTTAGGTATGTCGACGATATTTTTGCCATTTTTGACACCAAGAAGTGCAGTATTCAAGATTTTCTTCTCGTTTTGAATTCTAAGTTCAATACCATTAACTTTACTGTAGAACAAGAAGTTAACGGCCAACTTCCATTTTTAGATACTCTGGTAGTCAGGAATAGCAAAAATATAATAGAAATTGACGTGTATCGGAAAGATACTAACACAATCAGGTTTATCCCTAATGATTCGCAGCATCCTTTTCAACAAAAATTGTCTTTTATTAGTTGTTTAGTAAATAGGTTATTGAAATTTCCATTGTCCGCAGATAGATATCAGCAAGAATTATTGTTTATTAAGAATGTTTTCATATATAATGGGTACCCTGAGAAAATAGTTGATAGAATGATTAAGAAGCAGAATCAAAAAATGTATGTAAATCAAATATCTACTTTAAATACTTTGTCTGTAGAAAAGAAGAATTATGTTAAAATACCGTTCGATTGTGCATATACAAGGGGTTTGAGAAGTATTTTTACATCACAAAATCTCTGTTTAGCATATTCGACTCATAATAGCATAAAGAACCTTCTTGAAAACCCAAAGGATAAGGTAGATGTACTTGATAAATCTGGTATATATTGTATCAAATGTCATGACTGTGAAAAAGAATACGTAGGCCAGACTAGAAGAACAATTTTAACTAGGTTCAAAGAACATGTAGCTCATTTTAAATATAATCGTTTTGAAAAATCTAGTGTGGCTCAACATATTTTAGACACAGGTCATAAAGTAGTTGTAGATGACTTAAAACTTGTAAAAGCTGTGTCAAATAATAGGGAACTAAACAGCTTGGAAAGTATCTTTATTCACTTGAATAGAGATAAATTAATAAATTCAGACAGGGGTCCTATACCTAGTTCGCCATTGTTTGACCTGCTTTAATTAAAACTTGTTTTTTACGCTTCAATGATCAAAATTCACTGAGGCGTGAACAACAAATGGGTATATATAGGGTAATTTTTAACATGGACGTCACTTCCACTAGTGATTTGCTTGGACAATATCCAGTAAAGATACTATGAAGTGCTAATCTCTCTTTTCCTCTTTTTAGGTTCTACTGAAGATGGCAACATAGTTGCTGAAATACGTATTTAGGTTTCTAAAATACTTGTTGTGGTTAGGGGTTTATAATTTTATTATTAAGTTTATACATAGTATAATAAAGGCTACATCAGTTTTTTTATGTATTAAAAAATATGTAGGTGTTGCAACAGGCTGTCAAAGCTACATGAATCCATTGAAAAATGTCAATATTACTGTATTAACTTTAATTTACAATTTCTCCATTTTAACCATTGTTATTGTTAGTCATTGTTTCACCATTTGCCTTTGTAGTACATTCATAATTATTATACTGTTTTCAAAAATTCACAAATTGTTATAAAAAGTCAACTAATTTTGTAAGTGTTCAATACGCTCGTTCAAAGATATTTCTTGTTCAAACAGTTACACATATTAGACAAGAAAAAAGGAAAAGCTTTATTTTATAGAGTTGTGCAGCTTGAATTTTAAACTGTAAGCGCACATCCATACATTGTCCACGTTTAAAATGAAGCTCTGTCGTTTCGCTACGTGTGTGTGGATGCGTGTTAATATTTAAGAATACGTTTGACACAAGCGAAGCTCCGAAATGCTCCGGCAGGATCCGGTTAATAAAGCAATAACGCACCACTGGGACCGGAAGCAGCCCGGCCATGCCATACTGCCGACTCTGAACTGCCGCTCACAGCCTTCAACTTTACCCATAAACATTTAATTCGGGAAAAATCGGCGCATCCAGCCCTCTGCGATGTTCAGAAGTGAATCAGTTTACCCGACACTGCGCGTCAAAATTCCACCGTCTCTCTAGTTTCATAAATTGCCGGTAGGAGTCAGCGCTGTACAATCTACGGTAAACCGGTTCGAAACTTTTGAAACTTTTTCTTTATATTAGCAGGTAAATCATTATTATGCTTGCTCAATTATTATTGTTATGGAGGTTTTTTTTAGTTAATGAATTTTGCTTGAAGTATGGGGAAACAGCTGTTGTGTAAGTTTGTTTCTGTATAGTTTTTTGTTAATTAAAAGATTTCTTTGATATACTCACACTACAAAGAAGCGCGATTGTACAGATTTTTTTAAATAAATGTACTGTTTCACAGTTGATAAACGCTCAATTATTATCCGAAATGTTATTCTGTTTTACTATATTTGTCAGAAATATTCCAGGGAAGGGGTTTATCTCATTTTATTTAACACAAGAAATATAGTTTGAGTAATAACAATTTTATACCCCAATTTTCAATTATTAAGCTGATTACTAATTTTATGATTTTAATTATCTTCTTCTATCCGGTATCCCATGCCATAGGTACGCCTGCTTTTTTGTATAATTTATAAAGAAGGGGAATTAAATTTGGAAGAAGGCTCATAGGCAAACAAGGAATTTTTTTTTTATTTACATATGGGTAGTATAACTTCCGGTTATTTTCAGAAGCGAGCGATAAGTTTTTATGCTCAAACTGTCATCCTGCAATTTCAAAGTCAGTCATCCAGCGTCATAAATAAAAATTACTTATGAATGATAACAGTGGATTTTTAATGATTTCCAAACTAGGGTTTATACAAGAATAGTTTTTTTTAATCAAGTTTCGCATTCCTAAATCAATATAATTAAGTAGTAAAAGAATCATCGGATTAAAGGTAAAAAAAAGTCTCTAACATGTTGTTTTATTTAATAGAAGTAAACGATACATCTTATTGTAAAAAAACCTGATAATTGTACCTAAATGGTTATAAATTCGTAAATTATAAGAGGAAAGTGTTACTATATTTATTAGTTAAAAAAACATTAAATATCCTGTTAAGGATTACGTAATATTGTTAATATTTTATATACAAAATAATGTTATTCAGTTTATTATTGTTGAATTTGTTGAATTCTTAAAACCAGGTACCTTCTTTAATAATAGGCAATGATATCCTATGTTTCCTGTATCCCAAACAGAATAATAATAATAGTATATTATACTTACAATAATAATTACTCTCGGTAGGCATGTTTAATACTGATTTTATTCGATAATTATTTGCACTGTGCTATAAGAGAGTTCTATTCTATAATATAGGGGGACAGAAATTGGTTCGTAGCTTACAGCAAAGCAGCACATTTATGACATTCATTTGATTCTGTTTACATACATACTACCAAAGTAGAACTTACTACAATATAACTTTGCGGAGAAGTTAATGATATTCTATTTCAAGTCATGTTTTAATGTGTATTTTTTTGATAATATAACCTAATAATTTATTTAAGTATCAGTAAAACCTTTACGTATTCCTAATTATCGACCCCAAATCCAATTATAATAGAAATCACCCTGATTTGACTATAAATACAACACATGTTTGTAAAATATACAAGCTAATCGTTCTGAAATAATTTACGTAAGACTTGCTTGTAGTACAGGTTACTCTTTCAATTAGGAATCTTAGTTTGCTTTGCATGTGATTACTGGCAGTTAGAGCAATCATAAAATAACCAGGTTGAAATCTGTTTTCAGCAATTTATGCCTGTATGAATCAACCATACTCCGGTTTAAGCATACCGAATATAATACTATGTATGCATGCGATCCACCAATTATATTTTAAACTGCTTATTATCAACAATTAGAATCAGGAATGCCGTAAACTAGGTGCTGTAAAAACGCCACGTGTACCAACAAACTTTTGTGTTTGTTCGAGAATTCAATTGTACTCGTAAATTACAATTTTTATAGCACCAAATAAAATATCGCTTTTACGTGTTAATTGCAAATAGCGATAAATTTAAATTAATTCTCTACGGTATGTAATGCGCATATTTTTAATGCCCATATAATATTATTGAAGTTTAATTATTATTATCATTATTTCAATAACGATTTTCATTAAGCGATATGTAAATAAATGAATAAATGAATAACGATTTTTATGTGGGATGTGATATATTTATTTATGCAACGCCGCCAATTTTGTTTGAATTGGTTTAATAGTATAATGGGATTATATAAATAAAATAATAATGGAAATATGATGTTGCGATAAATTGAACTGTTTGCGCCATTTACTTTTGATAATAGTCGATTTCATTAATGTCTCTTTCTGAAATTTAATATTATACAACACACAGTCTAGCCAGTGCTGCACATGCATTATTTCTTCGGGCATATTATTTATTTAAATTATATTAATGTCGAATTCGGCCAGTTGGTAACAAGGCTCCGCCCAATCTGTATATAGTTGTAAATTAACTTCTGTCCTTGCGAATCGCCAGATAGATATTAAACTTAATTAACATTAACATGAATCTTTAATTGAACGGTACCTGTGTTTGTTCCCGCGTGTAATAACTAGAATTGTTCCCAGAGGGCAACCCGCAATTTAAATTGTGTGTTACAACCCTATAATATCAGTAGACCACGATATAATTTTCTGTCAAACATACGTCGTAATTTTACTGTTAAAAGTTAATTGAGAAAGTGAACATGAGAAAACTGTAGCGTAGAAATGGTGGAAACGTGGAACACAATTTGGTTATTGAAAATAAAATAATACTGTCTGTTACTGGTTCTCAGTTGAAAGATTGTTTCAGCAAACACCTTCCTTCCTCTTTTTCTCATTTGCTTGGAAATGTGTAAATACAAAATTGGCGGAGGAGCCGGAAATTGATAATTTTTTTGAAATATGATAATTTCCGGGTTCGACCAAATAGTAAAAATCAGGATTGATAATATAGCTCCTACTGTAGGTTTAATAACTCGCTAATAGGGAGTAACTTTACGATCCTCAAACTTATTAAACTTTATACGGCCTGAGTATTAACTCAATAACTATATAGATACACATGTTTTGTATTGACCTTCGCTAATGCCGGAGCTTTAAGCCCATGTCTGCCGCTTCGTCGTGTGTAACTTTATTAAAACTTCCTTCACTCCATTATGATGCTTTCCGCAAATTTCTCCATTAGGTTTATGAAGTGCGCGCACAGGACTACGTCGATAATGCTCAAACAACGAAATTGAGTTACATAATTTAAGACGTAACGCATACGTATATAGGCGCCGGCTAGGCAGAGGGCGCTATATTGTTATGGCAAATTAAATCAATTTGGGCGCACACCTAAAGTGCAATATTGTATTTGAACGGCGACGTAATTGGAGCTCGTTTGCGTCGCGACATTACGTAACTTCGAAATTTACTAGCTGGAGCTGGCGGCGACACAGCGAGAGCGCCGGAAAGTCACATTAAAACTAGACTACGTTCAAATTAGTACAATGGCGCCACTTGACACTGATTAAAGCGTTCGAGTGTGTCAATACGCTTTGTTATTATTCAACGAGAGACAAATACACAAATATAATTGAAGAACTGGTTATTATTAGTTTCATATACAATCTCATGTGATGCAATATCAGAAACTCTAAGGAGGAAAGTTATTTTTTCCAAGAGAGAGCCAGAGAACGCTCTAAGACTCCATTCTGCGGTATCAAAAAGAGCGTGTGACATTTGATAGGTGTACGTCAAGATAGGTTAGTGTTTGGTAGTAACCACGACTTCTTTTCCTTGATTTAAGTTACGACCACACCAGAGCGAATTCGCCGCCGCGTTACACGCCGCGAATCTTTCGCACCGCTTGCGAAACGCGAAATCGCGATAGAGTTCAAACCAAAGCGGTTTCGCCGGATAGCCTGTTTCACTCCAACATTTGGCTATCGCATCGGTCGCGTTAGGTCTCCCGCTCGTCCGGCTGGTTTTATTTCTGTTTACATATAGTATATTGTCGTATATAATTGAGAGAAACGTATAGACTGTTTTCTTTTATTTAAAGGCACTACTTGGACTACTTGGAATAACTTTTAACTAAATTATTCTTAATGCTCTTTTTTGCAGACATTAAAACCAACTCATCTTGGCAACGTTTATTTTATGGTGGTTTTCTAGTAACTTACTACAATTGGATGTTGCCTGCACTTGGCGACCTTTTTTTGTTATTTGTATCAGTTTCAGTATTTCCGTCCCAAATTAATTTGAGTTTTGAAAATATTACGTGGTATTTTTATCATTTGAAAGGTTTTATTATACTGGTATTTCCTTATTTCCTTTTATTTTATCTAGAGAGTATTTGACATATTATTACATATCCATTCAGAAATTGATTTTACTTTAAATTTTTGGTTATATTTTGTGGCTTAGTAATGTATTTAATTACTAAGCAAATATGTCATTAATTACTAATTACTTTATTACTTAATATGTCAGTTTTTTCTCAAATGAGACCTATATTTTTTCGAACAATTTAGTAGATGGCTTATTTCGGAAGTCAATTAAATTCAAACTGTGTAGTCTCACATAAAAAGCACATTCTAGAAAAAGACAATTGATAATTGTACAATATTGAGAACTCTGGGGATGGTAGATTTTTTTAATGGAATCAAGATAGGCTTTTTAGATAGATTCCTTTGTCTAGAATACCATTGTCTACTAAAAAAGCTTCCTATCACATAAGGTTTTCTAAAAAGTTGAGGCGTGATGTAAAACATTGCGACTGTCAATTTTTGTGAATTTATGGCAACTGAACCCAATGCAATCCCAAAGCAGACATGAAGTATTGTACTTTTACCTGATATTCTGGAAGTTTGTTTATGGCTACGTTTAGGACTTCGGCTGCTATAAATTCATACAAATTTCCATAATCACAATATTTGATATTTTGTCTACATCATTTTCGAAACCTTACGTGATAGGAAGCTTTTGAATCCGGATTGTTGGTCACCGCAGACATATTTCCCGAAGACATAAATAAATAAATATTTTTTTACAATTTTCAATTGTTTTACTTTCTACAAAAAAATGCTGTTTGTGTATGTACATAAAGCCACATATGTATTAAAATCATTGAATTGTGAAAAACAATCCTATAGCAAATTCTTGAAAAAAAATACCATCCCATTTAAAACCAAAGAGGTATTCAGTAGAGTGTCGATAATCCGAACCTCGATAATCCGAACGTTCGCTAATCCGAACGCCCAAAACGAAATAATAATAATAGTTATTTATTATACAAGGGAAAAAGTATTAGATTTTAGCTCGAGGTTGTGTTGTCTCCCAACGCGAAGTGGAGGGAGACAACAAATAGAGAGCGAAAATCTAACATTTTTTCCGTGTGTATATATTTTTTTCTGTGACCTGGAAAGATAACGATTTTATATTGAAAAACATGTTAGTACAATATATTAAACTTAATCGATGTGCCATTTGAATTTTTAAACAGAAAAATGTTGCTTTTGTTTTCTATTTTGTATCCAATACTCATATTTTCTACTGTTTAGCTGCAAAATTTCATAATCCGAATCACCTTCGGTCCCTATTAGTTCGGATTATCGATGCTCTACTGTATATTATCATCAATCATCAACCATCAATCGGACGAAAACTACGTAATGGCTTGATCCGTTTTTTTTTTCCCAGATACAATAATTATGTAATAATACATAATTTGTTATACTATATTTTTATATTTTTTATGCCCTACATCAAACAATATTAGATATTTTTTACAATTTCAATTAGTTATTTAGTGTTTACCATTTTACGATTAATAATTTTGTAGTAAAACGCCGCGCGAAAAGCGAGAAAATTGAGCAGGCTGCATTGCAAATTTGCCGCTGCGATATGCTATCCCTCCTAGTTAAAATGTTTCGCACGCGATTCGCGCGTCTTACGATATACGCTCAGAAGTGGTTTTGGCCTCGGAACGTTAACAAAAAAGCCATGCGGTTGAACGAAATAAACGCTGCATTCTGCGAAATTTGACGCTCTGGTTTGGTCACATCCATATGCTGCAATGTAATTTGGTTTCGCGCGATTTTCGCAAACGCTACGCGACGCGAAAATCGCTCTGGTGAGGTTGTAACTTTATGACAATTATATCTAAGAAATGTCATAGGCCTCAGTAGCTCAGATGGGAGAGCATTGTGCTAGCAACCCAAAGGTCCTTGGTTCAAATCCAGGTTGTGGCTGTAATTTTTGATGTATTTAAAACTTACTTCCCGCCTGTATATCACCATATTATTAATTAATAAATGATTAAAAAGTTGCAGGTTTCGAAAAAGTATTCCCCTAATTTCTTTAAGCAGTGTATTATAATTTTATTTGGTTAAATACTTTCTTTTTCGGCGTACTTTAGGCAGTTTAGAATAAATCGCTTCCTATAAATAAAAAACAAAACTTTCGACCGCCGAGCAAATTCAGTATAGGACCCGTAGAAAAAAAAAAACCTATTACTCGTCCTCCACGGTTGCCGCAAGAGAGAAAAAAAGTGGGCTGTTCCTAATTTGACGAGCACGCAATCTGCTCCTAATAACTTCTGAAGCCGTCTACTTCATCCGGGCGTGCTACGTACGTACACATCCTCACTCAACTCCTCGAAATTGAGCAAGTTTCTCTTGGAACGAGCGAACGAGCCGCCACTAGCGCCTACCCTTGATATCTCTCGTGTGTTAGTCGCTCCCAGATTTGGCTAATTGCGTGAACAAAAGCCCGGGCATTATTAAAACATGAACCTGCCTTATCGCCATCTATCCTGCTAGAGAGACCCAAGCGAGGCGCTTATTATATTCGTTACCGAATTCTCGCGAAGGTTTTGTGCACAAGAACACAAATTATAATATAATTAAGAAAATTCTTATAATATCTACATATTTAGGATAATAAAATTATAAATAAGTATTTTAGAAACCTAAATACGTATTTCAGCAACTATGTTGCCATCTTCAGTAGAACCTAAAAAGAGGACTTGAGGGAACTGCTATGGGTAACTGTGTCTCACCTTTTATTGCCAACTTGTTTATGAACAGATTTGAAACCAATGTAAAGTCTATAGCACCATATTTCCCTAAGACTTGGGTTAGGTATGTCGACGATATTTTTGCAATTTTTGACACCAAGAAGTGCAGTATTCAAGATTTTCTTCTCATTTTGAATTCTAAATTCAACACCATTAACTTTACTGTAGAACAAGAAGTAAACGGCCAACTTCCATTTTTAGATACTCTGGTAGTCAGGAATAGCAAAAATATAATAGAAATTGACGTGTATCGGAAAGATACTAACACAATCAGGTTTATCCCTAATGATTCGCAGCATCCTTTTCAACAAAAATTGTCTTTTATTAGTTGTTTAGTAAATAGGTTATTGAAATTTCCATTGTCCGCAGATAGATATCAGCAAGAATTATTGTTTATTAAGAATGTTGTCATACATAATGGGTACCCTGTGAAAATAGTTGATAGAATGATTAAGAAGCAGAATCAAAAAATGTATGTAAATCAAATATCTACTTTAAATACTTTGTCTGTAGAAAAGAAGAAATATGTTAAAATACCGTTCGATTTTGCATATACAAGGAGTTTGAGAAGTATTTTTACATCACAAAATCTCTGTATAGCATATTCGACTCATAATAGCATAAAAAACCTTCTTGGAAACCTAAAGGATAAGGTAGATGTACTTGATAAATCTGGTATATATTGTATCAAATGTCATGACTGTGAAAAGGAATACGTAGGCCAAACTAGAAGAACAATTTTAACTAGGTTCAAAGAACATGTAGCTCATTTTAAATATAATCGTTTTGAAAAATCTAGTGTGGCTCAACATATTTTAGACACAGGTCATAAAGTAGTTGTAGATGACTTAAAACTTGTAAAAGCTGTGTCAAATAATAGGGAACTAAACAGCTTGGAAAGTATGTTTATTCACTTGAATAGAGATAAATTAATAAATTCAGACAGGGGTCCTATACCTAGTTCGCCATTGTTTGACCTGCTTTAATTAAAACTTGTTTTTTACGCTTCAATGATCAAAATTCACTGAGGTGTGGCCAACAAATGGGTATATATAGGGTAATTTTTAACATGGACGCCACTTCCACTAGTGATTTGCTTGGACACTATGAAGTGCTAATCTCTCTTTTCCTCTTTTTAGGTTCTACTGAAGATGGCAACATAGTTGCTGAAATACGTATTTAGGTTTCTAAAATACTTGTTGTGGTTAGAGGTTTATAATTTTATTATTAAGTTCGCCACAGTCTCCAAAATATTTTGTCCATATTCCGACACGAGTGTCTCTATTCTGGTCGGAAACACCCAAATAAAGTAAAAGGAAACTGTTCTTCAGTAACATAATTATCTATTGCTTGGAGAGAATATTTGTTAATAAAAAAAGAAGAAAGCAGAAAGAAACACCTTGTAGATCTTTCAATTCTTTCTAAAAGTTCAAGATTGCAAATATAATTATAATCAATGTGGGTACGTCAGTCCACATTAAAATAACAAGTTGAAGATGGATAAAGTTTTATTAACATAGGTTAAATGAAATATTAAGATTAGAGAAGGGAGGTGTTTAAGGTTAGAGAAGCAGGAGTGGAATGAAATATAAATTAAAATAAATAACGTTGTTCCTTAGAGAAGGCTTCACTTTTGTTGTGGATACTTCACCAAATCATTGAAAATATTTAGGTGTTATTATTTATCTAGTTCTTGTAATGAAAATAAGAGAAATAAAAAACTAATTCAATAAGTTGTAGAAGGTACTAAGTGCCATAACATTTATATGTACAAAATATAGTCTATAGATGATAGGTTTGTTAATAGTAACAAGTTTCATAACAAGTCAAATAGGCGCATGAGTTGTTTGCTAAAAGAACAAATGCGCCCAAATAACTTTTAAATCGAGTGTAATGTACTATCTTTCCACTTCATTAATTTTATATGTATGATAGTTTGTCTTCATATCCATCTAAAACTAAGAATTGCACTTGAAACATTGTCACGTGGCAATCTGCAGCGTACATCATCTATCAAATTTAACCATTAAAATTCATGAGGATATTCTTCAGGGCGGGCAAGTAGAAGTAATTGATTCTCTAATACGCGCAAGCAATAAATCACGGTTACTTGAAAGAAACCGTACTGGGCAAGGCAGTTGATTGACCGTTACCGAGCTTAACATTAAAATGGACACAATGCGCGCTCCCGTTTCTGAAATAGTGGCCTTAGACCCACGAAAGACCACACAAAAAATTATCCGCAAAATCCATTGAGATGAAGTGTCATTGTGACCGCACAAAAGTGATTTTTTTTATTTAGAAGTTTATTTAGAAGATAGAAGAAGAAAATATCCAGAAACCAACAAGACAGCTAGCTTAATGGTAGCATAGGCTATACTATATTATACTCAGTTTATTTAAGAAATTGACAAGATACTAAAAAAATCATTACTATGGAATTTTTACAACTTACAAGTTACTAGGTCAACTGGCAGTTTATAGAACAGCAACCTTGAAGCCCTTAAATAAAATATGGTTAGAAACCTTTATCCAATATTTCTTAAGTTAACACCATTCCGATTAAAAGTTTCATACATAGAAATGCTTAATGGAATAATATTGTTGTATCACGTAGTCAAGGAGGTATTAGGTAAAAAAAACAACTTCTACTGGATTTTTCAAGCGTATTTCAATACCAAAGGAATCATATTGTAAAAAAATACTTCAATATTGCTGGTGTCAAATAATGTTATAATGTTGCAGTAGAAAGTAGAAAACTGAAGTAACTGCGAACTCTAGTACATGTTTCCTGTAAATTATGATATATAATTTACCTACTTTAGTTTTGGAGTACAATCGCTACTGTCTCAGCATTTTTTCTGTAATTTAATGCTTTCATTGTCTGTAACTTAACAGACAGCCTTCTGTGCACAGATTAATTTGCTAAATCCTTCAAAAGTTACACCCGTTTGAATTATTAACAATAGGAGGAAATGGAAAATACATATTATGCAATCTGAACACGAATGAAGAAACAGAAACAATATCCTTTGCAATAATAAAATCTAATAAATTAATTAACGTTAAAAAGTAAGAATAGAAAATAAGTTGAATAAAAAATATTAACACACATTCATTCGGAGTCTACAGTTTTTTCGACAGACTTGAATTGAATTCTTTATATGGTGGAGTAATTTTTTTAACTAAAGAACACTATTTAAAAGCAAAAATAAATAGAATAAATAAAACAATTAAATCCAGATGAAACGTTACTAGGACGGTTTACTGTTTTACCTTATCATACGTAGTATTTTTGGATTTTAGCGGAAATATGTTATATTGGTTTCCTGAACATTTTTGACCAAGCCACAAAAAATGTCTGCGTGGGTGTGCACCCGTTTTTTTGTGGCGACGATTCCGGAGATACTACTAAAGCTATTGGGACGAAACTTCATGTTTAGAAGATTCATGATCACACTTAGAGCTGAAAAGGTTTTTGCTCAAAAGGGCCAAAAGGAACTGGATTGCTTACTCCAAGCATTTTCAAGGAGTTTGCAAATGAGCCGTCATTTCTGTAATTCCATCAAAATAGTTAATAGAAATTAAAGTAGAAGAAATTTTGTATAATTTATGTCTATGAAAATGTTTGGTAAAATTAATAGTTTAGCTATGTGAGCAAATTCTATTTGATCGATATCGGTCGTGTCTGCATTAATATAAAAATAGTTACCCAGGATTTGACAGATAATTTCATTCTAATAACAGTAGGTAGTGTCAAACGATGATGTTTATATGATACCTACTGTCAATAGAATCAAAATATCTGTCAAATTCTGACAACTAGTTTTATATCAATGCAGACACCACGGATCTCGATCAAATAGAATTCCATGCAGCGAAACTATTAATTTTATATATAGTATGATAAAGTTCTCTGCCTGGCTATATCAGATTTTTTGCAAAATAATAACACCCTTTCTATTGGCCTTTGGACGTACATAGATAGGTATTTTATCTAACATCTTTTTGTTTATTTAAACTAGTTATTTTTTTAATTAAATGCGCTTACAAAATGTATTTCACTTCAAAGTTTCCCATTGATCAGATCTGCAATTCATCATGCAGTGTTATGCTACAAACTAAGTTTAATTATCTTCCATGAACACCCTACGAAACAAGCCACCATGAATTTATTAGGGGATTTTAAGGGTTGACCTTCCCGAATTTAATTAACAAATAACTTTATCGAGTTCCTAGGCCAAATAGTATATTAGAATTAGAGGATCCACCAACACGGCGCCAATCTAAATAAATTTGCAAGTTGTTCGCAACGTACCAGCTCACCAAAATGCTGTTCCGAGTATTACAAATTTATAAGATTTATATGACAATGTATTTACATGCATATTTGGTTAGGTGCAGGTAAATTGGGTTATACCAGAGTATACGGTATACGAACATTGTTGTTCAACCAGGTTGGTTCCAGACGCAGTCATCACCGACGACGAAGAGGGCCCGATAACGGGCCCTGATAACCCAAAATTTGCATTTATATTTGAATTTTGATAAACACAAACCGGCTACATAAGAACACGATGAAATTCACCGGTGTTGGAGTTCTGATGCGTACGAATTCCACGATTCATACATGAATAATATAAATATTTCATTGTGCAAGTGTATGTGGATTTCATGTTATTCCTGTAATTTGATAACCCGTTTGTTCAGTGTGCCCCACAGTGCTTGATTTTGCACTTCAAACTGATCAAAATATTCTCTTTTGTAAATAAACTTAAAATAGAGGTTGCATTAAGCAGAAAAATATTGAAAACAAATCTCAGGCATATAGAGGTTGTTTTAAGGGAGCTGAAAAAAAAATGTTTTTCGTTAAGATTCAGAAATCTTATGAGTATTTTAATATTATATTTGCAAATAAACGAAAAGAAGTAAAAAAATGTAGAACTGGGGTTTTGAGGGTGGTTTAAAACTAACCTCAACAGATGCAGAGATATCCAGCATAGATAATACAAATGTAAAATCAATAGGCACAGAATAAACGACTGGAGCAAGATTGTAGGAGTCCATTAGAGAATTTAAATTTAATATTACGTTGTTATGCAACATCCGATACGGACGGGATGTTCCTCGTGTTATGCTAAAATCAGGAACACAATCAATGTTTGTAATTACGACATGGACACGTGGCACGTGGCAGTAGCAGTGGTTGAAGGAATTGAGTTGATTGGCTCTGCCACAATTCGAAATGCTATCTCCAAACATTATCGGTATTCCTAACGAGAAGTATAGATTGTCAAATCATTGCAATTGTCTCCATTGCGCCAATTCATTGTAAGTCTAGATTGTTTGACAACGTCTTTTATTAACACTTATTGAAGGGAAACTTTTTCAGGACGGTGAGAAAGTGGTTTTTACGAAACAAACTAAGCAAACGTCAGGTTGCTAAGGCTTCTTTAATTAACGAAAAAGTCAAATTCCGTAAAGAAAAATTCTTTATAATAATTCTAACATCAATTCTTATTATTTTACTAATATTCAAGTTTTTCCTGAAAACATATTAAAAAAATTTTTTGTTTTATCATTAGGTATTAGGGTCTATCGAAAATACGTTATATTGGAAATTCAAAATTTCAAATTGATAAAAATATGTACTTAAGGACCCACATATACCGAAAAAAAATAGATCCAATTGAAAAATAATTAGCTCACCCGTAACCAGTCTAAAAATTATAAATTTTATTGGACGCATATAATAGAATATTTAATGACAAATAAATCTTTATCCACTTTGGAACAAATTTTTTAAATAATAAGAAAATGGCCATTTTTCTAAATATTTCTTATGGATCTAAATAAATTGCAGGCGATCTAAATGTAGCATTAGAGTAATATATTTTTGCATTCGTTCATTTTACACTTTATTATTAACGATACACTCTATTAGGTATTTGCAAGGATCGAGGACGCTTTTATTTTAAATTCATCATTGATTTATTTCCTTGCATAATGGACATTATGGACATTATGAACATATTAGGTATAGGTTAATGGCAAATTGTATGCCAGTATCTTTAAAAAGCTTGATAATACCTCCCACATCTCAAGATAATCATGCTACAATTTGTTTCACACAATTATTTATTACTTATTCATTATTATTTTTATAATGATTATTATGAATTTTTAGCACGTAATCATCACAGCTTTTCTTAAGTACAAGACCTTGTATACAGAGCTATTATTCTTGTAGCTGCTTGATTTGAGACAACTCAAGAAATCGTTGTTAGAGCTAGTGATTTGTCTATTATCTTTGGAATCCGGGTTTTTGGCAAACTCTTGATGACGTCCACGTTCCCAGCCATTCTAAGTTTTTTCTTGTCTTCTTTCTGTAAACAACAATCAGCAAGTATGTCTCATTCATAATATTTTGACAAAACCTAACAAATTATTTAAACACAGACATCGTTGAGACAAATATCGCGTTTCACGTACCTGGGAAGTCCCATCAAAGCTTTCCATAATCAAGCTAAAACAACCTTTTTTGCATGATAAATAGTGATTTAAATGTGGCGAAGTTACTTTGAGTGAAATGAAACATTGAGAGTGGCTATTTGCAAGAGTATTCTTTCGTTTTTAGCTTACTTAGAAAATCAAATCAAAGTCTTAATTTAGTTTATAGTTCTACAAAAGGTTTAATTTTTGCGAGTTTTGGTTGTTAGTTTCGTAAGTTTCGCAAATTAGTATGAAAATCATTATCATCCGGTAATAATAATAAAATACGGAATATCTAAAAATTTAACACCGTCTACACTCTACAGGCTGTCCCATTAAAAAAACTGTTTACAACATGTCTACGACCAGTACAAACATCGACATGTAAACATAATAGATTATTACAATTATATAGAACATGTTGTAGGTATAATTAATTTCAGTAATTTCAGTAATTTCTTCTTTAGTCATTCATGGTTGCCACTTTCTCTATAGCGTTGTTGTTTTAGCTGATTTTCTGGCAACAATTTTTACAAAAAATCCGCCAGTATTCCTGTATGTATTTGTATTTACCCTTCTTCTTTGTTTCTTACCTTCTCATCGTTAGACAGTATTGAGTGTTGACAAAACTCACTTAGTTCAGATCTAGTAATATAAGAAAACAAAATTCTCCGATGATACTTAACATCTAAATAAATTCCATCAACCCTATTGTGTCATAACTTTTCTTTTCATGAAGTGTACCACCCCACTAGCCTCTGGCATGTTCGTTCCCTATAATTCTGAAGCCGAAGGCGAGAACTGTAACGACGTCGACCAGAAAGCAAGCCAGTTCTCGACGCCCCCCCCCCCTTTAAAATCCATTTGTCTGCTAGCTGCGGCGGCGGCCGCCACCGGCTGAAATATGCGTCTGCTTTTAACACCTCGATACAAAATGGACGTCAATAAAAACCGAATTACAACGTCGCGTAGGCGCGCATTCAGAAATGACGTGCCATAAATTTTCCCCCCCAGCCCCCCCCCCCACCAAAAACGCAAAAAGACGAGATTAATTCGCGTACACCGTATTAGTTGTGACCTTCCGACCGTTATGTCGCTATGCCGGTCGCAAAAATCCCACCGCCGCCACCGTGTTTTTTTTTTTCTTGTTTTTTTTTTTTTTTTTTTTTTTTTCATGGGGTATTTACCCAGAGCGAGGTAATGCCCCGGCATAATCCACGGGCTTTGTCGCCGTATCGAGGATCATATTTGCAACGACGGATTTTTGAAATAATGAAACGGAAAAAAGCGGTAGTAAATGCTTCTTTTTTTGCTTGTTTGTCGGGGGCGGACGTGCTCTCTCTAGCATATTTTTCATTTCCTAGCGGACGTAAAGTTGTGATATAAAGGGCTTTGCCATTCGATAGCGTTGCTGTTCGCCGTGGTACGGCTTTCTATGTAATTGCAAATGACCACTGTTGCGAAAATTGATGATGCTCATTACCTATGGATACCAATTTTGTTTGTAGCGTTTCGTTAGTTGTAGCCAGAGTTTTGTCGATAGTTTAGCTTTGTTTTTTTTTCTTTTGGCGGGAACTAGCAAAAACCAATGATGATAAAAATAAAATAAAAAATATTAAATATAATATTAGTGTTGTCTGTATTAGTGTCAATGTAAATCCCTTTAAAGTAATATTTACCACTTTTTTAATAGAAAGTTTTCTGTTTTAATTGCCGTGAAACTTTGGGGTAAGGGTTTTGGACAGTACAAATTAAAAAAAGAAGAGCAAAAAATTAGAAAGTAATTAGAATTGATATTTCTTTCTGTATTTTGATATCGCAGAAGACTGGAAAAAACATCTGCATCTACTGTCATTAGAATGAAAATATCTGTCAAAGCTTGGCTAACTAGTTTTATATTAATGCAGACACGACCGATCTCGGTCAATTAGAATTTGAATCCAACGTTGAAAATCTTTATTCAGGGTTCAATTTGGAAAATGTTCGTCATTATCATTATATTGCATTATAGAAAATTTCAATCGTTTTCAGAATAGTGAAAAAATTACCTTAGTATTAGCAAACTATTGATTTCCCATGCGAAAACGATTAAGAATTATTGTCTGTATTATTACTCCTTGAATGTTGCTCTCATACACTCAAAAAGCCTCTCATAATAAAGGAAATATGTATTTGTTTGGGCAGGTAATATCGCAATGTATGTACATGTGACCCGCTCCGAAGAAATGCACTTTCTAAGGGTTTCACAGGTATCTTTTATTGTCAGTTTCTAAATATGATCATAACTTTTTTTTTATTTCTGGCCCTTCTTTTTAAAAGTTTGTGGACCCCTACCCCAGACCTCACTATAACAAACGTAAATACTCTTGATCTAAATTTGGCATGAATATATGTGCTTTAGGTTGAGTACATTGTAACACCCTATATAAGGAATTATATATCGTATTCAACCAAGACATAAATAAATATATTAAAGTTGATGGTGTGATGTGTTTAGAACGAATATATAGATATTCACATTGACTATATCGCATTTAATCGGTATGATTGTAAGAATTTGTTAAAATGATCAGATCATATATTCAAAATGGAACTATGATTTTATCTCAACAACTTAACTCCCACCTTGATTCTAGTAAATTATTTCTTTGTTTAAAAAAGGGGTGTACTCAATGTAACCGTTTGATGATGTTAGTATTAATTAAATTGCAGGTGTGAGTGGACGAAAGTGTTATGAAGTAAATCAATTATATGTTTGGGGCTAAATAAGTTCATATAATTGCTTCGATTGATTGAACCTGAACAAAGTTGATTAAAAAACTCGGTTATTTCAAAATTTGATTTAGTAAGATAACACCATCGTGGTTCACGGCTTCATTATTGATAGTGGATTTTAAGAAATTTGATATTTACTAGATGCAACAATAGGTTATTTATACAATACATTGTTTGAAAAGTAACATTTATGGGAATTAGGATATTCAATTATATAAAAATAATATACATTCACATACATAATTAATAATAATATCAAAACATAAGAATATAACAGCTTAAACAACTATATTTTTCTACTCCTATTGAGGAATGCATTCATTATCATGGCAATTTATGATAAGTAATACTAACCATTCCCCACACACATGACAAATATTTCATTCCTAGCTCCTCATACCCCGCCAGTAGTGAGAAATATTTCATTCCTCACGGCTTTAGAACCAATCACAGCTCTGGATTTTTCATTTCCAAATTGTTGATACACTGCTTAGCGACATTGTCAAGGCATTGACAACGTCGCTAAGTGACAAGGCGCACCAAACAATTTTAATCTGTCAAAATCCTGTAAACCTAGAATAACGTATGTCTACCTTGTCGTCAGATACAATTTACCAAACTTTTCTCAATCACTAACATATGTCCAAACAAAAGCCTCTCGTGACACAAAATATCCTTCGTACATACAGCATCATCAGTTAATTCCCAAATAACTCGGTGCCCATCTTCAAAGATTGCCAGACAGAGTTATGCCGCCGGAAAATGCTTACACAATAATAAATTTAATTGACTTCAAGAAGCCGTCCTCTGATTTGACTTCCCCCCGTCAAGGATAACTCGTCCATCTCCTTCCCCTTTTCCTTCGCTTTCACATTGATTAAATTCTATTTTTAAACGAACTGACACTCCGGATTCCATCTTCTAACTAACGTTTCGGCTGCTTCCTTTTATTTACACCTTCAACGGACGATCTTTTGCCCACTATCGGAATGCAAATTTAATTAAATCTGGAAGCGATGCGAGCGTAACGCGACGAGATAAGCTTATTATAGTCCGCAGACGAACATATTGACGAAAGTATCCGCTGTGATGATCGCGAGAGCCATAGAAATTCAATTTCACATTTTGTACGATTTAATTACAGATTAGCCGTTTTAATTAAAGCTCGAATTCGATTTCGGTCAATTTAAGTTCGGTTTGTCCTGCGGTCAGACGATGTAATTTTAAGTTAATTCAATTCAGATTTCATCTCGGTACAGATAGAGTTTTTAGAAGTTTTTAAGAAATGTGTTCTTTTGAATTTATTCTTTTGTAATAAAACATATTTCATTGACGCCAACAATATTTATTTCATTGAATACTATTTAGAATCCTTTAAAGAAATATTTCTGCTTTGGGTTAAAAATAGGCTTACTTCCGCCAAAGAAACCATATTTAGATTCAAATAAATATATTTTTAGTGTGTTTACCTCATCCAACTGTATTGTTAGATGGCGCTGTAAAGACTCTTCTCGCAGTTCGGCCTTATCTTGAGTATAAATAGTAGACTGGTGAAAGCCTATCGCTCAGTTGATGTCATTCGTCTGGCTAAATTGCTAAAAAGGCAGCGTGATCTGCAGTACTACCCTAACCTTGAGTATATGTAGGTCTGGAAAAACCAACCACTGGTCGAGGATGTGCGATATCTCAAAAGGCGGTGACACGTGGAGATTTTGCACTATTGTATCTTCCAAAAAGTTCTAATCAATAATAGAACCACATTAATGCCTTCAACAAATTAATAATTTCATTAATCAAAGAACTATTTATCGTAACCTTGATATATCGCATTTTAACTCAACTGGCAATTTCGCTATTATGAAAACTTATAATTCTTTCGCTCAACACAATCTTAATTATTTGAACTAAATAAAGCTCGTTCGTTATAATATACAAATTCTAAATTTTAACTGAAAACATAAGTTGTTTGACGCAAACAAATGTTCTTCCTACCAACCAAAGATATTTTAAACAAATTTTTCCGCACAGAAATATTTCTTTGCATCTAATGAAACACCAGATTTCTTTGGTTATCAATGTATCGTAATTCGTTTCACCTCATTATATTTCTGGTCTTTGATATGGTTAGATGTGATATTTTGTTGTTCCGTTTCAACTACATTCGATTTAAATAGCAGTATAATGTTGAATTTTGTATTATGAATAGACAGAATGTAAAAAGCAAAACGAACATCCATATTATGCAAAGAACTCAACGGGGTACGGAAGTTTTTATATAAGAACTCAAAGTAGTAAACTTGAG